>OY998153.1:8867174-9467174 GCA_963921925.1 Sphagnum tenellum | reverse complement strand
GGGGATTTTTCCTTGGAAAAAATGGCCATCAAATTTTTTCTTGGACATAAAACAAAATGAGCTTAACCTCCTAGTCACCACCTCATGGTTATGCCCTAAAACATCAATTGTATTTTTGTTTCACCTAAATTCCATGACATTTATTTTTCTTTTTGGAGAGGGATTTTGGGAATTTGGATAATTGTTCGCACAAGTCTAAAAAATCAAAACTTGGGTGTCTATTTATGGTAATGAAGTAGCATTTTTCCAAAAACGTTTAAATGTTAATAGGCTGCCTTTTGGGGTGTTTTTTAGAGGTAATAATGTAACATTCTTTTAGGACCTTTTTAATGTTAACTAGTTGCCTATTCGGGTCAATGGTGTAAATGAAAGACAATTTTTTATTGTAACATGATGCACTAAGGTTACAAAAGTGAAATGTGCAAGGTCAACACAAGAAGGACCTTTCATTTCTATTAATGACAATGCACACAACAAATGTCGTAAATAAAAACTTCACAATGTTTCTCATTCCTTGGGATCCCAACACAATGGATAGTTTTTCAAATTGGGTAGACGCACAATCATTGGCTTAATTTTGTGAGATTTTGGATTTTTTCCTTAAGTACCTTTTATTCAAATGCATACGATGATTAATATATTCTTATATATATTAATTAAAACTTGGATCTAAATTAACAATTTCATTATGAAGAAAAAATTGTGATTATTTATTGATAAAAAAAAATTATTTGCTATTAGTAATGGACTTTTGAAGTCGAAAAATGAGATTTGGTCATCTAATTGGAACATCACAAAATGGAAAAAATTATATTAATTCACATTCCAAATTTGTTACTAGGATTCAATATATGATGAAATACAAAATGATAAACTCATATCATGAATCTTTTATTTGAAAACCTTAACCATTTAATAATTAGGGACTTTGGACCAATTCAAATTTGACCATATTTTCATAAGTCCATATGCGTTGCAATTTTTGTCTCAAAAACATATTTTTTAAAAACTTTAGACATGCCTTTATTCATATGGACTTTGTGGGTTTTCCTTTAGGAATTACATGTTAAAAAATAACAACATGTACATTAAATATAAATTTTCACATAGATTTGTAAATGATTGAGCATGTATTATTCAAATACAATGATAATAACATTTTTTAAAGCAACAACCATGTTCATTTCAATCATTTTAAAGAATCTTGTTTGGACTCATAAGGACTATACTTTTTGCCAGTTTTTAACCATTCAAATGTGTATTCACCCAACTTAAAAATTAGATCATCCAAGGGTTCATTGAAGTTTCATAGCTCCCCAATTAAATTCATAAATCTTGAAAAAAATTCTTGATTTGGTAATGGCTTTGGAATTTAATTATTTTTCATCCTTTATCATGTTCATATTTTGACCAATATTTAGGTGATCCAACTCTCATCATAAAGGTCTCAAAGATATCCGTGTTTATTCAAAAAACATCATTGGGGTGCTCTTTTCAAAGTACATAGGGACAACTCGGAGTTTCTTAAGATGACCATTTTTTGGATCTTCAAATTTAATTTCATTAATCACCCACCTTGAGATCGAATGGAATTGGAACATCCCTTCCCCCCATCCCTCCCCCCGCCCACCCCACCATGTGACATTTTTTGGGACAACCAAGAAAGGTTATTTCTCTAACTTTAAGTGACACTTTTATGTTCTTGTTGTCATGATTCATTCAATAACTAGATCTTCAAGTTAATTCCCACTAACACATCATTAAGCTAATTTGACCTCTTTGTGGGGCAATTTGTTGGTCAACATTCATTTTGGAAATTTGACTTGTGACCTTTCAAATGGCCATAACTTGTGTTTGAAGTTTTTGGTTTGGAAATCGGTTTTAGTTACGTACTATTTAATCACGTTTCAATGGTTTATAGAATGCAAAATTTAAAGTCAATTTCAAAAACTTTAATCATTAAAACTTTAATTATAATCCCATTTCCTTGGGTCATGACATAAATATTGGCACAACAACAACATGCATATTATATAAATCCATAAAGTGGCATCTTATCCCCAAAAGGATTGCAAATTATTTAAAAAAAATGCAACCTAATTTTTAAAAATAATCATAAGTGTAAATGCAATGGAATGCATATTTTACAAAGTACAATATTTTTTTAAACCTTAGAGGTGCATACAAGGTGGCAAATTGAAACCAAATTGAAAACATGGTAAAGTACCATTCACGATCCTTATAACATAAATGGAAGGTAGGCATCAAGTATGCATTGACATATTGAATATAAAAGTATGATTCAATGATAAATCTGAACATGCTATTTGATCCTTTGTTACAACTAATTTAAAAGCCAATGTGTAAAATAGGTTTAAATATAATCACCAAAATTTATGCAAATATCACAACTTACAAAGTAGGTTGCACACATATAAAATAAATAATTTAATTTACTTTCAAGTTAATGATAATTTTAAAAGTACTTGTGGACTTTCAACTTTTTCGTATTATAATCATCCAACTTGTAATGTAAAAGTAGGAAGAACACAATATTCACCAATTATTTTCAAACCTATTTGGTATTTATTAAAATATTATATACTAATTAAAAAAAATCTAGCCAATATACCATTAACACAATGAATGCCCTGATGTTTTTATAATGAAACTTTAAAATGTTTTGAATTTATTTTTTGTGTGTTTATGTTGAAAATTGCTATATACTTAGAAAGTGGATCTTGAATAAGATATATTTTTTCTTTATATTACCATGCTTTCACCCATCACCAAGTTTAAAAAATGGTTTTTTGACTTGATACTTTTGTTATTGTGTTTCAAACCTAGTCATGTCATGGTATGTAACATGTCATTATGCCACTTATGCAACTAACATAATAATTAGAATTACATGACTAATAGTTGTCAATTAATTGATTTCCTAAAACCTTGTTTGATCAATTATAATAATTAGAAAAATAAATTATTTGTTTTAGTTTATAAATTGACAAAGTATTTTAGGAATAGTTTAGTGATAGCTTAGAGTAGCATATGTACTCTAAAACAGCCTAGTGTAACTTATAGTAGCCCAAGGTAGCCTAATAGTAGCTTGGGAAAATTTTAAATAACAAATAACATAGCCTAGGTAGTTTAGGATAGCCTATAATAGGTTGGAAGTAGCTTAAGGTGGAAGAAGTTTCAATAACCTTGCAATAGCCTAACTTAATGAACTAGTTGTGTTTTCCCCGTACATGCTTGGTAAAACTTAAAATCATACATGCATGTCTACTATCTTAACGCAATAATAAATTTTTATTGCATAAAAGGCAACATCTATACAAACAAATTAATCAATTAAAAATTAACTTGATTATGATTTTTGTTATTACATTTTCATCAAAGCCTTATTGAAGTTTTAAAAATAACATCAAGTTAATTATAAACACTTATATCTCAAAAACGAATTTTATATAAAAACTTTGATTTATTTTAAAATTGGCGTGTTTTATTTTAATCAAATCTTGCAGAATCTTTCAAGTCAATTTTTTTTTAATAAAAAAGGCAAGTGACAACCCAAAAAATATAAAATGATATACAGGCATGATTAAATCAGTTACCCAACATTCATATTTTGAGAAGAACCCCAACAAGTAGATGGGTGGACTTCAAAAGAACCCATCAATTGAATGGGTGCACCCAAAATCTACACGTGTCCATTAGCTTGGGGCAATAACAATGGACGCAAATGCATTATCATCCTAATTGGAAAGGTGATTTAAAAATTTGGTGTTAGAAATTGTAGTATGTGATGCTCTCACACATAAGCTTGAGCATGAAAGGATGTGAGTTTGATGGATGTTAGAAGAGTCATTAGAAAAAAATGTCACACACGGTTTCATGATGCAAACATTTGAAAGTTGAATCCTAAAACCAATCCTTTGTTTTATTGATGAATTGTTTAAACATGAGAAGACATGCACAAACAGAAGGTTGCAAAAGGTCACAAACCTCTCTTCTCTGCTTCTAATTACTTTTAGTGAGAGCATCCACACCAGATAATCAAGTCCCATTCAGAGCAAGATGCATGATTATCACGAGTATCACTCAATTCAGATTGACAACACAGCTTCAGGGATGCTTTCAAAGAGCTCTATTGGTTCACACTTCACACAATGAATGCAAGCTGTATTCCAGCACCCATGCTGCCAAATTGACAACTTCATTACCAAGAATTCTGAAACCAACTATGGAACTTGTGTATGTCCAACAATTTGGATGGAATTTGTGAGGAAGATGTGAATCCACAGTTCTTTTTAAACTGAAGAGA
Source organism: Sphagnum tenellum (assembly GCA_963921925.1). NCBI lineage: Eukaryota > Viridiplantae > Streptophyta > Sphagnopsida > Sphagnales > Sphagnaceae > Sphagnum > Sphagnum tenellum. Next base: position 9,462,847 of record OY998153.1, on the reverse strand, counting down.
ACAAACCTGAAAATACTATTTTGTTCTGTCCTGAAGTACAACAGAAGCGGCATTTCGACCTGGTGCCCCCATGACACCACCACCTGGGTGGGAACCAGCACCGCACAGATAAAGTCCTTTCACAGGCGTCCGATATCCAGACCTACAGGACATAAGATCATCAGTCTTGGCCCTACTGTACACCGTTTTTTGTGTCTCAACTCAATAAAGATTTAAATAAGATAACAAAAGAGATTCACTCACCAGCCCTTCAAAGGTCGAAGAAGAAAGAGTGCATCCAACCCCATTGCACCGTGAAATATATTTCCTCCTGTGTGGATCAATACACTCTATATATCAGTTCAAGCCAATCCCCCTGAGCCATAACCAAAACTAAGTATAAGCTCCACTATCTACAGGCATTGGCCCATATTGGGATTTGATAGCCATCCATCAAACAGACCACTGTGATTGCTTAGAAAAAATCCAAAAAAAAGTTAACTGCAAAAATGTTTTGTTGATTCCAGCAAAACCAAAACAAACATGACAATGAGCAGTCTTAACCCTGTAAGTGTCACCGAAGAAGTATCAGAACATCACCTTCATTCTAACTTCATCAGCTCCTGACAGTAGGACTTCATACAGTGGTTTCTACTACAGATGTAATGCACAATTATGCACACCAAGGTTGTAACAGCCTTGACTTAGTTGTCAAACTTTTAAATATATGGAAAGCTGGGCGTGCTTGTAAGTATGTAGTAATCTGCTCAAAATTTAGGAAAAAAATAAAACAAAAACCTGCATTGTAAGTTAATGTTGAGCTTCTGGAAGCCTGGTGCAATGTGAGCTAGCATTCAAGCAGCTTAGCTAATAAAAAAGCAAGTCATAGCCTCATTTAAGCTGCAAGAAGCTGTGAGGGTAGGCTCCATCTCATTTTAGCTCACCAAACTAAGAGCAAGCACCCAAGCTGAAGGCATAAGAGATGCCTTAGTAGAGGGTAGTGGTGGAGAGTGGGGACATCCTGCACATATCCTTCTAGAATTGATGTAGTTGACATATGCAACTCCCAATTTCCAAACAAACATCTTTTCAGGTGGAAGGCTACAAGAAACACTTTTGTCACTCAGTGACTACAGCATGAGGACAGGTACCCAACCTATCTTTACAAATGTTGGGGACTGTGAACTTTCTTAAGACTATTTGGAGCATCCATCCAACCTGGGTTGGGTTATGTCAAGTGCCATGTGTGGTTAGAAAGGGCTCCACTATAGATAAACAAGCAAGCAGACTGTAAAATAAAGAGACAGAGAGGCTACAGTGTGATTGAGAACTCCAGACAATCTTTACACAGAACCACAAAGTCCAGGGGATACAGCTCTCTTGGAGCAGGGAGGAGAGACAGCCCAGAGACTCAGACAGAAAACTAGAGATACGGCATATGGAAGGTCTGATGAAACGTACCTGTTAGGCCAAGAACTTTCTCCAAATCAGGTGGGGTAAGCATGTCATAACCAAGAACAGATGAGGTAAAGCCTGGAGCGTACTCATCCACCAGGTCAAAACATGTTTTGGCAAATGCATTCTGCACAAGGAGGCTACTGCATATAAGTCTTAAGGCATGTAGTACATAGTCCCTAACAGATGACTACACCATTTGAAGCTAGCTACTGAGACCTGAACAGCTGAGGGGTACTTCAGAACCCATAATATCCAGCTGCAGTGTCAAACAAAATGCTGGTCACTTCATAGTCAATTGTGCTTTCTCTACAAGACCTTGAACTCTTAGCACTGCCCTGGCAGATTTCAAATTCACTACAGTACATAATCAGTTACGCCTTACGACTTAAGGAGATGTTCCACATACTCGAGTTGCTTTGTCTTCCCAGCTGCCTTCTGTAAGGTGGAAAGGTGTGTATTGTACAAACATGTTGATCACATGCTTTCCTGATCATTCAGCCAGACATGAGATGTGCTGTGTAGATCCACAAACCTCAGGTAAACAAAGAAAATGACACATTGAAAATACATCAACCACAGATCTTGCACTTCTAAGATAAAGTAGTTCAAATTTCCCTTCCCTTATTCTGCAAGTATTTGAAGCCCAATATCACACCATCAACCTTGTTCAATAAGACTCTCTCAATCACCTAGTTGTCAGAACACACACTCTCAAGACAGGTTCTTTGCTCCTATAAGACCACCTTATATATACATGAAAGTTAGTTTGAACACAACCAGGGGGTGCAATGGTATTGTCCAAGACAGATGGAATTGTCATTTCAATAAGAGGCCTTGTGGATGGTTTCCCTCTCAAGGCATCCTTATAGGCTATGTCAATTTCATCCATGCTGCACCCACCAATCACACAGATAGTCACAGCATGGTAACATGTATGAGTACTGTAAGCCCTTGAATGTTCAAAGAGGGAACTGATGCAGTTTAGACAAAAACATTCGATACCTGTCAGCACCAAGATGGATAGTCCCAAAATGCTCAGGTCCAGGCCCAAGTCCTGACTGTGGACATGCCCAAAACCTTGGTAAAGTATCCACAGCCACATTGATCTTTGTTGTTCCCTGATGTTTCCATCCAAATACCTCATTCACATTCAGCTTCAAACTAGTCTCATGACATCCCAAGGAATGCATCAATGAACCAACAGCAATGTCAACCTGGGCATGCATCCATAGAATTCACTAATTTGCTTCTGGGTTCAAACAAAAGTACACAAGCTTCAGAGTCTAGTGCAGTTGCAGGTTGACTGGTAGGACCACTACAACAAGCTGTGGGTCAGGGTTTGTGTTTCATCCAGCCCCCAACTCACACAAATCATAACGACTCCCTGTGGAATATAGACTGTCCAAAATAGCATCTTAGATGTCTTCACAACTGAGCAGTCTTGGCAAATCAAGCATAGGTTGCAGGACCATAGTCACAGAGGATTGCAGAGTGCACTCTTATTCCTGCCCAACTGGAGGATTCATTACAAGCAATGACAAGAGCAAGATAAGGGAGCATACAGATTTGTAGTCAATACATCTGACTCCAGTCATAAACTCGTCAGGAAGGATATCATCAGGCATCAGCTTCTGCAACATCACATATGTAAGAAATTGCAGAGAAATCTCCTCAACAACAATTTGAAGGTAACATGACAGAGATTGCAGTCATAACCTTATGAGAGTTGCCCACAAAGTTTCAGACCATCACCTTCATCACGAATAGCAGTGACACACTGCCATGACTACCTGCTGACTTCATCAGCTCCTGACAGTGGGTGTAGATAAGTAAATAATAATCTGCCAAAAATTTCAGGCAAACCATTATATAAAATCTGCAGGCTGGATTTTTCTGGAAGCAGTTGGGAGACTCATTTATGATGTTGGCTTGCACCCAAGAGACATACCTAATAAGAAAAGTAAACTGTATCCTCATTCAAGCTGCAATTAGCTTGTGAGGGTAAGCTTCATTTCATTTTAGCATGTCCCTCTACAAGCAGGCATCTAAGCTGAAGACATAGGGAGGCCACATCACAGGAGATCCTCATCATGCCTCATCTCATGAGCACACCTTCTGTCGAGGACACAAGTAGTGTACTGACATCAGAATGTATGGATGTAACAAGTATTACATGGCTGGGAAGTAGAGAGTTGATTACCAAGAATGTAACAGCTGGTGTAGCATTTGAGAGAACTTGTTTTGCTCGTACAACTGTTCCATCAGCCAGAACAACCTGACCACTAACCACACCAGGCCTATCTCAAGAACTGGATTTCAGTCATTTTTTCTGCAGTATTACACAACTTTTTTACTGACAAATCACTGTCTCCACAGTAGTTGCAGTCCTCATGTTCACCATCGTAGTAACATAGTATTATTTGCAGGAGGAAACTTTGAACATCATATAACTCACAAGTGATAAGATAACCACTATGAAAACCTTTACAATACAAACTAGTGTGCACAGTATAGAAGATGCTTACCCCAGTGACTGCTCGCTCAATATTCTCAAATTGCTCTTCAACCAAAAATTGTTTTGCCTGCAAAATAAGCAACAATTTCAAGGTATATGATACATGATAGGATTGTACATTAGTCCCTCCCTCTCCCAGGTGCAGTTTGCAAGATGACATATGCCATTGTGAGGTATTTTCCAATTTGGCAGCAAAAGCATTATAGGAAGGTTCATAACCTCCACATTTATAACTAAGGTTGCACCAGCTTCCTGTGCTGCTCTAGCAATGGCCATTGACACAGACCCCATTCCTCCTTCCACATACCTGCCAATTGCAACTAATTTTCCTAGTATGTAAGCAGATATACATCAGAAGAGCATGTGAATCTCCAGACCAAATCAACTGTTAAGGGGATACTAGGGAATTTGACAACAAAAGGTTGTTGTCTGCAAAGCATTCATGATGAATTACAGCCATTTGATGTTAGAGAGATAAGCAGCCAATCACAACATGCTCTGCCTTAGATTAATATCTTAGTAAAATTCCAATAACATATGTCGAACCTGGGTGCCCTAGGTCATGAGCATCCTCAAAAGAGAACAGTAGAGCAATGCAGAGAAAAGATTACCATTTCCACTTTTAGTCACTTGAGAAAGCAAGGAAGACACTTACGACCATATGCCGCGAGCACCATTAGTTTCACCCATCACATGGTGCAATAGCACATATCCACTGCCAGGTGTGTGAACACTTGCCTGCATGAAAAAAATTGGAAGTCAGAATCTTTTCCTGGAATCTAGTTCATTCCTCTGGATCCCTATCCTTAGACTCCAATTTGTAACTCAGGTTGAAATCACTAACCATTGCTCCAATAACTGCATCAGTTGCCAATGTTGCCTTCAGCACATCTGACTGCAGTCCCCACATAGCAGATTGACCATTGTATGAGCTTTCACAACTTCACCACCATACCCAACACTGGAGCACGATTGTCAAAGTGTGTAGATCAGCTGAATACAAACTGGAGCTTCCTCTGAGGTAGTGACAGGAAATGACTCTGTGACTCCCACTCTTTATAAGTGCCTCAGAACAGACCTAATAATAACTCTCCCTTGATCAATCAATCTACAGAAATTGAACAATTGTAAAGCTTTCCAAACACCTCTCATAACTCAATGTGAAGGCTGAGTCATCTTCTCAGTTGATTTAACTTTGTGCAGTCTAGCCTTCTTTTCAAATAACAATCAGGGTTGGAAGGGTCACTGAGTCCCCAGTGTCTTAGAAGGGTACCTCAAACCAGCTGTTGAGAACTTTAGAAGCTGGGGCAAGCAGCAGCTCCACAAAGGCTCTATGCAGAAGAACCACAATCACCCAACCACCAATCAGCTGACAACAGCAAAACAAATCAGTCCTTGAAAAGTCCATACTGTGTAGCATATTCAAGACCTTGAAAGATGGAAATAAAGAAAGTGGCCGTCCATGACAAGATATCAATTAAAAACCTGTCCACTCACGCAATGTCTTTTTGCTCCAACTTTGCTGAGCGTTTCAACAAACCCCCAAGCACTTTGGTCTTGGACCAACCATCCCAAATTCTTCCTTTCAGCAAACCCTTCTTAATGCCCATCTCTGGAGGCACTGTGTCCAACAGTGGACTCATCACTGAACAAAACTTTTCTAGTTGCCGTTCATATCTGAATACCAAACCAATATCAAGTAGTCACAGCCATGAAACGTTTTCTCTACAAGCATGTGCAATATTCATAGCACAGATCATCTCCATTCCATTACTGCCCCCATCACCCTCTAATGCTGATAGATTCAAAAGACTTACTCCGGATATGCTTTAGCATCATTTTCAGAGAACTTTGATATCTCTGCCTCATTCAATGAAGCATCAGGACCCATGAGAAGAAAGCGGCCATCTACAGTTGGAGTGAATGAGGATGGATTCCTTGGCAGCAACTTCAAACCATGTCTTTGCAAATCAAGCTCCCTGCCAACCCCCAGGTCTGATTGTCAATCTCTGATGTGACACTCTTGAAAAGAAATGCGTCCAGAACCTAAAATTCCAAAGGCGGAATGGTGGATTTTCTGTTGTGCTTACTGGATAATGCCTGGCCGAAGTAAGCTCTGAAGGTAGCTTGCTCTTGAGAATTTGAACCCCGGGACAATCTCCTCCGTGACTGCTGCGCCACCCAGTACATGCCGCTTCTCTAGCACTGCCACCTGGAGATTCGCACGGGCAAGGTATGCTGCCGCCGTGAGACCATTGTGGCCTCCTCCAACAACAACCGCATCCCACACTCTGCAATTCCCAGAAAACATTGTTTGGAAAAAAAACCAATCTGTCTAGGAATCAACGAACAGAGACTTCCCCAGAATATCGAAATCGTCCCAGTACCACTCAATCACAGATGTCGGCTCTCAGAAAACAGTCACATTCTCTCAAACAATCCCTCTCCGACCTAAAATTCCGCCAAACAGATATTACAATATCTTCAAGAAGACGAGAGTCGACATTATAAATACGCAACAGTCATAATTCCCCAAGTCTTTTTAGACCAAGAATTTCGGCTGTATTTTTCTGAAAACTCACGCAGAAACACACACACGCCTCACAACTCTCAAGACAATCTAAAGGAATCGCTCTAATCCATTGCAGCATTGGCAGAGCAAAAGAGAACAGCTTCCCCCCCCCCAAAAAAAACAAAACAAATCAAAACAAAACCTCTCTGCATCTTCTAACTTACATGATGAGGTAAGAGACCTGCAATTACGAATCCTGAGCAACAAGAGCATTGGAGAGAACTTCAATCGAATGGGTTCCAATTTGTAACCTTTCCGAAAGCCAGGCACTGCCTTTGAGCTTAGCATCTGTGAAGAGGAAGCGGCAAGAGGCGACAGCAATCCCCAGCGCCCCCGCGGCAGCAGCCCCGCAAGGTCGCCTGCAGCAGAACGCCATACTGTGTCTGTGCAAAGCGCTACGAAGCGTTAGCACGTCTTAAAGAGCGTTCTTTCTGCCCTTGGTCTCCCTTGCCCATTCCGCACGCGTCAATGGTCTTTTCCGCCAGCGGGAATCGGCCGCCACGGTGGGTAGCTTAAGGGATTTTGGCCCCCTAGGTAATAATAATAATAATAATAGGTCTAATTATTTTTATATGAGGATTTTTTACAGATGATAATTTGGCTTGTGTTGGAACTTGGGATTTAGTTATAGAGTTATGATATCTTGAAGGATTTTGGTTTTTTTTTTTTTTTTTTAAAGGATTTTTTTGAAGATTATATTTTTCCATGATGACATATTTGAATTTCCATAGTTCTTCTTTTGCCTTTAAATACTTTTTTAATCTAAATGGCAAGGCAAGGCAAGGATATTGTTGTGTTTAGATTCATTATAGAGTATAGTAGCTTAAGGGATTTTGGCCCCTAGGTAATAATCATAATAATATTAATAGGTCTATTTTTATGTGAGGATTTTTTGAAAGATGATATTTTCACTTGTGTTGAAACTTGAAATAAAGGTATAAAGTTAGAATACCTTGAAGGATTTTGGTTTCTCTTATGGGATCTTTTGAAGATTAGGTATATTTTTTGCATGGTGAAATATTTGAGTTTCCATAATTCTTCTTTGGCCTTAAGGTACATTTTAATGTAAATGGCAAGGCCAAAATGTAACATACCCCTCGTTCATTTAGATGTATGCCCTTATATTTATATTTATATATTTTAATATATGTTTAAAATAATCTTGTGCAATTTATTTTACCTTTTTAATGATGTTGGTAGCCCTTTTTTGTTTTTGGTGTGCATTTTTGCATTAATTTGACAAGGAAAATTGCACATTCAACCACCCTACCTTACATTAGGACAAATCTTGTGTAAGGTAAAGCCCTAGGGTGGGACATTATCAATATAAGGGGCCTAGGATAAGGCAATAGTTGAGTTCAGCTTCGTGTTTTGGTAATGTCCTTAGCCCATGGGCTTTACCCATCATTAAGCATGACACAAAATTTATCATAAACCAAACCTATGTAAATCATGAGGTGCATGAATAGGAGGGTTCTTATGCCTACTTGTTAATAGTGGGAGGGTTCTTACACATATAAGTAAGCATAATTTCCTTCCCACCCTTGAGAATTAGGCATAATATCCCTCCTAATTTCTAGGAGAAAAATTCTTGGATATAAGGTCCATTCCACATACATTTTCGAATTTTCTTTGAGTGCTTTACATTTTGTCAAAATTGCATAATTTTAACAACATGCAAATTTTTAAAGTCACCTATTGGATCAATTGTGGAAAGGTATCATGTGTAAAAATATTCACCTATAATGGTTGGATGTTGTTCTTGAAGGAATGTCATTGATAGGGTTGGTTCTTGTTGCTTTCAATAGTGCTCCATTCATAACATTGCATTTTTTAGCACAACCTTTGAGAACATTAAGTTCCCACACTTTCATGGAAGTTTAGTCACATGTTTTCATAAAATTCATCGGAGTTTTGTTGGCTATCGCAATACATGTATTAATTTTTTTGAAGTAGCTTTCAATTTTGATGTTTTTTGAATGAATTGTGATCTATCTTGAACTTGCATTTTAAACTTGTTTCATCCAAGGTTTCTCCAAGCTTCGGAGCATACAAATTTTGGGTGAGATTTGCAAATCTATAGAAGGGGTTAAGATCAATTTGTTAGAGCTTTGATTCAAATTCCAAACTTTTGTGTCCTTCACAACAATGCTCTAACAACAATTGTTCTAACACCTAGGTTAAGTACAAGGACTTTACCTAGTTCAAATATTTATTCAATTCTAGTTGCTTCTAAGTTTTATGTGAATTGCATGGTTTTTTTGAACTTTGGTGGTGCTTTCAAAGTTCATGTGTCCCTTTTGGAGTGTTAGTACTTAATAATTCAATAAATTAGTTCTAATTTTTTGTTAAATGTTGTTACTTGTTTTCGTATTATTGTTTTGTTGTATCATAAAAACTTCTTGATGTGTAAAAAGGAAGACCATGCCTCATTTGAAAACATTGAACAACTTTATGTGCAAGCAATTGTTTTCTTTGACATTGCATTTAAAACATGTCTTGATAGTAATGCAAGTCCATTTGAGTGGCTATGTAATCTTATTTTGAAGGTTCAATTGTTAAGGTTGTAAATTTGGTAGAGAAAACCAAAGGTTCATCAACTTCAAGTATTGTTGTTAAAATTTTCACCCTTTGGAACCTTTATGTCCAAATAATCTTATAATTAAAGAGCTCAAAAAATTTAATGGAGTTGAATTGAGTGTTCAAAACCATTTAGATGACAAAATTACCATGGGTAGAAGTTGTGGTTGGGGAAAATGGTAGGTTGAATATGGTAAGATGCAAGATTTACAATGTTGTGTAATGTCATGATAAGTTGTTTATTCCCAAATTCAATGGTTTGCAAAAAAACATGCTAACCACTGCAAAGTCAAGTTTCCACACTTGTGATGAATGTTGGGAATATTTCATAAGTTTTAAAAGTCAACATGTTAAAAATGAACAATAAATTGTGAGTTTACATGTGAAAAATCTATCATTTAGCAAGTTGCTAACATTGATCATATTGACGGGAAACATAATTTTGTGTAATTTGTTACAATACTTCGTTTCTTAAAGCAAGCACAACCAATGCCAAACTTCATGAATATGAAAAACATGTTCAATTTTATTTAAAAACCTAACAATCCTTGGAAACCTTGGTTTGATTCTTCTAGTTGGAATATGGTAAAATGTATGCACAAGGTGGTTTTGTGGTCCATGCGTATGGTGATGTAAAAGGCCCAATTTATTGTTGTGAGTTGTGTACACATTATCGATTACTAAAGTTGAATAAGTCTATATGTGTTTGTGGTGGAAGGGTGGAAACAAATCCCCTCCTATATTAACTCTACACAAGTTATGGATTGTGATTTTACAAATAATGTCACCAAGTTAATTGTGCATGCCTTGCTATAACATGGAAGGCTTTTAAAGTCAAAATTAGGTTAAAATTTAATATGTTTTGGCTTAGATGGTGTCATAGTTTTTCAAGGTTCTAAATCATGTGTTATTGAACAATTGAAAAAGAAACATGCCCCTCTTCTTTGAGGACCAATCAACAAACATTGTTGTTAAAATCAATTTCACTAGTGGAAATCATGTCATATGCAACTAATTGTCATTTACAACTACATTTGATGCGCTCCTAAGTTCCTTGTTAGATTGACTTGAGGGCCTGAGTATGTTGAATTGCGGAAAGTTGGAACTTGGGGGTCGTTCCCGACTTCCAGCACTAAAAGGGGTAAGAAGGGCTTGCTAGAAGTCTCGGGATTAGACTACGAAGAGGGACAATTATGATCTCACACGAATCTGCATCCAAAACCAACCACAAGAGGGTTAATTCACATTCGGAAACACCCTTGGGTGTTGGGACAAGCCTCGAGCACTTGGACTCACTTGACTCACCATGGCCCGGACTCGGGGGAAGCCACCACCTTCCCCCATATATTATTCTTTGCAGCTCCCATGGGAGCCACATTCGAATGACACTTTTTCCCGGGACTCCCAAGGAGGAGTCCCAAAATTGTCCCGAGTTGAACTCTCAGGACTTTGGGCATCCATAACTTCTTGCTCATACCTTTGATTGGGGTGAGGTGTAAAGCAATCTCATAGCTCTCTTTGAGAGCATTCCAACACCATGTTGCACTCCTTTAGCAGATGTCAGGATCAGGTCGATCCCAACTTTTAGTGGTCGGGAGTCAAACTGCCAATTTGACTCCCGGCCTTTTTTTTGCCCATAACTTGGGCTGCAAATATCCAAATGGCTCATGTGAGGCCATTTTGGACATCTACACTTCAAGACATTTCCAACAATATAAAGAACACCCCAATGTGAGGTGTTTTGACCCCTGCAATCAAACTCTGAATTTTCATGAGTCTCGGAGGACTCCAAGTTCCCACTTTTGGGAGTGTAAGTTTCATCCTCACATTTAGCCCAACATGGGGTTGCGACAACATTGGTCATGCTTGCAACTATAAAATTGAAATCGTATATGTTTTGGGCCATATGGTTGTGTTGCAACTAACATGTAGCTAATGGTTTAAAATATGGACACATTTCACAAAAATAATATCATAAACTAATACATACCTATGTTATTATACCCAACATATCTACCTAGGCTATATATAATAATATTATATCTTTAGCATTAAATCTAAAACCATGGTAATTAAGGCTAGCCAAAACTAAACGTTGGTTAAACATAGATTAAATTCACATTAGCCAAAATTTAACCTAAGTTTAACCTTGATAAACTAACCATGGTTAAACTAAACCATGGATAAAATAATTAGGAAGCTAAATTAATCATGATTTTATTAACTATAAAATAAAATTAATCATGCCTAAGCTAATTAAAAAGTTAAATTAACCATGGTTAAACTAAGTAGGAAGCGCAATTAACCATGGCCAAATTAACTTAAGTTAAATTAACTAGAAAATAAAATTAACCATGGTTAAGTAATTAAAGCTAAACCAACCATACTTTAACCTATTAGCAAGCTAAATTAACCATGGTTTATATACATATTATAAGTTTTAAATTTTTATTCATAAAATATATTTAAATAATAGAATTTGGCAAGTAGACCTTAAAGAAAATTCAACCTATTTTATTTGTGAATTTTATTTGGAAATTTTAAACTATAAATTTGGTGAAACAAAAAATGGACAAAGTTACAACCACATTATTTTTTAAATGCACCGCCTTCCTTAAGCTTGGTGATATAATAAAGATTAATATTAATATGAACATTTTATAATAGTAATTATTATTATATATTAGGTAATTATTATTATTGGAATTTTATCAAAACTAGAGATATGTATTTGTACTATTATTAACTATGTTAATATACTTATGGTTAGTAGGATACATTAGTTGATTTATAAATATTTTACCTAAGTTAACTACCTACTAACCTAAATTATGTAATAATATTATAATATTATAAGTTAATATAATTAATCATATTTTTTATAATTATAATAATTAATACCATTATTTTAACACCAAAAATATTATTCATTCCCATAAAATTTATTTTAATATTATTAGTTATTAATACATATTTAAAATTATATTACTATTAAATATGAATAATTTTATTTTTTCTTCTTATTATTATTAACACCATATTATACCTATTAGTTCTTATTACTTCTATATATTGATATATAGCTAGTAAGTAATCTAAGGTACAACATAACACAAATATTAATATACTAGTTCCATCTAATGTGCAACTAAATTGGTGATGCTTATAACTAAATTTTTCATCCCATATTTTTCGCCTTCAATCCAGTTTTGAGCACTATATAAGTAGGTGCAATAATCATGTCCACAAACCAAATGTTAAATGCCATTGGGGATGAACTACTATAAAGAAATTTGACCTTAAATGATTAAATTCAAAAATAAAATTCTAGACCTAGTTATCTAGGTTTAGCCTACCTTTCAACCTACCTATTTACATAGTAAGGCCTAATAATTACCTACCTACCTAGGCACCATGTATCAACATCTTATTAACCCTAAATTGGATGATTTGGGTTTCATTAATTATATAAAAAAATAAAGGATAAGTGGCCTTTAAAATCGCCATGTGTCACCATATAATTAGTGTTAACACTGGACACATGTCAAATTGTCAATGAATGTTCCATGGTATGCCACGTGTCATCATTGTAGTGGCAAAAGTTTTGACAATTGAGATTAATCCAATGAAATTTTAATTTTGAGAACACATAAATAATTAGAAATGACATGTGTCCGCAAGTAATTCACCCAATTTTAATGCCATACATCGATTAATTGCACTATAATTGTAAGGAGAATTGCATATAATGTATTACATTTGAATTGGTATGTATGGATGAACACATGTATTACCATTATACATACATGTTGCATATGTAATGTCACATGTAATTAAATGTCATGTGCAAGTTGTTTTAAGCATCTACACAAATTTGTAACTGCATGCAATTGGAAATTAATTATAAATAATAGTTATAAAATCTAGGAATTCTAGTAGTTTTTGGAACTATGATGCAATGTCGAGACTTTTTAGGTCTAACATTCATAATTCCAAGGCTCAAATGTGTTCAAAGTTTGTCAAAGTTTATTTAGACCCAATGTATCTACATATGTGATTTTGCAATGAAATGTACTATGATCTAGCCATTAAGTATTCATCAAAGGAATTTAACATTTTTTTTCCATTTTTAAACATTAGAATGAAACTCTAAACATGAGTTGGGTTATTGTTTCTAATTCTCTTTTGGAGATTGCAACATTCCAATTTTTGGGGCATATTATCATGGTGCACAAGCAAGATTCCATAACAAGGGTCTTTGGTTTAGTTTCTAAAGTTGATTGATTGACTGTAATTGAAGATGGTTGATTGGTTGACTGTAATTGAAGATGTGAAGAAGCAATGCACTAATGTTATTTAGGCTCTCATTGAAGAATTGAAAAAAAAGTTTTTATGTTTAGGATACCATGCATATCATGAGCATTATGTTTTCACAATTTTGAGTTCAATCATAAGCGAAACACACATTTCTTGTGCAATTAAATAGTCTAAAAGCCCACTACTACTATGGGAAGAATGTTGGTTTGAATCAAGTTTTCATCTAGTTTATCCTTAATGGAAAGTTATTAGACCACAAGTGCTTTTCCTTCAAGATTGCAATGCAAAATAATTCCCAAAGTTGTCATGAAACTACCTCACAACGATAATCTATGTATGAAAATGCAATGCATGTTTTGGAACAACCACCTCATTGCACATCAACTATTTAAATGTTTTGAGTTAATTGAGTTTTTAATGACTATGGTATTAGGTAGTGTGAAAGACAAGAGGTGTTTTTTCACCTTGAGTTTTGTGTAAAGTAAATTGAAAAATAGGTTGACAATCCACTTAAATCTCTCTCACTATGCACATGTATGTGCAAAGTTTAAATTCTTTTTTACCCTCGAAACCTTTCCATTTGATATTGCAATCATAATCTTAAATGTGAAAAAGGGTCATGAATTGGATGTGTGAACCTCACATTTGTTTTTATGGTTATGAATACATTAGATATTCTACAAGTATTAACCTCACATTGCTACAAGTTCTCTAATATGCAAGTTATATTATTTTACCATTTTTTTTGTAAGCATGTATTTTCCACTTGAAGTGGGTAAGGTCCATAATGATGGGTTCAATTTCCTTAGGAAGGACAAGATTGAAGGCACAAAGTATTAAGTTTGTTACACGAAAACAAAGAAAATAGAGTTATGTTGATTTTCAACTTAGTTCATGTTGTGGGTTTTTAAATGCTACTTTGTTCATGAGTTGGTTGCCAATTTTCCTACTACAACTTGAATTTGGTTGCTTGTAGAATTTCCCATGGTTGAATTGTGTAACCACAAGTTTTGTACTCAAAAATATAGCCATTGTTTTTCCCCTTCTAAACCCAAGTAGGTAGTTTATTCACCTCTTAAACCACATGTGGTTACCGCTTGTCAAACATATATTGGGCATAAGTAGTCACCCATGCTATTCTTTTACAACTTGGAAAATTAAAAGTTCGACTTGATGTGTAAATATAATGAAGTTGAAATCTAAAACCTGCAATTGACAACATAATTACATAGGGCAAAAATAGTTGTGAAGTTTTCATTAAAGCCCATGATGTTGGCAAATCTACTACAAAGAGTTGCTTTGTGTGACTAGAACATCAATCATGGCAAATCATGAAAAACAACATCCTTGTGACCATCAACACCATGCCTAGTTTGGATAGAGCAAGGGGAAGTTGAGCAAGAAAAGCAAATTGGGTAGGAAAGGGGCGGGAACAAGGGAAGTCTAACTTTGAGGATGGAGCTCATTCTAGTACAAATGATGTAACTTATCAAAACTTGTTTTTTTTGAAGGAAGGTTAAAACTGAGAGTGGCAAATGTCTTGTACAAGATATCAAGATTTCTTGTACAAAACTCTTCACCACACAAACATTAATTCCTTTGACCCAAATGCTCATTGTCTCTGCAGACTATCCGTGAGACTAATACGTCTAACGCACCACTCCACATTTTTGATGCCATGGGCAGCAAGTCATGACACAAAATTAATGAAGGCAACCACAGTGCTCCTACAGATATTTGATTCGATCCTTTAGATAAGAAAGGTCTCAATTAGCAGACAATCGGTTGGTTCCTGCACTGTGCAATGTGGTATATGACTACAAGCACAAGATGTTCCAGCACATGTCATATTTACCTACCCTTTGCCCATAGACTGCAGCTTTCACATAACCCTAGAATTGATTGACAAAACGATTGACAAAACGAGTGACAAAACTGGAGGAGTGATACCTCTTGACCAACATTTTATACACAACAAGAGAAAATCATAATGCCAGTGTGTGTGAGAATCTGTGTTGCCAGAGCCTTCTGGTCATGTTCCCAATTTGAACAGAGCAAGAGGGGTTCAGAGAGATAGTAGTTGTAAGACTGCTTATGGTAGCTTGTGGAAATGGACCCAACTTGAGAGAATGTCTAACTCAACATTGACAGGACAATAAAATGTACCAAAGAGTCTGTCAGATACTCTATTTAAGCTGTAACAGAAGTGGCCAGCTCTGAAGCAGCTATTGCCTCTTCTAAATCCTTTTGAAGCTCAATGTTGATCTCTGGAGCACCGGTTTGTACATCTTCTGGAATATGTGAGGCTGCTGTTAGTGTAGACAGCAATCTTGGTGATGCTGCTCCCTGAATTGGTGTTATTCCAGGAATCACCACGGATATGCTGTGGTCTTTAACAACACCAACCTTCTCTCCTTCAACTCCTTGTTGCACATATGTCTCTGTTTGTATCTCTGCAGCAAACACCTTTGGGACCTCTCTTGAGAGCTGACTATTGCCCAGCCCACCCTGCTTTGATTCTTCAAGGGTGTCAGTGGTTTGATTGGTGTGATCATTCCACTCTTGCACAAGCTCTGTCGATCCCCCTTGCGGAGCTTGAGGAGTGCCACATTCTGTAACCCTCATCCGAGAAGCTATTGGTTCCTCAAACAACTGCTGATTTGCCCTAAGTCTTTTTCTCCCCTTCTTGTGGCCCTTGATGAGGTTTGCAACCTGCATACAATGCCTCACAAGACATGCCAGTCACAAAACACTGAGATAGAAGCCATATTTTCATCATACTCTGATGCCAACACCCAACTGGAATACGTCCCCAAAGAAATAATTACAAAACCAAACCCACCTGATAATGTGGAGCTGGCAATTCAATAGGAGGCAAGGCTAGACCTGTCACTCACCCAACACCAGAGCACAACAGTAAACACACAAAAGGTAAGAGAATTCTGGCCCTAACTTGCAGCAGCACATGACCTTCTGAATCAACTGAACTGCAGAGAGACAAATAAAGATTTTTTCCCATAGCTGGTTCTCCTTCCATAACACAATAATCCTGCAACCCTTTATTTTGAAGACTTACAAGCTGGGGTGGACTGAATGGCAAGAAGAGCAGTTCGGGCAGCTTTTATTTCAGCCTCTTTCTTATTCTTCGCTCCACCACCACTGTAATTTACTCCACCAATTTCTACAGTGGAAGTAAATGTAGGAGAATGATCCTCTCCTAAACGTGCAGTGTGGTAAACAGGTAAAGGAGCACCATTTTTCTGTGCATATTCTTGCAATAAATTTTTGCATAAGCCAGATTCATGCTGCAGTCATGCACGGCATACAGCTATCTTAGTTTGTGCACCTGGTCTATGCTAGGAAGACAGCACATAGAACTTCAATCATCACTTCCAGAAGCAGAAGGCTTACCACTGGGCTGGGAGCAACCCCATAAGCTGGGAAAAGGGCATTGAGGGCCACTTTTGCAGCTGCATGCTCGGCTGATTTAAGATTTGGAAATACAAGATTTGATTCATATGTAACAGAGTTCACAGTGACCATAGATTTGAACCGAGGTTCATGTGATGGTCCCTCCTTCACAAACTCATAGAGGGGTGGTGTGAACCCAGCTTTCTGGGCAAACTCTTGTAGCTGGCTCTTGTACATCACTATCCCTTTCTTCCCTGCATGGCAACCAGAAAGGCATGATGTGAAGCTCTATTCCAATGTGAGTCCTAGTTCTTCTATGGCACATTCTTGAATGTACATGGCAAAGGGGCCTACCTCCAAAGCCACAAAAAGTAAGAAACCCAGGGAGTGTTAGACATGATATATAGAAACTGCAGTTTCAGCTTTTAGGTCCAGACAACATTCTGATCAAACTTAGCTCAGATAATAAGCAGCCTATCAAATTCACACCACATACATATGCCACCCACAAGGAGCTATCTGATCAGAGTAAGGCAGATTACAATAGTGTCAGAAACATACGGAAAAATGAGAATGGTCTTGGAAAACAAGTTATAATCTTTTCGGCATTAGGAGGGAGCAGCAGGAGAAGAAGCAGGTACTCATTTGATTGTGGGTGCCTTGGCTTGATATCAGAAGAGACTTTGCACCTGATGGCAACAGGGGGATGTCAGAAAGAGCACAGAGCCAACCACTTCCAATGATTCCAGGCATGATTGATCACCGCCTCTGCATAAATAGCATGCATCCTCTTCGATCCTCCCCACTATCTCTGATCTCACTATGTACTCTCTCAGTTGAGGACCGGCCAACCAGTCGTGTTAACATTACTAGCACGTAAAATACATGTTGTAAGCTTCTAAGACACAACTTGCATGTCAGGATACATTTGAGGAGCTGGCACAGAATGAACAAGAAATATATCCTTTGTCAACCAACATGCAGAACAACACCTAGAGGAACTGATAACCTGGCTAGGGAAAACACAGATAACCCAAAGATGCCTAATTCTTGGACGAATTCGTGCAGTAAAAACACTCACAAAAACTTTTGCAAGTGAGGAAGTGTAGGAGCACTGGTGTGGTCAGTAAACTGTTGGCAAAGAATAATATTATATTCCTTCTGAAAGGTCGCACATAAACCATATCAACAACGAAACTGCAACCCCACAGTGAATGCTTGATTCGTCATACACACACAGCTGCCTCCTCAAAATACCCTATATCTTAGGCTTAGGTTTTTAAATGGTTTTTGCAAGCTTCGGACATTGCGGAGAACGCCAAAGTCATCGCAGCAGGCAAGCGCACATATTCTTCACGCACAAAGGAAAATTCATAAAATTTCAATCACCGATGACACCGTTCGTTTTCACGCTGAGAACCACGGATGCATTGCGATATATTCTTCTTCCACGTTATATCTTCTTCAAGGTGTGCCTCTTTCCTCATTAGCTCATATAGAAGAGGAAAAAGGCAAAAGGCAAAAGATGTAAAGTCAAATCTATCTCCAACTAGGTATAGTCACAGCAGCAACAGATTAAACATGCGGACACCGCAGGGAAAAAAAAGAGAGCAATTGATAAAACTGCTTACAGTTTGTGGTTTCAAGATCGCCGCAGGTCCAATCCGTGTACGGCGACGACCATTAATACATACACAAAACCTCAAAGTTTCAGAATCCTACAAATTTGGGGGAGACAATAATGTCAGTCAGTCATACTGCCTAATCTCACAACTTTCCAGTTTTCATCTCCGCCTCTCTCTCTCTCTCTCTCTCTCTTTCTCTCTTTCTCTCTCTCTCGGCTGCGCCCAGGGTTTACAGTTACGAAGACAATCAGGCGGCAGCCGCAGCAGCAGCAGGTGCCCCGTCCCTCAACTGCACTTTTTCCACCGTTTTGTAGAAACTCTTTAGAAAGCCCGCTTGTTGCATTGACGACTAACTACCATCTCCCTTGCCACGATTTACAGCGCTCCTTCCAATCTCTCTCTCTCTCTCTCTCTCTCTCTCTCTCGCCAATCTCTCGGTTTGTCGCGGCAGCACGGCTGGTGTGATCGGAAGAGTTGCTGCGGGAGGAAGGAAGGAGGCGGAAGAGCTCTGCCCGGGCAAGGAGGGCTTTCCCGTACAGGACAAAGGCACCAGGAGAAGGGCCTATCCAGGGACTTAGGGCCTATCTAGGGCGCTAAGGCCAGGCATTAGGACCCCCCAAAATCCTAGGGTTCTTTAGCTCACAGTAGTCTTTTGTGCGTGTGTGTGAGCCTAGGCCCCAATGGGATGTCTGTCTTACTCACTCACTTGACAAAGGACCGGGGCTCCCATTTTTAGGCTCCTGAGTGGTCCATGGGGGTCTTCTATAGGCAAGCCCAATAAGCTAAGGGTCCTAGAAATGGGGTGTCTGTCTTACTCACTAGACAAAGGACTTTGGCTCCCATTTTTAGGCTCCTGAGTGGTCCATGGGGGTCCTCTATAGGCAAGTCTAATAAGCTAAGGGCCCTAGAAATCG
The DNA here is from genome assembly GCA_963921925.1 of Sphagnum tenellum. Taxonomy (NCBI): domain Eukaryota; kingdom Viridiplantae; phylum Streptophyta; class Sphagnopsida; order Sphagnales; family Sphagnaceae; genus Sphagnum; species Sphagnum tenellum. The sequence continues at coordinate 9,443,476 of OY998153.1, read as the reverse complement.
TTGGCCCAATAAGACCAGTCCTATAAGCTAAGGCTCCTCCAAATCGTTGGCCCAATAAGACAAGCCCGATGAGCTAAGGGTCCAAGAAATCATTGGCCCAATAAGACAAGCCCGATAAGCCAAGGGTCCTAAAAATTGTTGTCCCAACAAGACAATCCCGATAAGCCAAGGGTCCTAGAAATCATTGGCCCAATAAGCTAAGGGTCCTAGAAGTTGTCGGCCTAGATCTTTCACTAGTGTACATACCATTAGGTTGTTTGTTTGTTGGTAGGAAATTGTAGAAATTTCATAGCCACTATAAAAAAAAAAGATTTAATCCCATTTTGAAAATCATTATTTTTGGCTATTTATGGATAACTTAAATATGCATGTGATTTTTTAAATGGCAATGAATTTCTTATTGTATTTGGAGCATACCTTACACTTGTGAATAGCCCTAATTCAAAAAGAGAAAGGATATTAGAGTTATTTTGTAAAGTGATTTTCCTGTCTTTTTTGAACCTTTTTTTTTTTTTCATCCCATTGCAATCCTTCTTTCAACTTATGTCATTGTTATTTGCAAAGTAATGAAATTTTATGGAATTCAAGATTAAATTCACAAGGTTTGAAAATATTTTTACTTACAATACATAGAGAAATAACAACGATTGAAAATATGTATAGATGCAATACACCACAACAATGCTTGGTTGAAAGCAATTGAGAAAAAAAAACAAACAAAATGAAACTCAAATTATCATCAAATTTGGTGTTAATCCTTGTTTAATGCTAATGTATTTTTCTCATTATTTTGAATAATAATAATTTTTATTATTTTATATATATCATCCCTTTTATGACAAAACAAGGGGTGTTAGTGTTGTGTTTTCTTTATTTTGTTGACAACTCTATTACATTTACTCCTTATGGAGTCCCTCTAACAAATAGACATAAAATCTTTCTCGGTGGATAGATATGAACATCTTTGGAAAAAAAAATACTGAAAAAAAAAAAAAACAAAAAGGCATATTATATTCAAAACAATAATATTAATTAACATCAAAATCTAAATGGCACCCAACTTAATACTAAGTAAACGTTGATTTAACATAAAGTATTTAAAATATATATAGTTTGAAATATAAATTAAATGTTAGGTACAACCCTTTAAAAGGGGATTTTAAGTCAATTATAATCTTAACAAAATGTTTTTGCATTGTTTCATTACCCTACCTATCCATTATCAATCTATTCCCCTATTACACACCCACCCACTTACTTATCTATTTATCCATCCACGTGCCTACCACCCAGCTATCTATCTATCTATCACCTACCCAAGGTAAGAATAAAAATAACTTGAAAATGAAATTTGCCATTGTCACAAATGCAAATCATGATAAGAAAATGTTAAGCTTTAACATTAACCTAGCTATTAGTAAACACTTTAATATTATAAGTGTGAGTGGGAGTTTTTAAAAATTAACTTAACATCATAATTTATAGGAGTTACATTTTGGTCCTAAATAGTTAGCTTGGTGTTGCATGATTCAACATTAGAGTCCCTAACACCAAATGTGATTGAAGCTTTAGTGTAAAAACCTTCCCATGTTTATGTTTTATGACCTACATTTGTTGAAATTCATGTTAGTTTTTGCCTTTGTCCCCACGATTGGTAAAACCCAAATGTGAAAGACATTTCCCAACATGTGATGCCAATCTCAAATACGACCTTGTTTTACACCTTTTGTTTTGGGAACACCTTGACCTTGGGGTTTTACCATAAATATTCATTATGAATTGCATAGCAATAAAATTGTAGATTCATTTGTGCATTCCATTACAAATTGTGCCTTGTTCCACAAATGATATTATATATATATTTCAGGAATATCACACACAATTGAACTCCTCATAATAAAATTAGTTATTTTGTTAAGATAAGTTCATGATCTCTTAAGGTCACAATTTTAACTTTGGACTCGTGATCAAATACTTCAAAGAAACAACAAATTAAATTAAAAGCAATCCTATGACATGATGAAAACAATGAAAGGTACATTGTCACCCAAATAAAGTAAGGAAAGGAGGCATTCCCACAAGCATTCTCAAATTTAGATTGAGATTTAAAAGTAGTTTCAAATGTTTACATGAAGATATAAGGGGATGAATATTGTCTAAATATTACAAAAATGTCAATCATGCCTAATGAATTTTACTCCCAAAAATCCTACCATTTAAAAAAATGTTGTCTTGCAAAAATGTGTTTTCCTAACATAAATGCAACTAAATTTGCTCATTTTTTGAAAAGTTTAGCTTTAAATGTTGAGAAATAACTCATTGTTGCCATTATTGTAACCTTTCTAATGCAACTATTCTCATTACTTACAAATTCAATATTTACTTTAAATGACACTTTTTCATTTCACAAACACAATACAATGGGGAAAACCAATGTCCTCCTACCTCTGTCAATAATCTCCACCATCCTCCTCTCATGTTCATGTAGACATTAATCATAAGGGTTTGGTCATAGTTTGTTCTACCTTGGTCCTAGAATACAACCTTGGAACTCATGCTACAGGTATCATATTTTACCATTAATCTTCATCTTCACACACACACACACACCCTTTTTTAGATTCCACAAATCTTTCCCACTCAAATCACATTACCTATCTAATTGAGTAGCAACCTTCACCTCCCACAAAAGTGAATCCATTTTCCCACCTTTATTACATCTATTTCACTAATATTTTATATCGTACTTTAAGAGTTGCAAAAGTGATCCTTATTTTATTCTATTAGTCAACATTTGATAAACATTTTTTTGGTGTCCTACAACTAGAGAAACAACCAATGTTGTTTCGCTTGTTTGTTTGGGTGGGTGAAAATTAATGATTCATGTTCTAGCTCTTAGGTACTTGGATTGTTGGTTCAAAATTTTGAATTTTTATTTAAAGAATTAACCTCAAAATCTTCCTTAACACTAAACTAAACTAAACTTGGAATCAAGAATTGACCTTTGATTATAATCAACCCCTATTTAATAAAAATTGGCCCCTAAGTTGGTTTTATCTAAGGTTTAGTTTTTCATTTTTTAAATTCTAAATTAAATGTTTATTTTTCCAATTGGGGTTTTTCATTTTGTTAATGTGATACATTTTTTTAATAATAAATTTGGGTATTGTTGGTGTGAGGTTAGGAGTTGCAATGTCATTGTTACTTTTCAACCATGCCTCAAGTATGCAAGGTTTTTTTTCTTATTATTTTGGTTTAAGCATGTAGTTGATATAGGTTGTCATTCTTGATTGGTTGTTGAATGTTGGTAATTTTAAAAATCAATTTTGGGCTATGTATAGCTAATTGGAACCAAATCCAATTTGGAACCAAACTTGCCTAGGATTGTTTTTGGGATAAATTGGGAATTGAAGTTTTGAAATGTGAAAAACCATGTTAGATGAGCCGTATGCAACCTAGTACTCACACCACAACAATAGAGGATCTCATCACTCTCCTCATTACAATATAATCTATGATTGCCAACAAAGATTGCATTGAAATGACCAAAATTCTCAATTTTGACAAGTTTGTAAATCTCAATTTGTAAATTAATAATTCATTCATTAAAACTTAAATTGAAAAACTTTGAAAGGAAAAATTATAGCCTTTGAAGATATATTTCCAACTCTATAACACATTTTAATTAAACCTCATTTGACCCATGTTTCTTTGGTTTTAAATATTGTTCAAGAGGTAAACTATTAGTTTGTTTTTTGGCCATCCTTTTGGCATAAATTGAATTTAATATTTACAAATGGAACATAGAAGCCCACTTTAAATATCTATATATTTAAGGCTTTTCAAACAATTTAAAGATTTATCAATTTGGACAAGTTTGTTATATGAATTTCTCTTTCAAAAGTTCAAAAGATTTGGAGGATTTTATTTTCCCAAAGCGGGAGTTCATTTCAAAGTGTTGATATTCACTTCCTTGCATTATCCCACATTTGTGAAAATGTAATTGAAACTTATGATGTTTATTTTCACTTATCTCCCTTCTTGTACATTAAGGTTGATTGTGACCTTGAATGTTGGGGTCATGACATGTATATCACATGTATTATGACATTGAGTTATTTCTTTGTGAATTATATGTTGATTTGTTTCCATGCTTTAAATAATTATTGCAACCCTAGCCTTGGGCTTCTAACAAAAGCTAAGGCATGAAAGGGGGATTAAACTAATGTTGGGTGGGTATTAAAAATTTATGAAAACTAACCAAACGTTTAAAGTTGGTTCGCACGAGGAACATTAGTGGATATCATATCAATTGATATTTGTCATGATATATTAACTGTGATTTTAAATATTTTAAATGGAGAGAAAATTGACATTTTGAAACTCAATCAACACCTTAAAACTTGAGTATTTCATATTTTTTCAAACATTGATATTCAAGCAAGGAAATGGAAGATACCTAAGACATATTTTCAAGAGTTTATTATCTACAATAAGTAGCAAAACTTTTTAAGTAGGCTTTTAGAAGCTTGTAAAGGAGTCCAATGTTTTTGGATTTTAAATTTAAGGAATTGGGTAGTTAACATACATCTTTAGTGGAAAGGGAAAACTTGTTATTAGATAAAAGGCCAAAGCTTTCACTAAGGCCTCAATTTTCATTATCATTTAGGTGTTTTGAAGTTATGTTGTTAAGGATTTGTGTGCATTGAGGCTATTCAAATATTTTCTTTTTCTTTTCCAACTCATGGTTTTATTTGCACATTTATTTATTTGCTTTTATTTTCCTTGTATGTTTCTTTCCTAACAATGCGAGTGCTACTCCTTAAAGTACCTACCTATGTTCCTTGCTCTATTTGTTGATCTATTGCATGTAATCCCCCCTTTGTTTGCTTGTGTAGGTGTGAGATCATAATAGTTTTTTGTTGGCTTTTGATTCTATTCATTGATATATCACATGTATCTCCCCCGGCCCCCTTTTTTGTTTGTGCAAGTGTTAACTCATAAGAGGTTCAACTCTCGACATTGGAGTTTAATTTCAAGTTCCAAGTTTGAATTTAAGAAAAAAAAAAAAATTGGTCTTTTTTTGGGTTTGTTTTTTGTTTTATTGTCTAGTTTTTTGTTTTTAATTTTTGGTTATTATGTTTTTGGTTTTTTTGTTGTTTATTTTATTATTTATTTGGTTTATTTTCTTGTGTGAGATTTACATTTATTAATATTTACATTGTTTTTGCATCATCTTACAATTAATTGCCATTACACATTTCATTACATTACGGGGAAAAGGAAAAGGAGAAGCGAGTGATTTTGAGTTTTTGTAAATGTTTGTAAATGTTGGTATGTTTTCATCTTATAGGATTTTTTATGAGTTTGTCAAGTTTTAATATAATTTAATGTTTGTTAAGTTTTTTTCGTGATACTTCTCATATTTTGCGTTGTGTGAATATGGATCAATTGAGTCAAAATGGAAATAGACCAATGCTTGAAATCTTCATGAATGAAATTGAAATGGACAATTGATTGAGACAAATATTAATTTTAAAAAAAAGTTGGAGAATTTTGAAAATGCCTTTGAATGAGCTGACCTTTCAAAAATATGTTGAAAACAACATTTGTCCATTTTCATAAATTTTTTTGAAGACCTTTCATTTGTTTCAATTTATTGGGTTTTTTGGTCTTAATTTTTAAAAAATTAATAACTAACTTAAGATAACTCTTAAAATAATCACTTGTTATTAACTTGTGAAAACTACTTATTTGAAAACCAATTTAAGAATTTAAAAAATAAATACATAAATCCTTGGTAGGTCCTTTAATATATGAAAAAAAAGTCTAAAAACTAGTTGGTTTTTCAAAATCACCCTAAGGACCGAAATTAGTGATTTTATAAAAAATGGAAAAATTTCCAAACATTAGAATGAACTAATATTGTGTCTTAGGACTCAAATACATTCTCACAAGTGCAAGACAATGAGCTTCAACACTCCTAAATAATTTTCTTACCTTGGGGTTAAAATTTAATGGAATTGAATATATTTGTGACAAAAATAATAAACATGATCCAAAGTGATCCCCCAATATGTCATTGAAAAGGTCTTGAACATAAACATTGAAAGTTGGTTCGTAATTTCCATTGCAAATTGTGAGTGTGGTATTATGGCCAAATGAATGGCCATGAATCAAATTAACAATTTGACTCCTAGTTTAAAGAAAAGTGAAATTTGGGAAATAAAAGTGAAATTTGACCTTGAAATTGAGCATGTAACCTTGGAAAAGTTTCATCAAGGGTCACAAATTTGATTTTAAAATATTTTCAATAGCTTAACACAAGCATTATAAACTTGCAAAATTATAGGATTTGTAATTTGAACAATAATTTGAGCTTTCACTTTCATTTCTCTCTTGGGAGCTAGAGAATGCGCCATAGGTTTGCATGTTTGTATTATGTTGCAAACTTGAAAATCAATAATTTTTTTAACCTTCAATACCAAATTTGATAACCCTATAGGTGCATCGCTTAATATATTAGTTACGATAGGAATTTGGATTCCAAAAACAATCCCATGTTGAATATGATAGCCCAAAAAAGTAAATGGCAAAAGCAATTAAACAAGAAATTGTTGTGGAAGGATCTACATGAAAGGCTAAGGTTAATTATAAAACCATTCGAAAGGAGTCCCAACATGACTAGGAAAACCAAGATGAGGAGTCTTCCCATCATCAAGACCACAAGGAGTTGAAAATCCCATTCAACATCGAACAAATGAACTTTTTGATGTGGATGAGTGAATCAAACTTCATCAAGTTGGCAAAGATTATGTAAGGAAGATTTTCAAGGGCTTATGTTCAAGTGGACAAAGCCCAAATTTGTTTATGGTGTTTGTTAGTTTTATATTCTTATGAGTCATATTTATTTTATAAAGTGAATATATGTGAAGAGTATATTATAGGGAAGAAAATGATGAAATTTCATAAGTTTTATACATGATGAAGATTGAATTAATTCATGGTTTTTTTGTGTGCAGAATTTTGATCCAAGTACAATAATCACCTTCTCTTCTTGAATTTTGCAATTGAAAAGTTTATGATTTCAACTGTAAAAGTTTGTCCTGGTTTTATTCTGAAACACCCACACTCTCCTCATTATTGAGAATTAAAGATTGTGCTTTCAGTTTGCAATTTATTGCAACACCAAAAATTAGTCAATCATGTGATTTTATAAAACTCACCCATTGATTGTTACACATAGTTAATTCATGAAGAATTATTAGTTAAAGTGATATATATGAACTTCTTGTGGCATATGGCTTTTTCAACAAGCTTGTTTATGCCCAGGGACTTCGATCGGGAAGCTTGTCCAGGAATCTTGATCAGTGCATAGGAGTGAGTTTTGAAAATGTCATCTGTGCTTCTATGATCCACAATCTTAGTGTCTATTCACATCTAAGATCCAGTACTAGTGTTCTCTTTTGTGCAGTTAAGCATCATGTTACAGTAAGATCCAGTACTAGTGTTCTCTTTTGTGCAGTTAAGCATCATTTTACAGTGGACAATGCTGTTTTTCAGGAAGGGGTTCAATTCCCCTCTTGCATTTTCATCAAAATTTGGATAGGATAAAACAAGCACTTGCAAGAAGCCATTTAAGAAAGCTCTAATTTTGCAAATCAGAACCCAGCAATATTTTTTCTTTCCTCAAGATCCTACACTGCAATGTCATGTCTCTAGTTGGTCAAATTGACAATCTTGGTGTCTGCATGACATCTGCAGCTCAACCAAGCACTAGCCTCAGCTAAAACTTTCAACTGACCAAAAAAACACTGGTAAACACCATGCTAGTATTTGTACACAGATAGTTCTCAAGTGGATATCAGTCCATAATCTTCAATGCATTTGAACATGAAACCTGTCTAAATATGCTCCAAAGGAAATCAATTCAGACATGCCACAGAAGATTCACTTCTGTGGGCATACACAGAACATCATGCTGAAATTCAAGATTTTAATTGTAAAGTTTCATCGCTTCCAGCTGCATCCAAAGAGATGAAGAACCCTTTCAATTTAACAGCATTCTCTGTTCAAAAGCACAGATCAAAGCTATTGTTCTCTATGGTAAGTTTGAATAATTTACTAAGGCACTAATCATAGGAAGAGAACTGAAATGATACATCCTAATGGGACTCATGACGTAAAGGTTGAGGTTTCCAATACCATGTATACGTGAGTTCTCTATAATATAACTTTGGCCAAATCATTATGGTCAAAAATGTGAGCATGGATGCAGGCCAAGAATTTCAAAGCTTAGTCATAAAACTAGTCACCTCTGCTACAAGTTGCTTGGGAAACCCTAGGATGTTGCTTCTCCTCCCAAACTTGGAAACACTCTCAATTCCTGACACTGGGAATTGTGGAAGTCTCACTGATCTCTACCAAATCAGAAGAAGACAAGCACTAGAACAGCAATCTAGTTGTGTTGCACCATTAACATAAGAGACCACTTGCTACAAATTGTACAATACTCTATTACCAGAAACCTTTCCATTTGTTTCTTGCATGAACCAGAGGACAAAGGAAGTGGGTGGGATTCTACTGTGCAAGACACATAAAGGAGTGCTTGGTTGGAGGTCAATTACAGTGTACCCATCAGAGGATTTAGGAGTCTGGCAGCAACTAATAAGCAGATTCAATGAAGGTAGCCCATGGACATTTTGTACTGAATTTTTTCCTGCCATGTCGCACGGTCTTTATCCCAGTCACCACTGCTGCCTCGTCGGCCGAATTCTGGCCTCTTGTGAGACCCTGTAGTTCCAAACACTGCAAACATACAAAGATCGGGTTAATGACCACCCCTTTCTGCATTCTTTATTGGCCAACTGAGCCTAGAACTAAGTGATGGCCCAAAGCCTACTCTTCATAAGGCAGTGCAGAAATTGTTACCTTCACTCAGACTGCATGACATTGCACCTGAAAATATTTCATCTGGATCCTGCTCCAGCTGCCTTGTGAGCTGGATTGTCAGATTCTCTGGCCTATTCATGACAAGCAGAAATCAAATTCAGTCCTTGAGACTGCACCCCTCAACATGAACAAAGAATGTGCATTATGTATAGACTTGAAGTCACTTATAAAGTACATGTCAAGAAAGTTGACCCTTGAAGTTCTCCACTGTAAAGTAATGGACTTGTCTCATCAGCAGAATTAAGGCAATCAGGGATGCAAAAGCTTCATGGGTCCTATTGAGAACACCCTACTCGTGCAACAAGGGATTAGAGTTGCCACCTTGCCCATTGAGGAATTTCTTTTTTCACTCGGTTCTGTCCATCTTGAGAATCTTCACCTTCTGAAGAATCTTGATAGGGTGACATTTCATATGATTTTGGAAATGTCTCTTCTGTTAGCCCACAAAAGAGTGGTTGGCCAGCTGCAGAATTTTCACAAGGGGACAGAACATCAAGCCCAAGAACCAAACAACTATTCATCATCATAATAGCATAGAATTTCCTCAATTTAGATTTGCAGGGGCAGACCTGAAATGCCAGTTGGACAAGATGTGATGCCCTTGCAGTCTTTCAATGGCAAAGAACCTTGAACTGGTGCACTCATCTGGCTCTGAAGACAGTTGAACTTTTGCATGCCTGTGTCAGGGTTTGCAATGCCCCTACTGCTACCGAGGGTGCAGAAGTCAGGAGGTGTGTGCAAAAGATTTCCTTGTCCGCCATGCAGACCTTCAGCGGTAGCTCGAAGAACTCTCATTGGAGGTCCAATCTCCCTAGGCCTTCTTGGCCGACTAATAGCAGACTGCAAGTAACGACCATCTAAGGCAGTCATTCCAGTTCCATGACCATCATTTTGAGGCACCAACAAAGGCAGAATGGAGTGGAGACTGTCTTTTGTTAGCCCTGTGCAAGCTTGTCCAAGGCTACCAGTTAGGCGAGCCACCTGCAAAAGTCACACCCACTAGTAATCAGAACACAGTAGCTTTCGTTTGAACCATGTTGTGAACAAGGTGACAATCAGCCAATGGGTCTTTTGTCACTACCTTCTGGGCTTGAAGCCACTCTTCTGTTTTGAGGTTGCGAATCGTATTGATTTTACATCTGTGCTCATGTGCCCTTTGACTTTCATAATCCATTTGATTTGACTGGCTCATCTCTTCTGTTGCCCTTATCTCACAATTGTGTACTCCCTGATATGTCCCACAACAGCAGATTCATCTTAACCTTGATGATTAAAGGAAAAAAATTGAGGGTATACAAACAGTCAAAAGATTGGAGGAGCTGATTGATGAACTCAACTCATTACAATGGAGTGACATCTGAAGAGTACCATGGATCTGGGCTTATTCTCCTTCTCTAATTCTGTTTGATGCCGCTTTTCGATGGGTCGATGCCACTTCATAGCTGCTTCTTGGCGCTTCCGTTTTTCTTCTCTCTCTTTCCTCTCTGTCATCTCTTGCCTCTGCTTATGGGCTGCACTCTCTAATTCCTTCCTTTTCCAATTTTCTTCCTTTCTCCTTCGCTCTTCCTGAAGCTTTTCTCGGTTCTCTTGCAGCTTTGATCTCATCTCAATCGCCTGTTTCACCTGTCAACATTGCATTTTTAAGCACTCCCTATATTCTCAAGGACTTCATTTACATTCTTAAGAACTTCATTTGCAAAAGTTGAGAACATTGCATATGCTTGAGATGTAGAGAATGCTTCTGGTAACCCTCTAATTTGGCTGGAGAGCATCTATAAAACACATGGCAGCATCATAGTCATGATAACCGGTGAAAACCAAGTTCTCTAAACTTCCTTTCAGATCTGCTTCCTGGAAAGAAACCATGGGAGGATATAATTAGTGGTGACTTCTTCCAGACAGCAATGGAGGTTTTGTGCCAAGATCATTTCTATGGCAATGAAAAGGGAACAGTTACAGTACAACCTCAAATTTACCTTGGAAAGTGTACCATGATTGTTTGAGTTGAACTTGCTTGATGTGTCAGTAAAAATTGTCTTAACAGTGCCCACTGAAACACCCTTTTGTCTCAGGATCTCATTGGCAGATTTATTTTTCTCCTGAATCTCTTTCTTCAATAGGGCTTGTTCTTCTTTCATCTTTTCTTGAATAGTTCTTTCTTTTGCTTTTTTGGCAAATTCCATTGCTTTTTTGCGTGCTTGCCGTTCTTCCATGCGTTGTTCTTCCTGCCTCTTTGCAGCTTCAGCTGCTTCTAGGGCCTTCACTTTCACATCATGTTTTCCTGCAATTGTCTCTCTCACATTTGTTAGTTGAAATAAATCAGACTCAGAAGCAGAAAAGGCAGTATAGTTTGATCAGGATCTCTCTGCTCTGTCGCAACAATGTCTGCAAAAGCTCACCAGTTGCGTATTGTATTTGTTGCTGTTGTATTTGTTGCTGCTGTATAAGGGGAAGAAAGGATCGCATGCTTGATACCAAATTTGATCCCAAGAGATTTGAACTGCTTGAGTTCCCACAAAATGCAGCACCAACCAAACTTCCACAACATTCAGACTGGGGACTGTGTTTGGGAAGAGAGAGGTTGGGGTGCTTGCTCAATGGATTGGTAGCCCCATCAGACACAGAAATTGGTGCCACTGTGACTGCTGTTGTCCCTCCAGCTGAATCCATGTGGACAAGATTTGACCAAGCATGAGGCCTGGGAACGTGCCCCAATGAACTGCAGCTTTCAGACGAGTTAATTTTATGGGCAAGCATACCTGGAAACTTTGAAGAAGCATGTCGTGCAAGTTTCATGGAAGTATCAGACTCTGGAGTGTTGAAGAAAAAACGTTGCTTCTCAGCAATGTCTGCAAGAGGTTCTGAAGGGAAACTCTTCTGTAAAGGCTGAACTTGGAAGGATGATGAAACCTCAGAAGAAAGCAGTTTCTGTGCTCCCTCTTTTGGACAGGAGAGAACTGGTAAGGGTGCACTGTGATTCAAAGAATCCATTGGACAGGGAAAAGCAGCACCATTGCAATCAGCAAGTCCAGCCTTAGTTGCTGAGGATGTCAAGTTTGAGATCCTTCCGGCAGCTTCCTCCACTACTCTATCTGGCACTCTGCAAGACCCCTTAAAATCATCTTTGAAAGATTCAACTGAAAAGCTCTGGACACAAACATGAGGAGGAGATACAGATGGGTATTCTTGTCTGAGAGTGTTACAGAGTTGACCAGGATGGTCATCTTCTTTTGAGCTTGCTTGGGATACATGTTTCACATTATCCTTGTCATTCACTCGTTTGATCCCTTTTGGAGGTGCACAAGCATAATCCTCGTGCATTGGAGAACTGGGTAGAACAGAGAGTAGAGCCTCTGCTACCATCTCAGAAGTTTCAAACCCCTTGGCCAATGAAGATGTTCTATGGGTTGCAAAAGCCTCTCCATCTTTTGTACTTCTTTTCTGAATCAAGGTATCACTGGGTTTGCAGGTGACAACCATTTCTGTGCTCATCTCCTGTGGCACCAGCTTATAAGACTTGTTTGTGGATGCCTCTTTCAAAAATCTTGCAGCATCAAGTTGCCTAGGAACCATGGAAAATGTATCTCCAAAGCTGAGTGGACTGTGGCCAACTGCATTTGAAACCGCTTCTGGTCTAGTTTGCAGTGAACCAGCTTCGTGATGGTCAACTAATTTTGAGAAAGCTGGACTATAGGTAGTGGCCAATGTAGCAGTTTTAGGACTTCTAGGGCTCACATTGGCTGAAACTGCAGCAACAGTAACTTGCTCCAGACAAACTGTCAAGTTTGCTAGACTAGATGGAACCCCAGTAGGGCTGATTGAACTGAAAGGTTTATAAGGAGCTGGATCTACTCTTGCTTGACTGCAGGAAACAGAAGAAAGATGAGGAAGGTTGATGACTGCAACATTCATGTCAACTGCCTTGGGTAAATTTAATTCAGGGCTTGGTTCTCTAAAGATAACTGGATGGGGACTAGAAGGTGTGGAGACAATAGGACTAGTAAATGTGGATTTTGATACATTGGTGCAGGCTGTATGCATAGTAGGAATTGCAGGAAGTCTAACAACATTGGGGTGAACAGGCCTAAAGAGATCTTGAGTGGCAGATAACATGTGAACAAATCTGGAGGTTGGCAGATCCAACTCAATAGTAAAAGGGTTTGAAGCACATGGGTTGTCTGATTTGTAGGCCCTTGAAATGGATGCACCAGATGGTATGACTCTTGAAGCTGATGTCACTGGCAAGACCTTCTCAACTGACAATTCTACAGATATCTTACATGACTGCTCCAAATCTTCTTGTTCAGGTTTTTCGAGAAAGTCAAGAGCACTTGATAACCTGTCTTGAGAAACTCTGGCGAGGGAGTTGATGCTCATTAGCAGAGGTGAAGAAGTTGAGCTCTCATGTTGCTGCACAAGACAGTTTGTGTGATACTGTCATTGTTTCTCATGCAATGGCATACTATCAGTCTAACTTTGGTTCCAAGCATACATAGCATGGCCTTCCACCAATCTGAGTCTGATATGACTTGAAGTTTATTAATAGAAAAACAGCCCTTACCTTATCAGCAGCCGAAGACTCCAGAAGCTCATGGTCCTTGTAATCATCTGTGTCTGGATCGCCATCTTGAAATTCTTGGCTAAATGCTTCTTTGTACAGGTGACTTTCAGATGCCTACATGCAACAAAACTGAAATGTCAAACACTCATATAATCATAAGTATAAATAACTCCATAGTTCAACCTGAATAGAATTGAGAGATAACTTGATACAAATATCAGAGGGATTTCAGATTCAACTCTATATCAGCAAACAGGAAAAAGATGAGACCCGTGTGGCAAAAAAACAGAAATAACTGAGAAGAGGTATCAACAATGCTGACAATTCTTGCACATGACCAATGGTCTGAAGAACAATTGTCAGCATCACATGTTTCAGTGACTTTCAACAGCAATGTGTATGGTAGTGACCAGCTACCATAACATCCCCGATCACTTCATAAGCTCCTGGCAGTAGGTGGAGGTCAATGTTCAGACATCAACCAGACATTCTGGAATTCTGTCAGCAGTGATCAAAGGATTCAGCCAAAATGCTAGCATAAAAGAGATGGAAATAAAAAAGGGAATCAAGACAGATTGGGGACAAAACAAGAAGGTAAACAGAAAAAAATCAAACAAGGAAGTGTATCTGTGAAACAACAGAGAAATCTCCAGAAGAATAATTGAAGGTAATGCAACAAGTGCAGTCATAACCTTATGAGAGTTGCTCACAAAGTGTCAGACCATCACCTTCATGATGAATAGTAGTGACAACCAGAGGAGTGAAGTAGAATCCTCCATATTTCACTCTTCCAGCATCACTGATGTGCACTAGATGGATGAAGGACACAAGCCTCTTACTTGTTTCTTAGTAAGAAAATCCAATACACATATCTCTGAGATCTGAGTGGTGTAAGTGCAGGCATACTTTGTTACCTGCTGTGGCTTTTGTTGTGAGTTTGGCTCAAGCCAATAGCTAACGTCCATAAATGTTGGAGTCAGTGAAACTTTTGCTTTCTCTTGCAAGGGTGGAGAACAGACACCACACTCAAGCATGTCTGCACAATCTCTATGCACAGGTAAGATCCTTTCAGGTGTATCAGTGAAAACAATAGAACGCAGCTGTCCCTTTCCACTTAAGCCCAGATCAGATCGCCATCGTCTCGCTCTGGCCTTGGATCTGGGTGAGAGCCTTTTCTGATAATGGCAGCAATCCAAAGTGACAATGCACTCTGGGTTCACCTCCTGCTGAAACTGCACATCTTGCCTGCCCACATCTGGAGAGGCATCAAGAGCTTCACAATTCTCAGGCAGTGTAAAAGGAATCAGTTTCCCATCATCAGTGGAGAGTTGCATTTCAGATTGCTGTTGCTTCAATAATAATTCTGCTTCAAATTCTATATCTTTCAATTCATGACACTCTGGATCACCTGAAGAAATTTTTTCTTCATCTTCCACCATAGGGGCCTCTCTATCCTTGCTTGCAAGACAGATGGCCCTATCAAGCACTTGATCAAGCTCACAACCACCTGTCTGAGATATAATTGCATGGACAGATGACACTCCAGGCTTGACAAGAACAGTCTTCTCTGAGCGACATTCCTTGGCCTCTTCATATTCCAATGATGTATTTCTTGTCACATGAACTTCCATATCACCAGAATCTGGTTGAAACCCAGAATCCTCTAAAGTTAAAGAAGAAGCACTCTTCTTCAATTCTTGGGCTCCAGTACAAACGAATCCAGCAACCTCCACACCTGTTCCTACAAAACCCATTGTGCACTTTGATTCTGAACTCTGCTCAAAAGGTGCCTTGTCTTCTGCAAAGAACTCAGTATGCAACATTGTCAAAATAGATTTGCCCGGCCCTCTTACTGTGAACAATGCATACAAAAAATAGCAGAAGCATGTAAGCTTGAGGATGATGGTCAAAAGAATTACCGCCTATTGCACAGGCTAGTGAAGCTTCTGGAGCTGTGTGACAGGACATATGTGCAAGCTCCGCTGGTGAATCAATGGGAGACCTTTCAATTTGCCCAACCATGCCCCTGTTCTCAGGCTTGTTGCTTGCGACTCCTGTTTCAGATTCATTGACCCGAGGGTGCAAATCAGAAGGTGATACCTGTATTTTGCAATGATCTATGTTCCCAGAAGGCAGTTTATCTAGTGCCGAGCCAAATTGTTCTGCTGCTCTAGACTGCCTAACAAAGTTTGCACATTTGAGCTCTTTGCTATTTCCTACTGTGCTCCCACTGAGCTGGAAATTCCCCCTACAATTAAAGATTGGGTCCTTCCTAACTTGACAGCTTTCCATGGCACTTGATAGTACTGCCCCAGATACCTGAACAACCTCCCTATTGTCTTCACCAACCATCAACTTTTCCCCAACTTCTCCTCCCTGTGCCTGGGAAACAGGAGGACATGCTTTCTCCTGAACAATGTTTGAATCTCTGTGACCATACTTATTTCTAGCTAGTGGTTCACCAGTGAGCATGGCACCACTCTTCTCCCAGGCCAGACCTTTTCTCACATTGTGAAGTTCTCCTGCTGCAGATTCCTCAAGAATGGCCATGTTTTTCTGACCAGGACACATCACTCTGGCAGGTAGCTCTTCCAAAATGGCAGCTGAAATATTCTCTCCACAAAGAGGTTTCTTTTTCAAGGGTTGCTTCTTCTGCACATCTGCTACAATAATACCAGATTTCGGTGCTGCTGCATCAGAATTTATATTCAGGATTGAATCTTCATCTATGTCTTCTGCTCTGAATTGAGGCACTTGGAATACTGCCTCTCTCATCTGTGTTCCTGCAGCCATGATTTGAGCATTTCCATCAGCATCTGAACTTCCCGTGTTCATGGGCTCTGCATTTCGGGTTTTGACTTCAGGTTCTTCCACTGGTGTGAGCAAAACAGCAGGTTTTTTTCTGCCAGTTTGATTCTTCAGGTGTGGTGGTGCCTTTCTGGGCGGCACATTGACCACTGTTGCTGCTACACTTTCCTCCTGGAGCTCTCCATGTGCTTCATCCTGCTTTGCAGAAGAACACGCGAGACGACGTGAAGCACGAGTTACAGGTCTGGCACCAGAAGCCGCTTTTCTATCACGTTTGATGCCTCCTCTCCTGGCCGTCGTCACGGAGGACGATACTGCAGGTGTATGAACTAGGTCTGTAGGATTGTCCATATCCTTCCCCTCATCACTTACGTTTTCTCTTTCCCTCTCTTGTTGAATACAATCCCAGCTTGACTCTTCTGTCTCCAGTAGGAGACGCTGACTAACTACCTCCGGTCCCCCACGCCTCCTCAATGTCCTCCTCTTCTGGCACGCAAGTTCTCCACCAGTTTCTTTGCTTCCCACCGCCGCGAAAAAGTCGCTTGGCGCCTCCTGCTGTTGTTGTCTGAAGCTGGACGCATGACCAAAGATCCTCCCTGACTTCTCTACCAACTTTGAGCCAGAAATTGTCCCAGGGTATTCAGGAAAAGGAGAAAAAGGCACCACCGACTGAGAGTTCACCAAGTTCTCCTTGTCCAAAAACCTCGGACTCTGTCCAAACTGCGGCAGGCTAAAAGCTCCCTTCTGCCGCTTACTACTGTTGGGAGGACGTTGCATGGGCAACCAGTCTAGAAAGCCCGTGGTGGTCATGTTGATAGTGTTCAGGCAATGCTGCTTCTGCTGCATGTATTGCGGCACACATTGCATCTTCATCACCTCCTCCAGGCTCAAAACATAATGCAATAGCGCCTCCTCCATCTTGTCGAACGTTTTAGAAAGACCCTTTTCCCCTTTCCCCTCTTCTCTCAGCTTCCACAAATTTCACTCCACTCTACTCTACTCTACACTATATTATCTATCCATGGCTCCGGACGTCGGAGCTTCACCTCTGCAGGCTCCGATCTCGAAGCTGGGATTCTCCACGCCATATTGGGTTGCCTCATTTCTCTCTCTCTCTCAACCTCGCTTCGCTTTCCGAGAGATCATCGATGAGACCGTTTTCTCTCTTGCAGTGCAGAGTGCAGATGGCCAATACGCGCGGGAACACAAAAGCGGCGGGCGGCACCGGGGCTCCCGCGATTCCAAAACGCGGGTCCCAAACGGTAACCTTCATCACGATCGAAGGAGGTCAGAACTAGGAACCGGTTTCACACCGGGAGAGAGGCTCTCGCCCAGGCCCAGGCCCACTTTAGACTAGATGGGGTCCAGGGTTCAAAATCCCTCGGGAGCAATTTGGACTCATTTTCAACTAGATTGAATCCTTGAGTTCAACCCTGCCTTGGACCCTAGATTGCATCTTGTTTCTTCAAATTATGAGTTTTTTTCTTTTGGGTCCAAAGTCCAAACCAGGGTTGACATTTTAAAACAATCTTGAGTTTGATCCAACCTAGTATTCATATTGGATTTTTAAAGCAATGAAATCTAAGTAAATTATGTAATAAATGACAACAAGTGAACAAATTAGGCAAAAAGGATACACCTAAGTAAAATTTTGCAAACAGTTAATGAAAGGTTTTTTCAAAATGCCAAAAACATTTCATAACTAAATGTCCTTTTATGTTTCTTATTGTGTAATAGTTCCAAAACAAAAAGATGTTATTCTTCTTTGAAAGGAGTAATGATTCAAGATATCAATAGGTATCCCCTGTCACCCATGATATATGGTGGAAACCAATAGTTATAATCAATCTTTAATTATCTCAAGCAAACCATTGTATTGCGTTTATTTATATGAAATAAATGTGTGCATGAAGTCTTTGACATTCCTTGGAAGACCTATAAACAAGTTAATAAAAATTTATTACAATTTATAACAACTTGTGTAATTATCCTATATCCTTTTATTTTATGGTAGTAGTAATCTTTTACAAATGCACCTTTCGGTTTTTAAATGTCGATTTGGATCCCATTGATAACACCTTGAACATTAGGAAACCTACACCATAACAATTTCCCCATCTTAAGATTAAGGAATCAAGTTCATGTAAACAACATTAACAACATATACAAATTCATGTAGAATGATTGAAATAATAAATTTTCCCATTATAAATAATTCATAACACATTAATAAGTTTGGCCCATATTTTTGGTCCTATGTTTGTATGATAAGTCAAAGTTTATCTACATTGTTAAAAAAAAAAACTCTTATTGCAACAAAAATTGTCAACCCACCTATCTTTATTAAACTCTATTAATATTTTTTTGGAAAACTAAGTGGTGTTTACAAGTTTCACCCAATGACCCAAATCATAAGATAAAATGTTCAAATCAATATATAAACAATGTTCATGCAAAACAACAAAAAGGAAAACATACCTTGCCTTGAAAACTTAAGTTAGATCTTCATTTCCAAATTGGAAATTAAAAGTCTATTGTAAGACAAAGTTAACAAAAACATTTTTACATAATTTCAATCAATAACATGATGCGAGATATTAGAAACACATTATGATCAGCTATGATGAACCTTGACACAATTGGGTCACTTATAAACACATAAATAAATAATAGACATAGAATTACACAAAATAACAAAAGAATTTAATGTGGTGTTAATGTGGTTTGCTGTTATGTTTTGTTAATGTGGCATGGCATCGACATGATGTGATGTGGTGTGGTGCAAATGCGGCACTAATGTGGCAAGATGTTAATGTGGCATATGTGATATGGTATGGACAAGGAACATAATATGGAATGGGAACTCTAAGTTCTTACATGGGAATGTGATACCATTCTCTTGGGAATGTGATGTCTTGCCATGACAACACAAATCCTTGGGAGCATGACATCAATGTACTAGAAATTGATGGATACCAATTTCGAGAATGTATCTTGTCACCCATGTGAACTTTGTGTGCCCATATGATAACATGTCATTCCTATGTAAAAATGTGTTATTCCCATGTTGATGTAATAGGACATTTGGTCATGTCATGCCTATCCACATTTTATGGAACTCAACCCCATGGAATCTTGATATCCAAGAGCATTTTGTGTCAATGTGTGAACTTTGCATTCCCATAAGATAATGCGTTGTGCTCATTTGGGAATATGAGGTAGTTGGAATGGGGAGTGACATTACCACACCCACACCATAACAAAATCAATATCAAATATCATAATGAACACTTCAAAAGATCCATCTATCATTTGGGTTTTTGATGATAAGTGGAGGGGTTGGAAACTTGGTACCGGTGTTCATTCATTGGATGTATTTGGATGATTTTTTTTTGTATATTAGGGTTTTGGTTGCAAGGTATCACTTTCAACTTTCGAGTTGGGAATTTCATGATTTTAATAATCATATTAAATTTCATGATCTGAGAGTAAGATTGAATTGGATTGAACTCAAATTCAATTGAAAAAAAATGGTATGAAAATTGAAAGAGAAAATTGTCCATGGACCATTTCAAAGACAATTTGAGAAATAACTATCTTATTTGAAAGTTTAGTTACTTCTTTTTTTTCTTAATAATTATTCTCTTTTCCAATGCACTTTGTTAAGAACTATTTCTCACCTTTCCTTATAACTAGTGGGTACCCACGATCTTCGGTCACTGTGAGGCGCCCCTCATTGTTTTCGCCATATTTCTTATTTTTAAAAATGCTATAGCCTGAGTAGGATCGTCATCATTTAATATTAATTAATGTTCGAGATCCTCGCCAATGGACCTACTTGAGAAATTTGCCCCTGGTATTAACCAATGTGAGGAAAAGGGCGGTGGAGGGTATTATATACCCGTCGGTTCTGTGTATTTGAAAAATTCAGAACCATCAATTCCGGGTATAATTAGCAAAATCAAATATGGGTAAGGAAAAACATACGTGCCTATACAACGAACCCACCGAAAAAGGGCAGGGAAAAAAAAAAAAAACAAAAAAACCCTAGTATTAACCCAGTGACGAAATATTTAAACACTAAAGACAAGCCAGATCCAAGGGTAGTGCTTTGTTGTTTATGGTGTTTGAAACAAAATTTGAACCCTTCCACTTGACACATTTGACATACTTAGAATCATAAAACTTGAAATTGTAAAAAATGAATTAGAGTTATTATTAGAGTTGAAAGATGATTTGTAGAACTTCAGGTGCTGCTCCTATAGCACTTCAAATTGTTTAAAATGAATAAAATAAAATAAAATAATGATATTTGAAAGAAGTAGGATGACCAACTAGAAGAGAAAAACAAAAAAAAACACGTTTTGTAAGTTGTAAAGCTTAAATTTTTTGTTTTTCTTTCGAATACACCTTTCCCTTTGCAATGCAAATTTTGTATATTGTGTAAAAATCTGCACGTATAATTAATTATAAATGTGTGTGATTAAAAAATAAAATTATAACCCAGATTTTTTATCTTGGCTTACAAAAATAATGTGACATAGATTTTACACTTGAACACATTCAAAATTACACCTTTATAGTTATTTGAATGTGAATAATAAATATACACTTTCATTTGAAAATGTGTATGTCAAAAATTGTAGCCAAGCAGAAAAGTGGATGAAAATTGGATGGAAGTGGATGAAGATTCGGTTTGTAGTGAGCGGGCAAGGAGCACGGTAAATGACGGGCATTGAAAAAGACGGACGGACAGAGGGTTTCCTGGAAATTTCAGTTTCAGTTTTCTTTCCCGCGTTCGTTAGCCGAAGTGCAATCGTACTTTTTTTACGAAGTGTTTGTTTGTTTTTAATTTAATTTATAAATTAAAAATTAGAAAAATTTAATTTTGTGATGAAGTTGCTTTATTGGCGATTCATCCACAATATGAATTAGCCAGATTTGATGATAAAAAAGAAGAAATAATTTAAAAATAATAATAATTCTATTTTTTTGGCGAGATGCTGGGAAGATAGGACTTATCTGGCGATCAAAAAAGTTTAAAAGGTTTTTTTCTGTTCTAAAATTGGCGATTAAAACTCAAAAATCGCTAGAAAGTCGCCAATTTGAATGCTTTTTTTGGTGGACCATTTGGGTGAAATTTCGCCGAAAAGAAAATGCTCTTGAAGGTGTGTTGGAGTGTAGACGGAGCCCTTCTGCGCGTGTGGGTGGGTCGGTCATGGCGGACGTGCTTGCTCTTTCTTCAAGCTCTTTACAAGTTGGGAAGGCGCATTCTTCAATCTTTGTTTTTGTTTTGTTGCGCCATTGGGTTTCTTGGTTGTATTTGCAAGAAGGTCCTATTGCCTAAGGTGTGTGCGAGTCTTGAGAATAACTGTTGAAGAGATCGAGCAGGAGGGTTCTGGGCTTGAGAAACAAGAGCGAGCAGGCCTTAGCAGACTGAAATTTGCGAGGAGGTCCAGAAGATGTAGAAGGTAGACCACTGAAGTAGCTGATATGTGAAGGATTTTGAAGTGTGTAGAAAGATCTGAGTTTTAGCAGCAGCGATGGAGAGGCCGCCCAGGGTGCCGAACTTGATTTCGAAGCGAGTGTTGCTGAAATGGGAGGATCTGGTGCGCGCGGCATTGCGTGCGGAGGAACCCAAGGGGAGCTTTGTGGGAGACGAGTACGGGTTGGGTTATGAATCCTCAGCGTCTTCTGCTGCCGTCCCTCAATCGCTGTCCCATCAGACCAACATCGATTCCGTTCTTCGCGTTGCTGATGAGATACATTCGGAGAATCCTCAGGTCGCTCGTATATGTGAGTAAACTTGTCCCCCCAACAATTCTTCCATTTCGGTGGGACACATTAAACTGCTTTTCACTCTGTGTGTAATTTGGCGCCACCTTCTGAGTTGCTGTTGCCCCCTCACACTGTAGTTAGCCAGCAGTATCCGTTATAGTTGCCAGCCTTGTTTGCAAGCTCGTTGCTGGGGACGCTATTCATTTGCACCATATGTCAGAACCTCTTTTTGCAGTTTTGGTTATGCTATATCATACCAACTCCAAATGAGAGTGTGGATCCCATTTTTCTCATAGATGAGCTCGAGCAAACATTAGGTTTGCTTTATCTCTGTCACAAGAAAATACTTGGGATGGTGACATCTTCAATTGCCTTGTGGCGCTGCAGCATTGTATGCATATGAATGAGACATTGTCAATCTGACTGTATCTGCTTGTGTTTTAAGAGAAGCTCTTCACTGGGAAATGACTCTCAGTGTTCGAGCATTACTTGTGCCATGATACCAAGCCCTATGCAACCTGGGGCCTGAGTTCCTGGACCAGACCCTGAAGCTTGCTCGTGCCAATGAAGTCTGCAGCTGTATTTAAGTTTTTTGGAATGTCTGCATTTCCATTTCAATAGTCCTTAAGACACTGGATTTGGTCTTGGCATCATAAGTAGCAAGTGGTGGTTATTGATGATCATGATATCTTGCAATCATTGCATGAATTTGATTGTTGCTGTGATTCAAACTGCACCTCTGTTGTGTGTTTGGTCTTTGTAGTCTCTTCTCTTTATCATTGGGTTCCTTTGTTCATTGTTGCTGATTGGTTGCTGCGATGTTGTCAGACCTGGTATATTTTAAACTAGTCGGGAGCTTAAAGGACATGGTCAGGGTTTAAGGGATCTGAACCACTATCCTCTGTGTAGGCCTCTGTTTGCCATATGCTTAGATGCTTGCTTTTACATGGACAAGCTAAAATGAAATACAGCTTACCATAAATTAAGGGTTTAGGATTACAGGCATCTGTGGTCCCAGTGAAATTGTTACTGATTACAGGAAATGTGAGCTTCTTGAGGACATATTGTAAAGCAGAGGCTATTTGCTCCCTCAATTGTTGTTAACAGACAAAGGTATGATAGATACTAAAGTGCTGGTTGTGGGGTTGTGGCACTTTGAGTTGGACAGTATGTGAATATGCATATTCGATGTCACAAAATCTAGACCCCCGGAGTGAGGGACGGGGTGTGATGCAGTTCAAGACTGGGCTGAAATCTATCATTGAAGTATGAGCTTACCCACTTATGCCTCTTCTGCCCTTCCTTAATGTGGCATTTGTATACTCTGGCAAAGTGAGCCCTACTGTTAGGAAGATTATATCTTGCTTTGGAGGATGTGTGGAGATTCCTCAGTAGGAGATTTATAAGCAAGTATCATGTGGTCAATGTTTGCACATGGATCCCACTCTTTGAAAATTGAACCTTTTGCAGTGCATTGGAACCAATGTTGACAAGGTCATACCAGTTCTAAGTTCATGTTGTTTCTGGGGTCTTGTGGATTGCAGCAAAGTCGTGCAAAGAAGGGAGGAGAGAAGATAGATAGACCAAATGACATTCATCTCTTGCAGGAGTATTACAATAAATACAGGGAGATGAACAAAATTGTTGAACTTGAGGAGATTGGCAGCAGCCAGCGGTATGAAGATAGTGACAGGTAGGCTATTGGAATTTGTGGGTTAACAGACTATTTTGCAACTTCTGATGACTGTTTTGTAAGTGAACAGTTAGCTCATATAAAGATCAAAAGTTTATACCAATCACAATCTATCACCATCCTGGCAGCTTCACTATTTAATGTATAAGTGAAAGGTGCACAGTCAACTTTGCCTGCTTCAACCTTCAGTCTTTCTTTGATATGTTTGGGTTTGAAAAAGTGTGTGCATCATGCAGCTCTGTTCTGAGAGTCTTAAGTCTCATTCCCTTTAGCCAATGCCACACCTAGGTCTTTGAAGCTCTTGAAGCCTTGCATGGATGTCTTGGTTGATGGCCAGTACAGAGTCATGTTATAGTGCTCAATCTTTTGTGCTTCAAAGGGTTGCTGTGGACATTTTTTGAAATCTCCTGGATGTGATTGTTACAGAGTGAGAAATTATACATTTGTAGATAGTTTTCCATCATCTTGAAATGCAGGTGACAAAATGTTTCAACTGAGATGAGATTGTGCTTAATGATAAGCATTCTGATTGAGAGTGTACAGGTCAGCAGCAAGGGCTGAGCGGAAGAGGAAGGTGTATGAAAAAGCAAGGATTTTAAATGAGGTGGTGGATGCTTACAGAAGGGAGAGCCCTGAGGAAACAGTGGATCATCATGTGAGTGGTCAGAACTGCACTCATTTGTAGTATTTTGCACTTTGATGATATAAACCCATTCTGAAGAACAGTAAATTTAAATTATTGTCACTACTAATTTGAACTTGATTCACATATTTCCTTCCAACTTCTTAATGTACTTGTTGATTATAGTATCTTGTTGGAATGCTAGATGGAGAAACCTCCCAAATGTTTGTGCTTGTGAAGGGAAGTTGGGCCCAGGTTTGCAATGGAAGATGGTTCCTGGTATCAATTATGGTGTTCTGAGATGCCTGTCTGTATTGAATGTTGAAATGTTCTGGACTTTCACTTGGTGCTGTGCAGTTGAAGAAGCAGATGGAGAACGATGCAGAGAAGATCAGGGAGTTCAAGCCATTCAATATTCTACCCCTTGAAACTCCTGGTGTTGTGAATGCATTTCAAATGTTTCCTGAGGTAGGTTCTTGTCTCTTAGTTTATGATCACTCATTCACATGTAGGCAAACCAATCACCAAATTTTCTGAGTGACTGTTTTAGAGCTGCAAATTACCATCCTTTGTTTCCCAGTGCCCAAACTTCTCATACCTTGTTTATACACAGACTGTCAAGGATTGTCTTGTGGTTAATTCATCAGTTGAAGGTTTGAGGTTGTTTGAAATCCTGCATCTGCCTGTGGAAATCCTATTGAAGCAAGCTTATGGATAGTCTCTAAGAATTCTCTTGTCTCAGAGTATTGCATAACAGAAAGAAGGAAATTCACAGCTTGACCAAGTGTAATGAAATATGCAAGTAGATGGTATGGAGTGGTCTCTTCTACACAGCAATGAGCTTTAATAGGGGCAATCAAGTGTTGACTCTTGCTGATCAATAGGTAACTGCTGCTACTGGTGCTTTGGAATGGTCTACACCACCCTTTCCCGAGTTTCCGTATGGCTATGAACGGCCTGAGAGGGCCCTGGATGTTTTTGATTTCTTGCAGTATGCATTTGGTTTCCAGGTATGTATGTTCTCTTCTTTTCAGGGTACAGTTTTTTAGTTTTTGTTCTGTGAACAAGCTGTTTTGGTTAATTTGCCTGATCCATCAAGTTGAAGGAAATGTCTTTATATGCATTTTTTCCTGCATCATATGATGCATTTATGCTTTGAAGAATACATTTTTAGGGTGCTGCAGGCACCACTACTAACTTCCAATTTAGGCCTCTCTGTGCCTATCGACTAGATGCTTACTTGTACAGTGGCAATCTAAAATTACCGTCACAAGCTTGTTGCAGCTTGAATGAGCATTCCATTGACAATATGATTAGGTGTACCTCTCAGGTAGTAGTCAAGATTGTGACTTAGTTGAAGCTCAGACTGCAGATCTTTATGCCATTGCATGTCCTCAATTTGCAGCATATTTTAGAATGCTTATCTGTACCCACTGTTGGTAGCTGATGATGTTATGGGGAGCAGTGGCTGCTAGATAGCATATATGGCAACTAGCCATTTATGATGATGGTGATGGTCTGATACTCTGTGATTGACACTTACCTTGGCTTCTTGAGTGCTAGCCAACATCACGTCTGAGTCTTCCCATTGCTTCCGGAAAGGCAACAGAAACTCAGGACGCAGATTGTGTATAATGGTTTGCCCAAGTTTTTGGGAAGATTATTATATGCTTATCTACACCCACTGTTGGGAGCTGATGAACTCAGTGGGTAGTCATGCCAGCTCGTCACTGCCGTTCGTGATGAAGGTGATGGTCTGTCACTTTGTGAGCGACTCTCATGAGGTTATGACTGCACTCATTGTCATGTTACCTTTAATTGTTGTTGTGGAGATTTCTCTGCAACTTCATTGATCTCTTACCTCGGCTTCTTGCTTTGTTTGTTTTGGTTTGGACAAAACATTCACTTGTCTACTTGCATGTTTTTGTGGACTTTATCTCTGCAATCACATTGATGTCATACAGGATTTGTTGGAAGTCAAATTTGCTCAGTGATCTATTTGAAAGGATCTATCAACATTTCCTTACCTGATGGTTATCTTACAGGGTTGGAGTTGGTTTTTGGTTTTCTGTATAGTTATTATGCAGGATCTGCTTAGGGCTTCTTTTGTGGATAGATTTGGTGATGTGGAATATAACTGGTTGAATGAATGATGTGTGTGGCCATAGGAAGACAATGTGGCAAACCAGCGAGAGCATTTGATTCTTCTATTGGCCAATGCACAGTCCCGCCTCTCGAGTGTTTCTCTGACATCACAGCACAGCAAGGTTCATTGAACTTCTTGTTGTCTCTCTTCCTTCAGTTACATTATACTCTGCTACCAATATCGGCACTTCATATCTATCCATTTATAGCCAGCTTGGCAATAATTAGGTGATAATGACATATGCAACTGTTTTGTATCATGTTAGAAGGATCCAGTGCAAAAGTGGGTTTGTTTAGATGTCTACTATTGATTTGAGGTATTTACAAGATTGATTTGTGTTGATTGCACTGGTGACTTCATAGTGCTGTTGTGATAATTACAGCTGGATGGGGCTGTTGTCACTCATGTCCACTCTAAAATTGTTGAGAATTATGAGCGCTGGTGCCTTTTCTTAAGAAAGAAGTCACAAGTTAAGAGGTAAGAGTATATTTGCTGTTGAAATCACCACTGTGCTCTTTTTATTAGTGAGTTTTCCCAGGGCTTTCCCTGTGTCTCATATGTGTGCCATATTTACAAGAGCTAGATTACAGCTATGGATATGTGCTGCACCTCTGGCTTGTGCATTATTGTTTTTGTCTCGTATAATGCTGACCATTCACCAAAAATGTTGGTCCTGTTAAATTTACCATCTTAGGAGGCTGTTGCATCCGTTCTTTCAAGTTGCCAGATCACACAATATTACTACCTAGGATGGACAGGGAGTATAGTTCCTGCTTGTACTTATTAACTTCTCAGGACTTTGTTTTGAAATCTAATTTCAATTCATGTCTGTTGCAGTGGAACAGTGGAACACAAGGTTTGTATAATGGCACTGTATCTACTTATTTGGGGGGAGGCTGCAAATATTCGCTTTCTTCCTGAGTGCCTTTGCTACATTTTTCATCATGTGAGTCAATTCTGTGGAGGTTGTTGTGCTGTGCTAGCCTTTTATAAGTGATTTATCACATGATTTGACATTGCTGAGAAACTCTTTGTTCCCTCTGAGGTGCAGGGGATGAATATGGGATAAAATCTGAGAAGCCTTACTGCTTTACTTAGAGCTTAATCTTGTTGGTTGTTATGTGCAGATGGCTGATGAAATGTATGATTTGCTGGAGAAGCCGCGGGTGGAGAGGTCTGAAAAGATCTACATTGAGGGATCACAACACTCATTTTTGGAAAAGATTATCTGTCCCATCCATGAGATTCTGGCTGCAGTGAGTTGGAACTCCCTTTTTCTTTTCTGGCTTCTTGCAAACTCGATTGGCAATGAGGGCAAGTGTATACAAATGCAGTCAGATGCTTTGCAATTTCTTCTATTGTCTGAAGTGAGCACATAAATGCTTGATGGTCAAACTGGTTGTTTGGGCTTAGACTACCTTGTTCAAGTGCCCTGCCTTTACTGATGACCTTGATCATTGGTACTGGATCTGCTATTGCATGGTGTGCTTCAACTATCCGTTGCTTGGTGGTAGACATCACATTGAGACATTCAAAGGGATGTTGGCATATGGTACTGTGGATGTTAATGTCTCAGTTGAAGTGACTCAGAAAAACTGTGCAAGGGCCTCTTTGACTGTTTGTGTTACCACATACATGTCATTTATCCTCAGTAGAATTTCTGGTGGGTTGCTGGTTTCGTTAAATATTTAGTCCTCACATTGGTGTTTTGTGCTTCCTGGGATGAAAACCATGAGATCTTCTGTTCGCAGTGAATTTGGTCTTGGCTTGCTGCTGTTGTGCTGATTAGCTTATGATTTTTCAAAGGTCTTTCGTTCTGTAAGTTTTTGGCTACTGCTAAAATGAAATGAACCTTGCCTTCAGAAGCTTGTTGGATCTTGAATGAGCTGTATGGACCCTGAGTATGAGGTTTTCTTCTACACAGATTGACTTGGATGTGTCTATGGAGTGTTCTGGTTGCACAGAATATTTACATTTGCTCTTGTTGGCATCAGCTTGTCCTGATAGGCCTACTGACGGAATGATGTTAAAGCTCTGCTTGAAAATGCAATGCAGGTTCTTTTTTCCCTTTCATCACACCAGCATATTTCCCAGAATCCTCAGTTTGTTGGGCACTTGATGGATGCAGGAATCTGATGTGCCTGCGCATGGAAGGGCTGCTCACTCAGCATGGCGTAACTATGATGATTTCAATGAGTTTTTCTGGTGCTTACTTGCATATTTCAAACCATGTGGATTGTTGTGGGGTTCACCATCTTTGCATAAAGAAATTGAATTTCTTTTTTTGGATAGCGTTTTTCTGCAAGTGTACTCTGGATTGCACATGTTACAACTGAAGTTGAAAGAATTCTGAGCTCTTTGCATGGAAGCCACTGATGGGCCTGTGTTCCAAATTCTATTTTTTTGTCTCTTGGTTTTGGACACTCAATTTGTAGCTGTCGTAAGTACTTTCATAGATTAGGTTCTGGGTGGTCTTGGACAGTGTGATTTTGTCATTGTTCCTGTCCTGTTCACTTGCTGAGAATCTCGTTGGATCAGCCTTTGGGCTGCAGTCTTCCAGGTGTTACCCACAATATATTTTAGTACATTGTATTGTAATAAGGTTCATATTGACCTCTGGTGCAGGCTGGTCAGGTGCACTGATAATTGTTGTTGTCCCACATGCAGGGCACCTTCTTGTTTTGAGCTCTCATGGCCATGGAGGCTAGAGGCAGGCTTCTTTTTAAAACCTAAGAAAGATGTTGACACTGATGATGACAATGTAAGGAAATATCTCCTGTCATTTAGAAGCTTGAATAGGAAATACCTCTGGCAATGTTTTTTCAAGTGTCTATGGTTGGATCTGCTGAGGTTCCTGCAGAGATTGCTTTATCCCATGTCCTGAAGATATGTTAAGTTGCCCAAGGTTCTCTTGTTTCATGGTGTGCAGGTGCCAGAGCAGTCCTTTACTGCTGGCAGGCAAAGGGAGAGGAAATTGGGCAAGACCCACTTTGTTGAGCATAGGACTTTCTTACATGTCTACCACAGCTTTCATCGTCTCTGGATTTTTCTTGTATGCATGCTTCAGGTGAGCTGGAAGTAAAACATTTATAGTTGGGAAACATTGGAAACTGGTTTTTTAATTTCACCAAGTGGTGTCTAGTGTCTACCACCTGGTTCATCTTGATTGTGGAGTTGAGCTGGGACTTTGAATTTCTTGAACATGAGAACCCTGAAAGTAGATTGACAGTGACTTCACTCAGCAGTCAATGTATAATTGTCGATATGAATATGTATAGTGTGATGTGGATCTGGAGGCAAAGTTCTAACTCTGATGCTGACTATGCAGGGCCTTACCATTTTTGCATTCTGCAATCAAAAATTGGACACCCATTCAATCAAGTACATCTTGAGTGTTGGGTCCACTTTTATTGTGATGAGATTTGTGCAATGTAAGTTTCCTCACCCCAGGCTAACTATCTGTTAAACAGGAGGCTGTGTAGTATCTTGCTCCCCATATAGAGAGATCCAAAGGTGTAATTGTGAATTTATGTCAAATCTTGTCTTGTGACAAGGAAGCACCAATCTGGATAATATTCACATGAGGTGCTTCAAACATGCCCATTACAGTTCCCAGTTCAGTCAGGAATATTGATCCTTCCAGTTTTCAGAAGTTTCCATATCTGTTTTCTACTTTCCCATTGCACTCCCAAAGTATCTTGGGAATTTATGTTCTGAACATGGGGATGATGAGCAACTTGTTTGTGTCTTTTGTAGAACTGGAAACTGTCCTCCTGAATTGCATTTGGTTTCAATGTGTGTGCAGGTGTGCTTGATGTCATATTGATGTTTGGAGCTTACAGAAGCACCCGTGGTCGTACTGTGGCCCGAATGCTCATTCGCTTCTTGTGGTTTGCTCTCCTTTCGGCCGTCATTGTGTTCATTTATGTGTAAGTTCCTCAGTTATTTCAAACTATTTTGTGGAGTGGATATAACTCTGGCAGCATTTGCTACAATTGGTCCTGTCTCTGGTTGTGTGTAATGGAATTGTCTCTGCAGTGTTTGCAGGTTCTAGTTACACCTGTCTTTCCTATACTGAATGCACCACATAATTCTAGATGCAAATTATATTGGAATTGTCATTTCCTGAAGCTGCATGTTTTTGTGGCAGGAAGGCATTGATAGAGGAGAGTAAGACTCCAGCAAAAGATACTTGGTTCACACTCTACTATTGGATTCTTGGAGTTTATGGTGGCATACAACTCATTCTGTCATTGCTGTTTCGTATTCCCTTCTTGCGCTCACAAGCTGACAGATGCTCAGATGTATCATTTCTTCAATTTTTCAAATGGGTGAAGGAGGTACTCTTGGCACTGGCCAACCTCCCTTGCTACCTATTTTACTAAGCTTTAAATTTTAATGTTAAATCTCTAATGAAAATGTGAGACTACACGGAGGTCCAAATTGATTAGAGCCATTTATTCTCGTGCTGTAAGTCACATTTATTTGTACCATTCCTTCACTTCATGGTATCTGTCTCTTTGTGTTGTAACTATTATTGTCTGTTGGTAATTTTATTCCAGGAACGATATTATGTTGGTCGTGGCATGTATGAGAAGACCAGTGATTATGTCAAGTGAGTCTTTAAACCATTCCAACAATGTCTTACAATGAGCTTGAGACACTATTCTGAAGTTCATCATTGGTGAACTTCTCAGATCATGGTCATGTTGCCATGTTTACACTGACATGTTCCAGTAAAAGGGTCAATAAGTAATAGCAGAGAAGACAAAGATCTAAGGGGGTCCTCTCAGAGCCTTTATGTGTTTACAGAAATGTCTTAAGGTTTATTTAAGTCTATGTCTATTAACATTAGGTCCTTTAGACATGATGGCACTGAAGCTAAGTTGTTTGCTTTGTGATGACTTTGTTCATAGCAGGCATCTTTCAGAATTCTCCATTCTGTGCTTGTACACATCTTGGACAACAAACTAAAGTTTCATGTTCAAACATAGCTGGATTTAAAAGTTGATGGAGTTGTTAGAGGCTTAATATTGCCTGTAGGGTTGTTTCCTTAAAGCTTTGTAGACATTAGTGCACATCAACAAATACCTTGTTGTACTTCAGAGCTTTTCCATAAGCAGTGATTGCACAACATTTTACCAGATGCCTTATACACTTTTATTGATGCTGTGAATGGGCAAGCGTGCAATCAAGAGGTGGGGTTGAGTGGACAAATTGATGCTTAACTGACCGACTTGTTGCAGCTAGCATTCAATTGTAATTTAGAAAAATGAAATTCATGTTTGTGGAACCTGATAGAAGCTTGTGTTAGCCAGAGAAAATGTGTTCAGTTGGTGGTGTGTTGAAAATCTTCAGTTAAAGGTCTTGGTCGCAGTTTGGGGTCACCTCAAATGTATTCTTCCTAATCTTTGTTTAAATTCTGGACAGTTGAATCCTCACTTATTGTGATGTTATATTGCACAGGTACACTATGTTTTGGTTGCTAATTGGGCTTGGCAAGTTTGCATTCAGCTACTTTCTCGAGGTACCTTTTTTTGAAGCAAGCCAAGGTCTGGAAGACTCTCATTGATTTTTTTGTATTGATTCTCTCTTAAGCTGTTAAAATATTGTGACTTGATTCCTCAGATCAAACCCATGGTAAAACCCACAAGAATCATCATAGGGCTCCATAACATCCAGTACCGATGGCATGATCTCATCTCCAGGAGTATGTACTCTTACTTGTTATGACTGCACTCATTGTCGTGTTACCTTCAATTGTTGTTGTGGAGATTTCTCTGCAACTTCATCAAGCTTACTTGTTTTCCCACTTCGTATATTTGCACAGAGGATTTGCTGGTCAAGGCTAATGTCACTAGTCCTGAAGCCAATGTTCCAATTTTGCTACTGTATTGGATTTGGAGAAAAGAACTTATTGACCAAAATGGTGTTGAGTGAAACAACAGTGAGAGCTGGAACAGTACTGATGTTGACCTTGAAATATTTGTGGTCTGACAGGTAACCATAATGCACTCACACTTTTGTCATTGTGGGCTCCAGTGGTTATGGTAAACCTCTTACATCTTGATATTATGCTCCATGTTTGACTGAGACAGTGGTCATTTGTTTAGAAGTAGTTCAATACTCAAAAGTCGATAGGTCCTAACACCAGCTAAAGAAGAATATGTTGCAGCTAGTTTCATTTTGCTGCACATTATCACTTGTTTCCATCATGTACACCTTATCAGACTGGAAATACTGTACAGCTATGTGAGAATGTTACCATTAGACTCCTGAAAGATCTTGGAGTTTTGGTGAATGTCAAGAGTATTGTCAAATTTCACAGTATCCACAGATGGAACAGCCATTGTTTTGGCTACATGTACCAGTTCTTGTCCCTGTTGTGCCAAGATATTAATTTCAAAAGTAGAATTGAGTCCTCTAGGAACTGACAGGGAGTTGTTAAAAGTCTCTAGTTCAAGGTGATAGCAATCATAGTGATACAAGTTGAGAAACTGGATCTACAGATATATTTTCTGGATACTCAAGTGTGGTATACAGTGATGTCTGCCCTTGTTGGATTACTGGAGGGTGCAAGGATGGGTCTTGGAGAGGTAAGTCTACTATTTTTTCTCATCATGAATCTTGTGTGGGACACAGACCTGTGGGTAAGAACTTTTGTGTTGGAGGCATTTGAAAATCCTTTGCAGATGTGTGTTAACACAAACACTTACAAATTGCAGTGAAGCACAATTGAGGATCTCTCTTGCCACAGATATTAGGAGGTCATTCTGTTCCTCCCCTAACACTCCTTGATGTGAGCAGATTCGGTCCTTAGATACATTGCGACAGCGGTTTACTACCTTTCCAGAAGCATTTGTGAAGCACATGCAGCCAACCAAGACCTCAGAAATGTAAGAAATTAGTGCTTCTGAAGATGTTTTCTTATCACTATGTAGCTGAAAGGAAGGGACAATGATGAACAAAGCATAGAGTGCCTCTTGTAACTGTCAATTAAACACTTTCTGCTGCATTAGTTCTGACTGGTCCCCTTGTGTTGGCTTTGTAGACCACGAAGTATATCCATGGGTGCTGAGGTGTGTTGGCTTACCTTTGCATGGTTTTCTCCTCCTGTGTTTTCATGAAGACCAGTTTCTGAACTCCAGGCAGTCTTTTATTGTGTCACTGTGGGGATCTAATCATACTACATACCACTGTCAGAGCTAATATTCATAGAACATTTTGTGGTAGAGAATTGCTCATGACTAAGCAGCTCTTGGGATATTGTGTTGATTAAACTATTTGCAGCACCTCTTATCAGGTTTATTTCTGCCAGCTCAATATTCTGATTTTCCTGATGGAACCCTGCAGGCTGTTAAAGAGAAGGAGAATGCAATTAGGTTTGCTCCACTTTGGAATGAGATAATTGGTTGTCTCCGAGAAGAAGACCTCATCAGTAACAGGTACTATGCTTTGGTTTCAGACGTAATTGGACATCCATGTCATGAGAACGCTTCTGCAGATGTGTTGCCCTTCGCCTTTTTTTATAGTAAAGTTTAATAAGTTTCTCAGTTTCTATTGGATCCATGTCTTGAGCATGCAAATTGATATGTCTTTTCCCACTTTCTTCCAGAGAGAAATTGCTATTGATGATGCCTGACAATAAGATCACCACCTCAAGGACACATCCACAACAATCCTTGGTCCAGTGGCCCCTGTTCTTACTTGCCAATAAGGTCTGCACTGGCTATTGCACACTAAGATTCTTGTTGGGCAGAATGTTCATATATGTGAAGTGAATCTTTACTTGTAAGACCTGGGGATTCATAGGATTATTAGACTTAAATCCTCCACTTTGTTGCTGTGTTCTGCTTGTATCTGCTCAATTAGTTTTGGTAGGTTAGTGGATTTTTTTGGATAATCTATACCAAGGAGACTAGGTATCAATCTTTCAGCCAACATGCGTATGAAATGGCAGAGGACTCTTTAGACTGAAGGACTCTGAAGGACTGATGTTTTCTTTTGAGAACTTTTGGGTACAGGTTTATGTTGCAAAAGACATTTTGAGTGAGACCAAGTATGCTACTGCACAGGATGAGCTATGGGAAAGGATGAAGAATGACCTATACTTGGCATATGCAGTGCAAGAGGCATATGAAAGCTTGCAGGTTGTTTTGTCATCATTATTGAATGAAGATGGACATCACTGGTTTGTTCTGTACCCGCCCATTAAAATGTGCTTGTTGACCATGAGGTGCTCACCGGTCCAATATTGGTCACTGAAAACAGTTTTTAGAGAGGAAAAATTGTGAAAAAAGTCAATGCTCAGTGGAATCAGGCAGCACCCAGTTACTGTCCCTCCAACATTTTGTGCCTGTCCTAGGCTGCAAGAGGTTTAGTTTTTTCATTTTAATTTCTATTACTCATTATTGAGCATCTCGGTGGCAGGGTTGAAGATGTATTCCGTGAAATAGATCTTGCTATTGAGAAAGGGGAGTTTGGTATCGAGATCGATCAGAATTTCCGCAAATTTGACTTGAAAAAGCTAGGAACTGTGCTCGATAAAACCGCAAAGCTCACTGCAGTTCTGGTAAACCATCCAGGCTTTTGTTGACAATCAGCTTTGGTTTGTATGATTTGTTGGACTTGCTTCTAGATTTTTCATATTCTCTGTTTTCAGGTGAAAGAGGCAGAAAAAAAAGATGAGAAAGAGAGGGAACAGGAGATAAGTGAGATGCATTCTGCTGCACGGCGGGCGTTGGTAGATCTGTATGAAGTGGTCATGCATGACTTTATCACTGATCAGAATCTCAGGTTTGGTGACCTCTTCCTCTCTTCATTTGACAGTTGCTGTGAACAAATTGGGATCGTGTTGATCACAATTGAGTTGTGGTCTGAGCTCTTTTGTGGATATGGTTTTGTGAACTCTGAACCATCTTTATGTTGTCCAATGCTGGCACAATTTTAACTTGTTTAACTGCCAGTACAGGGCTACTTGTGGAAATGCTGCACATCTTGCTGCGAAACAAAAGGGGCAGCTTTTTAGTGGTCTAACCTGGCCTTCTGACAAGGAGGTGAGGTCTCCAATCCAAGTATATGTGATGTTCTAAGTCTCATAACCATGTTTGGTTTGGTTGCATCATGCTTTATATCTTCAGGTTCTTTTGTGATAATTCTGGAGTTGAGATTGAGTCATTTTGCAAGTTTTGCCGTTGAAGTGTGGTTTAGTTGTTAATCTTTTTGCTTGGACAAACAGAAAACGCTTGTAAGTAGACTCCACTACATTCTCTCAATCAAGGATTCTGCATTGAGCGTCCCTAGCAACCTGGAAGCACGACGCCGCTTGCAGTATTTCACCAACTCCCTCTTCATGAAAATTCCTGAGTCACCATCAGTTCGCAAAATGCTTGCCTTCAGGTGAGTCGTAACTGTATACTCCTTTGATCCAGGTACTCATTGTATAATGCTGCCTTAAGATGAGAAGAGATAAAAGATAAAGATGAAGAAAAATCTTTGATCTGAGCTATGTGGAGCAAGCATTACATAGAAAGTCTTCCCCTTGTGCCACCCAGGATACTTCTTCCTTTAGGATGTGTGCTCTGTTTGTCTATGTGACACCATTGTCTTGGGATTTCACCCATCCTAAGACAATTTTCAGGTTAAGTGTAGAGTGGGTTCTAACTTTGGAGTTCTGATGAGATCCAGTGTGTTGACTAGGTAGACTGCCCCTCAGGAGATGAATATTTGTACAAACAATTTTCAGTGTAGGGAGCTTAAATAGTTATGTTCCAACTCAAAAACACACATGGTATGCTGGGTCAGGCAGAAATGTCTCAGAGCAGACATTTAGGAGCAAGCCTTTGGAAGCTGGTGAAAATCACTGTACTTAATACAGAACTGGGTGATGTTGTTCATGCAGTGTGTTCACTCCATACTATGCGGAAGATGTGATGTATAGTCTAGTCCAATTGAACAAGAAAAATATTGATGGAATCACCACCTTGTTTTATCTACAAAAAATATTTCCTGGTAACTGCACTCCACACCTATGTCTCAACTTTTGTGATGGAGATTGATATGGTTAGTCTTATGGTTGCATCTCAGTGTTTTGCATTGAGTTGATTTGGCAATCCCAGGGTTGAGCACACCCTTGACAAATATTGGAAAAGGTAATAATATTAAGAATGCTGTTACTATCAAGGCTCTATGTCATGCAAGTCTTAATGTCATATGTGGAATGTTTATGTCTTAATCCATTGTGCCTGGTTTCAACTTGTGATGATCTCCAAAGATGATTGGACAAATTTCAAGGAGAGGATGCTTCCTCTTGTTAAGGAGGATGATCTATACAAGAAAACAGAAGATGACATAAAAGATACTCGTGAGTTGCGCCTCTGGGCGTCTTATCGAGGCCAGACTCTGGCACGGACAGGTCAGTGCCGTTAACCATCCAGATCATTGAATGGGATCAATTTACATTGCAATATTGCTTGCAGTAGGTGAATAATATCATTGGTAAATTTCCAAGAGCAAATCATCACACTACATTTTTCACAAGGAGAATTTTACACATGGCTCATTCAGGATCTTCTGAACACGGCATCATCATGTAGCAATTTCTTGTGGGGTTCCGTATTTTTTCTGCTAAATAGGTACGGAAATAAAAGTAGCAGATTGGCCTGGAAGATAGTTGTTGGATTGAAACCCAAGAGTTCACGATCAAATAATTCATTGTCAGATAACAAAATTCTGAGCAGTTATGCTGACAGATTATTTTTGTGTTGTATTACAGTTCGGGGGATGATGTACTATAAAAGGGCTCTCATCTTGCAGGCGGCTGAAGAAGGGGCGTTTAAGACAGATTTCTTAGGTCTTCATCTTAGTATCATTTCCCATTTGATTCCCAGTGCTTGTTCTTAGGCAAATTTTTTTGTGCTTCCAGTCCGAACTCACTTTCTCTGGTCAAATTATCATTCTGCATTGCAAGGTTGGTTCAAACATGTTGGAAGAACATGTTCTTCAGATGGTTTTACATTCCAGAATTGAGAGCTTTCTGATGTGCTGGAGTGTTCCTGTCCAGGGAAGGCCACTGATGCAACAATCCATTGATCTGTGTCTATGTGTGAAGATGAAGAGCAGGGGCTAGAATCACCAATGACCTCACAAGGGGCTTCCAGACGAAGTGCTCAAGCCCAAGCAGAGCTGAAGTTCACATATGTTGTAAGTGCCCAGATTTATGGATCTCAGAGGTCCAGTTCCAAGAAGGAGGATCAAGAGAAGGCAGCAGATATCTCATTTTTAATGCAGAAGTGAGTTTTCAATATGGATAGTTCTCTTGTACTTTGCTCTTGACTTGTGGTGGCTGGAACCTGGATTTCCAAATATTAGGGTCCCTTCTTTTTGGCAGTTGATTTCTGGTGCATCAACAGCTCATCAATTTCCTCTGGTGCTCTGTCTTTTATTTTGGCCTATATCCTCATTGTTCAAACATCCCTTAATTCTATTTGTGTTGACTAAAATTCATAAGTGTGGAGAAATTCTCAGTACTTGTGAAGATATCTTTTTATTTTGACATTTGCTGGAGATTTTAACATTTATGTACATTCCATTGGCAGGAATGACTCATTGAGGATTGCTTACATCCATGTGGTGAAAAAGGGCAAGGATGGGAAGCAATCTGAATATTATTCCAAGCTTGTCAAAGCCGACCCAAGTGGAAATGATCAGGTACTCTTCTCATTGATCACAACTTCAAACTGATCAATTTCTGCATTGTGCTACCAAGGTTCTACAACTTGCTCTTATGGGAATATGGGTTTGAACTGTAGTGACTTCTTCCTTTTTCCTCCAGTTTTGGTGGTTTTGGTGGATTTGTTGGAACCTACCAACTAAGATCTTGGAAGGATACTTGCTGGATGGAACATGATGCAGGCTGTAATGAGTGTGACATTTTTTTATCATCTGGTTGGGCATTAACTATGGTGTTGGAAATCAAGTTTTTTCCTGTGTGTTTGTATTATTTCTTAAC
Organism: Sphagnum tenellum; assembly: GCA_963921925.1. Lineage (NCBI taxonomy): Eukaryota > Viridiplantae > Streptophyta > Sphagnopsida > Sphagnales > Sphagnaceae > Sphagnum > Sphagnum tenellum. The sequence goes on along the minus strand of OY998153.1, from coordinate 9,404,906 downwards.
TGCAGGAGATCTACTCAATTAAGTTGCCTGGTAAATTCCTGCTGGGAGAGGGCAAGCCAGAGAATCAAAACCATGCAATTATCTTCACACGTGGTGATGCTCTTCAAACAATTGATATGAACCAGGTTGGCTTAATTCTTATTGTTTGGCTCCAAATTGCATGTTCAAGTCTGCCCACTCCTTTCAAAAGACAATCTGGAATTATTTTGTTGTATTTGAGCTTTGTAGGAAAACTATATGGAGGAAGCATTCAAGATGAGAAACCTTCTGGAAGAGTTTGACTCAGACAAACATGGTCGTCGACGTCCCACTATTCTTGGTGTGCGGGAACACGTCTTCACAGGAAGGTGAAAAGCTGAAGACAAACTAAATTTATGTTAAAACCAGTTTATATGTCCTGTGTCATTTCAGTGTGCTTGTGTTACATACTATGTCTAATGCTCTTGCTCCTTCAGGATATCTTGCAGGAGGCAATGGGATATAACAGAGTTCTGTATACATTGGAGTGTGACTGCAACTGATACTGCTGCTTTTCATTTAGCCCATGTGTTCTAGTTTCATGGTGTGATGTTATGAATTTTGTATTGGGTACAGTGTGTCTTCATTGGCATGGTTTATGTCGCTGCAAGAGAGCAGTTTTGTGACAATAGGGCAGCGCGTGCTGGCTCGGCCACTCAAGTGAGACCTTCCTGGCTTATTATTCTTTTCTTGCTCTTTAAACTTTGGAATGACTGTATCTTAATCTACTATTTCAGTCATTACTCAAGGGCTTTGAAAAACGTGATGATCTCCAAGTAATGTGTTCATATGTGCCATTTGGTCCCTAGAGGTGAAATAGTTTTTTTGGGCAGTGATGTGTTGCCTGGTCTGGACACATAAACAAGTAGCTGTTTCCTTTTGTGTATACTCCAATATCTCTTCTAACAGTGAGAACTGCCTTATAGTTTTAGTAAATTCCCCCTGGGACTGTTTCTAAAAGCCAGTGCCTACAAGACAGTCAGTACTATGCAATAGATGTGAGTTGAATTTGTCTATGTAGGTCTTAGGGTTTAGGGTTTAGAGTCTTGTTCCATGTTTGACCTACATACCAGTAATTGCTTCGTTAATTGAGTGGATACTGATAATGCATCTGTGGGTACACAGGGTAAGGATGCATTATGGGCATCCAGATGTTTTTGACAGACTGTTTCATATATCAAGGGGTGGAATCAGCAAACCATCAAAGGGCATCAACCTCAGTGAAGATATTTTTGCAGGTTTGGGTCTATGACCTAGTCTTGAGCTCACTTCAATTATGGTGTTGGTCAAACACATCATGTGTTCGAACAATGATCTGGGTCTATTGGTGCCTGAATAATATCCATTCTGGGTTTTTTCCCCTACAAATTTTCCCCTTATGGAATTATGAGCTCTAGTGTCCTACATGTGACTACTATGTCAACAATTTTGAAATTTTGTTTTACAGGGTTCAACTCTACACTTCGTCAAGGCAACATCACCCATCATGAATACATTCAGGTACTTGTACATGGGAAGCCCTGCTACTGCATCTGTTGCAAATTGAATGTAGAGTTGTTCTGCTTATAGAATTGATTTATGCAATGTGAATGTGTTGTTTTGTACAATGGAACGAGACTTGTTTCTAAGTATTGGGGTAGTTTTGCAGGTTGGAAAAGGACGAGATGTGGGGTTGAATCAAATTGCTGCATTTGAAGCCAAAGTGGCCTCAGGCAATGGAGAGCAAACTCTGAGTCGCGATGTTTATCGATTGGGCCAACTCTTTGACCTTTTCCGGATGCTGTCCTTCTTCTTTACTTCTGTGGGTTTCTATGTGACAACAATGGTAGGTGTCAGTGTGACTCTTTTCAGTCCCAGCTGGTTGGATGCTGATGTCATATGTGGAATTTCCAGATTGCATTTATCTTTCTGGCTATTGTACTTCAAAGTCTCAGGGCAGAGCAATAGTGGCTAATAAGGGAGGAAAAAAAATCATTATGCATTTACAGTTGAACCTTATATTAATCTAGCTTGGATGCAGATGTTGACTACTAAGTGCTTTGTCTTATGGTGACTACACCAGTGCTCTTCAGCTAGCCTGGTTCAAATGCATCGAAAAATGCAGCCACATGAATAAACACTTGTTAGAATCCAGATACAAAATGTCCAGCTGCTTAATGTGCACAACCTGATAACTTCCTTAACTTTAGACACATGTTTTCCTAGTCGGATATTGGTGATGCTTCACTAGAGGATCTTGGCAGTCAGTAACTCTGTACTTTATTGATTGGATGAATTGTTGTGCCTGCTAGTGTTTGTTCTATAGATTTTGGTCAGTCTTAGATGATTCTGTGTTTCATTCTGAATGTCAGCTCTCTTCAATGTAACCTTGAAGCCCTTGATGAAGCTCAAACACTCATTCAGAACTTCCCCAATTCTACACACAGCTTGTCTCATTTGATGATGCCCTAATAGAAGATCTTTGCAGTTAGTAACTCGGTACTTTATTGATTGGAGCAATAACTGTGACTGTTGGTGTTTCTTGTATAGCATCTGGTCCTTGTCTTAGATGCATGTTTTTCATCCTCAATGTTTTTCAGTCTTTTTTTCTCTTTCTAGTTTTGTCCCTTTTGTGAATTTCTTTCTTCCCATTTCTGTAAGTCCTTATCTGGAAAGTCTTTCTTTGATTTCGAAGGAGAAGTTTAAACTTGGTCTGGTTTTCTTAATAATGAGTATGGAGATTTCTTTATGCTCATGAGGGTTATTATCTTCCTCAGTTTTGGCTTCAAGCCTTGATGAAGCTCAAACACTCATCCAATTTTCTTTTTGTACAGATGACGGTTCTGACAATTTATGCCTTCCTCTATGGCAAAGTATATCTGGTAAGTTTTTAAGGCATGTTGTTGCTTTCAAACTATTTATCTCAGTACCTTATTGGTGGGATGATAGCTAACTGACTCTGTGATGCTGAAACAGGCATTATCAGGAGTGGAGGCATCATTAGAAACTACAGGCAACATCCTCAATAATGCTGCACTGCAAACAGCCCTCCAGGGCCAATTTCTGTTCCAGATTGGTGTTTTCACGGCAGTACCCATGTTTATGAACTTCCTCCTGGAGCAGGGTGTTTTCTCTGTAAGCACTATGCTTCCTCATAGGTCCAGTTAGAATCTAGGGTTTCTCAATTGTGTTTTGTATGTTGGGTGCATGAGCCCCTCAGAGTTCTTTGTGTATCATATTATAGCGCTTCATTTCTTATTTCCGTTGGGGGTTGATTACATTCAGTTTCTTGTTTCTTATCAGTGTCATTTATTTTGATTTCCTGAAGTTTACACAGTGGGAAGAGTTCTCTAGCTCCATCCTGTTCTTGTTTTGTATATCTGTGTAAAGGGAAAGGTGCATAACCTGGCAAGTGTTATGTTGTATATGATCACAGGCTGTAATTAGCTTCTGCACTATGCAACTACAGTTAAGTTCAGTGTTCTTCACATTTTCACTGGGAACACGAACACACTACTTTGGGCGGACCATTCTTCATGGGGGTGCGAAGGTTAGCCCCGATTATTCTTTGGAGCATGGAGAGAGCTAACTGATATACATAAGAAGTGTGTTGTTGCTTGCACTTAGGATTTATCTTTCCAGTGAAGAGGCAGCTGTGCAAAAGAATGACATGCAGTATCATTGTGTGCAGTATCGGTCCACAGGAAGAGGGTTTGTTGTGGAACACATTCCATTTGCAGAGAACTATCGTTTATACTCTCGTAGCCATTTTGTTAAAGCGTAAGATGCAACCTTTCTTTCATTTGGCATTCAGCTGTCTTGATAATCCAAATTGAGGCCTGGCTATTGTAGATAGCACTTCCTGTGTCATTAATCAGTATTTCCCTTTTGCTAACTTCCTTTAGGTCTATGTCCTGCATTACAGGCATATGTTGGCTTTGCATATAGCTGTGATCCTTTTCTGCAGATCCATATGCTTAATGCACACTCCCAATTCCATGTCTTCTTCGGTTGGTCATGTGGTGAAACTTACCTGTAATTGTTTCCTGCAGGATGGAGATTATAATGTTGTTGATAGTCTATAGGGCATATGGAGCTCAAAATCGAACAGCATTCAGCTATATTTTACTCACTTTTAGCAGTTGGTTTCTCGCTATCTCTTGGCTATATGCTCCATACATCTTTAATCCTTCAGGATTTGAGTGGCAAAAGTGTGTACTCTCTGCTTCACTTCTCTGAAATTGGTCTGTTGTATAACTCCATTTTACTCCATTTTCCTAAGTTTGTCTGTTTGGGAAGCAGTTCATTTTGTTTTGGTTTTGTGGAAACTGATACAATTGTTCCTCACATGCATAGAGAAGTTGTATTTAGTACATGCAGCTTTTGCTGCCACATCTTCCATTACGAATGTATTGAGCAACTGTTTTTATTTGGTTGGCCATGTAGGACAGTGCAGGATTTTGAGGATTGGACGAACTGGTTATTCTACAAGGGGGGTATAGGTGACAAGGGTTTAAAGAGCTGGGAAGTTTGGTGGAATGAGGAGCATGCACACATTCAAACAACAAGAGGTCGCATTTGGGAGTGTATATTGAGTTTTCGCTTTTTTATAATCCAGTATGGTGTTGTGTACGCCCTCCATGTTACTGGCCGAGATAAAAACTTCAATGTGAGTACCTGTCATACTGGTCACAACTTTTCATTTTTTTCCTATCAATTTGAATATTGATGGGGACATGGACATGGCAGGTATATGGGTTCTCCTGGGTAGTGCTGGCGGGGGTACTGCTCCTTTTTAAGGTATGTCTGGGTAGTACCGGTATTGTTTTTTGTTAGACATTGAAACTTAAATTGGTAGGCATGCATTTATATATTTGAGCTGCTTCTGCAAACTGGAAATTGCAGCACTTTCAGTGAGTGGCAATGGCCTCTGAAGATGGGCTGAGTGTTTAACAAGAATGACCTGGAGTTTGCCAATTTAGTGTGCTGTGGCTCTTTTCACCCATGGGGCTACTACCTTTTGGAGGTGGATACTTTTAAACTTATGTAACAGGGAGAACATAGTTGGCAATCACCTCTTAAGGTTTAACCCATAGCTGCCCATATGGGTATATAACTGCATTTCATGGGATTGATTTTAACAATGTTAGAAATTTGAGTAACTTATGGTTTATGACTGTAAATGTTAATTTTCTGCAGTTTGTCCTTATTGTGTAAGTACATCAAAAGAAGTTTGTCACAAGAATGGATGTGCATATGCTTCATACACTTATGTAGAGCTGCAGGTTTTTGATATATGACATGGGATGCCTAGTAAACCTTGAATTTGGAAAAAATCTGTGGTAGATTATGTTCCACTTTCAGGTGCAATGAAATGCCAAAAGCAAAAAGCTGATCCATCATTTAAACAAGAGAAATAAGTTGTTACTTGTGATGCTGATGAACAGTTGCCAGCCTCTTAGGTCTTAAGGCATTACGCAATTGATCTGGTATCAAATGCCTTGTTGCATTCTCTGGAAATTCTTTTAATTTGCATGTATTTGAAATTGAGTTCTAGAATACTCTGTGATAGTACAAATGTTGTCCTAGTGCAAGATTAAACTCGCTACAAGGCCATTCCTAAACTGGGATACTCTTTAATGTATGCTTGTTGATGGGGAATGACAGGGTTTTACATTGAGCAAGAAAGCATCAGCAAACTTCCAGTTGCTAGTCAGGCTGTTTCAGGGAGTGCTGTTTTTGGCGTGCATTGGTGGTCTTGCCTTTGGTCTTGCAGATACAGCTCTTACGGTTGGTGACATGTTTGCAGCTGGGCTGGCTCTCATACCAACAGGCTGGGGCCTTCTCTCTGTAAGTATAACACCTACGAGGAGTTTTTTGGTCCCCATTTTGTTGTGGTGAATCCTTGTAGATTTGTCATGATGTGATGTAGTTTAGTTTCTATTCACTGTACCTACCTACTGGTTTGATTTTTGTCAAGTCCACTTCTGAGTTTGGTTTTCAGCCACCATTTTGCACCAACCACTTACCTGGAGATATGTATCAGGGCTGAACTTTAATCAGTAAACTAAAGTCATAGACCAGTGTCTGACTTTCCTTAGGATATTATGGTACATTAAATGCCCCACAGGAAGGATGTTGATCCTGGGCGAGTCATTACAGGTATGTAACACAATACTATGGCAACACCATTTCACAATAATTTTGGCTTACAAAGTGGTGGTACTGTTGGAACTCTGTTTGTGTGGACAGATTGCAATAGCTGTCAGGCCTGTGGTGGAAAAGGTCGGCCTATGGAAGTCAGTGCGTGGAATTGCACGATTATATGATGCTTGCATGGGGATGGTAATATTCATTCCAATTGCATTGCTCTCATGGTTTCCCTTCATATCCACCTTCCAGACCCGCCTCGTATTCAACCAAGCATTTAGTAGAGGTCTGGAGATCTCAGTGCTTTTGGCTGGAGACCAGCCAACTGCAAGTTTGTAGTACACTACTGTTTTGCACAGTTTTTGAAACATTGCTGTTGAGCAAATATTAATCATCTTGATTCAACTGGATGACTTGATATTCTTTTATGACTTTTCAAAAATCTGTGGAGATCTTGTGGATCTGCCCCACAGGCAAGGGCAAATGTTGCTACTGAGGCTGCAGGACAACTTGAAATTTCTTTCTTAGTTAACTGATGTGATTGGCAGGCATTGGACTTAATGTCCTAAATTAAGTTTATCAGCTCCAGAGTAGATGTTTTCAGCCTCAATTCAGAACAAAACATTACCACAGCTAAAGTCAAAATTCAGTTGTCATAGCGAATATAGAATCTCTCATAAGAGGTCATGATGCAGCATAACCTCTTGTGGAATGACCCGAACTGCAATTTTTTTGGTAGATTCTAAACCAATTGTGGAAAGTTATATTGATATTGGGTCTTATGGGTTAGTAGTAGCCCATATGTACCAAGGTCTCTGGCCAGTCATTCAGTGATTTGTCCCCCAGTTACTTAGTTTGTACATGTGTTCAATTATAGAACTGGAATACCAGAAATTAGAACATCATGCTGATAAGACCACCCAGTGTTTGAAGTGATCAGGAGACTTCATAAACTTGCTATGAATCTAGCATGCATGCATGAAGGGAAATTATAAGAAGGAAAAGTAACGAGAAGCAGCTGTTACCATGTGTTCTTCAAAATGGTTTTGTAAAATCAATCTTCAAAACCCTCTGCACTGTAAAAAATACTTTGTAACAGCATTTGTCAGCATCCAAACACAGAAATGTCAAAATGATAATTCTCTGCATTTTGCTACCCCCTAGTTATTTAATAGAATTTTGATATTCTGCAGATTGACAAGAAGGCTGAACATCTGAGAAAGAAATAAAACTTCAGAATGCAACTGTAACACTGGCCATTGATAATCCTGACTTAGGTAGTAATAGACATATTTGAATGAACATGAAGCATACAAAACATATCAATATCTGCATACTCTGGTTGAGAATGGTTATTGCAGATATCACAATTCCAGCAAATCAAAATATATGACACCAGGATAGCTTTACAGGAGTTTGCCCATGACACAAGATCTTTGGCAGTGCAGTCACACACAACAAAAGTGTAATTTCCTAAAGAGAGGCCAACTTGTTGGGATGTATATCCACAAGTCAATGGCTCAAGCATCTATTTACTGCACACCATTAGAGACCAACATGTGACCAGGTCAGAGCAAGAAAACCCTTGACACTAAACTGAAGGTATGGTCCTGGATTGTAAGTGTCTACAGTCTGGTTGCATTAACCCAGTAGATAAAATCATGGGGCCAGGAGAAGAGGCTTCTGCTGGCAAGTTGTGGTTAAATAGACCTGTACACAAAGGTTTGTAAATCAAGGTGAAATGGACTAAGAAAACTTGGTCATCACCTTTTGCTACATTCAGATTGACAAACATACCCTAAAACCCAACCATTGTGGGTGAATAATTGCTGCTGGCACAAAATGATGGCTGCCACACCCAAAACAGTAAGCCTACTGCCCAATTGTTGGGGCTTTCATAAGGCATAGCCAGAACCCATGGCTGATAATGAAAGGGTGCACTCTGCACGCAATTTCAGTAGTAGTCACTGGTGAAACCCCACCAAGTCTCCTTAATGAGAAGAGATCCGGGCTAGACATTCAGTTCTCAGAGGGGTATCAGAGAAGATGGCCTTGATCAACTTTTGCACCTACAGACATAAAGACACATCAATTTAGGTGGCTTTCCACCGAAGGCAAGCTAGTGTACACATCTTTGACATGGAGAACTGTGACCCCCATAATGAATAATGATCTCCTAAATGTAATCTATTTGTGTAGGTTGTTCTTTCTGATGATGTCAGGTCCAAATCTGAACCTGAGTTATGAACTCTGGTGAAGTCTTCTGGTTCACAAGAGATCTCAGATAGAAGAGAAGGGCGATGCAATTGCTGTATCATCCACCAAATTACTAGTTCAACTAATTAGCCTGTTAGGTGACTAGGTGACAGTACCTCATCAGAAGAAAAGCCACACGAAGTCAAGTCTCCACTCTCCCAAGATTGGGTGATGGGTCTGAGTGACATGTCCAGCAAATCTGCAGAACCCCAAAAACCTAGACTTAATTCAATATCAGTTCAGCTCCCATTCCAGTCACACATATTGACATTTAAGCATGATCCATACTTGGAAAACCTACACAAATATAATCATGCAGCTTAACTTAGGAGGTCTGATACTTTTAACAGAAATCTCAAATGAGAAGAGCTTCTTAGTCTTCACATGCCTGTAAGACGAGCAAGTTTGCGCCATGAAGGAACCAACTTTTCAGCAGCATCCCTTGATTGGGTGACATCTGGACCATCGCCTTCTCCAGAGGCAGGCCCCAGAAGTGGGGACAAGCTCTCAAGTGCCAACAGCATCAACTTGCGCAACTGCGCTCAACCATCCACAATCCATCAAATGTACACAAAATTCAGGCACCAAACACTTCCCATGAGTGTGGTGACTACTAGCAGACACAAGAAAAATCAGAGAACAACTATTTCAAAACCAAGACAACATGAATGACCTCTTAATGCTGAGAGTGGACCTACATACAATTTCATGTAAAAATAGCTCTGGATATGGCTGAGATTTCTGGTGTTAAGATGCTGTCACCAAAGAATTTTGAAAGATATACCTTTCCACATTCTTCGACTGAAATATCTGCAAAAGCCAGCACTTCTTTGACAAGTCGGCCAACTACAGCTTCAACCAGCTTGCCCATTGCTAGTTCACATAGACTGGCAGCTAGAAGTGGTTGCCATATCTTCAACACTCTGGTCAACACAATCATCATCTGCAAGGACCAGACACATTCAAGCAATCAGTAATACAAACTCATATCTATGAGATTGCAGAGAGAACTCAAGATAACAATTTGAAGGAAACTATTCTGTCCATTCCAGCAAAACCAAAACTAAAACGATAAGACTCACTGTAGTCATAAACTTATAAATGTCACTCACAAAGTACCAGACTATCACCTTCACCATGAATGCCAGTGACCAGCTGCATCTACAACCCACTGGCTTCTCAGCTTCTAACAGTGGGTGTAGATTAGCATATAATAATCTGCCTGAAATTTTGGTCATCTTTATCCTGAATTTAGTGGCATTTACAGAAGTGGGAAGACTCAGTCATGTTGTTGGCAAACATAGTTAATTAAGAATGTCAATAGTATCCTCATTCAAGCTGCAACAAGCTTGTGAGGGTAAGCTTCATTTCATTTAAGTGTGCTCACCTACAAGCAAGCATCTAAGCCTAATGCATAGAGAGGCCTACATAGAGTGTAGTGGTTTAGATCTCCTGAACCCTGAACATATTCTCCAAACACCACTGGTGACTACCAAGCAAACTAAGGTACAAACAAGCCACTTCGACACACATCTAAGCTTCTCTGCCACTGTCCACAAACTTGCATGTCCATCTGTAAAGAACTGTAGGATGAGATATATCCTCTCAAAATCCTTGACAAGCATTGACATGATATTCCTTACAGAAAAACGACAGAAGTGAAACTGTAGTCATTTAAGTACATGCAGAAGCCTTGGGGGTATAGACATTTTTCATAGCTACACCAGGTCTGAAAGTATGAAATGAACCAACCTTCCATATTCGTTGTCAAATCTAAACAATAAAAGGAAATATACCTGGTGTAGTGCACTGTTGGCAGTGTCAAAGTGCTTTTTCTGGTCTGTGAACTGGAATCCATTTGCATGATTTAGAGCCTGCAATAATATAGTCATGTCATCACTTAAATTCTTTTTCATAGTGCTCATGTACAAATGGGTACTGTAGGCTACTGAAACCAGGCTTTCAGTGATTACAGTTGTGAAAGTCTCATTTCTCTTCTTCCAGGGTCTCTGATGACGGTTAAGAAGCTACAGGGTAAACCCTTGTCTGTCTCAAGGTCCCTGAAGACACCAATTCACACTTTTCTCAATTAACCCTTGCATCAGTGGGTTCCCTCACTGAATTGTTAAAGGAAAGCCAAGAGCGTGTGGTCATCACCAGGCATACCCTAATGGTCAAGGGTTATAAAAAAACTGAACAGGGATAACCATTCACTCATTCTGTTCCACAATAAAACCCTGATATGTCTAACATTCCAGCTCAGTTGAGACAATATCTAAGGACCCCTGAGTAAGACCTCACCTCCATAAGGTTCAGTTTGATCAAGTGCAAACGTCCCTCAAGAATATCACACCCCAGCCGGCGGAACAGTGGGACCAAGTCAACAAAAGTGAAGACTTTCTGGACATTGGAGGGAAGTGCACCACAGTACTGTCTCCACCCACACAGTCTCATAACCATCACTACTGTGTGCAAAGACTATAACAAAAGCATTCTTCATTGAGTGGAGAACCAGTGGCACAAACTGAGGCACTTTCCAAAACAAATGTTCCATTACAGAGCAAAGGAAGATCAAATAAGAGGGTAGTCACCTGGAATTTCAGAAGGAGTAGCTGGTGAGCGATATGGAAGCAGTCATTGTGACAGAGTGCAGTAACCTGGTGTACACTATCTAGCTGTCCTGCCACCTTCAAAGACCAAAAACTTATATCATCAAAGTTGCAAGGAATGAATCTAGGCAAATCTTGTTGAACACGAGTCATCAAGAGAGACCAATGGCATTCTGGTTACCAAATTTAGAGGTGATGCAACTTACAAGCAAGTGTCCTTCAGAAACATAACCCACCATCACAGGAACAATGGAGCGATAGAGGAGAATGGCATCACGAGCAGCGTGGTAGAGCTCCATTGCTATCTGTGGAGTTGACATACATGCATCCTACATGCCCCATGATATCAAAGAAGGGAACACTGAGATCAAAGAAGAATGCACAAAAAGTCTTTGAAGGTGACTGATGCATCACATGCCTGATCATGTCCACACATCAAAGAAGAATGACTGGATTTCAACAATACAAAATACAAAAAAGGGAACCAATGGCAAAAGAGCATGTTCCAACCTTCTCCTCAACCAAAGCATCTGAATTGACATCAAATCAGACTACAAACATTACATAAAGCACAGGCATTATTACAGTACCTGCAGAGTTTTGTGCATCAACTCCAGCAACTGTTTGGCTGGATAGGTAATGGCACATTTCTCTGCCCACAACAATGACATATCACCATTTTCATCTGAATCCTTTGTGCCAATTTCCTCATTATTACTCTGGAAGACAGCCACCACATGATTATCATATCAGATGTACCTAGAAGGATATCACGTTGGAAACAATTGAAACAGAACTTAATTTTTTCATTAAGGAAAGAATCATACCTCAAACTTTGTGTAGTCATTCTGAACAAGCAAATAACGTGCCTTTGCCAGCACATGCTTCTTCTTTTTCAGGGCAAAGTGGACCTCCACATCTGATGAGAACTTGCTAAGCCTATCACCTTTGGTCTCATCCCAGTCTGGAATCAAGCCTGTGCTTCCCAAACATGCCTCAAATTCTGCCGTGACATTGGCCAACTTCTGAAATACTGCAAGCTCTGCAATATCATTTGGAACAGACTGCAAAAGACATAAAAAATATGAGGTTTGATACAGACCTCATGCAGCTATCTTAGGCTCGCAAAGTTGCACCAAAAAGCAAGAAGTTATTGTCTAAACACTTCTTCTGCATAACTTCACCTTTGGAAAACTTCAAAGGTGATAGGATGGTTTGCTGGAATCTGAGTGATGTCCAACCAGAATCTCATGATGTTCCACAACAAAATGAGCATGCTTGCAATTTTTTTTAATAATAGAAAGAGATTGACTCTTAAAGCCAGCAACACACAGAACACCAGCAATACCAATCTCCAAAAAATTATGTCTTCCTAGAAAACACCAGAGAATATATCTGAAGATTTTTGGACAACAACAGCAGAACACTGACACTAACCTGAAATCCATTGACAATACCTTACGTAGCTGTTTTGTAATGATGGCCTCTGCCAGTCTAGGCCATATGATGTGCCCCAGGCATTGCACCCATTGGTCATTCTCAACCAGCAGATTTGTCCTAAAAAAGCTGAAAACCTTGATGAGTTTTGAATACACATCTTTTTGTCCTGCAATGTCTGACTGAGAGAGACATCCCTCCCACCCCCAAATTGATCAGTTCATAAACATAGCAACTGCCAGTAAGTAGTGCTTGAAATCCAATTTTCAAGATGACTAAACAGTAACTGAAAAGATTTCAGAGACCTTACAGCAGGCACCTGATATTCATGAGACCTCCAACTGAGAACAGCCTTCCTTTGCTGGCTCGTGCTGCTCACCAGCTCCCCAATCACCACCTCAATTTGCATATCATGAAGAATGGGCTCTAGAACTCCCTTGAACAGAATATCACCTAGTTTTGCAAGCCGCATGTTGAGCATCCCAACATTCTGTGAAAACACGTGCAGTTCACATTCACTGTTGTAATCATAGATAAAGGCTAAGTCAAAGAGACAGATGCAATTAAGCTGGCAAATGATCTGAGCACGCACATCCATTGCTGCAAGAATGGTCCACAGCTCCACTTCAACTATATCCACCCCAGAATCAGAATCTCCACAGGGCAGACATGGTGTCACGCGCAGCTCACATGCACTTTCATCCAGCACCACTGATTGCAAGAATAGATCCTCCAAGAATGATATTAACTGCAACACTTGCAGAATCTTGTAAGTAGCACTGACACCAGAGAATTACTTCCAAATTTTGGCTTAGGGTTTCCACCAAAGCTCCATTTACTTCAGAAATATGCAAATTGTGGGGAGGGGGGCAGCTTGACTGACCTTTGAATAGCAAATTACCCAGGCGTCTTGTAAGAACGTATATGGGTTGATCTTCTCTTGATGCTCCCTAGCTTTCTGATCATCCCTATCACCTGTCCAGTCTGCGGGCAAACCGAGAGACTCACGCAACTCGCACAAGGCACCTGAGGCCTCGATCAAGCGACCGTCAAGGAACTCCCTCTCCGTGCTCTGCAAGGTCTCGTGAAGCTCAGCAATGGCTTGCACCACAGCAATCGCCTGCTCTCTCTCTTCACCATCGCGACGCAACTTCTCCGCATCTGTAGCCAATTGACAAATCTCGAGATCAAACGAAAGACGAGCTTCGGTCCCACCGCCGTCCTGCCGTTGTCCCCCCACCCCTTCTTCTCTCCTCTCCCCAAGTGCGTCGAGAATAGACTTCAGATCCCGAGCAACGGCCTCGACGTCCGCCACGGTTCCATTGGCACCGGAGATGATACTCAAAAACTGACGGTAATTCTTGGTCACCGTTTTGTGCACACGATCTTTGATCTCCTCGGACCGAGATTCGATTCTGTCCAGCAGCGTGTGGAGGTCGGAGGCCGACAACGGAGCCGACTCATCCAATTCTACTCCCGGGGTGAACGACACCAGCTCTTGCAAGCTAGGCCCTGCTGCAAGCACCCCCATACCTCAACAACAACTCCCGAGCTGAGCCTCAATTGCCAGGGCACCTACTCGTCAACAACACCAGAAACAGCATACCGAAACTGCAGAGCTACTGAGTGGGAAGAAGAGAACAAGGCATTTGCTCGAGACCATGATATTGCCAACGATCACATTATGGGCAGTTCCTATGCTCCATTGACCTCCAACTGTAGCAGCTATTGATATCAATACAAAACACAGGGCCAAAGATGAGACGAGAGAGCTCAGAGGGACATGAGTGCGTCCTCCTCCAACCCTAATTTGACATGCAGTATGGCATCGGATAACGTTTCAGCCCTAACCCTAACCCTAAGTTTTCCTTCAACGCTAACCGTAAGTCTTTTCTGAGATTTCTTTTAAATTCAGTTGTTTCTATCTATTCTTGTTGGTAACTCGTTCTTCTCATCGCTTGGCGTTCTTCATCGGCCGAGCCGTAAACAGCGGTGGCCAAACCCGTCGCTTCGGAGCTTGAGGTTCTCTCAGGACGTAGCGGAGACCAAGATCTGCCGAAGAGGCAGTGTGGAGGATTACAGGTGGGTGGAGTGGGTTAGGGTTTGATGTCGGCGTCTCTGGATACCCAGACCAAGCTGGGTATGAGCTTGGACGACCTAGCTGCGCGCGGTACAAATGGCGGGGGAGGAGCAACAGCAGGAGGAGGAGGAGGTGGTGGTGGTAGTGGTGGGCGACGGCGGATGCAGAGCGGGATTGTGGGGAAGAGGGCATTGAGGCGGAGTTTGCCATACAAGAGCTATGGGCGTGAGAACGGGGGTTTCGGGGTCCGTTCGGCTTCGACCAGGTGATGAAGATAATGAAGAAGAAGAAGAAGAAAAGATGACGATGATGATGAAGTTTATGAAGCACAAGAAGAAAAATCTGGAAAGAGGGAAAAAGAAGGCAGAAATGAGGGATTTGTGGGGTTGAGGGTAGTGGCGTGATGATGTTGAGCGTGTTGGGGTTATGGGGTGGGGGGGGTGGGGAATGATATTTGAGCTGTTGAAGGGGTGGAGATGGAAGTAGGGTTTTGAGGAAGGTGGGAAGAAATGGTTGTTGGAAGGGAAAATATGTATGGTGTGATGATGAACTGGAGATAGGTGTCTTGTGGATGTCGATGAAGAGTTGGGGAAGGGGTTGTGGGGAAATTTTTTGTTGGAGTTTTTTGGACAGGGTACACATCTTACCTTGCTTTTACTTACTTGAGTATCGCATGGGAGTCACCATTCATGCTATCAGTTGGGATTTCCTAATGGTCCCTTTTTTCTCTAGATACCTGGAGGAGAGATGGAGGACAGTATTCAGCAGGCTACAGTACCTGAAGCATTTGTGACACTTGTGTCACTGGTTGTGCTGGTTAGTTTAGCAAGGGTTATGTAAGTTATTCCTACAGGTCAACCGGTTGGTATTATCCTATTTCCTTCATGGCTAGGTCAGGAACTAACTCTGGTATGTATGATCATTTCCAGAGCTCCAGCTGAGCTGTGCAACAACTGCAGACGTGCAGGCCATTTTGCCCGTGACTGTCCCAATGCATCAGTCTGTAACAATTGTGGTGTTTCAGGGTGAGTTAGCAGCTCATGTTTCCTATTTTGTATTTGAGGAGCTGTCGCCATGTGTTCCCCATAAAATCCCCTTAAATTGCTTTTAACTTTGTTAAGGGCAAACAGTCTCCATCCTCACAGATGTGATGTTGGTAAGAAACTGCTGCATCATGTTAAGGGTCAAATATAGAGGCAGGGTCACAGCTATAGTCTGTTAGCTTTGTGCAGGTTCAGTGAAGAGGGCCTCCAATTGAAGCATAACCACACAGAGATTTAAAGTAAAATTGAGGCAGAGAGTTTATCTGTTCTCATTCCTTATGTCTTTGGTGTTTCTGGGACAGTCATATTGCTGCTGCTTGCCCAATGGAGCCACTGTGTCGCAACTGCAAGAAGGCTGGTCACATTGCAAGTGAGTGTCGCAGTGAGCCAATTTGCAACAACTGTGGAAAGCCTGGACACATCGCAAAGGGTTGTGCAGCCCAGGAAGTAGGGATTCCGAAGGCGCGGCTCTGCAACAACTGCTACCGACCTGGACACCTTGCAGTGGACTGTCCCAATGAGAAGGCTTGCAACAACTGTAGACAGTCAGGACACTTAGCTCGGGACTGTGTGAATAGCCCTGTGTGCAATGGGTGCAGCCAACCTGGTCATATTGCTCGGGATTGTCCTCAGCTTGTTGTTGCTCCAAGATCTGTTGTGCCAAGCTTCATTGAGATGGTGTGCCATAACTGCCATCAACCTGGTCACAAAAGCAAGGATTGTCTTCAGGTATGTAGCTCTGTTAGTGGGCTTCACATTATCATATCTGTATCTTTCGCCCTGTCAGGTTCTTTAAAGCTGGCTGTTAATAGGGTTACATCTGATCTTAGACATAGGTAGCTTGAGGGATGGAATCAGACCTGTTAGACATAATCAGGGATTAATCTCAACTGCCAATTACAGGTGACTATTTGCAACAACTGTGGGGGCCGTGGGCATGTGGCTGTGGAATGTCCATCGGATCCTATGTTAGCCCGGGGGCTTCGACGATGGTGAGTTCCTCAGTTGTGGAGGAATCAAACCATAAACTATGATCAGAGGAACAAGGTTGTCTAATGCCATGTTCAAAGGGTTTGATTTCATGATAAGTGGTTCAGGAGTGGTGCCTTTCATGGCACCCAAGCTTTTTGTCACTTAAGTTGCAAACAGTTGAACAAACTTCACTCTATTTCTGATGAGTAATGCAAGATTTATCTTCGTCAACTTTCACCTGGTGTAGCTGTACCAGCACCATGCCTGCAATTTGGTTTCTGTCCTGTCCTCAGAAGTTCATGCCCTTTAAGTTCAGTTTTTTTCCAGCTTCCTTTGTTAGAGGCTTTCCTTTCCTTCTCTTTTATTTCTTTTCTTCTTTCTCTCTGTGTTTAAATTCCACTATCCTTCTGGTTTCTTTGATCTTCTGCTTCTCTGTTATGTTTTGTTGAGCTATGCAGTTTAATGGCTACGTTTTCCCATTACTGAGAGAATTTTCTCAGTATGTTTGTTGTATATACACCACACCGTTGATGGTCCCTGAATAGGGTGGGACTGGCACTGTTGTTCATACTGCAAGCTTGTCTATTATTGTTTTTGGTCCTTGTTTGGTATTTTTTTTATGGTCATTTGTTCTCAGTTTTGACTATCCTTCTCTGGAAATTTTTGTGTCTTAATGCAGAAGTGTTAGCCTTGTTTTTCCTTTTCTTAATAGTGAGAATGGATATTTCTCGATTCCTATGAGAGATATAGTTACATATCCACCTGCTGCTCAGAAGCTGATGTAGTCAGTGGGATCTTGTGGTTGTTGGACAATACCATACATGTGGCTGTTGAAGGGTGCTTAAAATTGTGTGTCTAAAGTCAGTGGGAATGTTTTGGTGGTTTGTAAATGCCATACATATTGCTGTCAAAGGTTGCTGAACACAAGTATCTGTTGCTGTTATTCAACTGCTCCTTATTCTTGGTTCTGTTTTCTCTATTCTTTAGGGTGAGCTTTTCTCTTGTTTTTGGTTGCTGATATGTTTTTAGATCTGAAATCTCTATCACCTGTTGAGTCATTTTTCAACACTTTAAGGTTGACTTATTTAAAGTAAGTAATGGTGCAGAAGTTTTTATCGTTCACTTTATGAGACGCCCAATATCCATTTAAGTGGTGAACAGCTGGGTTCTTCAAGATCCATCCTTAGGTTGCAGGAGGCCCTTTGTTGCACCTAAATATGACCAGAACATTCTTTGGAAAACATCTTAGAAATAGAGAAAATGGGGGTTAAATAGCCCTGCTGGCTAAACCTTTACTATGCCATATAATCAGTTGTGGTTGTGGGAGATGCAACATTTGATCTCTGCATTATTGTCTTCAGAATTCAAGAACTCTGACTTGTTAATAACATCTCAAGATCCAGTAGTGGTATCTATAATTTGAATTGGACTGAAAGTGCAAAATGACTATCACTGAATTTCTGTGATAATGTCGGTGTTCTTTTCCTAAGATCAAATTCCTGATGACTGTTTATTGCCAAAGTATACAAGAGTCTGCTGACTGATTATTTTAAAAGTATGGGGACCTCTTTATTAAGATCCCACTAACAAACAAATCCCAGCCTTCTTAAGTACCCAAGGCTTTCCAGCTCCAGTGAAAATCAAGGAAGAGAAAATTACATAAAATTACAAGAGTCGATGTGCAAAACACATCGACAGACAGCATTCCTCAAAACAGTGTCTATGGTTTAGATATCACTGTACAATGAGAGAGAACACAATTAATGATGTAAGAAGCTTAGTTTCCATCCCAAGCATTTAACTTTTCGACTACAGTCCCCATAGTTGGCCTATCGAGTGGATTCTCCACCATACATGAAAGAGCAATGTTAAGGAGCCCTGCTGCCTTGGTAGCTGGATACAGCGATCCTAACCTTGGATCTATGACCTCACTGATGTTTCCAGTCAACTGCAACAATGTCTTAACCCAAGTATATGTGCTGATGAAACTTGAGTGGTTTTTTCCATCAACAAAAACAGGTCTTCTGCCTGTTAATAGTTCAAGAGAGAGTGCTCCAAATGAGTAAACCTCAGATTTGTCATTTAGGCGTGCCATGTATCCGTACTCTGGTGCCAAATATCCTAACGATGCCAATAGTTTTTGACTGGAGTAAGTGTCTTCTTCTGCTATGATGTCATTCAAGCCATAATCTGATAGTAGAGCCATTCCATCTTTGTCTGAAATTAGTATGTTTCCTGCCCACAAGTTTTGATGAACAATTGCTTGGTTCCCACCGTCATGCAAGTATTGAAGCCCTGCAAAAGAAACATGAACTGGGTTAGTTTACGAATGGCACTTTCCCAGTAAAATGTTTGTCAATGTTCTCCCATTCTATGGCAATATCTTTTCAGAGGGCATCTGATGCTAGTGGGTTTTCCTACATTCACAATTCCCTTGAAGAAATTTGGTAATGGGCTTAATTCCACAAACCTCTCTGGGCATGGGTTCACAGAGTGTAACTCTCCCCACGTTGTGTTCATGTCCTAATTTTTTTCCGAAGTGCTTTATGCAGGGTAAGGGAGCCAGTGTAAGGCCCTCCCAGTGGTGCTTCATAGGTTCTCACCCCTTTCACTCAGGCTCTGCCTGCATTCACAAGGGCTCAAACCTGCAAAGCTCCTGAGGCTGGTGCCTTACCCTACACATTAACAATTCTTGGAAGAAATGTAGTTGCAGGGCAAATTTTTCTCCCCATGTTTGGTTTTACACATATGTCAAGCTGGTGGGGTACATCATAATCCACCCGGATGAACTTAAATTTGACCATGGATGCCAATAACCTATGTGCTTCTTACAACTGAAAGGATTGGAAAGTATGAGGAATCAAATGAGGCATAGGAGCAAGAAGAGGTTGTAAGAAGCTAGGCATGACCTTAAGGTTACCCTTGAGTTCCTAAGGTTGGAAAAATGTACCCCATCTATCTGACTCCTACTTGCTCCATTTGCAAAATTCCAAATTCTTCCTACTATTGGGTTTTGTTACATTTTCTATTGATGTCCTTTAAGAAATTTGGTGTTAGAGCAACACAATCGGCAGATGCAAATTTTTCCCCTAATATTGTGATTTCACTACATTTACAATTACTTTGAAGAAATTGGGTGAGAGGGCAAATTCATTCATAAGAGTGTAATGCCCTTGACCCCAAGGGCAAGGTTCTCATATGTTTCCATATGGTTTTCAGTAGTTCATCATTATTTATCCTAAACTTAAAACTATTCTTGTAGGTGGGTAGAGGAAAAAGGTTAGGCCGACAGCCTTGAAAGAGGTAGATTAATGGATGATTTTAATATCAATAACATGCATATGAAACAAGCTCAATCTTTTTTTTGCCTTTTTCATATCCATGTAGGTGGGACATGTAGTAGGGCAAAGGAGTGAGATAGTTGGGCTTGGAAGAGGTAGGTTCAAAGAAAGACAAGCATGCATCACTTTTGTGTAGATTGGGTTTGGCTACATTTTTGCAATTAACTAATTCTTCCATTTGATGAGAGACGCATGATGGATCAAAAGACATAAATACTTACCTTTTGCAACATCGCCCATGATTTTCACCCTCATTTCCCAATCGAGGAACTTTTCTTGAGAGACATTTCCATGGAGTCGCTGCTCAAGAGTGCCACCAGCCACAAAAGGGTAGACCAGAAAGCATTCAGATCCACCTTTGGTTACGCAAAAGCCCTTGAACTGGACCACGTTCTCATGGCTGATATGTGTCAAAGCTTCGATTACAAACCGCAGGTCTTTCTTCCCAAACCAAAACCGTGTATTATATATGCATTTGACAGCAACTGCGGAACCATCAGATGGCAGCGTTCCTTTGTAGACTGCCGAGTGCGCGGATTTTCGAAGAAGATTCTTCTGGGAGAAATAATTTGTGGCAATCTCCAGCTCGTTGAGCGAAATCCATAACCGAAATTCTGACGGACTAGGTGGTAATGGGCTCTCCTGATCTGATGATGCAAACGACGATGCTGCAAGCACCCTCGCTAGCTGGTGATCCGACATACTTCCACTGCAGGAGCTGCCTTGTAAAGTTGATCCATAGCTACCACGTGTGCTTCCAAAGCTCCTGAAAAATCTGTTGGAACTGCTGCTAGTCTCAGCAACCTTCAATTCGGTCTCACATTCTTGGGACGTGTCCTCTTTGGGGATGCTACAGGTTTCTGAGCCGTCACTAATGCGGGGTCTTTTTCTTGATCGGGCCCAAACAATGAACAAGATCACGATTGCACTAACCAACATGGCAATGAAAACTGCCATGAAAATACTTGCCACCATCTTCAGCATATTCAATCTGGACCAGGATTTGACGTTGCCTTGGACTATAGACTCACAGACAGGTATACTCGGAAGAATTGTGTCATTCCCGGGGCTGCAGAGCCCACTATTGTTGCCATAGTCGAAGCTACCAGCTGCATGGATCAATCCTGAACAAAGGTGCACAACATTCCACTTTGAGCAAACCAAATTCAACTGTGCAAAAATGCTGGGCCAAAACCATTTGACTGAGCCAAACCGCCATATGTAGACTTTTTCGTCATCCAAATTTTTTGTGCAGGGTGACATACTGAGCACAGCTGGGGAGCACATGCTCTTAGGATCACAATTCGCAAAGGCTATAACAATGGCCATGAAACAAATGTGTATCTGATAGGCAGCTTGTGCAGTGTGCACTCTTTGATCATCTTTCTTCACATTTACTCACCTGTTGGTACCGGACCGGAGAGAGAGTTGTCATGAACATCAAGGGATGTCAGATTCAGGCTGCCGAGTGATTCCGGGATGCTCCCAGTTAAGTTGTTGCAGCAAATCTCCAGCACTGCAGAAGGCATCAACACCAACACGACATATGATGAAAAAGATGTCCACCTCCGGCAACAAGAAGATGACAACACAACTAATTAAGCTATGTGAGGGTGCATTATAGGATGTACCTTGCAAGCTCGAAAGGAGGCCGAATTGTGAAGGAATAGAGCCTGATAAGCCGCAGCTTTGCAACGAGATATTTGCGACACTGCCCCCTGGTAACTCCAGAAGAAAGTGCCCATCAGTACATATTCTTGCCAGGACATGGACTTACAACAATCTCCGGTCACGAGCATCAAGCTGGCTCATCGTGAATCAAACTAGGAACCGTGAATCTATCAACTCATTTTCGCAGTGAATTTCCCTCTACATTCAAGTGTTCAGCGAAGTGTCGAGATCCTAAATCAGCTATTGGTCTCGAAGTGCTCATGAAACCAGATTACAATACCTGAATTACATGTCACTCCTTTGAATGTGCCTGAACAAGGGTTGCCTCCTAGAGTCCACGACTGAAGAAGCTGACCGGATGGATCTAGCGCAGGTCCGATATTGTTGATAAGCACATCGCCTTCAAAGCTTGCATGTCCCAGTTTGGCAATTGTCAAAATTCCCAATACGAGCATGGCGGTAATGATTATCCTCTTGTGGCATGAGTACAGCGCCATGATCTTCAGAACCAAGAAATGATCTCCAGATGCCTAGCTAGCTTGTGGACCGTTGTGAAGTTGCTTATTTCTTTCTTCAGGCAATCACTACATGCCTTCAGTCCAACCCTCGTATCTAATATTGGTGCAATTTGTGTTGGAGAGCTGCCTGCTTCACAGTGCAAATCCTCAAATATTGTTGTGTCTGCAACAATTGGCTGTAGACTCTAGAGTGCATTGAAATGGCAATTGCACCTTCCATCAGGTGCAATTGGGCCTGCAGATCAGGAGGAAATTCGTTTATAAGACTGGGGACTAGGGACTGGGTATATGATGGCTCCGCTCTACGAGGTCCATACGACCATTAACTGCAGATCATCATGTGTCCTATTGTCAAGAAGCAATGCAAGGGCGAAAGAAGCCCATAGAAAGCAGGTACTCATAGGTTGCAAAAAACAAAGATTGAAGTAGGGTTGCTGGAGGTTGTAAGCTACCTTTGATGGGAGACTTGCTAGCTGCATAATTGCAGGTTCTACAAGTGTGGTTTCTCTAAAGTCACGAGAAGCTGCCTCTCTTCAACGTCGGCAGAGAAACAAGAAGAGCTAGAGTGTTCTAAGGGATGCAAAAGGAAACTCAAACAGAGTGACGTAGCAGGATAGAAGCAGCACATAACGATCATGAAAATGACGAAAGTGCTTTCAATCCAAGAAGACGAAGTGGAAGAAGAGTCTCATAGAACAGAATCCACTACAAACGGACATCTCACCACCCAGCGGCGCATGCATGCAGCACCTCCATCCAATAAGTGCTGGAATGAATGCACAAAAGGGGAAGAAGCATTTGAGAGAAATCCCAGACAAGTAGTACACCTACAAGTCTTCTGTACAGGGCCAACCAAAATCCGAAAGTTCTAGACCAACAGATTACAGAATAGATTCTAATGCTTTCGCAGCTTACAGAAAGACTAGGATTAATGATTACAGTATCTAGTGGTACTCATGATGTCTTTCACTTTTAGGTCCTCCATACAGATCTCGTCATCACATGACACTTGAGACTACGCGGTGCTTGAGATCATCATGCACTAGCTCCGGCCATGCCGAACAACTAGGTCTGACATCCTGATGCCCACACGCGGCGGGTGGCAAGGACTTGAGTCGATGCTCACTAATATATGTACATTGGTATCAATCCAGCCGTATGATCGATTCCCGGTCTATATATCTACGTGAGATTGGAATCATACTTCTGACCATATTCGACTGATCATGTAAAAGTCTTGAGTCTTGACCCATCACGTCGCGGCCATAAATTTTGCTCCTCCACCATGCATCTCATGCATGGGCGATGACTCAGGAGACCAGAATCGTTTTTCTATATAATTTACTTCCTGACCAACCCCATATCAGTCAGACAATGGCAGTCTACCTGCAGACATGTCTGGACACCGAAATTTTGGCTACATGCCAATGCGTGGAAAAAAACCACGAAATGGATTGGAGTGGAAAGATACCAATCAGCAGAAGCTGGTCTCTCTGGAGGGCGTTAAACACCCCTTCCCCATCGAACTTTGCAAGTCTTGTCGTTTTGTGCCCTTCATCGTTTTTGCGCAGAACCGCGCGGTGGATGTTGTGATGTGTTCTGCAAGAACTTCACAGCCTACTTTCTGCTCCGCTTGAATTAACAATTCATCAAGTATTCATTTCTCACTTTTCAAAATTTTAGTCAAACCCTGTAGCAGAACTGTGCAGGGGCGAGCAAGGCCCTTTTTCTGTCACCCCGCAAATGTTCCATTGGGGTGTTTTAACTTTCTGCGACGTCTCTCTCCTCGACCTACTACAGCTTCTTTACAACTGTTTGCAATTTTTCATGGATTACTTCGAGCTAGAGTGTTACCGCTGGTATAATTCTCACAAGGGAAGCGCAACTAGGAATTGGTTGGTAGGATTTTGACATCTCTTGGATAAAGAGATGTGCGGGGACCTGTGGCAATTACTGCTCCATGCGATCAGGAAAGTCGGTGAAAAGACTGACGCTAGGAAAGAAAATAATTGAGGATGATGGTTAGCGCTTCTAAGCTGGTGGCGAAAGATCTATCCTCTCCCGAATCCCTTGGTGGTGGAATTATTACGTGGGACCTGGCCGGCGGAGGACTATTCCGTGTTGAAATCGCGTTGAAATAATTAAGACGAACCTTTTCGATGGAGTGGGACCCAAAGAGTTCTCCAAATCATCACCCGCACTGCAAAGGAGTCCATTATTTGGATGCAAGACGCCAAACGCTCACCCTCTGCAGATAGACGAGTGTCGAGAGTGTTCGTGGATCCCATCCCGTCAAAAGTTGGGTTCAGAAGAAAGTGGCACAGTCCAATTAAGTGCACAATAGAATACTAGAAAAGAAAACATATCGGCCCTTGAGCCTCGGTTCGCTGTAGGAGGGATGATGTATTATTTTTGCAAAGTACAAAAGAAGTAGCCTAACAAGCAATGAGCTATTAGAGATTGTTTTTCATATCTAACCATCAAGATCCTACTCATTAATTGTGGAAACAAAAAACAATGGGTCCTTGCAAAAATGTAAGAGCTCCCCCCAGAGAGAAAGGTAAGGTGACCTCTCATGTCAAGAGCTAATATTATGGACTTTAGGCACTCTTCAAATACATTGGGAAATCTTGGACAAGTCAATATTGCAATGGGTTGTTTTTAAACAAGCTCTTCTGTAACACCTCCATAGCAAAATAAAGGTGTAAAAATGCAAGAGGTGCATGCCACAATATTTACATTGATTTTATTTAGTTTTAAACACACTGCACTTCAGATTAGGTAACTCGGTTATTTGTCAATAACTATAGAGAATATCTTTGAAATAGGTGGAATATCAAATCATTTACCTCCCCTTACATACTTCTAGAGCTTTATGTCCACTTAAACTTTTAACCTAATTCCAAGTTCCTAGTTATTTTATAAAAGTGTGTTTGATCTTATAGAAGTGTGTTTGACCCTACCCAATAAAAGAGCCAGTATTTGCTCCATCATCATTATTGTACTGGAAACCATTTACAAAATGAGCAAGCTCTTGATGATTGTGTCAGGTAAGTCTGCAGGCAAGCCCAATAGGGGTGGACTTGTAGGTGCACAGCACAATGGTCAGGTGTGTGCCCATTATCTTACATAAAGGATTTTCTCACCTTTTTTCAATAACAAGGATTAGCTTTCTCGAAAGGGGAAGATTACACTTTGAAAAAAGGAAGATTGTATTAATTTATGATCCTTGACAAGGTCATTCAACTATTATGTTAAGTCATGGATACGAGATACAGACATGTAATTGATGATGACCTTGGATGAGATTTATGCAAATATGAAGAACTCTAAAAAAATTGACATAATATTATTCCCTCAAAATTCTGTATGAGTGACTGCAATGGTTCCCATGAGAATTCTGGCAATAAGAGCTTTCAGCTGGGAATAGTCATAGAATGGATGGCCTCCCAACATTTCAGCCTTGTAAAAGGGCAGAGCACCAGTTCAAAAAGGAGGTTCTAAAGTTCCTATTCTTGACCTACTTGAACTATGATTGTTCTACTGATGTTCAATTCTGTGTAGTTAATTCGTCTGCACAAGCTGTGAAGGGGGACAAAAGTGTCCATCGACACACAAAGATAACATAGCCTATGCTCCAAAGCTCAAAGGGTGGACAATTATTGTCCAGGGAATCATTTAAGTTGCAACACCAATTCAACAAATGAATAATTGAGAAAGTGGAGAATTGGGGTAGTTGAAATATTCAAATACAGAACAAGATGAGTCCAATACGCTAAAAGGTTGAAGCATATAAGGAGATTGTCCCCACTCCAATAATTAGATATTCAACAGCTGAAGGTTCAATTTGGTGGTGCATGCACATGCAGGCAATCCATCTTCATGCTCAATTGCTGCAACAGTACTTATGAGTTTGCAAAGAATGCTCATCTATATGGAAGCACAATTTACAGTCTGTCAAGAGTGGACCTTTGCAGTGGCAAAGGTACTACAACTCAGCAAAGTCAGCTATAGCTTCAAATAATCCGAGTCCATGAGTGTTGAAAAGGAGGTCAGGGAAAGTTAATGTAACATCATTTGCCATAAGACTTTTCTGCTGACATGTGATTTGTACAACTACAGAAAAGCAAATGTTTGGGATGATCATTACCACAGAACCATATCACATCTACAGAAGAACTAAGATTGACGACAAAACGTGTTTCTGGTAGCTCCCCCCAGTTTTCCATCATTCCATCAACTCAACCATAAAGAGATGAGGTTAGTGTGAGCATTTATAGCCAGTCTCCAGGGTGAGACCATTGCAATATTACTCCATCACCTCAGGCTGACACAGAAGAGCTCATATAGTGTCAGCTTCATGATCAGACCATCACATTTAGATCATCCTTAAATAGAGAAGTTCTGCAATGCGTGCAACAATGTATCAGGTATCAGCCCACCTGAAGTGAGCAATCATTTATCTCCCACAGCTTTTTCAATAGAGCATTTAGCTACCTGATCTAAATGCCTTCACTCAATGAGGTCAGGTCATGTGAGAACATGAAGTCAGTTTTTCCCAAATCAGCCGGAAGAACAGAATTAATGGCAACTAGCTACATAACAAAATATTTCCTAGTTTGGATGTCCAATTCAGACACTTTCAGAGCTGTCAGATGGGTCAACTGTAATGTTGATCACAGCTGGCTTCTGGGCTTCCTCACTCAATCCAGATTGTGAGCAGCATGCAAGCCAAAAATGTTCAGGAACAAGACAGGTAATGAGTCTCAAAATATCAATTAACCAGGCTCGCATTGAAATGCAAATGATATTCAGCATTGAAAATCAGAGACATTTTTCAGTCAATATAATCTACAAAAGCATGAAACTGGGTATAACCTTTAGTGTCCATACATCTGGTTGTGATCGCTTTTCAGGAATTTCCAGCATGTGAGTTCATGGCCCCCTTACTGAAACTGTCAAGGCTTCTTAGCATTTCAACAGCAACTGCTTCTGTCATTACCTAATGTCCAACTAAAAGCTCCTTAAGAGCCATCCCTCTAGCCTAGATTAAAATTGATGGCTCTACACACGCAAGCAACAGTTTTGCCTCATCCCTGTCACATCTTTGTGTAGAACAACTGAAGATAACTTGACGTAAGTACCTCTAGGTCAGCCAGCAACTGCTGATGCTAATGCTTGTGAATGACTCCAGGAATCTCAGAAATCTTGTGTGCATTTCCAGAATGAGGGCTTTACAATCCCCATCTGATCAAGCTCCTGGAAATCCCCTTTCCCAATGTCAGTCTGCACACTTGGCCCTGAGACTAACATGAAGGGCCATGTATTGATCATTGCACTACTTATCCCTACAAGCCCCTGTAGACAGCCAGTATCTGATGCTGTGGATAGCAAATCAGGCTTTACTGTTAAATAGCCTGAAGCACCCAGCTGATTGCTCATGATAAAGCAATGAAGCAGATTTATTTGCTAGACCAACCCTGCATATCATCAAAAAATTCTGCACAACACAGGAAATTTTGTAAACCTGAGCTTGATTCCTTAGACATATCGTTGACAAAATGTTCTGCAAGAATGCAACACTGAAGTTTTCCACTGGCCATGTGGGACAGTTCGTCAGCAAAGAATATACACATGTCTTGAATCATGCCAAATTTTCCCTGCAAAATTCTTGTACATCTTTTTATGTGGCCTCTATACCTTTGATCAGTACAATTGCTGTATTAACCTGACTCCAGAAAGAGGGGATCGATATCCATTAGCATCATATAACTCAACTCTTCTTTCCAAGCCAAGTCAAGTGTACACATAATCAGATTTTTGCTGAAGCTCAATACCAATTATCATGGGCAACTTGAGAGTTGTGGCAAATAGTTGCTTGGCATTGGCTATTACCCAGTACATTGGAGAGACGTACATGTCATCATGTCAATTTTGATCAACAGAGCAATGCTGAAGAGAGAGGTAGGCAGCAGCACTATGTGAATCTTAATCCCTAGCCTTTCTCATGGAACCAGTGCCTATTGTCAACAGCAAGTTGGTACAATTACTTCTTCATCAAAATGTGGATCTGGAGCTCCAAAGGAAACCCAATAAAACAAATAACACAAACTTGCTCTGCTACTGAAAGTAACTATCACATTACATCATCAAATTGGAACACTTCACCGGGAGTTCCAGATCAAAACCACGAGATTCCCACTGTCCAAATAATAATCACCATGTTTTCTTGACAATTTTCTTTTAATCCTTCCAAATATATATGATTCCCCTCTGTCTTCATACTTACCCACTTACCTCCATGATTAACAAGTTCTCTGATGCAGCCTGTCAATGTGAGATAAGCTTACTCATCCCAAAAACCCAGTCACCAGTATGAAACCACCCAAAGTGTATTTCTGTCCTATTGGCATCAGAGTTATTTCAATAGCCATTTGTCACATTTGGACCTTGAATGCTAACGTCACTGACTACTCCAGGCTTCTAAATTACACCATCGTCACTAAAAATTGCAAGCTCACTTCCAGTGGGTTTTCCAACTATCCCAGATTTATTTGGCTTGTGCTTCTGAAGCAGATTTGAGATCATCTGATGACTGGCCTCCGGCATTGCATTAGCTTCCAACACTGTAGCCTGGAACAATTCTTGAAGATCTGCTAAAACTGCAGGCACCAAGGATAAACCGCAGGATTGGATACCTACTCTGCCTCTGGCTTACTTTTTATGCATTTGGAGCAAAATCTGGTGTATTGTGGGAAATCCTGTGTACCATGTGAAATGTTGGCATTGATATGTTTCCAGAAATTTGAGGCCAAAAACTTACATCCTCTATAGGAATAACAGCAGTACCCCTACCAACAAAGTATTGTCCATATCTAGGCTCACTTCAATCATCTACATAAGAATAATATAACTATTCATACAAATTCACGTGCATAGTTCATACACATGATATATGTATGATACACATTTACTTTTGAAGCACAAATATAGTGCTTTAATAAGCATTGCTAGAATAAAAGGTCCATACATTTCATACATTATAATTGCACATTCATTGTGAGTAGATGCGAACTATAGTGGCTCACTTTTTTGACATGGTGTTTTTCCCCTAGGTACTCTTGATTCAAATGAATATGGTGATTAATATATGCATAGATCTAGTAATTGGGCCTTGGATCTAGACTAAAAACTTCATTATGAAAAGAATTGTATGAGTTTTTATTGATAAAAACTTCATTTGTTAGTAGTAATGGACTTTTGAAGTTGAAAAATATGGATTGGTTGTCTGATTGCAACGTCACAAAATGAAAAATTCATATTGATTCACATTCCAAAAAATTTATTGAGACTCAAAATGTAATGTAATACAAGATGATAAACTCATATGAGAAATTTTTGATTTCAAAACTTTAACCATTTAATAGTTGGGGACTTTTGAATGGTCAAAATTTAGCCATATTTTCATGTCCGTATGAATTGTAATTTTGTTTATTTTTCAATTTCTTTGTCCCAAAAGCATATTTTTTGAAAATTTTAAATGCGACATTATTTTTATGGACTTGGTGGGTTTTCCTTTTAGGACTTTCAATTTTTTTTAAATGATATCAATGACATTAAGTACAAGTTTTCACATAGATTTGGGAAGGTTTGTAGGTGATTGAACATGTATTATTCAAATATTAGAATAATAACATTTTTTGAAGTAACAACCATGTCCATTTGAATCATTTAAAAGAATCTTGTATGGACTTGTAAAGAGTGTAATTTCTGCCAATATTGAGCCACCATAGCTTACATCTACCCTTGTGATGTACACATATCTTGTAATTCATATGATCTTGCTATGACAATTGTTCCATATTTATACATTAACACCTATGATATCTACGCAATGTAATATCCTTGATATTATGGGTTTCATTTTTTATTGAATCAGATACAATTTCCTCCCCATCTTCTTTCATGGCCTTTAATATGTTCAGTGGTTTTTGTATGATGTACAATTATATTATTTGATTATTCCATTATCTATAACTATTTTTTTCCACATATTGCCAACAAACTATTATCTTGTACCTAATTTAAATTAACCCAACTACAAGAATAGTCCTCTATTTCAAATGTCTTATCGCCACTTTGTCTAAAATATTTTTTGTGCCATTGTAAATTTTTTTGGTTTAAATGTCCTTGCATAAAAACATTAAGGGTGCTGATATTTAGCAAATCAAATATAATTTCCTTGCCATATTTTTCATTGACCCTCAACTTGTTGGGTGATATATGTATAGTATATAATTTTGTTATTCATTATTTCTTCTTCCAAAATACGATTATGTTTTTTGGGCAAAATAAAATTTGTCAATCTTGGTACTTAACGATTTCTAATTTAGCATCTTGGAATTTGATAATGTTGGCATCTAGTTGTCAATGTGTTTTTCACTATTGTTCATTGTATTTTCTATCTTCAATGATATCTCACCAATAACATTTCACACAATTTGTTTACATTATGCCAATCATTGTTGATTTGACGTATTTCGCATGGCTTAACTACTTTGCTTTTAGCCTTTAGTTTAACTACTCTTTTCCACCTATTTCAATATGCATATTACACTCTACACTTTTTATTTATTGCAATTAAGGACAGTGTATACCTAGCCAATTTCTAATATGCTTAAAAGCTTGCTTCCATATTTGTATGTTGGCAATACATCCCTTTTTGTTTGATATGGCCTTTTAGAATCAAATCCATGCCAATATGGGTTCCCATATCTTTAAACAATTGTACACTAGTCTCCAATTTTTTGTTTGTGCTTCATGTGCAATATAATTATCCAATTCTAACAATAATGTTCAACATGTTGAAATTATATATTGGGTTTTCAAGGTTTTGCATACTTGTTTGAACACCAGGTTCCGTGTTTAATATTCTACACCACTTTCCATTAGAAAACGTAATCATTAGAAACATTAATCTTCTTTGGTTTTTTTATCGTTTGCCTAAATCATATTTCCAAGGTTTTTCCTTCCCATCCTCTAAACCATTCAAGTTTGTGCCCTTTGTTTGTTTCACTTCTATTGTTTTTGTTCTTGCTCCTTCATTTTGCTTTTAGTTCTTTCAATCCCATCCTTGAACACTTATTGATATGGTGACATTTCATGTTGCTAGTTGTTTGGACCTCACCATCTTGGTCAACAATTAAAGGACAACTTCTATCTTTGAACAATCTTTATGTATTATGTTTGCTTTTCAACTAGGTTTTTAACATATATCGAAAGACATCTTATATGATGCACCCCCAAGCTCCTTGATGGATTCAACTGCAAGTCCAAAGGTGAAAATAGCGGAAGGAAAAAGAGTTGGGGCACACTCTCTAACTTGTAGCACTTTGGGGGTAAAGAGGCATGCTAGACCTCTGAGATGGGACTAGGATGAGCGATAAGCAATTCAATTATTCATGCAGACCTACATGAACCAAACAACAAGTTGGTTAGTGTAAAGCCGGAACACTTTTGGTGCACGAATGAGCCACGGGCAAACACGAACTCACAAAATTCACCATGGCCTAAACTCAGGGGAAACCACCACTTTCCCCCTTATAATATTCTATGTGTTTGGTCACGGGGCCAAAAGCCAAATGTCATTTTGTCCCAAGACTCTCAAATGGGAATCCTAATTTTTTTGAAATTAGGACTCTTGTGATTTTGGAAGCACATAAATTTGTGTGCAAACCTTCGATTAAGATAAGGTCTAAAGAAAAGTTGTAACCTTTATTGTGAGATTTTCAAGGTATGTGGCACACCACTTCCATGCAAGGAAATCAAAGCAATTCCATACTTTTTGTGGTCAAAAGTTAAATTGGCAATTTGACTCCTAACCCTTCTTTTGGGCATAAATTGTGTCATGCAAGCCCATTTTAAACATATTCATTCCAAGAGCTTTCCAATGATATAAGGAAATATTTAATTTAATGAGTTTAAACCCTTTAAAATTGTTCTTTAAATATCCATGGAGACTCCAACTCCCAAAGTGGGAGCCCACTTGGGAGTGTGAAGGTTCATTCCCTCACACTCGCCTACATTCCCGAGAGCATGAGATGTGACTCCCGAGCTTCCCTCTTGGCCCACACCTTTGCAAGCCTTTACCTTGGTTGCAAGACCAAGGTTAGGGTTGCAACATTGCATGATTCTAATAACTTGATTTCAAGTTCGCTTTACCAAATTCCTACCACCTCCTCCCAAGGGCACCAATGGGTGGTTGGCTCTGGCCATTATCACATTATCAATGATAGTTTGAGTCACAATTCTTGAGACACCATTTTCATGCCCAAAATGACAAGTTTTGTTGTCAAGATTGTGAAAGAAGAACACGAGATTCCCAACACTTTCCCTCAATGTTCATATGTTCTTGCATTTTTTGTTTTCATTGAATTGTTTGATTTTTCCTCAGATGATGATTTGACACCCTTTCCTTCTTCACTAAAATCATTGATAGTGATTTTTTAATCTATAGCCCCATAGTCACCACAACCATGTAGCCCAGCTTGTAATATTCAATTTGTTGTTTCTCGCCTACATGTTGTGGTGCGACTCGGACATACCTTTGAGTTACAAAATTTGGGTTATAACAAGATACTTTTTCATAAAGTTTAATTCTTGTTGATTTTTTTTTATGGAGATGTTTTTTTTCAAATTGCCACCCATGTTTTTGACTATTCATAGGCCTTCGCAAATGGAAGGCATGGATAGAAAGTACAATGGCCATTCTTGGTGCAAAGTAATTACAACTAATATAAAAAATAGTTGTGGGCTTAGTTTCAAAAATGTTCATTGCTTAGATCATTTGCATTGTGTAAAACGACTGTGAAAACTTTGTGCACACGACTTCTCGCAATGAAATCTTTTGGTGTAGTGAGTGCACACATATTCCAATTGTAGGCCAAATTGCACTATCTCCATCTACTTCTTTTACGTGCAAATTCTGTCACGCTCCTCCTCTCTATGGCATAGATTGTAATAGATGAATCTATTATGTTGTGCATACAAACTAATCAATCTAAAGAACAATGATTCATCTTGGGTTCAACAAACATCCAATGGCAGATGGCAAATGCAGGGAGTCTGTGGATGAAACTAGAAGGTTGATTGCAAAGGCGGTTGATCCCACACCTCTACAATTTCACTTAGTGTTAGCAAGACATCCTTGGTTACACATTTGTTCAATGAATAGTGGTGATGGCCTAGTGGAGCTCATGAAGGGCAAACATTTGGAATAGATCCAAGACAAGTTTTATAAATTGAATTCACCCAACGTTCATAACTTGGTTGTTTCTTTCAAGCATCATTTAGGGCGTGGCTATATTGATAGCATCCTTGAACTAAAGTCCAAGAATCACTATAATTACATTCAAGAATATTACTTCCCATGACAAGTTGTAAGATAAAAGGTTTTCATTTTCAACATGTTGATAAATGGCGTAGGGAATGGAATGAGCATCATCACAAGAATGCAACTTGCAAGGGATTTGCACAGCACTTGGATCATGTTTGATCATGTGAAGTGCATTGCTAGTTGGACAACTATGGCTTGTCATGTGTATGATCCTGCTTATTGTAAAGTGATGACCATTGCAATTTTTGACATGTAGTCTAAGGACATAGAAACTCAATAAATCATGTGGAAAAAACTTCATGATACAATGTTGAAAAACAAGTTTCCAAAACCAAATTTTAAGGGATTAATGGTTGATAATGCACAAGCCAATTGGAACGCTATCATAATTATTTATGGTTCTAGGAACTTTTATGTTAGGATGGTTGATAAGGAACACATTTGTTTATTCCATTAGACTCAATCGTTTGATAGGCACACCACACAATTGATCAAACTTTAATTGCAAGATTAACACAATTTTTTTGCCACTAATATAAGAATGCAAAATCCTTGGTGGAGGCTAACGGTCTTTATGTTGGAATTCATTGTTGGTGGCTATCATTAAGGGTTGTTTCTAAGGTTGGTGTCCATGAGCTTGCAAATTAATTAAGCTTTTGATGTTTAAATCATGTTAGGCAATGGGAAGGTTTCATGGTCCATGTGAACAATTCACCTACAAACTTCCTATGATTCCCTCTCTCTTCTATTAATTCAAAATTGGAAAAATATTTTCATTTGAATTCCATTTGCATTTTATTTCCATTTTTTGCTTCCATCTTTGTTGTGAGATTTTAAAGTTTGTTGATCCTTCATTTCCTTTAATTTGTAAAAGTTCAATGATGAAGAATAAGTGGACATGCCCAACAATCTGGCCAAAATTATCCATAACATTTAGTTGCACTAGTTGTGAAAACACAAAACTTGTCTATACACAAAAACGTCTAAAAGTTATATTCGTGCTTTCAAATAATCTACATTATATAGAAAATACTTGCAAGGTGACCCACCTAATCACAGTCTTGATAGGAATGAATTATTGTTGAGGAGGGCTTACAAATCAAATGATCCTGCTAGACTTGTAGTAATTGTGGCAAATTACACATCCAAGTCTTCCTTCACAAATTGCCTACTGTAGAGAGAAGGTTTCTAGGTTTGATAGGCGACATGTTGATTGTCCTCTTCGCACATACAATGATTCCCACTGTCTTGATCATGTGAATTTCTTTCATCGACAAATAATTATTCCTATTGTTGTGCCCAATAATGTGAAGGATGTACACATGCAACAATCACCCTCTAGTTCTAGTAATTTGCTACCTTTGGTATCTTGAAGTGATTTGGAGTTAAAGGTAAATATTTATGTTGATGGCCAATAGCATATTGAACATTGCCCACCCAATTTTATAATTTGATGTTTTGCACTCCAAAAAACCATTGGGCTCAAATGAAAAACAAGGATCAACCTTTACAAATCTATAAATGGAACTCATGCTCCATGTTACTCAATTTTTTTGGTACAATATCATAGCAAATCATTCAAGCACCATAAGCACTAGTTTTTTCCTAATGATTTTAGTCATTGCATTGGTAACAACACAAAAAATTGTAATTTCTAGGCATGTTGTTCCAACTATATGGTTCATCCAAAAAGGTATTAACTTAATTCAAAAAGAGGTAACAACTCTAGAAGAAGCAAGGTTTTCATTTTACCGCCTACATAAAAACAACACTCAAAGTTTATTTGGCTCCCAATTTTCTAGTTCAAGCAAATCCCATGTGTCCATTGTGAGTTTCCATAGTCTTATGAGGTTATCTGATGCAAGTTATTGGCCTACAATTCGTGGAGAAGGTGAAATAGCCTTATGTCTTCAAATTAACACAAAACACCAACAATTGGGAAGTTGAGATCTTATTTCACTAGTGCACTATTTTCCCTATTGTTGATGTCCCCCCACATAGGTATGGATGAATTTACAATATTCTATCATATGACAAAGGATACAATGTAACTATTAGAAATTTCCCTAGATGTTCTTGTGTTTATTTTGTCACAATGTTGGTTGGTTCTTTGGGGAACCGTGGGGTGTATGTGCAATGTAAAGATGTGTATCATGTCTTACAAATGATTATGTTTTATGGGTTCACGGAAGAATTCATTCATCATTGCACATGGAGTTCAATTGAAATTTAGCATTTGTTGTTCAACGTTCTAAAACCTTTGAACTCAAATGATAGTACATCACAATTATATTTACATATAAAATCAATTGTGATTTTTTCATTTAGGAAGCTTGAAGTTGTTGCTTGGACTATGTAGGAAGTTTGGATTCCAATTACCATGAAATGTATATTGATTTTGTTTTAGTGAATATAGATTAATGTTGTTCATAAATTTATTCCCATTTAGGCCAATACCAACAATAAAACTATTGACAATCATTACATGCTTTCATGTATATTGTCTCATGTATAATATTGTAGTACCTTGGCCATTTCAACACATTCTGGCAAACATTGAAATATTTTGAAATATTTCTCAAGCATGTAGTTTCCACCCATTTCAACAATTTTAAAAATCTTATATACATTTTCCAAAAGCCCTAGACATTCGGAATATTGGTTGTACTAAGGATGATGAAATGCATGTTTTTTTTTCTTTTGTCTTCAAACCTTCATGTTAGGCTGCACTTTAAAGCTTTATTTGCCAAACCCATGTTCAAAATCAATAAACCATTGTTGATCCTAAAAAATATGCAAGTGATTGGCAAAATATTCCATGCCATGTCATGAAATGTTTTGTCACATCATCTAAAGTTTGCCACATGAAAAACAAATATACCAAGAATATTCCATGACGTGGCATGTTCAATATTCTCAAATATTCCCCTATGCTCAATTGAATAGGCTCACTTGCTCATTCACTAGCATCGTTGGAA
The DNA here is from genome assembly GCA_963921925.1 of Sphagnum tenellum. NCBI lineage: Eukaryota > Viridiplantae > Streptophyta > Sphagnopsida > Sphagnales > Sphagnaceae > Sphagnum > Sphagnum tenellum. Next base: position 9,368,459 of record OY998153.1, on the reverse strand, counting down.
AAGATTAATGGAAACTAACTCTCTTTCCAAAGACCTAATACGACAAAATATCCAAGTGAAAGACAACAAAACAATCCTACTAAAAAATGTGACTTGTCACAACATCAATTTTAATATTTAAATGACCTATTGGAAATTCTAACCCAACAAACCTCGCTAGATTTGGAGTTATTGTTTAAGAGATCTCAAGTGCCAAAGTAATTTAATAACTATAGAGCTATTGGATTGGAAATATATATATAGTTGCATGTAGATTTTGAAAGGGTAGGTTGTAGAATAGTTAGCTAACCTAAACATGAAATTATTAGAACAAACAACATTTTGTTTCAATGTGTTAGGAGGGGGTTACGCCCTTGAGAATGATTATTATAATGTTTAGGAAAGAATCTAGCAAAATAATGACTACTTGGGGGCTTTCTACCGAGCTTCAAACATTACTATATAGGGTAACAATAACACACATATGTCCCTAAGTAGTGCACACTTTAGTGGCACAAGGAATCACCATTCTCTCCACTGTTTCATAATAACCACACCTTACAACACTAATAGATCATTACAATAAATTATTACTACTATTGATCCCTTATTCAGGTTCAATTTCCACACATACACACATTCGAACACATCACATAATAACTGGAAATAAACTACATCTTAGAACCATTTCTCACAACCTTATTCAAGTCTGATCCACTACTCTACTCTATTACCCTACTCCAATAGCTTTGTCTTTCCCAACAAATAACTTTACAAAAACACACAAATAGTAAACTAATGGCCTCCTTGCCTTCTTTAAAAGCCAACCACTCCTTCAATCAATGGTGGATGTTGGATCACTCACATCCTACATTCTCTCCACTTTTCCCCTCTAACTACCATTACTATAACAATTTCCATCTAGATTAGGGGGAAAGTAGGCAAGCAAAATCAACCTAAATCTTATTTCCTTGGCTATACTCAAGCCACCTAACCCCCATGTTTAAGAACATTCCAACCTACCACATACATTAAACTAGTGGAGGTTTAAAGTCAACTAAACCTTTTAAAACAATGCATTAAGTAGGAGGTTTATTTAACCATTCCTACCTACCATTGGTAACTCTGGCTTATTGCAATGTTCCAATAAATAGTAAAAACCAGCCAAAGGTTTAGTATTTATGCATTTAACAATTAGATAGATGCATAAAAATAAGAAAAGATATTGTTGGGGCTACGGGTGGAAATCTTTGTGGGGATTATCCTTTCTCTATCATTATTGTGTGTGAATTTGCAAGAAGAGTTAGAGGAAGATGAAAGAACAAGTCTTTGTACTTGAAGCTTGGGAACGTAAAAAGGAATGTGTTTTGGTTTTTCTTCAAATTATTTTCTTGTACTACTTCCAAATTATTTATCATGTTTTTTCTTTAGCCTAGGTAGTTGTGCCAAGAGCCCTTTTTTTGTTCTTTGGAAATGTGCTACATGAAGGTAAACAACTTTGTGGCTTTTTGGAAATGAGGTTATAAATGGACATGAAGGTAGGCGCTACACAAGGTAACAACAAAGGCAAGAATGCATGTAACACCCATTTTATTGATGTTTATGTTTTATTTTCATTTTGTGTCAAAGTGATACTCCTTTTCTAAAAATTTCCAAAAAGGAAATTATAACTATAAATTCTTGTTGCTCTCATGTGGGGACTTTTGTTCCCTTTGTATTTGTCATTATTTTGTCCTCTTAACAAGTAATTTTTTCCTTTTGGTTATCCGTACTTATTGTGCCTTTAATGTGATATTAACACCTTTAGTTTGAACTCACATTTGTGAACTAAAATCTTAATTTCAACTTGGAGCTACCATCCCACTTCTTTCTTTTGGGAGCTAGGGAACAAGCCTTGAGTTTACATTCCATTGCAAACCAAAAATCAAAGTTAGTTATTTACATAATTTGATACCATTTGACAAACTTAAGGTGGGTCATATTATGTAATAGCACCATACTAGTATGAAATTGATTTTTAAAGAAGACCCCCATACTCATACCTACCATGCATGGAAAACAAACCCATACTAGTTTGGTATGTTCAAAAGCTAATAGTAGTAAAAAATTGGTTTAAACCTATCAAATCACTTTCCATCATGAAGTAAGCATTATATATAGACAACACAATTAGTTATAAAATATGTTTTTAACATTTACACAATCCTAGCATTGCACATGATGAATTTCATTACAAAACCCATGATAGAAATTCATTTATCACAACATACATATTTCTATATTTCTAGTAAATGTGAAATACACCAATCCATCCATGTGTTCCCACAAACAAGGGTTTTGAAAACAAACATATCTAGTGAATCAAAATGAATTAAAATGCCTTTATTCATCTTCCAAATGTACAAGCAATTACAAACTTCTCTTATGTAAAGGTGGTCATATTTTTTTTCAAAATTTATTTGGTGCTAATAAATGAAGTTGTATTGGCAACCTTAATGAAGATGAAAAATGGTTGGTTCATTTAGCTTGTGAATAATATAACAAAAAGAGGTAGCATAATAAACATCACATAAAATATACATTATACACAATTGATCTTACTTCCATGTGATGAGACTACTAGTGGTTTACCATCAAATTTTGATTGGAATATAAACCTTCATAATTATTGGAAATGTACTTATAAACCAAAAGTTTTTTGACGAATTTTGTGATGTAGCCAAACTTGCAGTCATTGTTATCAAGATTCAACCAAATCTAGTTATAAACTAAAATAAAAGATTAAATATTCAATCACCATTCTATATTTTTGGTTACATATATAAAAATCTATTATTCCATTTTTTCCATTCATAGCAATTGAAACCATCAAAAATCGTTTTATTATCAAATTTTTATTTTTAATTTCAGTTTTTGGAAAATTTCACCAATAAAACGTTATTTTGAATCCACAAGTATTTAAATGTTCACATTTTATCTATTCGTCTTGATAGCAACTTAAAATGTTTTACATTATTAAAAAACTTTGCAAGTTTAGATGCACATTACTATGTAGATCAAATTCACTCTTTTTTTGGGTGGTCAAAGTTGAAATTTGGGCCACGTGGATTGGGTTTTAGTCCCCTATGGAAACAAAGAAATTAATTTCAAAAGAAATTGAACCCCCAAGTGGTGACTAAACTTTAGTTTCCATATGCACAATCTAAATTCCTTTTTTTTTCTTTTGGGTCCAATAAGATGGATTAGGGTGAACCTTAAGTCACAATTCTTTTATGGCAATTGACATTCAATCTTGGGGGGAAAAATCTTAGAACATCAAAATGTGGAAACTAAATTTCAATTGCCACTTTAAAATTTAGATCAGGGAGGTGGGAGCAACAATTTTTTTTAATTTGAAAAATAGGGTTGTAAAACGTTATATATCTAATTTTAATTTTTATCTATTCAAAAATGAAAAGAAAAGAAAATCTTAATTTTTCAACATCATTCAACATTGATTAGTTAATTTACATATTAATGCATCATATTGATTTTGAAAACCCTAACATAGCCCTATTTAAAACCCAAACCTAGAATTTAAATGTTACTACAACTTAGGTTTTAAGAGGAGCTACATTGAATTTGCAAAAACCTATGTCAACATAAGTTTTTGCAAATGACACATAACCCTACTTGGAACTAACGCCCAATTTTTTTGTAAGTACAAATCTTGTTAGAAGAAGGGTTACATTGAATTTCCAATTTAACATATGCTAACATAGCTTTTGAAAATTTGACAAAGCCTTTTTGAAAGCCTTTTGAATCCTATGTTAATCCCAATATGTTTGCATTTTAGGACTAATTATCAATGGCCTATGTCAATTATGCCAAAAGTTACGATTTTTTTCTTTTACTTTCTTTTCCATGGAAATTTTTGAACAAAAAAAACACCTAAAATGGTACAAGGGCTACATCATTTTTGCAAAAACCTACGTTGGCCCATGCATTTGCTACTACCATAGCTTCAAGTCAAGTCAATATTTAAAATATTAATCCTCACTAAAACAATATCAACAATAATAATTTAGTAGTTGTAAAAATAATAAATCAACATTTTACAAGGGCTACATTGATCTAGGTTGTTGCAAAACTAATGTGGCCCCAAGTCAAGTCAATCTTGGAAAAGTTGGTCCCCACTAGGAAAAACAAAAAAACAAGAAAAAAAAACTCAAAATTTTAAAGGGGCCATGTTAATTTTGCAAAAACCTACATACAACATAGTCACTTTTAGTTGCATAAGACAAGTTGTAAAAAATGGTTTATTTTGTACTATATAAATAGACATTTAAACATATGTATTTATGTATATAGAACAAAGTGATGGTAAATGTTTGGCCACATGTACATTAGAACACACATTTAAAAAGAAAACCCCTTGATTTGAAATCCTATATTATTGAAATGTAGTTTGTATTCTTTCCAAGCACAATTCCAAAATACATCTTCTAGAAGGTTGCAAAGGTTTTGACATAGGCAACATGGACAAGTCAATGATTCATTCATTTATGCACCAAGGAATATTGAGAGAAAATGCGGGGGTTTTTTTATTGTAACTATGTTTTGTATATTTTTTGTTGTAATTTTGCACATAATCTTTTCCAGGAAATCCCATTGCTTACCTCTAGTTCCATGGCCATGGCCTATCATGGGCAATTTGTTGATGTTGGGAGAACATCCACACCTAACATTAACACGTTGGGTCGAAAGGTATGGACCTTTTATGCACCTTTCACTCGGTTCCATCAACTTTGTGGTGGCATCTTTGCCTACAATGGCCAAGGAATTTTTGAAAACCCAAGATCACGTGTTCCAATGTCATCCATCTTCATTTGCATTCAAGATTTTGACCAAAAATTGGAGCATGGGAGTGATATCTGGTCTTGTTTTGCAACACATCTGAAACATATGCAGAATGAGCTTTTCACATTAAAGAAGATACAATCATTCCAACCTATGAGAACAAAGGAGATTCAAGAGACAATCAAGGACATTTATAGATAAACCAATGAGGACAAAATGGTTAATCTCACCCTCAAACTATCATCTATCTCCACAAATAATATGACCCAAATGTTGTTCAGGAAAAGGTAATTTATTTGAAACCATGTTAATATGAAATGTTCAAGAAACATATATAATGGCATGAGTTACCATCATAATGACTAGAGTGAAATAATAAGCAAATTTGTGATTTAGTTTTTAAGCTATTGTAGGACTTTTTTTCAATATATGAACTTTCAAATGGAAAATTCAATATTGTAATAAATCATGAATTCAAATATTGTTTTTTTTTTCCCACATGCATTTCAATGACTAAGTACATGTCTCTTTGGGTGAGTAGGTATTGTGGAATTGGGAGCAACAATAAAGAAGCACAATGGTTTAAAAAAAAAAGATGCAATCACATATTGGTATGGTGTTTTCATTATTAGTGACGATATCCCTTACTTGAGGTGGGTGACCAAGTTTCAAGGGATTGACACCTCTTTGCAAGCATTATGAAATGATGGCACTATCAAATTTCATTACACAGATAATGGATGAACAAAGAACAATTCCATCTACTCCAAATTCAAATATTGAGGATGTGCCCAAAGATTTTGTGGATGTTCTTTTCACCACACCTCAAGAAGAGGGTACTGGACAATTAACTGATGATGTAATTCAAGTTTTTATCATGGTGAGTGGAAAATGGTAGTGTTGAAAACCATGGTTATTTTTATAGTAGTGTAAATGTTTATGTTTAAAAGAATTTGCATTAAGTTTTATGGTTTTTAAAAGTGTTTTAATTTTCTATTCCACACCAAAATGTTCATAACAATGATGTTAATACATGTTGTGATGTGTACATGCAAGACATATTTCCAGCAGGAATTGGTACATTTCATTACCATGTCATAATCATATTTTCTAAAACACATGTTCAACATTGACATCTTTTGTTCATAAAATAAAATGGAATTATATTTATTTAAAAGTTCATGAATGTTTTTCATATTTATTTATTATCCAAATTAAGTTTTTTTTTTTGCTTATAAGTACATCTGCTGTGACATTAAAATGGGTGATGGCAAAGCTTTTACAACACCTTAACATTATGAAAGGTGCCCAAGCATAATTAAATAATATAGTGGGGACAAATTGATTGGTTGAAAAATCTGATCTTCAAAATCTCTCTTACCTGCAAGCTATATTGAAAGAAAACTTTCACATCCATCCTTTTATTCCTTTTTTGGTTCCTCGTTGTTCTATTGAACCTTCCCAAATGCAAGGTTACAATCTACCTCCTAACACATGAATATTGGTGAATATATGGGCAATGGGATGATATCCTAATACATGGGAAAATCCATTACAATTTGACCCAAATAGTTTCATGCAACACCATGACATCGATGTGCAAGGTCAACATTTTGAACTTTTACCATTTGGTATTGGAAACCAAACATGTTGAGGACATCCATTAGTAGTCATATTTGTTCAAATCATGTTGGCATGACTCTTGCAAAACTTTGATTGGTCAATTCCAAATGTGGAAGAAAAACCCATTGACATGTCTAAAACATTTGGTCTCACTTTAAGGAAAACAAAACCATTGTGTGTAGTGGCACATCGTAGGTTGCAAGCTCACTTTTACAATTGATTCAATCCCCAAGTATATCAACTCATGTGCAATTATAGTTGACATCAAGACCAAGTTCTCTTAAAATTTAAAAATTTACTAGAGTTGTATTACATTTTTTTTTGACTAAATGATGATCTCTACTATGTGAAAAGTTTAAAAAAGGATTTAGAGATACACAAATTCGCAACAATCTAACAATTATCACCTAACCCATGGTGGATAGCATAGCTTTAATTTTCTATGTTGCTCCACTTTGGAGGATTTGATTGTGTTTCATACATTTTAATTATAGCAAATCATGAAATTTGGTTATAACTACATTCCCATATATATGAATCAAACACATTGCATTACATTGTTAGATTCAATAGTTGTGTAATTTCAAATCGCATTTTTTGCACATAAATGTTGGTTATACAAACTATAAACCCCCAAAAAATTGTGGGTTGGTTTTATAAATGATAAATCTACCATTGTAGTGGACAAAGGATTAGTGTGTTAATAGTTGTGGTAAGTTGTACAACATGTGTGTGTGTTGATTTCTTCCTTGTTGAAAAAACACATCTTTGAAGTTCAATGTAGATGGGTGTAATCAAGTGGTGATCCCAATTGTCCTTTGTTAATATGTCCAAGTACATCTACAAAACAACTAGAAGGATAAGAAACTTTGGTTATCCCTTATCAAGAAATTTCTTCAATTGAATATATTCATTTCCTTTCTTAAAAATTTATAAAAAAGGTAGAAGGATAAGAAGATTTGGTTCCCTTCTATCCAATTCATTTTTCAAATTTTGTTTCTATTTGCTAAATATTCCCAAGTACATCTACAAAAGAGCCAAAAGGGTAAGAAAATTTGATTCCCCTTTACCCCATTTGTTCTTCAAAATCTTTCCCTTTGCAAAATATTCCCAAGTACGTCTAGAAAGGAACTAAAAGGATAAGAAATTTTGATTCCCCCTTACCACACTTGTTCTTCAAAATATTTCCCTTTGCAAAATATTCCAAAGTACATCTACAAAAGGACACGCTAAGAAAATCTAATTCCCCCTTACCCCATTTGTTCTTCAAAATATTTCCCTTTGCAAAATATTCCAAAGTACATCTACAAAAGGATAGGCTAACAAAATCTAATTCCCCCTTACCCCATTTGTCCTTCAAAATCTTTTCCTTCGCTAAATATTCCCAAGTACATTTATAAGAGAGTTAGAAGGCCAAGAAAATTTGAATCCCCCGTACCTCATTTGTTCTTAAAAATATCCTTTGCTAAATATTCCCAACTACATTTATAAGAGAGTTAGAAGGCTAAGAAAATTCAATCCCCCCTTCCTCAATTTATTTTTCAAATTTTTTTCCTTTGCTAAATATTCCCAAGTACGTCTACAAAAGAGCTAGAAGGTTAAGAAAATTTGATCCCCCCTATTCAATTTTTTCTTCAAAATCTTTGCCTTTGTTAAATATTCCCGAGTACATATACACAAGACCTAGAAGGCTAAGACAATTTGATTCCCCTCATTCAATTTGTTCTTCAAAATCTTTTCCTTTTTCAAATATTCCTAAGTACATCTACAAAAGAGCTAAAAGGCTGAATTTTTTTGATTCCCCCATACTCAATTTGTTCTTCAAAAGAGAGTTAGAAGGCTAAGAAAATTTGATCCCCCCTTATTCAATTTCTTTTTCAAAGTCTTTTCCTTTCCCAAATACATTTAGAAAAGAGCTAGAAGGAGAATAAACTTGGTTCCCTTTTAACCGATTATTTCTTCAAATGCTTCTAATTATGAAATGGTCATCCCATGTGCTAGGGATATCATTAATGATTAAATTAAGAATTATATAACATTTCAAGCACATGCACAAAAATAAAGCATGTTATTATTCCTAAACTAACCTATAAATTAATAGTGGAAGAAATTATTGGAAATCACAATGGTTTAATTGAGGCTCAATCTTATAATTGATATGGATACTCAAACTAGTTACCACTTGTGAACTTAAGTGCATCCCACCAAAAACAAAGGTATAAGACTTTATGCAAAGGTTTTGTACTCATAGCCAAAAGTTATGAAAAAGTATGGATACTCAATATTACTAATCTTGCCACTTCAAATACATAGTACTACGTCGAGGGATATCAAAAGATGATCATGAATGCAAAACATGTCTAAGAAAGGCACCATCATTCAAATGTCCCAAAAATTACGATATGTTTTAAAAATCATGTTGTTCAACAATCAAAAGCAACCTTTTTCATTATGGGACCACCATAAAGACAATAATATTGATAAGGACATCATTCATTTGTTTCATTCAATAAGTATTGGTCATTCCATTGTTCCACTTTGTTTCTTATATGGAAATATTGTTTTTTATATCCCATTCTCATTATATAATACAAAAGTTGAGGAGTAAAAACTTCATCTTAACATGTTGGAAATTGAATACATAGATAAACATATATCTAAAGTATATATACTTAAATATCTAGAACAAAGCAAGGTTAAATGTTTACCCACGTGTGCATTAGAACACACACTGAAAAAGAAAGCCCCTTGGGTTGAAAGATAAACATATATCTAAAGTATATATACTTAAATATCTAGAACAAAGCAAGGGTAAATGTTTACCCACGTGTGCATTAGAACACACACTGAAAAAGAAAGCCCCTTGGGTTGAAAGATAAACATATATCTAAAGTATATATACTTAAATATCTAGAACAAAGCAAGGGTAAATGTTTACCCAGGTGTGCATTAGAACACACACTGAAAAAGAAAGCCCCTTGGGTTGAAAGATAAACATATATCTAAAGTATATATACTTAAATATCTAGAACAAAGCAAGGGTAAATGTTTACCCACGTGTGCATTAGAACACACACTGAAAAAGAAAGCCCCTTGGGTTGAAATCTTATATTGTTTTTCAAGTGTATTTTATATTCCTTCTAAGCAAAATTTTGAAGTACATTTTGTAGAAGGTTGTGAAGATTTGACATAGGCAAGATGGGCAAGTCAATGTTTCAAATTGTGCACCAAGAAACACATGGAGAAAATGTGGGGCTATTTATTGTGATTATGTTTTCCATATTCTTGGTTGCAATTTTGCATACAAGGTTCTCTAGGAAATTTCGTTGCTTACCTCCAGGTCCATGGCCATGGCCTATCGTGGGCAATTTGTTGATGTTGGGAAAGCATCCACACCTAACATTAACACGTTGGGCTGAAAGTTATGGACCTCTTATGCACCTTCAACTTGGTTCCATGAACACTGTGGTGGCATCTTCTCCTACAATGGCTAAAGAATTTTTGAAAACCCAAGATCATGTGTTTCAATATCGTCCATCTTCATTTGCATTCAAAATTATGCACAAAAATTTGAGCATGGGAGTGATATCTGGTCCTACTTTGTTGCACATTCGAAAGATATGCACAAATGAACTTTTCACATTTAAAAGGATACAATCATTCCAACCTATGAGAACAAAAGAGATTCGGGAGACAATCAAAGACATCTACAAGGAAGCCAATGAAGGCAAAGCAGTGGATCTCACCTTCAAATTATCATCAATCTCCACAAACCATATGACCCAAATGTTGTTTAGGAAAAGGTATTTTACTTGAAACCGTATCATTATAAGATGTTCAATAAACATATATATTGGCATAAGTTACAAGCACATGTGATTGGATTCAAATAGTCACCAAACTTTGTGATTTAGTTTTTAAACTATTTTAGGACATGATTTTTTTCAATGTACAAATTTTCAAATGGCAAGTTCAACATTGTAATAAATTACAAGTTCAAATAAATTCTTAGTTTTTTTGCCCACGTGCATTTCAATGTTTATGTATCCATTTTCTTGGGTGAATAGGTATTGCGGAATTGGGAGTGACGATAAAAAAACACAATGGTTTAAGGAAACAATCGATGCAGTCCAATATTGGTTTGGTGCTTTCATTATTAGTGACTACATCCCTTACTTGAGGTGGGTGACCAAGCTTCAAGGGATTGACTCCTCTTTGCAAGCATTGCAGAACCAAATATCAAACTTTGTTACAAAAATAATGGATGAACATAGAACAACACCATCTACTCCAAATTCAAATATTGAGGATGTGCCTAAAGATTTTGTGGATGTTCTTTTCACTATGCCTCAAGAAGATGGTACTGGACATTTAACTGATGATACAATTCAAAGTGTTATCATGGTGAGTGGAACATGGCAATGGTGAATGTCATGGTTATTTTTATAATATTGAATTATTTATATTTAAAAGAATTTGCAATTTTAGTTTTATGAAGTTTATTTATTTTTAAATGTTTTATTATACACCAAAATGTTCATAACAATTGTGTTTATATATGTGATGTGTATGTGCAGGACATGCTTATAGCAGGAACTGGTACATTCAATTCCACCATCACTATTATATTCCTTTAAAAATGTTCATTATTGATTTTTTTATAAAAATAACAATGGAATTATTTTTCTTACAAAAATCATGAATAGTTTTCATAATTATTTATTGTCCAAACTAACATATTTCTTTGCTTGTAGATACATCTGCTGTGACATTGGAATGGGTGATGGCAGAACTTTTACAACACCCTAACATTATGAAATGTGCCCAAGTAGAATTGGATAATATAGTGGGGACAAATCGATTGGTTGAAGAATCTGATCTTCAAAATCTCCCTTACTTGCAAGCTACATTGAAAGAAAACTTTCGCATCCATCCCCCTATTCCTTTTTTGGTTCCTCATTGTTCTATTGAACCTTCCCAAGTACAAGGTTACAATCTACCGCCCAACACACGAGTATTGGTGAATTTATGGGCAATGGGACGAGATCCTAATACATGGGAAAAACCATTACAATTTGACCCAAACCGATTCATGCAATACCATGACATTGATGTGCAAGGTCGACATTTTGAACTTTTACCATTTGGTACTGGAAAACGAGCATGTCCAAGCCGTCCATTAGCATTCACATTTGTTCAAATCATGTTAGCACGACTCTTGCAAAGCTTTGATTGGTCGATTCCAAATGTCGAACAAGAACCCATTGACATGTCTGAAACATTTGGTCTCACTTTAAAGAAAACAAAACCATTGTGTGTAGTGGCACATCCTAGGTTGGAAGCTCAATTTTACGATTGATTCCATCCCCAAGTATAATAATTCATGTAGACTTATACTTGACATGAAGATCAAGTCCTCTTAAATTTTAAAATATTGCTACACTTGTATTGCATTTGTTTTGACTGAATTATGATCTCTATGATGTGAAAAGTTTAATTGAGAATTTTGCAATACACAAAATTCACATCATTTTAAAGATTAACGAATAACCAATAGTGTATAGAATAGATTTAATTCTCTATGTGGCTCCACTTTGGAGAACCTAATTGCATTTGGTACATTTTTATTATAGAAAATTATTACATTTAGTTAGAACTTTGTGCCCACAATAAGTCAAACACATTGCATTATCTTGCTATCATATTTGATAATAGTGCAATTTCAAATCACAATAATGCATGTAAATGTTTGGTTACAAACCTTGTTTAGTCAAAAAGCTTTTGTGCACATATATGTATGTTGAATTTTGAAGACATCAATGCATTTTAACATCTAAGAATTATTCCTTTTGATCATTTTGTGCTTGAAATGGAGTGGGGAAGTTGAAAGTCGTGAATTCTTAATTAATGATGGCCCAAGAAAATGTTATTCACACCACTTTCAATAAGATAATTTATATTTTCAATGAATAAAACATTACAATTTATAAAATTAACAATACTATGATAAAGGTTTTGGCAAGGTTAAATTGTATTCGTATGTTATAAGTAGCCATTAAGTTATCAAGTGTGATTAAACCAATATGGGTTATTTGATTCATGATTCATTTTCATCCAAAAATTAAGTAATATTTTAAGAAAATTTTATTAACATAGTTTCAAGAACATATGATTACAAACTTAAAATAAACACAATCTTCAAAAAATATTGTGTCAACTTGAAAAGTTGGGATCAAATGAAATACAATGAGAGAATGTGACGATTTAAGAAAAGGACTACATGTCCTTTTACCAAATTGTTTTTTCATCAAATGAATTTTGGAACAAATTTTATTATATACTTTTTTATAATAGATGTTTATAGTTGTCCTAGTACATGACATGTTTTTTTTTTATCATTTTCAAATAAATATGAATTTTTGAAAGTGACTTGATTCCTTGTAAATTTAGTGTTTTATTTATAAAAATGATAACAATTTCAAATCATCTCCAAAATTCATTTTTCACATTTTTATGTTTCTTTTATAATAAGCTGCAACTTTTTTTAATGCATCATGTAGATTATACATCATTTATATGTAGTAAAAGACTTTCAAAGTTCTAAAATTTTGGATCAATTTTGGAAAGATCTTTGAATTTTAAAGTTTTAGAATTCCACATATTTTGGGGTATGAATTTGTTTTCAATGTGGCTAATAAGTCTTTATTCTCTAATTTTTTTCACGACAAAATGTTTTTATTAGATGAGTCCCTTTGATAATCCTTTGCAAATCCTTCTAATGCAATAGGTCCTCACTTTCAAAGGTTGTAAATCAAAATTTAAATTTAAAATTTCATCAAATGGTTTTTTGGTTTGAATTCCTTAACATTCATATGAATGAAAAAAAAATTTGATTTACATGGTCTTAAGTAATAAGACAAAAATATTTCTCTAATTTTGATTTTCTTTCTTTATGGGTCAATGCCCTTTTGGGCTCATTGGATTGTGACTACACCCAATTCCAATTTTGGTAAACAATTTAATTAAAAAAGGTGTTTCATTTATTCATAATTTTTTGAATTTTCTAATCTAGGATTCATCAACCATGAAAATAATTAATAAATGGTTTTCTTGTTTTGTGGAAATCAATTTTGTTTAATATTACATACTTGTTTCGAGTAAAAGTAAAAAAAAGATGAAAATAACAAGGGGAAATAACCTTTTTTTAAAAATAACAATGATAGAAAAAAAAAATTAAAACCTTGAAAGTAAATCAAATGGAAAATGTGCAAAGTAACCAATACATGGAAGTGGAACTTAATGACATCATCAGCCTTGCGAGTTTTAAACATTGGATGATTTTTATCCATGGTTTTTTTGCTTTCATAAAAGGAAAAATGGTTCAATGTAAGGAATTTTTTTATTGACTATTTTTATTTAATGAAAGCATGAATTAAGTCGTCATCCAAATTTGATCTTGAATATTAATCAATTGTATCTTTTAATGTTTCTTTGTGATAAAAACACACGAATAAGATTATGGGGGAAATAAAATTTTATATTCTACATGAAAAATTTATACAAGGTGTAAAAGATAAAAATAAATTATTCAATATTTAAACCCACCAAATGAGAACTAGTATACATAGGCACTTCATATGTCATAGTTTGATTGATATAGAATAAAAAGTCAAACATAAAAATAATTAAAAAGATAAGATTGCTTACATTATGAAGGTTAAACATATTCCAAAACTTGAAAACAAGAGGATTCAATTTATTGAATTGATTGGGAATTTTAAATGCCTATACGATCTTTAATTGTTTGATACAAACCTTATTTGTTTAAAGATAAAATATTTTGCATTATTGAAAAATAAATGCTAAAGGGAATTGTAATGTTAATGGTGGTTACCAAGATAATTTATATCATTTTATAATAGCTACAAGATGAAGTTCCTATATATGGTGGTTGCACCATCGTTGTATGAGGCACATTCTCACCCTTATTATAGAAGCCACCTTCATTATAGCAAGGTAGGGGCTAGTTGTTTTTAACTGGAGGGTTTTAGTTAGTAAACATGATTATATGAGGAGAGGTGATCTTGGAGTGGAATCAAACAACTTAATAAGGTTAGTGTAGTTGTGATAGGGAGATACATATTGTAGACCTTAGGTGAACTAGAACTTCCTACATTGGTACCATGGTATTAATCCCATAACTTTTTGGGTTGCCTTTACATATGGTAAATATGTCATTGTAGTTGGTAAAGGATGAATGTAATAGTTGTGTAGGTATGACATGTGTGCGTGTTGTTTTCTTGTTGAATAAACCCATCTTTGAAATACATTTAATTAGACAAGTGGAATCAAGTGGCGGTCCCAATTTTACCTTGGTAAATATGCCTAAGTAAGTTTTTAAAAAATAAAAGGACAAGACATTTTTGTTTTCCTTTATCATTTTTTTTTCAATTGAATTCATTTCCTTTGCTAAATATTTTGAAGTATATCTACAAAAGAGGTAGAAGGATAAATGTTTTTGGTTCCCCCTTCTTTAATTCTTTATTCAAATATTTTTCATTATGAAGTCGTCATCCCATGTGGTAGGTATATCATCGAGGTACAATTTATGAATTGTTTCACATTTGAAGCACCATACAAAAATAAAGCTTGTGCATGTCATTATTCCTAGATTAACTTGTACATTAATTACAAATTAATAATGGAAGGAATTATTGGAAAACCTTAGTGGTAATTGAGATTGATATTGAATCTAAAACTACCACTTATGAGTGTAAAAAATCAAATTAATGTTAATAATAGTCAGTGAACTATCACTTCAAGAATAACCTTTCACAATTGGCCTAATGATAAATTGAACCCATTGGCATTTTCAAAGTGATCATAAATCCCAAATTCTTCGGGCATTGTCATTATATTATTTGATTATATGATTTAAATTGTAATAATTATCACATCAAACCATTAAATCATGTTGTTATTGGTTGCAATCATGATCCACATCTCATAATGATGTTAATTTGATTAAATTCATTGCCAATATAATAACTTACACAAAAAAATCAAAATGGTTTCTTTTCATAAAGTTCATTATGTTCATTGTAATGAATATTGAAATCTTTGCAAATTATTGGTATGGGAAATACTCATGTTATACAAAATGAATTTTTTATATTAAAAATCATTTCACTATCTAGTATTCCTCATGCAATGGATATACAAGGAATTGGATAGATATAGTAGAAATTGAAGCACATGAATTAGCAAACATAAATGATTTTTCAACATATTGAGGATAAAATTATAAATTGTGTACGTCAATATTCATTCATGATCACCTTTAAAAAAAATTTAATTCCATATGCATTGAACTTCATACCATCAATTTTAAATATAATGTTACACCACAATTGGGCAAAAACATGGTAAAGTAGACCAAAAAAATAGTCTACTTAAATCCAATTTGTAATTGAGGCAGTTTTTGACTTATGTATAAAAAAGTGGATAATTATTTTTTGTAATTAAAAATATAAAACCATCATGACCTTCAATGGGTTTGCGATAAGTTGATTACAAAATTTTAATAACTTTTGTACAATTAAAAGCAGGTAACAAATAGCTTTGAGACTAACTAATCAATATGGTGTTCAAAATAATTTCTACACATATATTTTGATATATTATGACTATAATATGTACAATTTGAGATAGTTATTTCTAAAATTGTATTTGGAATGTTCCATGGATGACCATATGAAGGATTTAAAAAATCCTCCGTATGCCGATTTCAATTATTTGTTGCTAGAATTTCATTTTAATTTGACATTTTTGTTTTTGTGATGAAAGTTTTATTGTAAGGATAGTATGGGACTAATTACTCATTGTTTTCATGGCTTATTATCTTGCATGAAAAATGATAGTAAATGATTTGAATGTAAACATGACGGATGTGGCATTGTGCACAAGGTGTTTTGTTACCTATAATAAAATATTGGTTGAAAGTTGATAGATATATAACCTATCCATATTTGTATTGCGAGTTGAGAAATAGGTTTACATTTATTACATTAATTTTCAAGGTGAAATTGTTTGTTAATTAAGCAACATGAACACATATGCTTTAAAAAAGGAATTATACGAAAATGGTTTTTTTGGAATTTGGAAAGAATTTATGAAAGGGTTTTTTAAAAAACAAATGTTATTAATCTTATTGTGTTTCCCATGCTTTTACATTTCATCTTTTCATTTAAACAATATTTGGTTTTCAAGGTTTTCATATTCTCTTATATGTTTGTCAAGATTTGAGTGAGTGCATACCTTAAGTACCCGCATGCAAACATTTTGATTTCAGGCTATATATATATAAATATATAACCAATTTAAACTTTATCTTATTCTTCTTATATTTCTTGGCTTCAAGTTGGCTTCTCACCATGTTCCATTAAAAGATTTGATGAAGGGTTTGATTACAACTTAAGTTCAATTAAAGCTTAAGTTCGACTCATTGTGTTTTTTGTATTTTGACAACTCCTAGGGTCTTGGACTAGGATTTTGTGAGCAATAATTCATGTACATGTAATAACACATTGAACTTTTGGGTTTGTGTAAATTTGAGTACATAACGGGTTTCAACATAAGACACTCTTGAACACACATTGAATGTTTGCTTGTGAACACTATGATTAAATTAATTTTTTTTTTTTACAAAGCAATGTCTTATTTGATTGTTTCTTGATATTATGTTGGCTTTATGTTGGTTGTCAATTGAACCTATGTACATTGTGTGCACACATTGAGTGCTCACATGCAAGCACTCTTGTTTCAATGAGCAATTTTTCAAAACAATAATCACATCTTTGAGCTCTACTTTGCCCTTTTTATAATTCTCGAAAATTTCTAGACTTCAGCTTAATTATAAAATCAAATTCATGTATTGACCATTCCCAAATCATCTCTAGAAAAAATTAGATCTGCTAAGTTACGTTGTTTGATTGTTGTTTGATTAAAATCCCTTTGGGGCCAATTGTTTTGATTTCCTCAATCCTAATCCATTTAACTCATCAAATATTAAACACAAGTAATTTCAGTATATTTCTCAAAATTAGTTATTGATAAATATTATGGTTTTCATTCACAAGTAGCATAAAGTAATCCTTCAATATGTTATGCATTTTAACAAGTGCACTACTAGAATTTCTAGTTTTTCAAAGCGGAAATTCTAGTGAAAAATATTAGATTTGGATGGGGCCAAAAAACCCCCTTGTAGTTTTGGACAAATCAAATTTAACATGTCCAATGTGACTAGGGTGGTCTTTTTGATTAGTCGAATAAAGACCATTTGATTGGTCATTTTGACTAATGAATAATGGACCATTTGATCGATAAAATTATTTTTAAATAAAATAAAATAATTATAAAAAAGGCAAGTAGTAAGTAGGTCATAAAAATGCAAGTAGGTAGGTGGTAGTCTACCCTACCCTACCCTACCTTACCTAATTCACCTAACTCAACCTAACATAATATACCTGATTTAATTTATCTTATCCTACCTACTTTAGCCCCTAAAGCACGTAATTAGGTTACAACTATTAGGAATTGAAACTTTGACCTCCCCAATGTAAGTCCTTAACCAATGGACCACACAATCAAAAGGTGTTCAACTTTCATCAATTTTTTATTTCACTTGTTTATTTTGACATGTCACTACATGACTATGAAATACATAGGTGGGTGGGTGGGTCATTAAATAGGTTGTAGTAGGTAATTAATATGTGGACGGGTGGGTAGATAGTTAAGTAGGTAGGTTGGTAGGTAGGTATATTGTAATAGGTCTGTGGGTGGGTAGGTAGGTAAATATGTATAAATAACATTGGCCATCTTGACTAATTGTATCACTTGACTAAAATTTTATTAACCATTTTGATTGAAATTGTCATGTGTTTCTTTTCAACTTAATTAAATATTCCATTAGACTAAGTGTCATTGGCCATTTTGATTAAGGTTATCAATCTTTTTGTTCAATTTGACTAAATGCCCAAATTAACAAATAGTCAAATACATCATTTCAACCATGTTGATTGGTTGAAAGATACATATGTCATTGAAGCCCCTAGCCTCTAGTCGAAGTGTACATGTTCATTAGTCAAGAAAGACCAATGAATCAACTTGGATCGTTTGAAAAACCAAGAATTCTAATAGTGGTGGAACTTGAATTAATTTGCAGAATTATATTTTGGCCATTTCCAATTTGCCCTTCCATTCTTGGATTTGAGCATTCAAGGTTTGAGTTTGCTTCTCTAGTTCAATATTTACAAAAACCAGTTGTTTTTTTTTAATCTCTCAATAGGTTTGCTCCAAACATGTTATGGTCTTTTCTTGCTCCATTGCATGCACATGGAAGAGCTGCATCAAAATTAGGGTTTGACAGGATCACAATTGTGGTGTGATAGTTCACACAATCAGGTGTCAAATTGAGGAGGACAAAGAGGAAATTACCTTTCAAGCAGATTCTTGTTCCAGAGGTGTGTAAGAGAATGAGCTTCTTCAAGCTTGGGCCCAGCCAAATCCTGAAAGTCTACTAGATTATAAAGTCTTCAGTACAAAGTCTAGACTCAAAGTCCATGGAGAGCTAGATTCAAACTGGTCCTTGGCTCTAAAATTGGGTAATTGGAGAGTTTCAAATAGAAAAAAGCCTGGCAGCAGCTATATGGTGTCATAATGCTCACGTTAAGCTCTGGTACTCAGGCACAAACACAACATCAGTACTCCCAGAACTCCCTTTCTTAATTGAGCTCCACTGCAGCTGCCTCAGCTGCCATTCCCGGCCCTTAAATCCCCCCCGGGAATGGCACCTGAGGACCCATTTCCTGGCCTTAAGGGCCGCGAAGACCCACAAAGGGGTTCATTCTCCTATATAAGAAGCCTCTTACACCTTCTTCATGTAGGTTAACGCTCATGAGTGGGGACAATCTTGGTCCCTTAGTTTGGGAATGCTCGCATCCCAGCCTACACTTTTGAATACTGACCCTTGAAACCCACTTTACTGTTGTGGCGTTGAGATATCTCTGGCAGCTGGTGTTGGTTGTAGTGTATCATAGCAGCTGGTTGATAGGAAGGATGATGATAAGTATATGTAGCACAACTTCACGTTGCGGCTGTGTCTTCTGAGTCTGCAATGGATGTTCGTTGTTGTTCTTCTGCTTCTTTTTTCCTCACCTTCAATAGTGAAATTCATCTGGTTGACATCCTTGGAACAAAGCAAATTGACAGGAGGAGGAGTAGGAAGAGGCGATATCATCGGCTGTGCCATAATACACAGAGTTCTGGATTTTTCTGCCAGCTTTCGCATGATTCACTCAGGCGTGGACTCTACAGTGGAGGACGGTTTGGGGAATTGCACTACTACAGGGAGTGTACTCCTAGTAGGGCAAGACAATTGCAAACTCGAATTGTGAGTACAGTGGCGAGTGAGCTCAGGACAAGTGATAGAGGGAGGTATGCAGAAATGGGTAGTAATAAGGGCTCACAAAAACAAAGGGGTTGTAATTTTGTCAGGAAAGACGATCATTCGGAAGCGTCTGCAGAGAGAAAACAGCAAAAACCGGATAGGACAAGTCCATCATTGGCTGGAAAGAGTTCCAGATTCTTGAAAGATGGGTACTGGAAAATTTTCAGATTGGAAGTGCCTTTGGAGTTGGACCTTGGCAAAGACAATTTTGACATTTCTGATGCAGTGCTGGAATCTTCTGCAGCAGCACTTGGCTGCAAGGTTAGCTTTTCCATAATTTCATGAGTAGAGGAACATGCAAAGGGTGATCACTAAATTGGCAACTAGCCCTAAACCCTAAAGCACTGTGGTGTTACTTGGTTTGAAGTAAGCAAGGCCCTTGTTCCCATGCCCTCGAACAACAGAATACCCTCTGGGCCTGCCATTCACCTACTTAAAAACCTGACCTAATTTGAAATTGTGCCAGAAGGTTATGCTTGGTAATGTGTGCCTCATTAGCTACAACAAACGTTATGCTTGGTAAGGAGGCATGCTAAGGTGTGCCTCATTATCTACGACAAAGTTTCTCCTTGGTAAGGAACCTCCAAATAAAAAGGAAAAGTTAGGTCAGGTTTTTAAGATTATCTATTGAGACAGCCAAAGGAGAGAGCCAAATTTAGCCTTTAGGTTTTCTGTAGCAGAGTGTTAGTTCATTGAAGTCTCTATGGTTACAGAATGCGTGTGACAAAGTTCATTATAGTTTCCGGTTGAATGCAGACAGGAGTTTTGCCCAGGACTGCTCTCTCTGTGGTGCGCAAATCTTTTGATGCCCGCAAGGTAAAATCTTTCCTCAAAAGAATCCTTTTGACCTAATGGTGTGCTTACAAGTGACTACTGAAGTCAGAAATTTGTGATACAGATTCTGAAAATGTTGTCCATTGGCATAACCCAATTCTTAGTTACAGAATAGAAGCAATTCTGAAAAGGAATTCTGCAGAGTTTGGAGCACATTGGTCTGTATGCTCCAATCTTTCAACTATATTTGCAGAAATGTTTTTCAATCAGCTGATTCTAATAAGCTCATTTGATGTGTCCAGGACCCAAAATTTGTCTATACACTGCAATTAGATGTAGGAGAATGTCTAAGGGCTAGGCCTGAAAGCAGGCATTTTCTGTTAAAGCTACGGAACAAGCCCAGCAAGTTGGAGTTTTGCAATATCCCTTGGGCACCATTAGACTTGATTTCACAATTGAGGCAACCTGGAGTAGCCATGAAGAGCTTTCATTCTACTATTGGTGGGAAAAATGTAAAGGAGAGGCCAAGAGTTGTGGTGGTGGGTAGTGGACCAGCAGGGCTCTTTGCTGCTCTTGTATTGGCTGAGAGTGGTGTGTTGGTTACGCTGGTGGAGAGGGGTCAACCTGTAGAGACCCGTGGACGTGATATTGGAGCACTTATGAATCGGCACATACTTGACCATGAAAGCAATCTTTGCTATGGTGAGGTTTGTAAATGAAACTCTATATTTGGTTCTTTGCAGAGTCTGAATCTCTTTCCAGCAATGACATGCCACTTCATGTGCACAGATTGTTACCCTATTTCAATCAGTACCTGGCATGAGTTACATCAGAGCTAATTACATGATAACTGACCTGGCATGCACTATGCAATAATCGTTTGTGTCGTGGTTCACTCATAATTCTGCTGACAATAGTTGTCATGTTACAAGTTAGACCCTAAACCCTAATCTGTGAGACCTGCTGGTCAGTGGCCTTGTTGCAACCTTGCAAGGTTTCAATTCCAAAACGTTAATTATGTTAATTGTAGAAAGTTTGAGACTGTATGCCTGGCAAGGAAAGAGGTTGCATGTAGGCTCCTCCCAGCAACCAAGCACTTACTACCACTGAGGAGGTTTAGCTCTTGGAGCCATTGAATGTTGGACCAAATAAGTCTTCTCTTAGAAGTTAGAAAATATAAACAAGTTAACTATTGAAAGATCCACATGCCTCTTAGTCAGTGGGAGTAATGGGAGCTAGTCAATACTATTCATGATGAAGGTGATGGTTTGATACTTTGTGAGTGATGGTTGCAAGGTTACGTTTGTTTCTTTTCTAAGGTGTCGGACATGGTTTTGTGGAGTTTCTCTCTGCAATCTCATGTATCCTTATTGACAGGTTCCTATGTATAGGAACAGTTTGGGACTGAAAGAATGGACAATGCTGCAGGGAGGAGCAGGGACATGGAGTGATGGCAAGTTGACAACCCGTATTGGGAAAAATGGTGGCAGTGTGCAAACTGTGAGGATCATTTACCTGTAATGGACGTCACAGAAGCTTTGTGAAAGATGTTGTCTGTATGGGTTTTGCCTTCAACTGACCTCTGAGTCCCCATTCCACCTTCAAATTACGGCTGTATTGGACAGACACCAGAGGAGACTAATATGTTAGTGGGTCTTCACAGGTGCTAGCAACACTAGTCCAATTCGGTGCCCCTTCCAACATTTTGATTGATGGAAAACCTCATGTGGGAACTGATCGCCTCATCCACATACTCCGTGCCTTCCGCCATCATCTGCAAAATTTGGGGGTGAGATTTGGTGTCCTCTGTTCTGCCCCCCTTGTCCACTTATTCTTGCTTGGGATATTCTGGGAAGCTTATATCCAGAACTTTCTGCAAACACCTTTAAATTTGGCAGTTGATTCTAGAATCAATATTTTGGTTATATAACTGTTGTATACATCCAGCTGATGGAAAGAGTGGGTTGGACAGGTGAAAATCATGTTTGGAACAAGGATGGAAGACCTCATTGTCCGTGACAAGCGAGTTGTGGGCATAAGAACATGTTGTGTTACGGAAGCATCAGGTTGTCTGGGAATCTCTAGTGTGGTGGAGGCAGATGCAGTAGTGTTGGCTGTTGGCCATTCTGCACGTGATGTTTATGAAAGCCTTCTTTCCCACAATGTGCTCATGTCTCCTAAGGATTTTGCAGTAAGTCACTGTCTGTATGAGATACCAGCATTAGCTCTGTTTAGTCTTTGGCTACTTCGCATGACTTAAAAGTTCTTGATTGAAATGACCTTTAATCCTTGTAATCCATAGACCAGTGTACTCTTTTTCTGTTTCTAATACTGGCCATGGATGTGATTCACTCTTTTTGACATTTTACACTGGTTTATACACTATCTTGTAGTAGATTGTCCTTGGGGAGGACTTCCCAATGGCTAATGTTTAGAAGTTTCAAGTAACTGTTTTATGCAGATTGAAATTCTTGTAGGGTACATGTATTCTGCTCATACTGTCTTTTGAACATGTTGACTTCACAGGTGGGTTTTCGTATTGAGCATCCTCAAGAGCTCATAAATGAGATCCAGGTACATTTTACTTCTTCCATGGGTCCACATTTTTCCAATCTGTAATCTTGTCAGTGTAGTTTCCAATCATTTTTTAGCTTCATATGTGGTGCACTATTCTGCTATGTGAGAGATGCTACTGCAACAAATCCAAGAAATTTTTGCAAGACTAACAAAATAAGTTTGTGGTCTGTTGGTGGCAGTATCACAGATGGGCATCTGAAGTTCAACGAGGAAAGGGTCGAGTACCAGTTGCCGATTACAAGGTGGCTACAGATGTAGACCTGAATGAGCTCAATGTTTCTTCAGATGCTGAAGAGCACCTTCACAAAGGCTGCTATTCGTTCTGCATGTGTCCTGGTGGCCAGGTCTCTTACCCACTTGGCTACACTTCTCCTGAGTGCTGAGTACAGGTCATTCAATGCTTTTTTCATAATTCCAGAGATGTTAATTTTATCCTCAGATCTCTAAACTTTCTATGCTCCTAGTTTGCAGACATAATTTGTCTCCAACCCTTCAAACTTACTACCTTGTATACTGCATACAGGAATTTTTGTTTTGTATGCAGGTAGAACACTGTCTTCAGCTAATTTGTAAGGCCTGTTTCCTTGAGTGAGTTATTCCATGAGGGGAGATACTAAACTTCAGTTTAGTTTTGATTGTCTGAAGTGTGGACAACCTCTTAATCATCACCCATTCTGGCACTTCTGACGTTTGGAAGCATGAAGGGACTTCAAATACTCAGGAAATTGTGGATCAATATACCCTCTTGTTTCTGGCCTTGACCCTCACACTTGGTGCTTGATGTTGTTCTTGGTGGCAGATTGTGCCAACAAGCACTGATGAAGCTGAACTTTGCATCAACGGAATGTCATTTTCCAAACGTTCATCCAGATGGGCGAATGCTGCACTAGTTGTCACTGTGTCTGCCAATGATTTTTCACCCTTGATAGCAAATCATGGACCCCTTGCTGGCATAGCATTCCAGGTATAATGGAAAACATCTTCATTCTCTCAGATGCTTGGTCCTGCTATGATATCCTTTAAAATTCAATTCAGTCAAGAGTGAAGGGAAATTATACATGATGTGAAAATGGCAGTTTCACTCGGTCAAGATGTATAATGACTCGGTATTCTTGCTTGATGGTGCCAATTAATCATCTCAGTTGGGACTCTGCACATGATTCCCAGTTTTTGCAAAAGAAATAGCAGGTGGTCTCTTGAGGTGTTGTTGGAGTGCCATTGAATGAAGGTTTTTTACTTGGAGAGATGTTTGTTCCTCTGATGTAGAAAGAGAAAGAAAGCTCAGTTGATTCCAATTTGAAAACAAAGATGTGTATAAATTCAGAGAAGCATTGAAAGGGAGGCTGCTCGACGTGGAGGGGGGAAGCTAGTTTCCCCAGTACAGACAGTTCCAGATTTCTTGAATGACAAAATTTCAGGTACCCTTGATTTGCTTTTTATTGAAAAGGGTGAAATGATTTCCCCACCCCCCACCTTTTCTCAAATTTTTTGGAGTTGGTAATGGGCAATGACATGTAATGCACTCAGGTTAAATGCTGTGATCTGAACTGAGTGGTATCTTTTCACCTCAACATTAGCACTGCCTTGCCTTTGATTTGATGATTAGTGTGGTGGTGTGTCTGGGCTTTGCAGAGCATGAGCTGCCTGCTTCTAGTTACCGTCTTGGTGTCCAGTCTTCTCCTCTCCATGATCTTCTCCCAGCCCATTTCACCCTTGCTCTCAAGCAGGGTCTTATTCACTTCAATGACCAAGTTAGTGAATCTCTCTCTCTCTCTCTCTCTCTCTCTCTCTCACCTCTGTGGACTACAGCCAAAAAGGTTTATAGCATGTATAAAATCATATGGTCCTAAACACTTTCCTTAGAAAATGGGTTGCAATCACTGTTCAAAAGATGGAAGCCTCTGCAATTCTAAGTCAAGCAGTAGCAGTGGGGCTCGCTACCTCTTGACTTCCACCACTTGCAGAGCCCTCATCCCTTGCCAATTCAGATATCCTATATGCTTAAGTCTAACTTCTAATTTAGCCCCTAGATCATTGAGATTTCAAACTTAATAGCACTGAGTAACTTAGTCCAGACCATATCCTTCCTCCCACTGTTCTTTTTTCTTTCCTCCTTTTTTGGTATCCCCCCTTGTTTTGTCTTTGAATGAAGTCTTACAAGTTCACATCAGTGTTCTAACAGTAACAGCATCAGGTATGTAATTGCCTGTGCCTGACATACATGCTTGAAAGAGTGGATACTAAGCCACTGATTACATAATCTGGTGTGAAATTCTGGGAATGGTGCAGTTATCAGGCTTCATAGACAAGCGTGCACTCCTTCATGGAGTTGAGGTAAGAATCTTTTCTTTTCCAACACATGTGATTTTGAGCATGGTGTTTTCTACATCTTCATAAGGATGATCATGACGACTCTCCTTTTGTGTGCATCATGGTTCAAATCAAGAACACTATGTTGCCTAGGCAGATTAGGGTTTAGGGTTTAGCTTTGATGTGAGTGTTTTGCTGCAGACAAGAACCAGTTCTCCAGTACGAATAGAGAGGATGACAGAGAGCTTCGAGTCTGTGACAATGGCAGGCCTGTATCCTATTGGAGAAGGTGCAGGGTATGCAGGTGGAATTGTAAGTGCTGCTGTTGATGGTATGCATGCAGGGTTTGCCCTTGCAAAGTATTTAACTACAGATAAACATCTTTCTGAGGTCCCTTCCATTAGTTCAGTAGACATGAGCTAATGCCAAAGCTTAGTGCATTAGTCTTTTCTAACCAGCATAAGAAAGTCCACTTTTATATATCCAAAATCCTGGCCTTACCCTAAAAGACTAAATATTCATGGTAGGTTCATCTCCATCTGTTTCTGCATATAAAACCGTTTCATTTTTGTGCATTAAAGTGTCAGATGTTCCAGAGAAAGAAGAACCCTTACAGTATAATTGCTAGAATTCAGGGGATGTTCATTGCTGCTGTTGCCATGATCTGTGAACTCTCTCTATTTACTCTTGGCGTGGTTTTTTTTTACACATATTCTAACAGCTACCAATGAGACAGAGTACTCCTCCTGTATAAAGAGTTGAAGACCTTTAAGTGGAGAAGATTGGAATGGAAATAAAGAACTGCAGGGATACAATCTTTTTGACACTGTCTTTCAAGTCCTGGCATTCTACACAAAAGATCTGGGTCAAATGAAATCAGTGAAAACTATGCAATGTACAAATCCAAACTTTGCTGAAAGAACAAAGCACAACAAGAAAGAAGAGGGAAGAAAATGTGGAGTGTATACATTGCATTCACTTGTGTATTTGTGTTGATTAATAATAGTTGTTGCTATTAGATAGCTTATCACTTCAATTTGATATTTTTTTTCTTACATTTAAAATATAGGTGTCATCCATATTACTTTTTAAAGGGTAGAATACACTTTAGGGTTTAGGGTTTTACCCTTTTTTGTACAGAAACTGTAAATGACATTGTGTTGGATTTTATTATCAAAAATCTGTTACCAAAAATTTGAGTACCAAAAGTATTAATTTATTTTTAATATTGAAATTATAGAGTTTGATCTAGATTTTCAAATTATGTTCTTAGAAGGGTGAATAGGCCTTTTTTTTTCTATCAACTTTCGAGAGATATTTTTAAAGTTTTACTTATTTTTAATGGGATTGTATGTCAAGTAAATTTAGGATCAAAACTATGTATGTTTATTATATGAAAAATTTATGTTTTTGTTTGCAGAAATATTTTCTCATAATTTTATTGTCTATGTATAATCAACATCTCACATTATTCCCATACTATGAACTTCACATGAACTATATCAAAACCTTTCAAAACAAAAATCATCTTTCCTTTGATAGTTTTATTTCATAAAACTTTACATTCAAGCAAATTTTTTTTATCTAAATGAGAGTGTTCCCAAACACTCAGTTATATATTAATCAAAATTAAATTAAAGAAGAAATGTTTTAAAATCTTCACATCATATGAGCCCCCATGTGATTTTACATGCATAATAAAATGCAAAAACTTTCACATGACTTTCATATAAATTAATATGTGAAAATCAATGCACTTTCATGTGTAAAAAAAAAACTCATAAATCCCACTTTTCATAAATGTGCATCAATTTTGCATTTTGAATTAGATTTATTTGATTTTTGGAGCGTGGGTGAAAAAGGAGATTTTGTGAGGGAAGAAATTTATAAAACTGAAAAAAAATGAAATTTAAGGTTTAAGGTTTAAGGTTTAAGGTTACATGTGTGTCTTCACTAAAATTGGGTTTTTTTTTGGGGGTTTTGACATGACTTACCCCTCATTTTCAAGAGTTCTGAGTCCAATGATGGAAGAAAATTTCCCTAATCTATCACCATTTGGAAGATATTGGGGGTGTGAAATTTTTGGGGGGTCGGATAGATGAGGGCATAAAGGGTTAATTATTAAACAATTTGAAAGTTTCAAGGTGACTTACCCCCCCCTTTTTCAAGTGTTCTGAAGCTAATGGTGGTGTTAGTTTTGCCTAAAGGTGTTGGGTTTGCAAAATATAGAAGATTTGGGGTTTTTGGGTTACATGGGCATTTTGACCAAATTTTGGTTTTTTATAGAGATTTCGAGGTGTCCTACCCCCCATTTTCAAGTGTTCTGAAACCAATGGTGTAAAAAATTTCCCTAATCTATCACCATTTGGAAGATATAGGGGTTTGACTTTTTTGTCTCTAGTTGACTTTTCTTGTGTTGTCACAGAATTTGAAATTTTGGACAGTCCAGTCCAGTCCAGTCCCTGGTTGACATTTCTTGATTTTCACTGAATTTGAAAAAGTTATGATTTGAAATATCTTTCATTGGATACTTGTACTTTAATAGTTCGGATTTGAAATATTTTACATTGGATACTTGTACTTTGATAGTTATGATTTGAGATATTTTGCATTGCATATTTGTACATTGAATATTTGCATTGAAAACTTGTTTTTTTTACACATTTGACATTTGGTATATATATAGATAGTTGTCATTTGAAGTACTATGCATTTGATATGTGTAAACATTTGATGTTTGGGTTATTTCATATATTTGGTGTATTTGGCATTTGGTAGATTTGAGATTTGGTCTTTGTAGATATGTACTTGGCATTTGGTAGATTTGAGATTTGGTCTTTGTAGATATATATTTGGCATTTGGTAGATTTGAAATTTGGTCTTTGTAAATATATATTTGGCATTTGGTAGATTTGAGATTTGGTTAATTATTTCAATCCACCCAACTTCTATTTTGAGGCGTTTATATGTTTGTGCACCCCTCGCTAACACAATAGATGTTCTCCTTGTTCGGTTTCCGCTTCTCAGTGGACCGTGCACTAATTTATTGAAGCATCCTAAGATCAATGATCGAAAATATATAGATCTTGATGTAACTTGTTTCATGATGCTTACCAAGGATTTACCGGCATTGTTTGGGATTATGGCTCGCCCAGCGAATCGTAAGGTGCTGGTGAAGAATCTTCCAGAGTTTGATGATTGGTTCCATGTGATTTTTGACCCCATAGTGGTCAAGGTGTATGTAGGGAGTGATGAGCATCAGAGGGCTGCATTCAAGGATGAGTTGGTGAATACTCTACATCGGACCTTTGATATGACATTGATTTGTAATTCTGATAGTTTAACACTATCATGGAACCAAGTTAATGTTCCTATCTTCGCTATGTCAAATGCTTTGCATTCTTTAGATGCGAAAGTATGTCAAATTTCATTTTTTGGGATGAAGTGGAAGATTTCGGATGTAGAGCCGGTGATTGATCATTTCATACAATGATATCATGCAAGAATGGGTTCTTTTGTTCCAACAAAGAAAAATATGTTTGATTATGGGGTGCAATTTCCTACAGGTGAATTGGAATTTTATAAGTTTAATGAAGTGCAATGTGAGGCCCGCAAGTTCAGGGAGGGTAATGTGCATGAGATTTGCAATGTGAAAGGCTATGGGTCTTTGGACTTTAAACCAATTATTGACCCACATATAATTAAGGTCAAGTTTTATCAGGTATTATGTCATGAGATCCTTTCTGTGATACAAAAGTAGATGTTAGATGACATGTCGGCTATTATGTGCACGATGTGTATTGGATTGAGCCAGTTGTAGGATTTGATGGAGTGTTGGGGAGAATTGATAAACAATATGTTGAGTAGTCGCATTTCAAACATCAAGGTTGAGGTTACCGTCCATACAAGGATGGTGATTGATGGACATCGACTTTGTAGTGAGTTGGGTGAACGCGTTGGGTGGGCCTTTTGGTACTATATCATGTGCCTTGGACAGGTTTTTATATTAGTGTCGTTTCTACATTTCAACATTTACAACAGAGGTTTATGGAAGAGATGAGTATGCGCCATCTGTTCGAGTCCGAAGTGTTTACACTTTTGCTCACTAGGCTATTGGGTGGAATGGCAAATTCATGGCACGTCAACTACAGGAAGCACATGAATGATCTGAAGTTGTAGCGAAAATTTTAGCACGACAGTTGGTGCAAACGGAGTCATTGGAGTTTGTATATGATGGTTGGGAGTTAGATTCACCTCAAGATCGACCACTCATTCATGATTTTTTTGAACATGCACAATGATTTTTGTTTAGTAAAGTTAAAGATTGTACTAATCCAGGCTTGATGTTGATAAGCGTCAATGATCGTGAATATTTGCCCAAGAAGGGCATTTATGAGGACTGTGTAGGTGTTGCGTATCACTATATTCACCTATATGTGACTGATCGAAGAGACCATATACAGTTTGTTGAAAAATGATCATTAACTCATTTTCTATGGGTTAGGGTTTAAGGTTTGGGTTTTGGATCAGTTTTGTATTTTGAATTAGATTTATTTGATTTTTAGAGCATAGGTGCTGAAGAAGATTTTGTGATGGAAAAAATTTATAGGCCTGAAAAAAATGAAAAATAAAAAAGTTATTCAACTTTGTAATTGGATAAAATATTTGGGGAAAAATATTCATACACCCCATTTTCCATAAATGTGCATCAATTTTGCATTTTGGATTGGATTTATTTGATTTTTAGAGCATAGGTGCTGAAGAAGATTTTGTGATGGAAAAAATTTATAGAATTGAAAAAATTGAAAAATAAAGAAGTTATTCAACTCTGGAATTGAATAACATATTTGGAGAAAAAAAAGCTCAAAAACTTCACTTTCCATAAATGTGCATCAGTTTTGCATTTTGGATTGGATTTATTTATGATTTTCATATAAATTAATATGTGAAGGTCAATGCACCTTCATGTGCAAAAAACATTCACATGACTTTCAGATAAATTAATATGTGGAAGTCAATGCACGTACATGTGCAAAAAACTTTCACATGACTTTCAAATAAATTAATATATGAAGGTCAATGCACCTTTATGTGGAAAAAAACTTTCACATGATTTTCAGATAAATTAATATATGATACTCAAATAATATGATAAAATTAAATTATGAAATTTTATTAACAAGTAAATCATCAAACTTGTTAAATAATTACATACGTAATAGTTGTGTTTCATCAAGGTACATGATTAATAATTTCAATTTAAAAACCTTACCTTACTTAAGTGTAAAGCTTTTGTGGAATTCAAAAGATTTAATCATTTTACTTTGATTTAATATGAAGTAATTGAATTCTTTGTATTCTTGAAATTGTCTTTTTCCCAAAAACAATTATTTTATATTTTTAAATTACATTTTTTCAACAATTTTAATGTTTGTGTTCAAGGGTTCTCATTTTTTTTTTTCAATTTTGTGAATTATTATAAGGAAATTAGTAATCTACTTGCAACATCATTACTTTCAATATTTTTTCATAAATAATATTTGTCACATTAAAATCCAAAGGGGCATTTTCACTTTCAAAACTTCGAATATTATTGGATGACCTAAACATTTGGTGATCACATTGCAAATACATGATTAAAACCTCTAATTCAATGATTTATAATTTGAAAATTTGTATTGAAATTATTTGTTTTTATTAATAAAAATTGAATTTCATTTTTCAAAATAATTGTAATTATAATCCAACAAGGTAAAAAGGCCCTAGACCATAAAAAAACTAGTCAAAATAAAACAAAAAATTATATTTTAACATTTAAAACTATGGCAATCATGACAAATTGTTATTTGTTCATTCATAATAATGTTAATGATTTCAAACCACTAGTCTATTTAGTAAACTCTTAAGTTTGAGTTTTTTTTAAGATATTTGAAAATGAACACTTATTGCATCAAAATGAGTCAAATTTGCAAATGATCATACATTCCTTAATAATTTCTATTTTGAATCTCAAAATTTCCTTTGTGTCTTAATTTTTTTTTTTGTTATGGAATAAGTTATGTGATAGGAAGTTAACGTTACATGTTGACAAAATGTTAGTTACAAATCTTTTATCAATTTTTGTTTCAAAGATACAATGAATTTCCTCTCAATTTTTAGTTCAAATGAATATAACACATTAATTTATCATTTACAATATTAGACTTTATTGCATTTAATTTATCTATTACCAACATTTTAATGATTAGCAAAATTTTCATTGATTAAAATCTAGTAATGATATTTATTATAAATATATTTTTAAATATAAGACCTTATCTTCTAACATATTAACTAATTTTTCTTAATTTAATGGGTATATGGGTTTGACATGATTTATAATAGATAGTTTTTATTTTGATGGATATTGTATTTGAATTTATTTAAATTTATTTGATCAATAGTTTTTTATTGTCAAAATTAAAGTCATAATGATTGGAATGAGTGGTGATAAACCATCAAATTAAAATGGTTTTTCTTCATAAACCAAATAGAACTTGGTAATGTGATATTATAACATTATTCACACACCAATTAAAAAATTTCAATCAAAAAAATTAAAAATCTTGTAAGGAAAATGTTTTCCTTTAAAGCAAAAATGACCCTTTAATGGTGGCAATGGACTTTGTGTAGATGAAAGTGGGCTTCTAAAAACAATGAATTTCAATTGTAAGTTGAAAAGAAAACAAATTAATGAATGAGATTATAATGAAACTAATCAAAGGAATCAAAATTCAATTTAATAATCAAAGAAATTAAACCAAAAAAATAAAGGTAATCCAACCACTTATTATTGTTTCATTTACGAATATATATTTAAACTGTAAAATGTATGAAATCCACATAAATAAACAATCCAAAAGATTTTTAAAAAAATTTATTACAAAATGGAAAAAAAAAAAAAAAAAACCATTATCAACATGGGTTTAATAGTAACAACCAACAACAAAGTGCCAAAAATAGTGTCATTGAAGGAAAAAATAATCTTGAGAAAAGAAACTATAATTTATGTTATATTTAAAACTACAATAAAAAAAACCCCCCTTAGAATTGAAATAATTTAAGGAATTTTTTTAAAAAGGTACCTTATTAATTATAAAACTTATTATTGAAAATGAAATTGTAGGAATTATTTTCACCAAAAAAGGAATTATTGAAAATAAAAGTGATTTCAAACTTTCTAAAACTATATTTAAAAAAATCTTTACAAGAATTTTTCTAATATTATGGAAGAAATTGAAGAATGTTATGGAAAGCTAAGCATACCTTCATAATGAGCCAACTTTTCATTTGCTCTCAATATAAAAAAATATTTTTTGTTAAATTGCTTATGTTAAAAAGCTTATTCCTTTTTTGTAAGTCATGTTAACAATAGTTTATAGAGCTTTAGATCAAACTTATGATTTTTCATCAATAATAAAATTTCCTTTTGAAGTTTAAACAATAGACTTTAATAAAAAAATTTAAATCATCAATTAAGTAGATTATAATATATTAATATAATTTGGTGCACAATAATGATTGTTTCTTGCATTTGCTTGCCCTTTAATTAAGATTTTAACAATGACTATACATTTTATCAAATTTGAATTCATATATTGGGTTTTGTGAAAATTTTCAAAAGCATAATCATGATGTGGGTTAACACAAAACATTAACATGATGGAAAAAATTTAATTTGATAAACACATAAGAATAACAGGAAACAATTTCATCAAATAATTTTTAAAATAGCCAAAAAATCAAAAAAAGTGGTAGGACCATTTTTAGACAAATCCACAAAAGTTATTAAACCTTTGGAAATCATAATTGAAATTTATAGTTTAAATTTCTCTTTTTAATAATTTTTCTACAATTGCAAATATATATTGAACATCAAATTATATTCCTAATTCCATTTCAAAGAAAAATTCATGTTAGCAATAACTTGCAGATTAGTGAGAAAGATAAAATTCCAAAAAGTTTAATTACAACTCTTTTCCATGCAATAATCAATAAACCACATCTAAAATGAATTTTTTTTCATTACAAAATTTCAGATATTCTTTGAACAATAAAATAAATAAAAACACAACAATAATAATGTCTACACCATACCTTCATCAATCCTTATGATTTGAATATCCTTGCCCCCTAGGCTCCACATCATATTGTATTACCTATAAAAAATCTTGACACTCCATTAATCCTTTTCATAAAAAGTGTTGTTTAAAACTAAAATTATATGAAATGTTTTTTTCCTAAGAATGATCAAATCAACTTAATTAATGATGTATGTTCTGATCATTTTACGCATAACTGAATTCATTATTCATCAACAAATAAGACCAAAATAAAGTTCCAAAAATGAAAAGTTTTGAGTTGAATCAACCCAATAGGAGAATGCATAAGGTGAATAAATAATTTTGTGAAAATCCTAAATCCACATAGCAAATTTTGAACATGAAGGCTAATGTTGATGAGTAATGTTTAAAAGGGGGGAATTTTTAAACATATTTCACTATAATAGACAAGGTGAAATATAAATACATTTTGTTGCATTTTCTTAAATTTCATTTGAGTTCATTGGTTTCTAAAAAGTGTTGAGTGACTATTAAAAAACAATAGTATATATATTGCTACTAATTTTTGATATCCAAAAATTAACCAAATTGATACTACATGTTAAGGACATGAAATGATAACAATTTTGCATTAATATTTGCTTGGTATTAAGCAAATACTAATATCAACTCCAAATAAAATGGTACTAGTTTCAATACATGAAACATACGTACTTCACACCAATTAAAAATCAACCTTAAACATTAATATGAAAAACAATCTCATATTAAATTTTTAAAAAATCTAATACTAATTTTAAGCTTGTATGAGAACATTAAAAATATCCAATATGAAGTTGGTTTTAAAAATCCAATAAGGATCAATTGGTATTTTCATAAGCCAATACTTACACACAACATATTTGCTTTATCCACCAAGTATAAGTTACGACTCTAACCAAGACGGTAAATTATTGTTTTGATATTTCACTTGGAGTTCATTCAAGTTTAGTGAATTAAGTCATCATATAACATAACCATGATAAACAAGTTTTGTCAAATGCATCTTCATTAAATTCAATATTTGTTGTTAACAACCCTCCAAAATCTAACAATATTTTCATTAAATTTGCAACAACCTTCCAAAGTACAAACCTCATTCATACAAACATGTAATTTCATATAACTTTGATAAGACTGCAAAGAAGGCAATGACTAAAAACTTTTGCACCTTGAACAATATATCCAACCATATTATTAACAATTATTTGGATACATTGTGTTTGCTTTTTTTTTAAATGACATGCCCAAAATTATTTTAGATTGGAAAAAGGATTACACAACAATGATCACCTTAATGTGGTTGGATACATTGCTAGTCATTTATGTTAGTCAAAACCAAAGTAAAGACAACAAGAATTAATGTAGAGGGGTGAAAGGATCTATTTAGTTGAACATATTTGATAGCCTTTAGACATCCTCTATGCATAGGTCTATTAACCTACATGGAATACATACACTATCAACCACTAAAAGATATATCTATAAGAATTGAGACATCTCCATACTCACAATTAAGAATGTCAAACAAGGTTAAAACTACTCCTTCAAGCCAAAGAAAGACTTCCAAACAAGGACCAATAAAACAAAGGAATAATATAAACGGGATGAACAAGAAGGGAAAAACATTCTACATGAACTAAATTGTTAACCTTATTCAAGGACAAGCAACAATAACAATAACATGTCTAATAGGAACTTATATATCACTTCCCCATCAAACTTCATCAACTCATTGTAGTGGGTAGAGGTCAACTTGACCACTAACTTACATCCTAAGTTTTTATCACAAGTTTGAAAGTAATGGGAGCACTCAACCATGATATTGACCAGCACTAACATCAAAGGGGGAAAACAAAAAAGCATAAAAAATAAGAAGAAAAACATAGATTGACCAACAACTAAAGAAATTTGAACAAGGACCAAGAGGACCTAATATATATACCTTTTTTTAGAAAATTAAAAAGCTCCCCAATTACAAGTTCATACAACAAAAGAAACAAATGGAGAAAAGGAAAACAAAAAGACAAAAGACAAAACCTAATTTGTGAGGAACTATGACTCTAGAAAAAGATGAACATCAATGAACCACTTTATCACCCATTACAAGTAGCTAAGAGGGGGCTCTATTCCCTAAACATAAAACTCGAAGAGCAAAACTTGAGTTTTCAAAGGGAGCTTTGAATAACATTTTGAAAATAAACATTCTATAAATTTTGGCCAACCCAACACTACCATGACAAATGAAAGTAGTCATAATGTTATCGCCTCGTGAAGGTAACAAGTACATCAATTCAACCAAATCAAAACAACTATGACAAGAACTCAAATACTTTTCACCCTGATAAGGGTTGTAGTGACTAGTTATCAATACTCAGCATTGACTTTATCAACTACATTTCAAATTGTCACCTTCATGATGAATAGTGGTGACTAGCTACCAATACTCCCCATTGGCTTCATCAACCAAATGGATCAAAGCAAAAATAAAAAAATAATAGCCAACCATTTGAATTGTTTCAATATTCTAGAATCATTTGAACAAATTTGGAATACTATTATGTTCCAATAATTTTGGACACATTCATTGTTTGTTCATGCTCACAACACCTGGACCAAATGGAACAAAATTGGTTCAAACTCATGTTATGACCATAAGCATTCAGAGCAAAAGTAAATTGTCCACAAACTAATGACAATGAGTTGTCCACTTTGTCACTAGTGGGATGGAAGTTCAGACCAAATTGATCAATTGCCAAAATATCAAAATTCAACCTTGGCTCTTCACACACCTCTACAAATTTAATTTCAGCTACAAAGTTGTTGAAGATAAGGTAGAGGATTCAAAAGGTGGGTTTGTCAGACAAGTCTACAAAGACATCACCCAAATCACCTTCTAGTGTATGAAGCTTGCCTCAATCAAAGAGAAAACCAGAATGGCTTCATCTCCAAATAAGCACAAGCTCTATACAGCTATTTGAGGGGATTTGAATTGGACAATGGAAAAGAATGCAAACTCACTATCCTCCATTTAAATTACTCCAATTTGAAGTAATCTAGAATCTCCAATGAGAGCATTCTAACATATGATGAACTCCAAACAAAGAAATATAACCTCAGCATAAGGTTGTTGGTACTTGCCTCTTGCCACCTCTCTGGTCTGATGCTCAAGTTTTAGCATGAAGAGTTGTCCTCCTAGCACACATGATACCTCAAAATTTCGATCATTAGCTAATACATCCTTCTGCTGCAAATGGCTGCACCACAGTGGCAAGCCTTTGTTTTCACATTTCCATTTGCATCATACACACTGTTCAGAGTGTACCCATAGTCATATGTGAGCTCATGGAAGGGTGCGATGTTGCTACTTGCAAAGAGCATGACGTGAGGAATCCTAAGGTCATGGTGATCATATAAAACACACTGCACAAAGAGGTTCGGATCGCAGCTGTGGTTGATAAAGCGTGCCACATTTCCGTGCTTACTAGCATCAATCACATAATCTGCTCCATCAGGCACTGCACCTGGGATACCTGAGGCAATGCTATCAGGGACATCTGATACATGCCCCCATCGTGCTTCATTCCCCTTCTTGAAGTCAAGGTTGAAGAGATACTCATCATTGTCCAGGTCATTAGCTGCATTAGCATCCAACAATTCTCCTGTGTACTCACACACAAAACTGCCAGCTGAAATGAAATCCCATGACCTAACACCCCACCCCTTGTTGACTGTCTTGAAAATCTCCAACCTGTGCTGCACACCTTTCTGAGTTACTCTGTTATAGCAGTTTTGGCTGCAGTTGCAATGGTTGCCACATTCATACACAATTGGAAGAGCTCGTACCAAGTTTCCATCATGATTATATGCAAGTTTACCCCCCAAGTTTTTTGCCACACAATGACAACCACCAAAAACATCATGGCATTTTGTGCAGCTACAAGGCTTTGGAGCAGAAGGCTTGATCAATGCTTCTCCATAGCAAACCTTTGTCGTATACTGGAAAGGCTCTGGATGCTGTTGATCTGCATCTACAGTATTGACAACACATACTGGTACTGGCTCCTGCTGCAAAGAGATGTCCAGCATGACCAGCCCAGTGCGCTGCGAGGGCACCTTGGCCAATCTCCCCATGAACTTTACAACATTGGACCCTAGTTCTGGCTGACCGGGAAGACGGCGCATGAAGAATTTAAATACCATGAAACCAGAGTTCCCCTGTTCCTTTGTGAACTTCTCAACTTCATACAAACCATCATAAGAGTAGACTTTGCCAGAAGGACTGCTAGGGACATTTGAGTGTCCCCGAATAACACGGACAGGAGTCTTCTGCCTGCAGCTGTTCTGCAATCCCAAATTTCCTCTGGTTGCTGTCTGGTCTTTTGCCTGGCGCCTATCACCATAGTAATTGTTCCCACCCTGCCCTGTATAGACCAAGAACTCTCCATTATCCTGATCATCCTCGTACCCTCCAGAGGCAATGACACTAGAAGCCACAGAGTCACCATTCTTAGGGCGATAGCAGGCAATTCCTGCCTGCACCTCCCTATGTAATCCAACCAAGAGCAACTCAAAGCGGTAAAAGAAGCAGTCCCCAACATTTAAACCCGGGACATCACCAATCTCGATGAAATCAAAGTGCTCCATATTATCCCTCATAATCTTCCCTGCTTTTAAATCTGAACGACGCAGTTTAGGGCACCCTGGTTTTGTAGCCTCCGCCTGCTGCTGTAAACTGCGTCGGATTGCATGATATTTTCGCAAGATTTCTTTAATGCGCTTCCGATCCTCCCCGTCTTCCGCCCCTTCAACAACAGGGTCTTCATCAATCTGATGAACGAATGCCATTGATGAAGAAGGCCCTGCTATGTGCTCAGACTTTAGCTTAGATGTGGCTGCTCCCTTTTGTTTCTTGACTTTTTCGTTGGCATCAAGCTTCGGTTGACGGTTGGATTTGCGCCCGCATCCCGGTCTACGCCCTTGGGGGGGGTGATCTCGAACTGCTATGGGCTTGCGCTTTCTCCGACTCCGTCTTGACCAAATAGGCTCAGACGTCCATTTGCCATTCTGTTTTGGACTCGTATCGCGCATTCTCTGCCCCGCCCCCCTCCCCCCCCCCCCGCCAACAACACTTAAATAGATTGAGAGCCCCAATTTAAGCCTTCTGAGACCACAACCTGACTGAAAGACCCCTTAAGCAAAACCAGATAAACAAAACACCAACAGCTCTCCTCACAGCATTTCCTCCTCTTCCTGCTTTCCCATCCCCCCTAAACCCCTCCCACCCCCCAAAAAACAATCAAACACAAATTTGATGCAACTATGT
This sequence comes from Sphagnum tenellum, assembly GCA_963921925.1. Classification (NCBI taxonomy): domain Eukaryota; kingdom Viridiplantae; phylum Streptophyta; class Sphagnopsida; order Sphagnales; family Sphagnaceae; genus Sphagnum; species Sphagnum tenellum. Next base: position 9,329,383 of record OY998153.1, on the reverse strand, counting down.
ACTTACCTCTGGAGCAGCTGTGACCTCCTTATCAACATCTACAACACCTTCATGGAAAACAACCATTGCCAAAGGTCCTGGCACTTCTTCCACATCATCATCTTCATTTCCCCAACTTCCATGCTCAAATTCTTCCATACTAGAAACACCCACCCCCACCCCCAAGGCTCCCTGCCCCTCTCTTTAAGCAGTAGCAATTTTGCTCCCCAACCCCACCCCACCCTTTTTCTCCCCTGCCCTCTTCACACAACCCACACACTAAACCATTTTTGCTCTAAGAAAAAACAACAACAATCTGCTGCAATAACAACAACAACAACAACACAAGAACGAATCCACTAAAACAAAGTAACAACAAAGGATAGAGAGATAGATACCCCACAACTAAATACCATTTATAGTAACAAAACACAAAACCCATTGCACATCTTTTGCACTACTGCAACACCCATCATTCCCACTCCCAAGAAAACCTCCCACTTAAAGACTAGGTCACTTTAATGGGCCACAAAAGAAAGAAAGAAAGAAAGAAATAAAGAAAGAGGGAAAGTGGTTGGGATTGTACAATTGAAAATTAAATGGTTAGTGAGAATGTACTCATTGGCGCCCTTGTGATGCAGTGTACCCATAACGTTTTAGGGATCATGGATGGACTTTTTTTGGTTTCCAGAGGACAAAAACAGTGTGAAGAATAAGTGAGAATCATATTGCTGCAAACTATAATTGGAGGGAAGGGGAATTTGCAGTGTAAATGAAAATGCCTTTTGAAACTTTGCAACTGCAAAGATAGGAACAACTAAGCAAGAGAAAAACATAACAAACCTCATTAGAAGAAAGAGAAATAGACCACACATGCCTTGTCATAAATGCTTCCAACAGCAAGCACTAACAAACAATCTCAAGTGTAATTGGTGGGTCCACAAGCAAGCAAAGCAAGCAAAGCAAGCAAGCAAGCAAGGGTTTAGGTTTAGATAGTTAACAATCACAAAGTCCCTTATGTTAAGACTCCACTTTGAAGAGAAGAATCCAGCAACTTCTGAATTGATACCCACTTTTCTTTTTAGTGCTAGATTTGGTATAGAAGGAATTTTGCAGAGATTTACCAAGTATAGACTTTCTATTGCTAAAGCCTGACATAGGTGTAAAAGATTGACAACAAGTATTGCTAATAACAATTTATTAGAAAGTCAGATCCTAATGGCTTCACATGGTACACAATCTGATATGAAGATTGGGATCCCATGACAAGAGGAAAATGAACATGATCCCATTTTGTTTTTGGGTTCCCCAAATGGTGCCAAATTGCCTCTTTATGAAAATTGTCTTGTTCAGCCAAAAAATGTTTTCTAACTTGAGATCCAAGAGTTTGACATCATCATCTTGAAAAACTTGATGGATTGTATCAAACATTAAATAATGGATAGGAGAATATGGTATGATTTTAGGGCTGTTGGAACCCTGGCACTTATCATTGTTCCGAGAGGGGATTTTTTTGTTGTTGTTTTAGTTAATGACAAATAAATTATGAATCCTTGCAAATTTTAAAAGTCCTAGTCACTTCTTGGGATGCCATTTCATATTAATGCAAATTTTAATGCATTGTTGCCTTTTCCCACACATTTTCCCAATAATATTTTTGAAAATGTTTAGAGTACCTACAGGATACAAGAAATTTGGAAGAGTTTAAGTGTTGGGCAAATATTGAAAGGAAGGTATTAAACTTTGAACACATCTCTAAATTGAATTTAGTGATATCTTGATTGATATCTACATCTTTGGATATAATTTTGTGATGACCAATCTTGAAATCTCAATTTTTCCACTCTCTTCATAACATTAATATTTTATGGGGGTAGAAAGGTGAAAGAAGGGTCAAGGTATCAAGTTTGGTTCTAAGTTAAGTCGAAGGGGTTTATATAGTTAATAATGAGGATGTTTAATTCTTAAAAGGATACAAAGCTCTTAAGGTCTTTTTATTTTGGTGGTGCCACTTCTAAAACCTAATGGTTTTTTTTAATTTAAATGTTGTTGTTTTGTGTTTCCTACTTTTTCAAATTTAAGAATGTCCAACGTCAAAAAAAATTATATTATAGCTTTGATTTTGAAAGTTTTGTGTTTCGTAAATGCTTGTGAAATGTTTTTTTTTTTTTTCATTGTGCTTGTTTTGCTAGTCCTCAAAGTTTTGTAACTTCTTTAAATTTTGTTTTCTTTCCTTTTTTCTTTTTTTTTTTTTTGTCTCCCTCAATATTTTCACGATTTCAAACTATTGCATTACTAATGTCTATTCACCACATTTTTTCCAACTATTTCGGTCATGTTGTTATGATCAAATCATCATGTTTCTCTTATTTGTTTTGTCATTTAGTTACATTTTCCTCGCATTGCCATCTATTTTTTGGGTGTTATTGCCACCTATTTGTGTTGTAAATTGTAGCGTGGTATTGTTAACACCTATTCTTTTTGTTGCATTGTTCCCATGCCATTTTATCTCATTCATGTGTTACATTGAGCACTAACCCATTTAAGTCCACGCCATTCCCTCACCAATTTCAGCGCATTTCTCCCACTTAATCTAATTGTTATTTAATTCAAAGTTGTGTGTGGTACTTATCCCCTTTGCCTTTGTGTAGGTGTGGATCTTTAGGCTAGGAATGAACATTGAAATTATTATTATATTTTATGTGTTTAAAATGTTTGTTTGTTTGTATGTATGGGCTTCTATGTTAGATTAATAAATTTATTTTTGTTTATTGGTGTGCATAATTTTTGTACTTAAGATTTTAAAGCATACAAAACCTCAATGTAAGACATCAAACATTAAACTTCAATTACATTATACACAGGTGCAAACATGATAACATGAGCCGCATCCACGTGCTGTTGGGACTACTTTTGGAGGAATAGTTTTTTTTTTTAATTTCAAAAGTTGTTTTTTAAAAAATCATATTTTTATGTCAAGGTTTATGTAAAAGATTTCAAAATATATGTAATTTTCAAAAGTTTTGGAGGCTATTTATAAATCCTTTTTGTGTTAAAAAACATGCATTACAATGTTTAATAAGTGTTTCTGAAAGATTTTTATTCATCAGATATTTTTCAAATTAAATCACATATTCCAATGATATATTATGAACCTTATTATATAAAATCTTATACTTTCAACACCAAATTAAATTATCATTTCGAAACTTGAAAAACTAAACCCACATTACATTAGTATGGTTGCACCACAATGTGCATGAAATTTGTAATTTTTAAAAAAAAACCTTAAGCCTTAACCTTAACCTTTTTTTAAAAAAATTCTTCAACCTTTGTAATGTCTTATAATTTTTGAATATATTTCAACATTCTAGGATCTTCCATATTTTTTATTAAAACAAGTATATTTTTTCCATTTCCTAGTAATATTTCTCTAAAAACTACAAATGGATTAGTCCTTTTTAATTGAAACACTAAAAAAAGTCTATAAATTAACCCTAAACCCAACTGTATAGTCATGAAAAACATCAAATTTGAGATTATATATATCATTTATATGATTATTTAACCACCAAATAACTAAGCAATTACGCCCTTACCAACTCTTTGATTTGTGTGTGAAGGTTTGAATGGAATGAAAATGTGTGTTTATTGTAGTTGAAACATGAAAGGAACTATTCAAGGTTATTTCATTAATTTTCCAAATTTAAAACTTTGATTAGTATTTTGAGATTTGTTTTGATATTTTCAACTTTGCAATTGGGATACTAAACTAATAAACACATGGGGGAAAAATTTGTGTGAAACAAAGCAAGGACACTTCATGCATTAAATGGGAACTTGTGGATGATTGTATATTTTGGTATGACTTGGAGCCATTATGTAAACATCAAAGATGTGGTGGTGTATATTGATGTATTTTGAAATATTGTATTATGATAGGGTTGTTCAAAAAAACATGACGAGATAATTTCACATCAACAGACATGTCAACATTATGTCAATTGTATGAAAGTTTCAATCATTTCAATATTTTTTTCTTATTTTTTTTGGCCATATATGGACAAACTTTAGTCACATCTTACACATTTGGGATATTTGTATTTCCTTGTTCATTTTCATGCTGAATTATTATACCTCATATAAAATATCTACCTTTTCTTATTAGGTATACAATTTCCCAAAAATTCATATAATGACATGATGTTGGCATGTTTACATCCAAGCTCAATATGTGAAACATCTAGATAAATTGACATGTCATATATTGATTGTATTTTCCCCAAAAATCACAATTTAGTAAAAATGAAGAGATAGTTTCACATTATAATGTGAAAATTTGACAATAGTCAAACAAGAAAAACATTGTCACCATCAAACCAAAAATCCAACAAAAATGGTGGAAAAACAAACTTACATAAAAACAATGGATTGACAATCAATGCAACAAAATGTTTGGTTAGGTAATGGATTGGTAATGGGGTGAAAACATGGTAAAGCATGCCACAAAAGTATCCACCATGAAAAAAACCTAATCAAATTTTTTTAAACTTCCATTATGAAGTAATGGTGCACTCCATTGAATTTATGATTAGCTACACATAAAGTTTGAACAATTTTAATATAAAAAAAATGGATGAAAAGTATGTTTTAAACTGGTTAGATTTTTAAATTTCAAACATCCTTTTGGGCGAACCCATCCTTGGGTTATACCACTAGGAACCACCTCAAGGAATGGTTGAGGAACCAAAAATAACCTAATCATCTTTTTGGGCCCCTTTCATTAAATGTTTTCACAATTATATATTATTATCTTTTCATGTTTATCAATTGCATGTTTTAAAATATGGCTTGAAGTTTATTTGGGAATTTTTAAAAACTGAAAAATCTTAAAATTTTATATTCTTAATTTAAATGGCCCTTTAAAAAATTAACAGCTTCAACTTTGGAAATTCATAATTAAATCATATTTAATCAATTAATTTCCAAATAGATTTTTCAAAAAGCTAAATGACTTTCAAATTACCTTAGAAAAAATATTCATAAAATTTTTTATTTATAAAATCGTAAATCATGTTCCAATTTGTGTTTTTAACCAAAAACTTCAAAGAAAAAAACAGACGTTACATTTCCAAAAAAAATTCTCAATGCAATGATTGGGAACATCAAGATTAAAAATTTTATTGATATTATTGATATTTCAAAATCTATGGAACCTAATAAATGTATTCAAAAAAAATTATGAAAATGTTCATTTAAGTGTTTTCTATGATTTTTCAAAGTTCAATGGGTCCAAAAAAATCAAGGTGTGATGTTTCTAGTGGTACCACCCAAGGACATGATTGCCCTTTTATATGAAAACTTTAGTAAACTATGGCTATAATATGAAGAAAATAAAACACATCGATACAAATTAGTGCTTCATCCATTTGAAAGTATAAAAATTTAAATATAATTATACTTTCATCTTATTTTCATGCACTTTCAAAAGTGGGACACATACTTGCCTCTACTTGTATTTCTAAAAAAATACTTAAATGCATATTTTAATGCAATATTTTAGTATTATTCAATGAAATCAAGAACTTCCTTTTATTGAACATTATAGTTAAAAACATTCATGAGTTCAATGTATTAAAATTCAATTTATGGATAGTTTCCATAAAACATCAAGTATCCCTCATTGGCATACTTTACCATGTTTTCACCCAATGGTTTTGTCCAAAAATTAGGCTAAAGGTAAGTGCAATAAACTTTTAAAGGAATATTGTGATGCACCACACATGGAATTGGTGGGGCACTACATGGGTAATAAAAAATAGCTATTATCAATTTAATTTTTTTTAATCTTGAAAAATGTGTGAATGTTTGTTCAATGTGTACCAAATAGTTGATTTAAAAGTAAGGAGGATTGTTGCAACCATTTCAAATTTCAAATGAATGGATTTTATGCCAAGTTTTTTAATTTGCAAAAAGTACAATGCAATTTATGGTGGTTATGAAAATTGTTAAATAGCAATGTGCTTCATTTCATCAACCATAAAGAGCTTACAAATGGCGCAAGTTTGTTTTTTATGTGCAAATATTCAAGCATTATGAACTTCCAAAGGACATTTGTAGTTTGGAATCCTTAATGTTTACCAAAAACACATTTTGTGAACTATTTGAAACATAATGGGGTTTAAGTTCAAACCAAAATCATCTTCTAAACCCAAAATCCATTACAAAACAAATGAAATAAACTTAATAATCCAAATTAAATTTTAAGCTATTTTGTAACAAATGAACACAATTGGGTGGACCATTCATACATGGTTGAATTTTACACCAGGAACTTGGAACACTTTACAATGGATGTTACACCATACTTTCCAAAAAATAAATTTAATGACACAAATGAGAAAATTTTAGTAGTGGTGCATTTTTTTAGGGATTAGAATTGTCTTTCATAGGTGGCCAATCACAACTCCATTGAAAAGTGCAAAAAGGGTACAAGGATCAATTTGATGATTGATGTTGAGAAGTGAAGTAGTGTAATGATATAAAATTTTAAAGGTCCTCATGTAATTCTATTTGTTGCATCCACATAGATGTCTTTGTTTTACTTGAAACCAAATGATTCTAGAAAATATTGACATTTGTAATTTAAACTTGTTGGAACTTTTTCTTGTTCATACACCAATGTCATTTAAATTCTATGAACATGATCTCAAAAGGGTTGTAAAAGTGTCTTGGGACATAATTGAACTACCTTGTGCATACTTAATCAAAATCAAACTTCTTTTCCACAATTAGGTGCAATTTTGACTTTGGAATCAATAGGAAAAATGAACTTGTGGTATTGTGCATGTATTTTCAAGTATGTGGACCAATGGGTTTGAATGTTAATGATGGTTAGCATGAGGAACCATGACCTTGTTCACATATTATAGTCATTCAAACTTTTGAATTCATTAGAGTGATTTTGTGGATTGGGGTTAGTTGACAAGATCAAGGTATGAGATACATGAAAGTATTTGTGTCAAATAAACTACTTTGAGTGAGGATTTAAGACATCTTTTTGCAAGGATTCAAAATGGGTCATCAAACTTCATCAAATAAAACATTTAAGTCTTTCATTGAAGTTGGAATTGAGGAACTTATAAATAAATTATAAGCATGTTGTTCAAATCTTGAAATCTTTTGAGTTAAGAAAAATTGAAATCTAAGCACATAATTGAAAAAATTGGCAATGATGAGGAAAGAATCACACCTTTAAAAATGAATGACTTGCAAATGTATCAAACTTGAGTCAACAAATCCAAACCTAAAAACAAATGTAAAAAATATGATGTACAAACTATCCAAATTCATGAGAATATTGACCTCTTTTTCTAATGCAATGAACAAATTTTGTAACCCTAGCCTTGAACAAGCATTGCAAAAGTTAAGCTAAAACAAACATCAACTATAAATGAAAGGTGAAAAAGAAATTTTTTTGGAGTTCAAAACAAAAACATGCGTGACATGGAAGTTGCGAAAAGAGACTTATAAAAATTTACCAGGATGTTAATTCTTTGAAAATCATTGGACATTAATAAATCAATTTTGAAAGAACAAATACACATATTGTCAAAAATATATTCAACATTTGTTAGATATTGATGAATCCTTTAATATATGGTCACATGCTTAAAACAAAGCTTGAAATGGCAAGCTCAAAACTTCTACAGTTATAGTGCACAATGTGTTAAATTGACTTTAATCAAGATTAATCTCAAAATCATGTTGATTAAAAGATTCTTGACTTCAACCCAAAGCTCACAAATGAACAACATTGTAAAAGAGCAAACAATATCAATCAAATGACAATCCCAAAGGTTGCATTGTGAACTAAAGATTTATATAGATAAACAGAGTACAATAGTAAATACTAAATTCTTTAATGCAACTCTTTCTATGTATTGATTAAATGATTTAATATTGGTTTAAATGTAGAGGGGGTTTTTTCTATTTTAGCATGATGGTAAATACATAATTTAGCAACACCATGTGGACAACAAACTGTGAACTTGGGCATTGCTGAAAGAGCATACAACACCGTTTCAACAATGGAAGCTTTCAAGTTGTCATAATGTGGCCATGTGAACTTGCCCAGCCTTGGCAAGTTCCACAACATCCCAAGTTCAATAAATTGAATGATATTTCTATTAGTTTGTAATAATGAATTGAACCTTATAATAACTCAAAGGATGGTACTTGGAGGTTTGGCACTTAACTATATGATGTATGTGTGTATATTTCTATGATTAATATAGATAATAAAAAGTCTTGTGTAGGAGGAGAGGAATTGCGTCATTTCAACAGAACCAGTTGGGATCAAATACCATTGGGACCATATTAACTTATTTTTGGTTTACAACACAAACAAAAAAATAATTCAAACAAAAAAATCACATTTCTTTCAGAACTTATTGATTTGAATTTATGAACATGCTTATATCATGTTTATTCCACAGTACCCAAACTCCTTTACATAGAAATAATATGTGTATCCATTTTTGTAGGTCTCATTTCATCTAATACGTTGCGTTATCTTTAAAATACATTTATATTGCTGTAGTTTTAAAATGAAAATCTACCTTGGAAATTATCTTCAGGGTTTTAGAAACCATTTGTGCACCATTCATTAATGAACTTGCTGCTTTTCTTTCATTTTTAAAAGTTTAAATCTCCATCCAATGTAAGAATATTGCTAGATCATGTTAAGGCAAAAAATTATAAGGGATCTAGATTGCTTATATTATCCAACCTAGACGTCATGGATTGTTGAATAGCATGACCTAATTGATGATATTTTTCTCAAAATTGAACCATGTTCTTGCAAATTATATTCCACTAACCATGAGGTTGTAATATGGTCCAATGGATGTTCATCACATAATCTTCTAGAGTACGTTACTTGGGTACAACATAGAAATGTGAACCATCTTGCTGATATCATTTCACTTGATGGTTGGTAATTATGATGCATCTAGAGTAGGCAATTTGACCAATAGTTCAATTGAATTGTCATAAAGGAAATGCTTAAAGATTGATGTGTAAATTAAATTTAGGTGTGTTCCCCCAGTGTTAGATAGACTATTAATTACTAGTTTCATAATAACTTGTGATTTTATTGTCTTTGAATGCAAAATGTAACACTGTTAAAAAAAAGAAGGTGTCAAACTAGTGTGATGGTAATGATGTCCTTTAATGCAATTAAATCCTATAATAGGAATGACTAATAACATGCAAAACTTGCATGCAAATTACAAACTAGCAATGCCAAAAGAAGGGTAGCTCAAAGCCAGTGACATTGCCACAAAAGTGAAGATGGGCATGATCTTTTGCCATAGGTGCAGTTCTGCAAAATGGGCACCAGTGCTAAGGGCATGCTTTCCAGTTAGGATTTTGATATTGTCAACAAGGGATCCATACTTCTCTGACATACTTTCGATTTTGATGTTGGTTGCAACACCTGTGCCTGTGTAGATGAAGCTTTGAGTTGACCATGAAATTGACGTCCTGGTGTCCGAGGTGTTGTATGTTGGCTTATTAAGACCAAACCCGTTGACTGTGGCTCCTGAAATAGAAGATATCTTGATCACAGACTCTGAATTTACTGGAGAGTCTGGATGTTTGGCTATATCAAATTGAACCGTGAATACTTTTCCAGTTGCAGGATTGATGGCCAATGTGGTTGTAATAGAACCAGAAGTACTTCCAGTTGTGGAATTAGGATTGTTCAAGTGCACACAAAATGAACCTGGCCATTTTGGAGATTGCATATACATGTTAACGGGAAGAACTTGTATAACATTGCCAACAACCCAGTTTACAAGGGCAGACGTAGTATTATCAAAACTCATTGTAGTGTTTGTGCTAACTATTCCAGTCAAATTCATTGATTCAAAGTCCCCGTCAATAAGGGTCACCGCATTGCTTGAAACTTTTGGTGTTGTAGTAGTAGTTGTATTGGTTGTATTGGTAAATGTTTCAATCTTGTTGTTGAAGTGCCACCCTTCAGATCGAATCAAACCATCATGAACATTCACAACATCTGAACATCTTACTATGCTTATCCAATATGTTGCCCAAAGGACAAATATATAGGCATTAAGGATTGTGGATCTGATGTTGAAATTTGTTTTGCTGCATTGTGCAAGATTTTTGTTAATCAAATCTTTGGTCTTAAGACTTTATTGTTAACCATTGTGCAATAATGTGTTATAGAACTTTTATTGTGCATCACATCTTCTCAAGATGTTGTTTCTGGATGGTTATTTTGTGTATTATGGGTGATATGACAATAAGAATGTGAATACTTAAGCAATTCAGTTGCTCTCATCTACATGTGTCCAATCTGCAAGGAAGCATTTTTAGGTTTCATGCATTGTTTGATTGAGTTATTGCTTTGTCCAACATGTAAAAAAATGTTCATATATATATTTTCCATCAATGAAGCTCAAAAGGAACACCTAAAATTTTCATCAAGATCAAAGTGCATATTATTATTTCATCATATGTCAAAAATACTGTGACAAGTAGGCAAGCCATGCACATTATATATATATATATATATATATATATATAAAATGCAGATAGTACAGAATCAACATTTGCAATACTTTGAAATTCCAAGATGATATTATCTTTCATTTCAACTTGGGTTATGAATTCACATGCAATTTGAAGCCGAGATCTTAATTGGACGAGGCAAGTTCAACACCACAGTGTTTTATGTGGGAGAATTTTTTTTGGTCAAGTAAACAATTGGATCAAAACTGTGTGTGCATGCCATCAACATGTGAGACGTCTGTGAGGTGGAAGTAACATCACTCGTAGACAATATTTCACATGTTAATGTAATAAACTTGAGAGAATTTTCTTACTTGACAACTCTAGGGGCATGCATTGTTGTTGATGCATTTCGCATACATGGAGACGACATCCTTTGCTGTCTTTTGGATTTGAATGAATTTTCAATCCACATAACACTGTCTCAAATGTTTTGAAGCCAAGTTATTGGGTGGGCTAATAGTTTATTTTATATCCTTCTTCTTCTTTTTTTAAAATACTCTTTCTATCATGAAATAGAAGTCTAGTACTAGATTACCTGCATAAATTGTCCTTTTATCTTCATCAAAGGCAAAATCCAATATGATTCAATCCTCACATACGTAATACTTATATACAGACTTCCAAGTATTCCATGAGGGAAGCTATTATTTTTCAAAAATCAGTCCTACCAAAAATAAATTTCAAAGCCCTAAAAACTAAATCACAAACATGCATCCCATCACATCAAATTACACACTTGTGCGAAGAAAATTCTAGCGCTTGGATATTTATTAACAAAGTACCTGCTGTCAAGCCTAGAATTGAATTTCAACTCCTCCACACACACCCACACACACACACACACACTATATATACTTGGGAGCTCACGTTTGGAGCTCACGTCTTCAAATCCCAACCACAGCAATGATTCTCATATTTTTGGAGCACTTTCTGTACTGAAACGTATCGGCTTGCTTGTATGTTAGTTTTGTGAATTCTCCAATTTCCTCTGACTATCGCTCTGAAAGTGTGGAGACAAAGGAACGATGAGATTGCGGGGGAGCAGTTAGCAGCAGCAGGCAACAAAAGACCAGTACAGCGGCTTCACATCGCTTGCGATCCCTTCCTTCCTTCCTTCCTTCCTTCGCCTAGTTCGCCGGAAACCGCCTTCGTTCTCATCCCACAAACCGCCTTCGGGAAGATGCCGTTCATCCACTCCAGAAAGAAAAGGATGCAACGCCCATTTTCACCCCCCCCCCCCACAGCGCTTTCCTTCCCATCGCTAACTAACCGCCTTTCCAGGATGCTCTTCATCCACTTTAGAGATCTGACAGTGAGAACATATGGGTTCGTCAACCTAGACTCCCTCTGATCAATATTGTCATCCACTTCAGGACCTCAAATTTCATCCTCCATGACCAGGGCACACCAATTATCATTCAGTTGATCATGGTTTGTGTAGTGAACCATGGAATGTGCCTGTTAGCCACCATTCCGTAAGGTGGCAATAGACTCGTCCAGAGCTAATTCCAAAGCATAAATGATTTTCTGAAGTTCGAAATAACATGCACGTCCATTGATGAATAGACTAAAGATTTGCATATGGACATTTGGAAAGGATCAAAATTGCAAGCCTAAAATTGTTGCCTAAACAATGTGCTTCGAATGTAATTTGAGATATGACATATGTAATAATCCATTAGACATGAACTCATGCACATTTTGACAAACCAATAAGACTATACATATTCATATAAATATCAGCTTTTGTTTGCCCAAGAAGTTATCGTCAAGTCATATATGTTCAAGGATTTGCAAGAAGACATGTCAGACAGAAGTTTATCCCATGTATCCTACAAGTAGGCTACTGGGGCCCAAACTCCCAGACTTCATGAAGAGGAGAATTGCAACTTGACAATAAGAAATGGGCTTCTGAAAGTGAATCACTAAGGCCAGCAAGAACATTAGCTTAAATCAGACAGAAAAGGACGTGCGTACAACCTGAGGAGGAAATAGCAATGAAGTTCAACATCAAGGACTTGTTGAGGGAGTCGGAAACCAAAGGAGGCTACAACACAGGCTTGTATCAGAAAGGAGAAGGGTGTGAAGACCGAATGGTATGAAAATGCTTATGCGAAAATGGCTCACAGAATGTGACAAAGACATGTCACATGTCACATACTTTAAATACCCACCTAATGGCATACAGTAGAATAAAAGAACAGCAAAGGAACAGCACTGAGTGACATCTTCCAAGCTAGAACACTAGCATCTGACAACTTCTATCAAACAGGTCGATCAGGACATGCATTCTGCATTAGCAATTCCAATACCCTTTGATGTCAAATGTACACTGAATTGACAGGCTGAGCTAGTTCCTTGCATTCAGGAAATTAAAAAGAACAAAGAGGGAAAAATACATCATTGACAAGGATGCCAAATTCTAGCACTGTGAATTACATCTACACTGCTGATCTACTGTATCAAAAAGAAGGGAACAGACTTTGATCTAATCTATCAAAAAGAATGAAGGAGACTTTAGGGAACCCCCTGCCCCCCCCCAAAATGGCTTCAAAATAGCAAAGCATTCCATGTCCACATGCACCTCACATCAAACCTTCAAACCTACATACAAACTTGTGCAACCAACATATAAGTTGTACTGGGACTTTTTAATACATAAACTCTGCCTCAACAACTTCAACAGATCATGCAATTCCAAGACAGTTTCGCACCCCTCTTTCAAAAGAATCAAGAGCCACTGTTGTCTCCTTCAGTGCACCCATCACGTTCTCCCTTCACAATACAACATGTTGATCACTCCAACTGCCTAAAAATTGAAGACCTGCTCATATATTCCAGAAGCCCTACAGAGTTTCCAGACATTCACATAATTTGAAGTTTGTAAAAGAAACCTCAGAGGATGCACAAAGTTCAGAGGGTTGGTTCAGCACATACCTCCTAGAAGTAGCACCAGCTGCCCCATCTGCTAGAAGCCTGTCCAATGCCACAAATGACCTGCACCCACAATCTTTCTTACTTGCAGATTCCCTTGGACAGGGTTCCCTCTCAACAAAATTCACTACAGCATATCCTCCATGTCATGTCCATGCAAATGAAATGGCTCTAAATGCTGTTGATACTATTCATTGTATCTAGAACTGTTTATATGCTAGGAAGTGTGCTGTCTATCTTGTCTTCTACTCTGCTGTACCAGATGTAAAGACCAATAGCTATAACCCTGCATCAAGTTGTACTTCAATGTGTTTGATCCACAGAACTTCATATTGAAAAAAAAAAAATCCACTTTCTCTGAACCATACTTGACCAAGCTCTCAATAGAAACTAGAAAATCAAAGTTCACCAAAAAGAGAAGGGAAAAGTGGACCTGATCAATGCATCCAAGGCAGCATCTGCATTCACCTTCAAAGGATCCTCTCTATCCAGCAATGAAGCAGCATTCTTTAGAACCAATCGAAATGTGCACACCTGCAAATTCCATTGAAAGGCCCAGCAAATTCCAGTCATGATGATAGGTGTGGAGCAAATGTAACACTGCAGACTCCATTCTACTTCAGGAAAAATCACATGACCAGCAAAGGATAAGGAACTGACAGATATAAAAAATTTCTGGCTTGTATTTCAGATCAAAATAAATAGGCTGGTAAGGCAAAAGGGCTAAAGTTAGATACCTCAACACCAGTTCGAGTCTGCATTTCAACAATAGAACCTGGTTGAGCAGGCATACAATCTCGGGCAGCCACCTTTACTAGTCTTCCTGCCTCCTCATAGTCCTCAAATGAGGAACCATCAGCTCCAGCTGGATTGTATAAACATCACCCTTAAAATTAGAAAGCATGGGAAAAGATCCGTTCAAAAAAACTCTGTGAAACCCCATAGTGATCAAGTAGTAACCCTAGGACAAATTCTCCAGCATATTTCCCAGATATTAAAGATATTTGCAAAAAGAAGAGGGCTCAAGGTGAAGAGCAGCAGTTTTCCCATTAAGGGGGTGAGATCAACACCTGACAGCAAAAAACAAGTAATAAACAGTGCCTGGAACTCCTTTTTCCCCTAGGTTGGTGATAAAATTAGTTTTCAGCTTAAGTTTTGATTTAGCTTTCATTTTTGTTGTCACTGCTATGAATGCTGTGCAATAAATGGCCCTTCGTGAAAAAACTGTTGCTCTTTGCCTTGAGTTTGCTTTCTTTTGTGGATAACCAACATTTAGGGATGACACAGGATTTCAGAATGTAAGAGGGGCCAAAGACAGGGTTATTTTAAGAATAACTTCAATGACAAACCAATCAGTTTATTGTCTACCTATACTCACAGAGAAGGAGCAGGGCAGAGTCGAGGCGGTCACGGGAGGCATTAATAGGTGCAAACAAGAATTTGGCTGTCTTCTGCTTCTGTCCCTTTAGCCATTCCTTTGGTCCAGCTGTTCATGACCTCAGAAAGATGCAAGTTCAGAACACAATACAACTCCCGTACACAAAACACTTCCTCACAACCCTTGCGTGCAAATTGCGATGAATTTGAACTTCTGCATCCTACAATCCCCGTTGAAAATTAGACTGCGATCGGCTCCGGCTCCGGCTCCGTAGTAACCATACCCGAAAACCTCAAATCGAAAGAGGAAGAGAACAGCCAACACACAAAAAAAAAAAAAAAATTAAATGAAAGGAAATACAAAGCACATGGAATGAGTTCCGACCTTACAGATTCCAAGGCTGAAGGCGTATGAAGAAGGACAGTTGGAACAGAAGGCGGAAAGCATAGCCAGCGCCGCCGCCGAGATGACGCCTCTCCTCCTCCGCATACAATCATGTAACTCTTGTCCTCCTGCATAATCTCCTCCTCTTGCGACTCCCGCACTCTCCTCCGCCTGTTCTCCTTCTCCACCTCTGACGTCACTGTTGCTATCCGAGACAACAACACCCGTGGTGGTATGTAAGCTTCCCACCAAGGTAGTGATAGCAGACGAATCGGCTGAGGCAGGCGATGATGATGATGAAGAAGAAGTAGAAGAAGAATGTGAGGAGAGTAGTAGTGCACACGAGGGCCTAACGCAGCAGGCCAGTGTGAGGCACGCCACCGCCATGGCTCTCGTCGTCGGCCACTTCACTGCAACCGCAAAACCAACTGCAAACTGCGGCACACACACCCTGAGAGCAGCAGAGAGCTAACTTATCCAAACTGAGGTCTCAAAAGGACTGCACATACTTAACCGCTACTTGACCATGGTTTGGTTCCCCTGACCTTCCATTAAAATTTATCATTCGACAGCAAATATGGAGGTCATTTATATTCAACCTTTTTTTTTAAAAATTATTAATTAATTAATTAATTAAAGTTTTTTTTTAATTTTTTATGTGGATTTTTTTATTGGCCTTGTCTACCAAGGCAAGGATATGGTGTTTAGATTCATTATAGAGTGTATATAGTAGCTTAAGGGATTTTGGACCCTAGGTAGTAGTAGGTCTATTTTTTATCCGAGGATTTTTGAAAGATGATATTTTTGGCTTGTGTTGAGACTTGAGATTGGTTATAGAGTTATGATATCATGAACAATTTTGGTTTCTTTTAGAGGAGTTTATTTATTGAAGATTATATTTTGGCATGGTGCGTAGTCAAGTATTAAGTGCGTACTCAAGCACAAGTTAGCTAAGAAGCTCAACAGTGATAGAAATTGTTGAAGTGCCCTTTCACTCAATTGGGAGGAAAACTCAAATGGGAAATGTCCATTATGTTACAACTTTTGCCCAATTCTGCCCAAGCGTCTTGCAATCCCAAACACAAGGAACTTGCCAACTGCACCCCTGTCAACTCCGCATGCAAGGGCCACTGCACCTCCCAATATCATCCACCGCAAATATTGAAACCAGTGTCTTTGCACTCTTCCCATGTTTTGGTGTAGATAAGCATGTCATCCCATACTCTCCTGAATTCATCATCCCAGAAGAAGTCACGCACAATTGTTGGAGTCACATCCTCCAACACTGTTCGGCTTCGATACTCTGTAGGACCCACCTAAAACCATTGACACAGTGACAAACACCAGGGTACAGTCAAATCAAACTTCATCAGTCAGACCTGCTTATCTCCCCTACACAAAGATGTCTTACTTCTCATGAATCCAATGCAAGATAGCCTACCCTGCAACCACCAAAGACATTATCATAGTACCTCAGGAGATTCATTCCAAAAGAATTCTGCCATGTTGAGAGTTCTGGAGATTGAATCAGAAATAATATTTGTTTGGGAATGTGGAAACATTGGTGCACATCCCTGGAATTCTACAAATAGAGCCATATCATTATGCATTTTCAACATTCCTGCTTCTTGAGGTCTGGCAGACCACATGTCCCACAACTCACAGACCTGTGCCAAACCATACCATTGCTAGCCATAGATTACCATGGCTTAAATTTCAGGTACACAGAATGCAAACATCTCAAGAGCAGATTCATCAAAGCTTACCTCAGGGTCACGTCGCCAGGCTTGATAATTCATGTTTGTGGCTGAACGATCCATCATCAGCTGCCACGCTGGACCTCCATCAGTCTCATCCAATCGTTTCATGAATGAGCTCAAGTCTTCATCTGTTATTAATGTCTTCTTCTTGTTATCTGTCACTTCATACTGACTACAGTACCACGCCATTGCCTGGTCTTAGTCCACTGAAAAAACAGACTTTTCACCATCTAAATGCAGAAAACTGCTGACATACAAAGACCTGCACCTTCCATGGAATCATTTTGCCCTTTACCTTGATGGAACAGATAGATCACTGCTGGGAGGGAATTCTGCTGCTTGCACAAGAGGCCACATCCACTTCCTAAATTTTGTCCATGCCTCCTTTAGTATTGGATAGACAGAGACAGCAGTCACTGCTAGCCAAAACCGCCGCCCACCCAGTCCAGGTGGTGCCTGCCACAACAGGCGAGGCCTACTTTTGATCCCCAGAAGAATAAAACTTGCCCACTGAGGTTTCCAGGACCAACCCACAACCAAACCAACTGTAATTGCCACCCATATTGGCACCAGACATACCATCACATCTGCTGCGGTCTCCAGAACTGCTGGCGTGCCCCATAACAAATAGTTCACCTTACCACTTGCATCCATTCCCAGCTCTGTGCTCCAAAACCAGAGCTTAAAAAATTGCCTCAAACCAACACACTGCAAAGAAAAGCTCTCCAAGACAATCTGAACCCAACCAAAAGCATTTTACAGATTAGAAACTAGAGCTATGCTTCAGCTATCCTTTCCAATTGTAATCCACCTTAAGTCCTTGGTGCACATGAAGTTATGAAGACTTGAGCTCATATCATGCTGCAGTTATGAGCAGCATCCACTCCAGTACCTTTTCCTACCTAATTGTCATTCCCATCCAAGCTCTAACCCTAAAGGGGTGGTGACCACTGGGATATCTATGGAAGAGATTTCTCACCAACAGTCAGAGGAAACCAGAACAACCATAAAAGTCAATGACAAGCTAGAAGGGTTCACTCAGAGTGGCTGAGGAATCTCTCTGTACTCTCCATCAATACACAAACTTCACCAGCCTCTGGAATACAAAGCTGTCAGATATGAGAACCTAAGTTAGGAGTTACAGAAAATCTGGTTCTACTTATTGTCAGAAAAGGAAACCCTAACCCTAAGTATGCTTTGGCGACACTTCCAGTGCTGCCTTGCATGACATTCCCAACTGCGGGCCAAATCAGCTGGTAGCATAGAAAAGATTGAGATCTTTTTCTAGCAATATCTCTCAGTCCCATTAGAGATGATTAAAAAAAATCTCTGAATTCTCTCTGCAGCAATGGCTCTAACCTGTTGATCAAATGAAACAACTTCAAACCCTAACCCTGAGTCTGCTTTGGAGACACTTCTGGTGCTGCCTTGAGTGGCATTCCCAACTGCAAGTGAAATCGACTGATATCACCGAAAAGATCAAGAATTTTCTTTGTAATCTCTCTCAGTCCCATTAGAGAAGATTTTTAAAAAAATCTGTGCAGTCTCTTTGCAGCAATCGCTCTATCCTATTGATTGAATGAAACAATTTCAAACCCTAACCCTGAATCTGCTTTGGAGACACTTCAATTGCTGCCTTGAGTGGGATTCCCAACTGCAGGTGAAATGAGCTGGTAGAATAGAAAAGATCAAGAATTCTTTTGCAATGTCTCTCTCAGTCCAGTTAGAGATGATAAAAAAATTTCTCTGCAGTCTCTCTACGGCAATTGCTCTATGCTGTTGATAGTGCGAAACCACTACAACATTGCGAAGGTTCTTGTCAGCAAATGTTTGAAAAACCGTTTAAAAGGTCACCTTGCTCTAGTTTTCATGTGCTTTCAAACTGACAAATGAAAACCCTCGTTCTGGCTCATCGCTAAAATCCCACCACAGAGCCCGTCCGTAACCGTAAAGCTCGCTGGATGACTCATTCAAGACGCTGTCCTTGATTTATTCCAGTCCACCTGCATGGCCACCGGAGCCTGAATCTCAGACTACCGTAGTAGACCTAAATTGAACACATTTTTTCGGAGCCATTTTCTCTTTTTCCTTCAATCATTGCAACCCTCGCAATGAGCCTATTTTTCGCAAGAAGACCCAATTTGAACCGCCCAAACAAAAAAAACAAAAAAAAAAGAGTTCTAGAAACCTGTCTGCACATCCGCAACCACAAAATCTGCCTCTGCAACAGGAAAAAAGATCCAAAACCTTGAGAGGCGGGGGAAATCACAAAGCCACAGTCAATGCACAAGAGGACAAGAGATCCAAAATGCAAAGCGATGATAGTTAGTTACTTACATGCTTAATTACTTACAAAACAGGGACCACTGGGACTCGCGTCGCGATCGTTCGCTCCTTTCCAATCGGCAGCAAGCAGCGCGCGAGCTGAAAATGGCTTCCTTCAAGAACCAACTCATCTACTGTCGGCAGCAGGCCAGCAAGCAAAGGCGCGCGAGAGCTGAAAAGGACTTCCTTTTTCAGTCTCCTTACGAACGACCAGCCACTCATCAGGCTCCCTGAAGCCCTACATCATCCAAAATCCTCAACTTTCGACCAATGATGGAAGGCCACGCGTCTCTTCTGTCCAACTATCTTCCTCCTGAGGCGTCTCTAGATCTGCATCCATCTCCCTCCCCCCCCCCCCCCCGCCGGTTCTTTCATAAGGTTCTCAGTAATTTGTTTTCCCCCTTTCTTTAATTGCTTTTGGAAAGTGGCCATTTGCAATTTGTGGGATGAATGTAGCCCCCCCCCCCCCCCCCCCCCCCCCCCAAAAAAATATACCTTACTCTAAGGTCATTAAATAATCCTCAAAGTAGTGAAATTAAATTTTGTGAAATATTAAGTTGACATGTTTTCTTTCTGTTGACATTTGATCTCATGGAAATCCATTAGAAAATCATGTCCATGAAGGTAGTAGTGGATTATTGTTGTTGTTATTATTTTATTTTATTTTCTCACATGGACATTTTGATATTTCATGGATTTATGTGAGTAAAAATGTTTGCGGAGGTACATGATTTTTTTTGGAAATTTTAATTTCACAAATTTCCATGAGAAAAATACATCCATGCGAGTAGAATTTTTAATTTAATTTAATTTTTGGTTTCACATGGACATTTGACATCTCACACAATTCCGTATGAAAACATGTCTAGAAAAACATCTCCTAAATTTGTATTCTCATTTTAAATATTTTTTTCATGTAACTTCATTCACCCTTGTTTTTGACATTCCAATTTGTTTATTATTTGAAAGCTTGAATCACGAGAGCGCACCATAGTAGGATGTACCATAGAAGGTTTTAACAACGAGTTTGGGCTTACCTAAACTTTCACATCAGTAATTTAATATATTAATTCAGTAAGTCTGTCTGTAAGTCCCAAATCACTTTTAATAAAACTAATGGGTACCCATGACCTTTGGCCACTGTGAAGTCCCTTGATTTCTTTAAACTTGGTTCATTTTTTTTATTTTTTTATTTTTATGTGTTTTTTATTTTTATTATTATTTTGTATAATAAAAATAAAGTGTTTCTTTTTCATTTTTATATATATTTTTATTTGGATGCAAGTTTGAAGTTTGGAGAAAGGAGACACACCTCATTTTTTTTCAAGTAGGGTTTTTCTTCAATATTTATAAGTTTTATTTATTTTTATTTTTTACTTTGTATTTGGTTTCTTTATTTTTGGAAATTTTTTTCTTTTAAAATTATTTTACTATATTTCCCTTTCCTTGTTTTATTTGTTTCCATTCCTTTTTTACAGTTTTTGTGTTTTTATTTTTTTATTTATTTATGTTTGTTTCATGGGAGTATTCGGTCGAGGGTTTATTTTGAGATCTTGCTAAACATATGAAGACTGGCCATCAAGTTCTTAATTTATACGTCGAATTTATGTAGGTAGATTTTGGATAACAGAGATGACAAAATTCTGTCTTACAGGACACCCGTTAGGTTGTGGAGTTCTTGTTTTCTATTGTTCACAAATCTGGCACAAACTAGTTCCCAGCACAAGTTTAATATCTATTGGTCTCTCACTTCCCCCATAAAAAGTGATGCCAAATTAGTATAGTTTATATTGTCGGAGTAACCTTCAATTTATTTTTTCTATTCTTATTTTGTCTATCTTCATTTTTTTCTTATTTTATGTATTTATTTATTTATTTATTTATTTCTTTTCTTTTCTTTTTATTTTCTTTTTCAAAAATATTTTAGTTTTTTTTATATGTTCTATAATGAAAATATTTTTTTTAAAAAATTGTATTTTTGTTTGATTAGATGCAGGTCCCCCGGTTTTCCCCAAGGATTTTTTTAATACAAATGGCACCTCGCTCGGCCCCCCGCAACGACTGCCCTGGTTGCCCTGCCCTGCCTTGTTTGTCACCATGGATAGACAGACATCAACATGTTTGCTCCACAGGGAACGGGCAGCGACTGGAAGAATCTTCCAAGTACTGTCCAATTTTTGTCCACATAGACAGACAGACAGGACGTTTGCTTTAATATATAAGATTGTCCCCTTGAACTTGAGGGCCCAAAAACTATTCAAGACCTCAAGTTTTTACTTCTTACTTTTATTTTTACGTCCATTTCGGCGCAACAACTGTCGTTGTCGATAGGGGAAGTATTTTTGGAATATGGAGGGTGGGTGAGGAGATTTGGGTGCGCTTTTTTTGGGCTAAGGGTTTAGGAGGGTCATGATTTTTATTTTTTCCGTGGAGGGGGTGGGGGTGGGGTTCTATGGGTCTTAATAGGTGAAAGTGAATCGGACTGAGAAATACAAAGGACCAGGTGGGGGATCGACAGGGTGCATTATGCACCGGGTTCACACTAGGGTTCTAGGGGTCTTAATAGGTGGAAGTGAACCGGAGTGGGAAATGCGAAAGACCGGGTGAGGTGGGGGGGATTGACGTGGTGCATTATGCACTAGGTTCACACTAGTTTGAAATTATTAGAGAAACAAAATGGGTTGACAATTTTGAGCCTAGTGAACAACATAGTTAATGTTGCGACTATGGACATTGCTAACTAATTGATTAGTGCATAATATCACTTGTTAATACATGATTACCATAAATGGTCAAATTTCAATAAAATCAAACAAGTAATCACATGATGGGGGTTGGAAATACTCAAGATTTCATTTATGCATA
Organism: Sphagnum tenellum; assembly: GCA_963921925.1. Classification (NCBI taxonomy): domain Eukaryota; kingdom Viridiplantae; phylum Streptophyta; class Sphagnopsida; order Sphagnales; family Sphagnaceae; genus Sphagnum; species Sphagnum tenellum. The sequence continues at coordinate 9,307,156 of OY998153.1, read as the reverse complement.
AATGCCTAATATGCCGAAAATGAGGCTTTTTGGAATTTGAATCATTATGGTTGTGGAAAGATGATTCTCGAAGTTGCATGGGGCTTTTTTGTGAGTTTTGAGATGGTCTACTAATAGGGAATCTTCACCCATGCATTGTAGAAGCATGTTTTGGATGTAAAACAATCCAAAATTTAACTAGTTTGCCTCAAAAAAATAGTTTTGGTCCCACATATTTGCACAACCACTACATAGTTTAAATCTTGCTATGGATTGGCTCAATCGCTTGATTGGTCCCAATGGCATAATCTTTCACTATTGTTGATTGCCTGAATTATCTAATTGGTCCACTCAGTTTGCTACCACCTAGTGATCTCTCACTCTGTAGAGTCCCATTTTCAAGTTTATGATTGGGACTTGGGATGTGTAAGTAAATTGTAATGAATGTGAGAAATAGTGATGCAAGCTTCAATACCCAACGTGGGTGGAACTTGGGATTTGTAAACAAATAGTAAATGGATGTGAAACACAGTGATGCAAGTTTAGATACCCAATATGGGTGCATAAGCTCTTACTTGAAGAATCACATTTTGGCTCTTTCTTGATATCAATACCTGCCTTGGTCATCACAATTGCCATATTAGAATGTATGCTTTAGTGTCATGTCAAAAGTTTTTTTTTGCCAATGAAGCTTCAGATCCAGACTCATGCCTAAACCCTACCTGATCCAATTTGATCATCGATAAGCTTATCTTGCTGTATATGTGACCATATCTGTACTCTTACTAACTGCATTGGAGGTTGCAGCTGCCCTTCTCAGGTGCAGCCCATAAACACCTTTCATAGCAGGGTTCCAAATCATGAAACAACCAGGGCAATTTCTCTCACTAACATATGCTCACCTGCAAACACATGCATCCAGGACTCACCTAGAGATCAAGTTAACAAAAGTGGTCTTCCAAATCTTTCACCATACAACAGAACACAAATTTAGAACAAGACACATTTCTTCATAAATATTGCAACTCACCACTTTAAAATTACAAAATCACCCAATGATAAGGCTATAGAGATTTCAGCTCTTCCAATATATCAGTGAGAGGAAAAAGAGAAGACTGACCCTAAAAACCACAGGAAAAACTGAGGGGTGGCTCAAATAATACCGACATGCACATATGCACACACAAGTTCAGTGAATTTCAACATGTATCTAATGGCTGCCTCCCAACATCATCATCAGCTCCCAGAAGTAGGTCTAGGTCAATGCCATACATTTAACCAACATATTTTGTTCTATCACATGACTGGCTGGAACAGGACTCAGGAAATACGAAGATAACACAGAAACGACATGCAGAACTTCAGGAGCATGATCTCTTGAACATGATGTGGGCTCTGAAAGCAAACTCAAGATTGAGAAGTGCTTGAAAGATATAGATCCCAAAGGCAGAATCCTACTTTGTTACTATGCCACTGCAAATAAAATCTGTGTCGCAATATGAGAAGTCAGTGAAATATTGCATTGTCTACAAACCTTTAACTAAGGATAACCTGGGGAGAAGAACTGGATAGGCATTCGACCCAATAAGACAATTCAAGAAATCAGAATTACTGTAAAGAGGTAGAAGTCATCTGAAATGACTGCACATTAAGTACTAGATGTGATACCAATTCACTGCTTCAAGACCAAGCAAGCAAGCATGAGGACCAAGTTATCTATTAGGAAAGAAGATAAATATGAAACTTAGCATGCTTAAGCTACTTAGCACATGAATCTTGCAACCAATACTCTCAAGCAACTGTAACAAATATTAGAGAAACCCAAGACCCACTTCATTTTATGATGTGCTCTGAAGATGCAGGAAACAAAACACAGACCAGATTGGGTATTCTGTTATTTGGCATATATCACAAGCAACTTGCTCTAAACAAATTAATAACACCCAACTGAAGGTTACCTAGTGAAATGTACACATACACTTGAGCAAAGGTTCAACATACAAATGGTACCAAACCAATTCCTTCATATTCTAGTAACAGCATTTTGACCATGCGCATCTACCTGTGCTGAAGACTTGGACCCATAAGGGGTTCTTGTCCAATACAGCTTCAGGGTCAACACCCACACATGGAGAACACCACACAAATATGGATGACCCTTTGATTATGTGCGTAAACGTCCACCCTCACGTTGAAGACTAGGAAAGGGGTCTCGTCCACTCTGGTTTTCATGGTCCAACCTAAGCCCTGAATCCATACATAACATTTCCAGCTAAATATCATTATCAACACAAGACGCCCATATACAGGTGAGAGGAAAAAAAGAACAGAAGATTCCCATTCTTTTTGGTAAGTCTTCCAAACTATGAAAATGTTGACTGAAATAGACTACCTGAGCTGCATACTCATAGACTGGAAAGCAGGAAAAGCATATCAATACCACATACACACAAGAGACAGGTGTAGAGGAAATGAGAGATGGGTTGAAGTGAATGGGTGAAGATTACAGCGAAACTCAGCCAATAGGGCAATATGATCTGACGACCATTCTGGAGATGGTAATGCAGTATCTTTACGTAAGCTCTCCTCATCAAGTAGCTCCAGTAGTGACTCCACGCCCAGTGAATCCGCTGCTTTCATCAACCCCACCCATTGACCACTACAAGGTCATCTCTAACACCTTTCGGAAGGACCATCTTGCACAAATGCTGCTATATGTTCCCAATTCAAAAAGATAGATCCTTCTTTTTTATGAAAGCAAATAGTAGAATTCGGCATCTCTAGCAACCATACAATAAGAACTAGTCAACCACAGGTAAAAAGGAGTCACCAGTGTAAAAGATGTAGTCAAGAGTGCCCAGAAAATCACGAGTGCAGTTTGTAAAGAAAGGCTCATCACTGCTTGAGTCCATACGCCGCTTTTGCCTATCCAAGGTTGGGCCCACTCCATTCAGTCTGCCGAATGCTGAATAAGCACTCATCTGCAAGGGTTCAGCATGTTGTCAATTGACATGACCCCCTTCAAGAGCCTGACATGGCCTTTCCTTCACTTGCCAATATGAACAAACTCTAATCACATGAGATACCAACAAGGTAACAACAGGTCACTTTAAGGATGCAGCTTCTGAGGGAGAATACACACCAAAGGCAGAGAGTGACACAACTTGCTTGGAGGGCGCAATATACCCAACGGATCAGTTGCCAAATCTGGATGTGCTGCATCAACCCGTCCTGTTGCCAACAGTGAATGTGGGGCACTGCCACAAATACCCACCATATTATAATTCAATAATAATCACTTGGTTCAGGAGCATGCATTTTGATCTGTGACATTCTCATTTGCATCCCATGACCAGGTTTTGGCCCTATAGAACTTTCAGCCTGTTATGTCATTCTCTAGTTGCTAATCAAAAACCTCCAGAATTCAGTCCAAATAATCATACAAATATACTGACCTTGTGGGAACTGAATTGAAGTCCCCAGCCACCAACATTGGAATGTCTGCACTGGCTGCTATTTTCTCAAGTCCCTTCAACAAAGTATGTACCTGAACAAAGAAAGTCAGATTTTGAATCCAATAAAAGTGCAATAAATCCACAGATACTGACCTGATTCCTGTCAATTTGAAATAGAACGAAGTTTAGCCAAGAACTATTATCCTTCAGGCCAACATCCCAAATCTTGAAAACCTAAAGCCTCCAGCTCTAAGGATAAAAATCCAAACCAGGAATTAACTGGAACTGTTAACCAACTTTCCAAAAAGCTATCATGACACCAATAACTTCAGATGCTGGCTTATGAGTCCAGATTGCAGGAGCTGCAATCCAAACTCCTGTTTTATGGGATCTGCACAATAATTTGGTGAAGCCATACAACACTGCCATCACATGAATCTTGAAATGACAGCATTTCATCCATTTGCCAGTCATATACAATGCTCCCTAACAGATGGACACCAACTTTTGCTAGGCTCTTGTGCCCTGTGCTAAGGATGTCCCAAGAAGAGGTATCTGAGGTCAGAACAGTGTGAAGATACCTGCCAGAGCTTGACATCTTTAAGCTCTGGATTTGCATGAATGTGTGTATTGGCCTGCCAGGAAAACCAACATGGTCAAAATCATGCTCATGACTTTGAGTTTCTTCAAACCCTTCAGTGACCACCATGTGTTTTCAGAGTTACTGAGAAAGCTTGCATAGCTACTCACTCTTTGAATAGATCTCTGCAATGACATTCAGTTTGCACTGGAGACAGGTGAAGACATCTCCTGGGAAAGAAATGGAGGACAATGTGCAATTTTTCAAATATTGAGGTTTCCAGTCCATATGGTGGATGCAGAAAAAATGATGTGAATCTTTATGACCAAGCATGCCTGAGCATCTTACACTTACAGCTACTGAAGTGGACAGACAATGCAGTCACCTATTATTCCCCAAAGGACTCAGGAAAGCTGCTAGGTTTCACACTTTGGATGACTTGTTTACCCAGTGACCACCTTGACACCTGGGTTGGCACTGATTGGCGAAATCTAGCATGACCTAATGGTGAATTAAACCCACAACAACTGCAAGGGTGCAAGAGTTATAGCTACTACAATCCCAATGCTAAAAAGTTAGTGCATTCCACTCACCACACATAGCAGCTGACCACGTTTGCCAGTGGCTGACTGTCCATCTACAGTACTCCCTGACTCTCGAGCCTCAAGAACCACAATAAGTGCTACATTATCCTTGAGCAAGCGGCTAAGAGCTGCCTTTTTTGTTGCAGAGGGTACAAGTGCCTCCGACAAAGACTGAGCAGCTTTATTGAACTCGACCTGAGAGTTAAGTAAGAATGAGACAGTTGTCAGCCACAGCCTCTATTTTTCTTCCACCTCCAAAGAATGACTGTTATCTGGGCAAAAGGAAAATACAACAGCAAGCATAACTCCATGTGTTCCACAATTTGTTGCCATTAAAAACTAACTATGGACAGCAATTTACCTCATATTTTTTAACAAGTGAAAAGCGGTCACGACGGTAAAATGTAGCACAGCCATCAATTGCATAAACTGTGCCTGTATACACCTGTGAAATGCAGACAAATCTTGACACTTAGCAACAGTTGACAGCAGCCATATAGAGGGCTCTGGATTGTACATACCAGGTTCTATGCTAGATGCATCCTTGCCCCATGAAGCCATGTGTCAGCTGCCTGGGGATAAGCAGTGACATAGCCCTCAGTTGAAATTGCAATCAAATAAAGCTGAAACAGAACACCCTCAGGTCTTTGCTGGTAAACTATGCTGTAGTAGTACCACTTCATGTGAAAACTTTGACCTCAGGATCTTGAACTTTTCCTGTACTAGAGAAGCCGTTATTTCAATCAGGAATTCACTAGACAGATACTGGTTCTCCTAACCAACTCTGTAAATTTTCTGTTCAAGAGAAGGGGTGTGACCTCGGCAGTTTTTTTCTTGTACACTGCTGCATAGCCATGCTTTTCCAATTCTGGGGAAAAGAACTCCTCAAAGTGATCACTTTGCACCTATAAATCCAGGTCAAACACACACATTACTAAAGTGTCATAAAGGGTTAAATCCCTCTTACAAACCACTTGACAATAGGTTTTGCCACTCAGCAGCTCCAAAGACCCCGTTACAATGAAAACTAGCATGTCTCCAATGTTTCTAGCAACTTACCCAAAGATGGATGCAGAAAAAATGCCACAAGACTCCAACCCACTCTACTGCAAACAGATTTAGAATATGAAAGTACCTCCTGGAGGCACAAAATATCTGCTCGATACTGCACAATCTCCCTTAATAGATTTTGCCTGCGGTATGCCCATGAGAGAGCCCATGGGGGACAGTAGCTGTACATATCACTGGTGGCATAAAGGTCTGCCAGCACATTGTATGAAAGAACTGTAAAGGTCCCTGGTGCTGCTATACGACCCTCCATCTCCAAACCCAGAGGCCCATCCAAGGAGTTCACTGGAATCAACCGGCGAGGTGTTGGTGAAGGAGCTGGGATGACTCGTGATGTTAGAACTGTACTTGCTGCAGCAATCGCAAGACCAGTGCTTGAATCCACAGCCATACACTCAAGCTTTAACACATGGCCCACATCGTCAGCAGTAGGTGTATAGGTCTTGCCCCGCCCCACTTCATACCAAGTATCTCCATTCACCACTTGATCCATTGATCCAGGGGTCCTTGCAGGGCTGGAGAAAACAGAGCCATTGCTAAGCACATTACCACCAATCAAAGCCCCTTCTATCCCTCCAACCGAGCCCGAATTGAAGTGTCCCAAGTGTGGCTCATCTTCTTCAGCTCCATTCTCTTGGGGGCAGCTTGCTGCCCTTGCATGCATGACTTGGTGATGTCTCCATGCATCTGCAAAGCACTTGGGGGAGCAATGATAGCTCTTTGCAACTGGGAGCTTTCCTTTAACACATCCCAAGCATTGCAGTGTGGCAGCCTCAGATGGGTGCACACTGCAAACTGCCACCCTCTTATCACTCTGGATTCGATACCTGCACATTCAGATCACTACCCAATGAAGAAATACTAGAATGTTTTTTGACAATTACTGCACAAAAGCCAAAAAGTTGTCAGAAGAAAAGGTCCCAAACTTCAAGGGCTGTACAGGCCATAAAAACTTAGCTAAAAGGGACAGAAGAGAGAACATGGAAGCATTCAAGAGCTCAGATAGCTCCTAGATGAGAAAACCTAATAACTGGTGAAAAAGATGAGAGGAGATACACTATAGGACAGCAATTAACTTTGCAAAGAAAAGGCCACCAAAAACTCTGGAACAGCAGAGGGTGTAGTCATTCCATAAAAGCTTACTCTCCCAAGAAAAAACATGCTGAAATTGTGTTTCATACACTTCCTATACATTAACACATGATGTTACCTTCCAGGTTCTGCAGGGGTCACTAGCATGGTGCATGTCTAACTACAATTCCCCTCCGTCCGCAGGCAGACAAGAAAGAAAGACAGAAGAGATGATTATTTCAGACTACTGGTATGCATGAGACAGGAAAAAGGTAGTACCATCGGCAGCGCAAATGATAGCCATCAACAGGAGAGGACTCGGGGACATCATCAGTGGTGATGGTGGAATCAGGGCGACGCAGCAACACATAAGGCAAAAGATCGCATCCCGCAATAGGAATATCGGACGGTAAGTGCACCCTTAACACACTCAGCATGCTTCCCTTCCAGCTCCTCCCCCCCTCCGCCAGTTAATGTGATTTCAGAGCACACTCTAGATATGACTTTCTCCTGCAAATTGAAGGCAAGAAGAATAGCAGCAAATGCTTGGCCAATGCTGGGTGGATTCTCCATCAGAGGTCCACCACCTGTGCCAGCATTGGCCACTGGACTTCTTTCTTCCCCTCACAGTATGTGCTTGGTTGGCGTTTTGCAATACTTTATAGCTTTTGCTTTGCAAAGAGTTCAGTGCACGAAAGCACCACTTGAAAACCTCAGAAACACAAACCCCCAGATTCTTGAAACACCATTCTCAAAGAAGATTCTTTGGATTCACGAAAAAACCAGAACCAAGAGAGCCCAATACCCCAGAAACCGAGAAATCCTCCAAACCCTGAACATTATCCAGCTTTTGGAATATGAATGTCACAGCATCACCACCACCACAACCTGTCTGAAAGGTGCCACCACGGATCCACAAACAATGGAGCCAAGAAGGCACACCACTTGCAGAACACCTAACAAGTGAGTGAGTTCCCACTGCTGACAAAGTCAAGGCGTTTGGAAAACCTTTTAGGGTTATCTTCTTCTTGACTGCTGTAGCTGGTTACAAAGTACAGCTGCGCAAATGTAGGAAACCTATTTGTGAAACCTAAGCTCCAAGGCTTGGCATTCTCCTATAGCGCTGTTGCTAAAACCTCCAATACTAAAACCTCTAATCCCCCGCATGCCACACTCTATGTTACATTCACGAGACCTGCTTCAGCGCTTCCAATCTGCACCCATTCTTGCGTTCCTGGAGTCCTTTCTCTCCTCCGCCACAAACCCTGTACCAAATGAAAACTGCGACTGAACTACCAAAAAGGCAACAGCAAGGGAGCCACCTCGATTCACTCACCAAGCGTCAGAACTCACAAAACAATGACTACTCTTTACAGTGAAACTGCGAGACAAGTGAAGTAGAAGGAGGAGGGTAGGTACCGCCGCACAAGACCCTAGGTTTCCACACACCACGGCAACGGATGTCGAAAAATAAGAACTTGGAAATGGTGAAACTCCCGAATAGGCGAAGAAGAGGGCATTAAAGAACCCTTTCCGCAATTCACCACCACCACCTTCGGTCGGCGCTTGCTAGGGTTCAAGCACAGAATTGAGACAGAGAGGGACTACTACAGACAACTTCCACCGCTGGGAGTGTGACCCAAAAAGGAAGAACAGAGAGTCAAAAACAGAGCATCAAATGAAGGGAGTAATAATATACGAGGCAACAAAGGAACCCGACGTCCGACGCAACAACTCTCGTTTCCAAATGTCTAGACGTGCTGCCGCTGCTGCTGCTGCTACTGGAGCTCCTCCTTCTCCTCCTCGCACATCTTGGCACAAATGAATTGCGGGCGAGTGCGCGCACCGCACCCCAACCGAACGAAAACCTAACGCGAAGGGCCAGGCGAACACCAGCGCCGGCTACAGCCGGTTACGCAGACTGCGTAATCGTCCGCTTTGGGAACAGTAATGGCAGAATGTTTATTCCGCGCCTTTACGCTACAATTACGTGGCTGGCTGGCTGTGAGGGTAAGTAAGGGCCTTGTAGGTACCCTGGGCTAGTGGCCTTATTTAACCCCAGGAGTCCTTGAGGTACCTTACCCTAGGATCAATTTTGTTCTTAACTAATCCTCGAAATAGTGAAATGAAATTTTGTGAAGATTTGAACTTTACATGTTAAGAATCATCGTAATTATCATAGACTACACTCCAAATAATTTCATTATTCATATCACAATATTATAATAAACCATGAAAATAATAATAATAATTTCAAAGAATTTAAATGAATTCATTTTTTGAAAATTATATAACTATTCATTTTGTCAATGTGGAAACTAACCTTAGGCTATGCTAGTGTACAATAATTTGGGAAAGGGTAATTAAAAATTGCCAACATTTATTTTATCCACCATGTGAAGGTAGGGTTATCAAATGTCTTTATACCATGATTTATATACGTGGGTAATACACATGGGTCACAAGTGGGCACATTTGCCAAGTGGAGAAAGGAAATGATTTGAGCACTTGGTATTGCAAACATGAACACTTGAAAAGTATAACACGCATATCAAACTATGTCTTACATTTTCAAAATTCATAGCCTTTCAATGTTTTTTTTTTAAATCTGAATTTTATAGCTTTTCTTTTTCTTTCTACTTACATATGCAAATATATGTGTAATAAGAAGCCCATTTATTTAAAAACATATTCATTAAAATATAATATAAGATATCAAAGAAAATTAAATGTACAAAATTACATTAAATGTAACACCAGGCTCAACGCAATTACAATAGAATATAGTGCCCAACAAAAAAAAACAGAGTTTTTTTATTACATTCACACGATGATTTTATTTTTTATTTATTTTTTTATTTTCTTTTTCTTTTCTTTTCAAAGAAAAAAAACTAATGCACCGGTTATAATCGTTTTTGCAACCCAAGAGGTCATTGGTTTGAACCCTTTCTTGAACTCTTTTTCCATCCACCAATAAAATGGATGAAAATAAATTACCCTTGAGAATTTTTTTAAACTTAATTGTTCAAGAAGATTTTTTTTGAAAAAAATCATGTTCCTAAAGGAACAAAGGCAAACAATCGTGTTCCCACAAGAAAAAGGGGTTAAGTTGCTCCTCGAAGAACAACTTGGCATGTTCTTAAAGGAGCAAAGGTTTAAATTGCCCAAGATAACAACCATGTTTATAGGGGAAAAATATTTTTTTCTCCTTGGGGACATGATTATTCCCTTGGGAAAAAAAGGCTTTAGTTATTCCCCAAGGAACACCATGTTCTCAAAGGAGCAAAAGCATAAGTTGCCCAAGGGAACAACCATGTTTTCAAGGGAAAAATAGTTATTTCTCCTCGAAAACATGATTATTCCTTGGGGAAAAAAGGCTTAAGTTATTCCCTGGGCCAATTTAAGTTCCTTTTCCATGGGGGCATGGTTGTTCCTCAGGGAAACAAAGGTTGAAGTTATTCCCCAAGGCAACTTAAGTTTTTTCTCATCAAGGACATGATTGTTCCCTAGGGGAAAAAATGTTTAAGTTATTATTTGAAACAAATTAAACATTTTTTTCTTTAAGACATGATTGTTCCTCAAGAAAACATATGTGTCAAATTTTTTTGTGATCATAATCATTTCATGTTCATTTTACTAAAAATGTTTTGATGAAAGGTACAACTTTGTAATTAGAAGGGATTTAATTAGAATTCACATGTAAAAGTTAGGATCACACAAAATTTCAAACACATTTGTTTTCGGGGAACATGGTTGCTCCTTGGTCACATAGTTGGCCTCAATAAACAATTGTGTTTTCTAAGGTGAAATAAGCTTAAGTTGTCATGAGAAACAATCATGTTCTTCAAAAGGCAAATATGTTCAAATTCGATGTGATCATAACTTTTACATATGAATTTTAATTGCTTCCAACTACGAAGTTGTAGCTTTCTTCGTAACCTTTCCAATGATAGGTTGCAAGTTTACATAAAAATGAACAAGAGATGATTATGATTGCAAAAAGGTTCAAAACACATGTTTCCATAAGGAATTTGGGCCTTTTCCAAGGGAAAGTACATTGCTCATCAAAGAAGGTGCATTCTCCTCAAGTAACATTCATGTCAATGAAGTTAAGTTGCTCCAAGGATGCCCGGGGGAGCAACCATGTGCCCAAGGGACCAAATGTGTTCAAATTTTATATGATCATAACTTTTGCATATGAATTTGGATTTAAATGTTTCCAATAAAAAAAGGTGTAGCTTTCTTTGAGACCTCAATGATAGGTTGCAAGCCTATATAAAAATGAACATGTGATGGTTGTGATATACAAAAAGATTTGAAACATATGTTTCCCTCGGGTACCAAGCCTTTTCCTTGGGAAAATACATTACTCCTCAGGGAAGGTGCTTTTATCCCTAAAGAATTTGAGCCCTTATTTAAGGAAAATCCATTGCTCCCCAAGGAAGTTGTTTTTTGTTCCCTCGGGAATTTTTTTACCCCTTATGCAAATCATTTTTTGGGATATTTCATTTGTTCCCAAAAGAATTTTTTTGCTCCCCGAGAACTTCATTATGCTCCATGGGGAACTTACATTACTCCTTAGAGCAACTTGCTTGGGACCAACAATTTTTTTTTTTCCATGGGGAAGTTGCTTTTAAAAGGTAATTTTTAATTATTGATTATTTAAATGTTCTATGTAGTTTTTTATCCATTTCACTTGTTAACAAAAACAATTGAGAAAAATATTAAACTTTAAACCTTTGGGTTGAAAGTAGGATTTTAATCACTACATCACATATTATTTCTTTGAAATTATTATGTAAGAAAACTATTTATAACATTAATCATTATGCAAGTATAATTGTTTTAAATCAATTTTTTTTTCATGTTAAGCATTGTATTGCAAATGCGTTGAACTTGATATTTCATTTGCTACCGTGTAATGTTTATTGATTTATATTTATGATTTTAAATTTAAAGGTTTATCTTTATGACTATTTGTGCCACTCCAAATATAAAAATGCAGTGGCTAAGGTTAAGTTAATCAAATGGTCTTGACCTCCTTTTTCCACAAAACAATATTTACATCAATGCATATGAAGTTTTGAGTTTTATTTTGTTTTTCCTTACACCAATGCATATAAAGTCTTGTGTTTTAACTTGTTCCTACTTACATCAATGCATACCAAGTCATGAGTTTCAACTTTGATTTTTTTAAATAAAATTCACTCAATTTGGCTTGAAAATTAATGTTCATAAGGAATTAAAAACACTTTTTATCATAGGTTCAATAATGTAGCCCAAACAACAATATTTATGTATGAAACAAAGTTATTTGTTTGTTTTATTTGTCGTGTTCAAATCCCCCAACTCATGGTGTTTTTGACACTTTCATGATATTATTGAATGTCTTCAATGAATAATGATGTATTGAACTGGTGTCATAATGTTCCAACATATGGTGAAAATTTTAATAAAAAATGAATGAATTTTTCTTAAAATTTCATTTAAATCAAAACTAAAAATTATAAAAAAAGTTAGGTGCACTTTTTGATATTGTTGGAAATCTTCAACGAGGGAAATTTAATGAAGGTGATTTGGAAATTTTTAACTTCAAGTGTGAAAGATATTGAATTTTGAACAATTTTTGGCATTGAAAACTAAATTAAATTATTAAATAAGTAAATGAATAATTAATTGGGTGATGTGAGCCCTATTAACAAAACCATGCATGGTAATCTCAAATTTCAAGAATTGCATAAAGGTTATTGGGATGTGACAAGGTTATTAAAGGTTTTTAACAATTTCAAGCTAAAATGAAAAATGATTGGTGCACATGGTTGCATGAGGGGCTGTTTTTGTTTTGGAATTTAATAATGGATGAGTGAAGCATCAAGTTAATTCTTTTCATTGACAAAAGCTAATAATCATAATTTTAGAAATTCAATTGTGTGATTTGTAATGTTTGACAAAATATTCGTTTCATTCTAATATTTAGTGGATAACCATGCAAATAAGGAAGATTTGAGATTCTTGAAACAATTTTAAGTGTGTTTATGAAAGGTTTAATGGAGATAGAGTAATTTTCAAGCATTGTAAACAAATAGGATTAACTCAAAACAACATGCCAATTAAAATTAGTAGTGTGGTAGGGTGGTAGTTGCAGCTTAGATTTCATGATAATGAAGTTTTTATTTTGGTTATGGATAAGTTCAAAAAATAGTTACAAGTACATATTGAGTTTTAAGTTTTGTCACAGTGGTAATTCATATTGATAAGAAATGTAGAATGCGTCAGATGGTGCGAATTAAATAATCTCCCTTGTTGTAAGGAAATAACCAATGAATCAAATCGCATAACCAACGATAATGTTCAACACCGGGAATTAAAGACCATGCAAAAATTGAACAATTTTTAGTTTCATAAATATTTTCATAAAAAAATTCGCTAGAGGCAGGGTCAACATGCAACAAAATCACCAGGGTATAAAAGTTTGGAAAAATTTGATAAGACTAAGCTTAAGAAGGTTTGACTTCAAAATAAGAATGCGCCTTTTGCGGTTCGGAATCTTCATCACAAGGGTGTTAAATCAATGTCAAACTTAGGGATGACTTCCAGGGTGGTTATTCATTCATTTATATGATTTGAAAGCATGTAAAACATGGCCATGTTAACACCATGAATTCAAAAAAAGGAAAAAATCTTTGATTAAATTGAAGTTGATGATGAATGTTTTGAAGATTTGGTACATTGAGATGCATGAATGTAATTTATAAGTCAATGAAGAAGAAGGAAAAACATGAAATAACAGTTTACAACCATGGTTAAATAAAACTTTAAAAATCAATGAAACAAATGTTTAAATAATAAAGAAGGTGAAAATGATGCTTCTCGTTTTCCTTCCAAAAGCAACTAAACATGGAACATTCTAAGGGTCACCAAGTTTGAAACCTCCCATTGGCCACTAAACAAAGATGTTTCCTTTTTGACCACCAAGCACCAAATTCATTCCAAGGGCCACCAATCTTGGAACCTTCCATTGGCCTTCGGTTTTCCTTCGTTTCCTTCTTTCTTCTTTTGTTTAAAAACACAAATTCGAATCCTTTGGCTCTCTCTTTTCACACGTGGTTTTCAATTAGAATCTTTATAACCTTGTTCCTTCAACTTTCCTTAGGAGGTGAAAATTAATTAGTCCTATTAATAGTGGAAAGAGGGAGAATAAATTAACTCATAATAATAATGTTAAAATAATGGAAATGAATAAGGGTAAATTTGGAACTTGGAATCAACTTTTATAAAACCTTTTGGGTTTGTTGCATAACTTTTTTTTTATTTAAGTGTAGAGTTTGAAATTCAGTAAATAAGTGTGTGTTGTAATTAATTTTCCAATGAATTAATGCAAATTAAATTTGAATAAAGTTTGTGATGGAAACAATGTTTTAATATATTGAAGGTTTGTTATCAAGTTGAATTTTTTGTTTCTATAACCCCATTTGGGTTTTATGGCATAACTTTTGGCTGATTTAGGTGCAACGCATGAAATTTGGTAAAATAAACATGTGCACCTTGTAGTTAGTTTTTTAAAGAACTCTTATAGTTTAAATTAGAATAGAGTATGTGATGGTAATAATGTTTTAAATGACTAGAGGTCTATTGTCAAATTGAACATTCTATCAACTTTTTAAACATTGGTTTAGTTGGATGACAATTTAACCCTTATTCCCAAAATTTGAAGAGTTTGAACTTTGAAATAAATCTATCAATTCTAAATAATAAACAATGCATAGGAAGCAAACTATTAGATTTCAATTTACAAACATAATTCAATATTTAGCAATACATTTTGCAAATTCCCCTCACCAATAATGTATATACTTCCAAGTATAATCGTTGCCTCATAGAAGCGAGAGTAAGGGAACAAAAAGTCACTTCACAAACGACAACTTCACATTTGGGTAAATGGCATAGGTCACAATAATATTAATCTAAATGTTTAGATGTGGTTAATTTCATTATTTTTATTTCAAAATATGACCCAAAAAATCCCTATAATCATTATGTTTTCATTTTAATTTTTTTTCTAGAAACAATTCACCACGTTGCAAAAATTCACCAAGAATAAATTGGTATTATGGTAAAATTGATCATCAATGAACTTTTACTTATTATTGAACAATTGTTTTCCTATTTTTTTCATTCTTCAACCAAATTGAACAATTTTTGTGTCATTGGGTGCACAAATTAGAAGGCTACAAATGTTTTTGAACATCGTAAGTTAAACATCAATGTAGTAAACACAAGCAAAGGATAATGAGTTTGGTTCAGTTTTTTTGAAAAAATAGTTTTATACCCCTCTTTAGTTCTAGCCTCATATCTTGCACGACTTTAGTTTATTTTGAATGATTAAAAACTAGATGGATACACCAACTAGGACTTTACAAAACTTCTTTGTATTGCACTGGCAAAGATACAATAAATAAAAGAGTTCAAGCTTAAAATCCTAATATGTTTTTATTCACCTATCTCCAAACATTGAATCCCATTACACCAAGCACACCATATTTTCCCGTTCCTTTATAGGATGGAGCAATTTTGCAAAAAATAATAATAATAAATGTAAAATCTTTATAAAAAAATCCTGTAAAAGAAACCAGAATCCTTGAAGATATTATAACTCTATAATTAATCTCAAGTTTCAACACAAAGTAAAAATATATCAATTTTCAAAAAATCCTCATATAAAAATGTACAAATTAGAGTTATCTGTTGAGCAAGAAAAACACAGCACCAGAACCCTGAGTTTGGTTACTAACCCTTCCACCGGAAGTGTGGGAATTTTAGGGTTTCCCTGCAGCCGTGGAAAACGGCTGTCGTTTTGCAGTCTACGTTTGTATTCTAACGACGAAGCACCTCTACCATTCCATGTTTCCTGACACCTTTCGTGATCTGCCGGATCTGATCACAACCTGCATCACCTCCTTATTCGCGACCTCAATCTAGTGCTCAAATTTCGCTCTCTTTCCTTGGCTGATTACCATTGGAAAAAAATAAAATTTCAGTTTTGGGTTTTGTAGTTGAGTTGGGTCTTGTTTTCTTGCCGGTTCTTGCCATGTTAATTGAGCTCTTGTGTCTGTTGCTCACAAGCCGACCATGAGGCGCAACAGTAGCAGGAAGGGAGTGGGTGTCGGGCAACTGCAAGCAAGTAAACAGGGTCGTTCGAATCCTCATTTGGTTAACAGACTACAGGAGTATGCGCAAACTCATAACCTTGAGGATCTCGATGGCGCTCTTGAGTTTCTGAGACGTCACTACCCTGAGTACAAGAGGAAGCAGACAGGGCCTTTGAGGAAGTATATAGCCACCCTGGTGCCTCTCGTGCAGCGTCGCTTGTGGGCTCCCGTCAATCTCGATGATGTACCTCTCGGGAACAATTCGCGAGCCAGCCCTAATAGTTTAAAGGACCAGAGGTTGCTGGAGCAGGAACAAGAGCATGTCAGTCGCCGTCGAGATGACGTCGCCGGCGACATGAATGAGGATCTGACATTTGAAGGCTTCGAAAATTCTAGCGACAATTCCGAAGGTATCGATAGTGATGATACTTGTAAAAGTGATGCGCTGGAAGATGATGGAGGTGCTACAAATGCCGGTGGCCGAAGCTTTGGTAAGCCTTTTTTCTCTGCATCATCGCATTTTGAGGAGCTGGTGTTTGATGGAACTCTTTTAGGATTAGGGTTTAGGGTTTTGTGGGGTCCTGCAGGTTCTGGAGATTCTTACTATGTAGCTTTTTGCGATTTTGCCCACCCCTCTGCTTCTGGAGGCAGGATTTGTTGGCAATCGAGGTCTTTTCAAAGCTGTTTGATGGACCTGCTTTAGGGTTAGGGTCTAGGGTTTAGGGGGGACTTGCAGGTTCTGGATATTCTTACTAGTGCAGCTTTGTGATTTTTCCCACCTCTCTGCTTCTGGAGGCAGGATTTGTTGGTAATCGAGGTCTTCTCAAAGCTGACAATGGTGACCGCCAGAAGCCAAAGACAGCAGAGAGGGCAAGGGATCCTACCTTGCCTCCCCCTCGGAAAAGGCACGAATCTCGGAAGGGACGGGAAAGAGATTATCACTTTTCTGAAGAAGAACTGGCTTTTGACGCAATGGGGGATGTCTTGCCCCACTCCAACTTCTTGAATTCTTCTCTGAGGTCAACTTACAATGGCAAGCCTTTACTTGTCTCTGAAACATTGGTGGCTGTGCCTTTGGAACCTCCTGAATTATTGGTGAAGAACAGATCAGTGGGTACATTTTCCGCCTCTTGTGTTTGGGTGAGCCCTGTGACAGTAGAAAGTGTATCGGACGAGAGAGAAAAGCAGCAGGGAGAAAGTTCCTTGGTAGCTCCAGAGAACAATGACAAGAGAGAGGAGGATGAAGACCTTGAGTGGCCCAGATTTGCATCCCCAGCCACTATTGAAACTTCAGAAGCTGCTGGTGCTTTGGCTCAGAAGGAACCTCAAATTGACAGGGAAAGTAGAGAGGATTTTCTGAGTGATGAGCAACAGCTCTTCATCCACAACTCGACCCCTGTGCCAACAACCAGCCTGCTGCCTCTGGCCAAAAAGGTTTCACCCCAAATGCAAGGACCAAGGAGTATGCAGACTGGTACAAAGCCCCAACTCTCACATAACACTAATGATGATAATAATGAAGAGGAAAATTGCTTGGAGCGGGCTGCGGAAAGCAAGAGTATGGAGGCCTCAGAAGAGAGCAAGCTATCACAGAAGCATAAAAGAGAGGTTGACAGAGCCAGGGCAACCAACAAGAGAGGTAAATATGTTGCAGAAAAGAATGAGAGACGTGGAGTTGAAATTGACATTGGGGTCACAAAGGCAACTTCACTTGCAGTTGTTCCCCAAAAGGTCTCCTTCAAGAATTTTGGAGGCATTGAAGCAACATTGGGTCTGATACGGGAGCTTATTGAGTATCCACTGATGCACTCAGAGCTTTATGGATTCCTTGGGGCACAGCTGCCTGGGGGGGTCCTCCTACATGGCCCCCCTGGATGTGGAAAGACCATGTTGGCCCATGCCATAGCTGTGGAAACTGGTGTTCCTCTGCTCAAGATGTCTGCTCCTGAAGTTGTTTCTGGCATGTCAGGTATGCTAGTATTAAAAGCCACTATAAACAAGGTCTTTCAGTTTCTGATGTCTATTTTATCCTTGTTGTGAAAGAGCTTCAATTGATGTGCTTTGATAGAAGGTTTGCAAAGGTTGCTAAATGTATAGTATTTTCTGTAGAATGTGAAGCCTATTGACTTCGCTAGCCTAAAAGACATTCTAGTCAGGGCTTTGTGCCTATGTACTCCTGAATTCATCCTCCAAATCCATGTTCAGGAATCTTGAGATGCCAAACAAGTTAGTAGCTGTCACTTCACACTAAGTGTTCTGTGCTAACTGGTGCCTACTTTTTGTTGTAGGTGAGTCAGAGGCAAAGGTCCGCTCACTGTTTGCTGAGGCAGTGAAAGTGGCCCCTTGCATCATTTTCATTGATGAAATTGATGCTATAACCCCAAAGAGAGAGACAGCACAGAGAGAGATGGAGCGGCGAATAGTAGCCCAGTTGCTTATCTGTATGGATGATCTGAGGCAGGCATCTGGGGATTTTAGCAATCGTGAAAGCTCTGAAGTATATAACAGAGTCAAGCATCGAGGACATGTGGTTGTAATTGGAGCCACTAATAGGCCCGATTCCCTTGACCCTGCACTGCGAAGACCGGGCCGATTTGATCGGGAGATTGCCCTAGGTTTGTATGGTGCTCTCATTGTTCCTCTTGTATTTTTGTATACTCGGAGTTGTCCTCCCAACGTTGGTTGCTTCTGACAAAGGTTTCTAGTCACACCTAAGTTTTTGATGTATGACTCGCTTAGATTTTTGTTCCTCTCTCCCAGAAAGGGTTCATCATCTTGAATTGTTTTGGGGATCTTGGTGAATACTAGTTGTCTTCCTATGTCAAAGCAGATCTTTGGCACAGTAGATAGAAATTGGTTATGTCATATTAAAATGGAGTTAAATGGAAGTTATGAAATTTCATTGTCAAGGTATTCCGGACGAAGATGCTCGGGAGCGCATCCTGGCGGTTCTAGCAAGTAATATGCGGTTAGAGGGAACTGTGGACTTCAAAGCAATAGCAAGGCGGACACCTGGCTTTGTGGGTGCAGACCTGGCAGCAGTGACCACAGAAGCAGCAACAATTGCAGTGAAGAGAATATTGTCCACAAAGGAGACCAGGTATGCAGATTCTATATAGATCCTTTCACTTTGCTTGCTAGGTGATGCTTCATACTGTATTGAACCTGTTCACAAGGGTGTAACAGCAATGCAGAAGTTGCAAAAGTTGGAACAGTCTCCTGATCTGTTGTGGCAATGAGTAGTCAACACTTGCATGCAGCAGATGAGGATCCTTGAGGGACCCATTGTTGATAAAGCTCCTCTGCCTTTGGGGAGAATGACAGTGATACAGGACTGGATCAGGACCTCTGGAAGCGGCCATGGACTTCGGAAGAAATGGAACCTCTGGCCATCACCATGGGGGACTTTGAAGTCAGTTGGCTCCTGTCCATTTTTTCTTGCACGGTTAACTTAGCTATATTCTGATTTCTTCATGTGTTTTTAGTAAAACTTTAACTCCAGTACACTCTGCAAGCAGTTCTCACAAGCTTTGTAAATTACATGTTAGGTTGTGACAAGGTTTTTTGAAAGTTGTGCTTTTCATTTGGTGTCCCACCCTTCCATGATTGTCACAGCTTGAATGGGGATATAAACAACTTGTATATTTACTATACCTCTTGAGTGACTCATCTCACATCATGACTAAACCCTTCATACTGCTTCCAGAAACTCAGGAGACAGATTTTTATATAACTGTTCTTTCTAAGTTTTGAGCAAAATATTACACACTTATTTACATCCTGTGTGAGGAGCTGATGAATTCAGTCAGAAGTAATGGCAGCTAGTCACTGTCATTCATGTTGAAGGTGAAGGTCTGATACTTCATGCATGACACAAGGATAAATTACACTTGAACTTGTATTGTTTTGGTTTGGCTTGCACTAACACAACAGTTAGCTTCAAACTACATATACATATTCTCATTTACTGTCGATTAGAAGCTCCTGTTGGAGATGTCCACCTTTTCAGTTTCTGGTTGCCCCTGTGTCTTCATGTCAGCTAGCCGTGGCTTCATGTCAAGGTCATTATTGTGCCTTCTGGCTAGTTTTCTTCCCGAATGTAGCAATTTTTTTCAATGACGCATGAGGATTATGGGTGGACAGGAGGCGGTTGGGAAAGTCCAACCTTCAGCAAAACGTGAAGGTTTCGCCACTATTCCTGATGTTACATGGAATGATGTGGGTTCCTTGGGGTCTGTGCGGAAAGAACTGGAATTTTCCATTTCTAGACCCATCAAATATCCAGAGGTCTATCAGGTATGCGAACTCAGGTTTCAAGGCAAAATTCCTAAAAAGTTCTCTGCCAACAACAGACATAGATCATAGCCACATGTTCAGCAAGGACTCTATTTGGTTCAGACTGCATTCATACATGTGAAATAATTTCTTCTACAGATTAGCTGCAATCATTTGGGAATTTTAGATATTTTTTGTTATTAGCCATTTTAGTATTGATTTGTATTTCATTTCATGCCTTCTTCCCCATTTTATCAGTGTGCAAGCCTTCTGTGTTTGCTAGCAAGACCATACTTTTGTGATTATAAACTGTGGTGTATATAAAGGGGATGAACTGCTCACATTCTGACCAACTCCTAGAAGATTCTTGACTAGATTGAGCACCTGAATCCTCATCTGCTAAGTGGTAATCACTTTTAGTTGTTCATTCTGAACAGGAAAAGTTTCTTGACTTGTCCTGGTTTTCTTAATCATGAACATGGAGATTCTTGATGCTCATGAGAGTTATTTTCATTCTGAAATTTACAGGGTATGGGGCTGGATTTGGCGACTGGAGTTTTGCTCTATGGACCTCCAGGATGTGGCAAAACTCTTGTGGCGAAAGCTATTGCCAATGATGCTGGTGCAAACTTTATGTGTGTTAAGGTAAGTGAACCCGCCGCTGAGTTTACATGAATCAGGTTTCACAGACAGTGCAATCCCTGTTTTGTTTTGTTAGCTATTTGTTGTAGCAGATCAGATTCTTTGCCCAGATTTTGGGCAGAGTGTTTTATATCTACACCCACCCCTGGAGCAGATGATGTCAGTGGGTAGTCATGACAGCTTGTCACTGCCATTGGTCTGTCCTCCCTTATGAGAGTCTCTCACAAAGTGTCAGAACTCAATCACAGTTTGTTGGCAAACCACCCATCTTGGTTTGTATCATGACACAAAACATCCAAGAGATTAGTAGCATGGAGTAATCTGTTGAGTATTTCTGCAATGAATAAGCAGGGACCAGAGCTTCTCAACAAGTTTGTTGGAGAAAGTGAACGTGCAGTTCGCCAACTATTTGCACGAGCACGCAATTCATCTCCATGTATTATCTTTTTTGATGAGGTGAGCAAACTATTCACATAGTGCACTCTGCTACAGTTTGAGAGATTGATTTGCAGCCATGAGGAACTGGATGTATTGATTAGTTAAGCTGCAAATTGTGCATTTTTTTGGTATCTCCTGGTTCTATTGTTACTGTTGCTGAACTTTCTTAAACTGCGAAAAATGTGGCCATATTTTTAAGGGTTGATGAGCTGGTGACCTGTTTTTCTTTCTCTGAGCACTGATCAGTGGAAGGGCTTCTGTAGTCCAAGCCACTAGACCAGATTTAGGTCAAAAGTTAGGGGAGGTGTTTAGGTCTTCTCTACTTCATGGACTCAGTCCATTCAGCCAGATTCTATTTTCCTTGGTTTTTTTCCCACCGCAGTGTTTGGTATGTTCAAATCACCATGAGCTTTCATGGCTGTATGTCTGATGAAATTTCATGGAAGCAAGAGGATGCATTTTAAAGTGATGGGAATGTGGAATTTGATCATTACCCCACATCCCTACTGCAGAAGAGAACCTGCCTGCTCCCCTATCTAATGATTGGTGAACTGTCTGCTGTTTTGGGATTACCCTCAATACTAAACAGCAAAATGCAGAAGCAGATCAGCACAAAAGGGCAATGTTGAAAATATTAATATGTTGGATGTAGATAGGTGCTTGGGTACTGTTGTCTTGGCTATTACAGACCCTACCATCTGAAGAGAACTTGAAGAGGGATATGGTTCCTAAGAAAGGGTTCTTTCCTTGGTTCAGATTGATGCACTGGCTCCCAGTCGTGGGAATGATGGGAATGGTGCTGCTGATCGAGTGGTCAATCAGGTATTATGAACTTTTTGTCACTAGTTCTTTCCCTGCCAATGTCAGCTAGGACAGGTTTAGTCTCAGTTGTTTTCTTGAGATGGTTTAGTTTCTTACCTATACTGATGTTAGGTGCTGCACTGGATACAGTATAGCCCATTCCTTCATTTTCACCTTGATGCAACCTTCTTTTGTTGTGTTAGGTCCTTCTGGCTTGCAGTGAGGAGTGCTTCAATTGTTCACCTTTCCTGGTTTCCTATAGGTTCAAGAATCTGATTCAAGGGTTTGTTCACACAAAGCCACTGAATTGCTCATGTTGAGCATGGTGATTACTGAGAAATGTGTTCTTGTGTGCTACAGTTGTTGACAGAGATGGATGGGCTGGAGAAACGGAAGAATATCTACCTAATTGCAGCCACAAATCGGTAAACATAATCCTTGCCCAGAAAATCAATCTAGATGTATTGACTTGTGTAGTGACACTTGTCTATGGTTCTTTTCTGGGGGTTCTTGTTTGTATTTCTCTTCTTTCTTGGTTCCCTTCTCTTATATGTTTGGTTGAGCTGCAAGCATCAGGGTCCAGTCTTCCTGTCAATGTGTGTGACATTGATCTCTACCCACCACTAGGACCTGATGCAGTCACTACCGTACATGTTGCTCTTGAAGGTTGCGAAAGATCCATGTGACTGTTCAAACTGCTCCTCAATTTTTCATTTGTTTCTCTGTGTATTTTTCCATTTTTACCTCTTGTTTTCTTAGAATATGATCTTGTCTTTTTCCTGTTTCCTGACATTGTCAGATCTGAAATATATACAACCTTTATTATCAAATATATACAACCTGTTTCTCAATTCTATTTAGGTAGATTCAATTTTTTGTATTGAGAGTTTCTCAATATTTATGATAATATAGTTTGCATATATTTGGTACTATAAAGGCCAAACAAGCCAAAGTCTCTGCAATATAGTCTTAAGTTTGCAACCAGTAAAGTTTGATTGCAATTCTGCAGTTCTTGAAGCAGCCTAATATTTTCTAATTGGGTCTTAAGCTATTGCTCTTAACCCTGGCCTAATCTGATATGTGAGGCTGAAATCCCCTGATCCTCCACTGCTTATCAGACAGAATGGAGAAATGCACATCCAGATGACATCAGGCTGGAAATGTCTTTTGCGACAATAATTTATTTTAAAAATTTCCTGGGGCTTCTGTGTTTGAAATGGCAGACCAGACATGGTAGATTCTGCATTGCTGAGGCCAGGGCGGCTAGACAAGCTGCTGTATGTGCCATTGCCTGACCCTGCTGGCCGAGCCTCAATTTTGGACACTCTGGTGCGACGGGTCCCTTTGGCAGGGGATGTCGATGTACCATCTATTGGGATGAGCCAACATTGTGAGGGTTTCAGTGGTGCTGATCTTGGTGCCCTTGTAAGACCTCTCTGTGCCTCTCACTCTGGAAGGCCTTCTGCCCAGCAACTTTTCTAAGTCTTGAGTCAAGTTCTGGCCTTGCTGTGGTTTGACATTTAGATGGATCCCAGACAGGAATTTTTGTTTGCAAGGTTATACAGGGGAAATGGTGGGCACCAAACCAATTTTGCTGAACTCCTCTTCCTCAGTGCAAATGTGGACCAAGTCAATGATCACAAGGCTATTGGCACGAAGAATCTCATGAAAATTGTGTGTATTTGTGTAAGACATCATGTTACATTGTATAGCTTGGGATTCAAAAGTATCCACTGATGAAACTGATTTGCCATTTTTTCTTCGAAACATCAGGTCCGAGAAGCTTGCATTGCAGCTTTGCAAGAGCAGATAGATGAGTCTGTAAAGATGGAAAAGGCACCCCTGCCAGGTGGTGTGAAGATCAACCATCCGTTTGTAAGGGCTCATCATTTTGAGGCAGCCTTTTCGCGGGTGGCGCCATCTGTCTCTAGCAAGGTGTGTTTCTTGAGCTATGAATTGATTCCATTTCATATGGTCAAGAAGTGAGTCTTGTTTCCACTTCCTGTCAGTAGCATAGTGATCCATGACAAATGTAACTCCAGTGTGTCAGTACTGAAGGAGCAACCAAGGATTGGTTCTCATTTATTGACAATCCTGTAATTTTCCACGAGTTGCAAGGTTTGGAAGTTGCTCATGAATTGTTAACACTGTGAGCTCACCTGAAGATGCTTAGTACCTTCTGAACTTTCTTTTTTGCTGCACATTATGTTTGTAGTTTTGAGGCTTAAGGCTGAAAACCTCTCTGCACAATGATTGAATGTGATGCTGATATTTGGGTGTCAACAGGACCAATTACGGTACAAGGAGCTACACAAAAAGATACGACCAGATGGACATATCAACAAGACTGAACAGATGTAGTAGCAAGTGGACCTATAGCTATGTCAAGAAAGACCAGGGTCTGATGTAACAGATGTTATAGGCATTCTTTCCTGGCATTTTCTTCTGAATGAAGAAAATCTCCATATCCTTCATGGAAGTTTGTTGGCTTCATGGCAGTTTGGTAGAGGCAATCCTCAACTTGAAAGGCTTGAATTATAGTCTATTGCCTAAATGCATTGGCCTGAAATCCACATTTTTGCAAATGAGGTGTCCTTCAAAACTCCTGCCATCCATGACTTCCAACATGAGAGATCATGTGCATGTTGCTCCTCACTACAAGCATGCTGTGTCTGCCATCCATTTTTCGCTCAAGTTGTGGAACACTCATTTAGAAAGAGCTTTAACTGGATTAGAATGCAGTGATGTCAGTCAGTCTGATCATACTACACCCAAGTACTGCAATCTACATCATTTGAGTTGGTCTTAGTTGAAGCATGTCAGCCTGCATGGTGGACATGAGAAGGAAAATTCTTCTCTTGTGTCACAAATCAATGTTGTGACCAGACCTCCTGTTGGAGAGTTGGATCTAATTCATTGTCATGAAATAAACTTACTGACACTTGCAAGATTATTTAGAATTTCATTTCTTGTGACCTGAGTACTGGCTTGATTCAGACCTAATAAAAGTTTCATTTTGTATATAATTTGTGCTAATTTTAACATACTGTCAATCCTATTTTCAGCATCATATCTTATTGAATTGTTGCTGGTTTGGAAGGAATTGCCAGTTCTCTTGCAGAATCAACCTGTGTTCACAGTTCAGAAGCACCAAAAAGCCATGCACTAGGGCAGAGACACTAGGCAATAGCTGCCTGTCAGTAATGCTGAAGCCCTTGCACATGCAGCCAACTGAGTTCAAAGCCAAGAATGTTATCCTACTATTGGTTTCAATCTACATGGTGGTCAAGGTTTTGATGATCTCGTAAAGGTTAACCCAAGTTTGGAAGCATCAGGAAATGATCATCTTTTGAATATCTGGATCATTTAGGGTTATGTTGAAGCTTTTAACAAATTGTTGTTTTCTGCACATATCCTTGAAGGGTTGAGGATTTTATGATGGTGGTTTAAGTTAGAAGAATCCTAAACAATTGAAATAGTTCCCACAGATTCAGACTACTGTAATTGCAAAACATATATGTCATTACTCATGGGTTCAAACCCTAACTCCAATCCACAAAAATTCATTCATCAGCCACCACATTGGAACTGTGTGAGAACAGCAGGCTTATTCTGACACTGCCATCTCAGCAATTTCCCACAGATTTTCTGAGCTCATCACCCTAAACAAGCCCTTGCACCCTAACCTACAATTGGGGTCTAGAAAAATGATGTTCAAACAACCAAATTAAAACAATTGAAAAGTTAATGAGTTCAAGTCAGCAAATATGTGTGCAGAGCACTGTAGTTGGAATCCAACACATGGCTTTCATCAAAATGAACTTCTAAATGAAATGAAAAATGGTAATACATTGCCAAAGTACATTTTAGAAAAGAACTGTTCAGGCTTGGCTAGTACCTTCATGTAACTTTCAAACATCCTGCATCATCATTGGTTCACCCTTGACTTCATCAAACAAATATGTTCCTGATGTGAAAGCATTCTTGGGAAGAAACCCTAATATTTCAGGGTTGTTTCAATGAGCATGCGTGCAACAACATAGGGGTCAACATTAGCTGCCGGCCGTCGATCTTCCAAGTAACCTTTGCCAGCAAGAGACACAGGGAGAGGAATGCGGATGGAGGCACCACGATCAGCAACACCTGACTTGAATGTATTGATATTCGCAGTTTCATGCTTTCCTGTTGACAATGAATGCGTTCATGATTGTGCTCAAGATGCTGACATGCTTACATGGGCTTTACTTGTATATGTTAATTGTTTGTGAGACCTCAGTCATTTTTTGCTATTATTATCATCTTTGGCAACTAAGTGCAAAACAACTCTCCCAGAGAAGCAAACTGAAATGGATGGGACAAATTTTCTGAAGTTGACAAGGCATTACTATGTTGCATTCAGTTATGTGGGAAGAAGTCATGTATGGGACAATTAACCTTAGTAAATAACACACCAGAAGGTGCAAGCATACCTGTCAGACGGCGCTCATTGCCAAGTCCATACTGTTGAATGTGCTCATTGTGCCTCTTTGACAGCTTCTCAATTGCAGCCTCAATGGCCTTAATGCCACCATCCTTTCTCATGGACTTGGTTGAGTAGTTAGTGTGGGCCCCAGCCCCATTCCAGTCTCCCTCCATAGGCTTAGGCTCAAAGGTTACAGTGATGCCAAAGTCTTCACCTAAACGGTGAAGCAACCAGCGGGCAATCATAACATGATCACCCACTTCAAGTGGTCCTGCTGGGCCAATTTGGAATTCCCACTGGCCTGGCATCACTTCAGCATTTATACCACTGATTTTCAGTCCAGCCTGTCATTGAAAGGGACACAGAATGAGTACATTGCAGAACAATGTCTAGAGAATCAATATTCTTTCATTCACATTTACCATGTTTGGAGATAGTACATCTTATTATTCCTCACTTCTTGGAAAGACAAAATTCAGGTGCAAGATGGAGTGACTTGTCATGATCCAAAAGAGCCTCTAGTTATTAAAACTTGCAAGAATCCAGTGCAAGCTAGGAACCCTTGTCATGATCTGTCTATTATGGATGCATGATGGGTACTCATATTGTATGACTAGTGATAACTACAAAAAAAGTCACCTAGATTAGGAAATAGAATCTTTCATGAACTGTAAATACATCTTCCAAATCTGCACGAGAACTGTATTTCTTGGGATCTTATGTCTACAAGAACAGTTTGACACAACAACAGACTGCCAAAATGAATGTAGGAATGAATACCTTGATACATGCATCCAAATGGGCTTCCACTAGGGGTCGTCCATAGACAGCTTCCAGGCCAACCCCACAGTAGAAGGGACCTTGGGGATGTGGGAATCCACCCTCAGGCCAACCATAAACCTTACCAGCCTTATTGAACATTGTATACTCTTGCTCGAAACCAAAGAGGGTCTCCTCATCCAGAACATCCTGACTCAAAATATTTTCCATCAGGCGTCGTGTATTGGTCTCATGAGGAGTCCCATCTGGGTTTAAGACCTCACAGAGGACAAATACATGAGGGTTCCCACGAATTGGATCTGGACATGTGAATACAGGCTTCAAGATGCAGTCTGAGAATCGCCCTTCTGCTTGTCCTGTGCTGTGACACTCAAACAGTAGCAATTGAGTCTTAGATTAACTTCCACAAAGCCTGCCTTAACAAAACTCTTTGATAGAAATGATGGCTCCTAGATTCAAAGAGCTTGCGTGTGTGGAGCACACACTAGTCTTCAAGGCATTTGTGAGTAACTGAGTGGGTCAGTCTTGAACCAAAAGCTTTTGAGTAATGCCATTGAAGGTAGCAATGAGTCAAATAAAATGACAAACCTCTCACTGGGTTTTAGTTGATGATCAAACATCAATACCAACAAAGCATACAACACGAGCATGTCATAGCGCATGTTGCAAAAGTACAGAAAGATCAACCAGTAACTTGAAACTGCTGTTACTGAGTTCAGCTCTGTTCAAGCAGGAGACCAGCATTGTGTGTGTATATGGCAAACTAGCATCACAATTATCTGAGTACAGAGGCCATGTAATGAGTACCTGGAGCCATCAAAGGACCATTCAGGGAAGTCTAATGATCCAGCAGGAATGTCCTTTTGGATGACTTTGGTCTTGGAACGCATTTCATTGAAGCGGATACCTTTCTGTCCCTCCTGTCCATCCATCCAGACATACTCTGCCTTTTGCACTGCATTGACTTGCAGGCTATGGACCTGCAAAGCATGAAACAAATTGCTTTGAATTTCGACCTAATCTCAGGAATTAGGTCAAAAGCTAGACTGCAACTGTATTTTCAGCTTTGCAATGTGAATCATTGCAGTCCATCAGCTGAGAATGGAGCTGACCAGTAGCAATTGGCCTGTAGCTTTTTGAGTTAATGTGATACTGCCACAGTACCTGTCTTTGGGTGCTTCTGGTCACCTTGAGGCTGCTGTGGAGCTCATTATTCTTGCCAAAGAAGCCAGCAACTGTTGGCCTCGCTGCCTGTTGCAATCAGGAATAAACAAAAATCATTAATATGGTTATCTTCCTCTCTTTGTTTTGTGGACATACAAAATGTTCTTCCTTGTGTTGAAGACATGTAATTTGCATCTGTGAATCATTCACAGACTCGACATTGGAATGCTGCTTCAGAGGAAGGAAGAAACTGCAGATGCAAAACATTTCAAGAACAGATTTGGTGGCCATTCCTAGTGCGTGACGCTGCAGAGCAGCTCTTGGATGTGATGTTGACCAAAGAAAAGGCTAAGAGTTTTAGCCAGTTGTCAACAGCTATGGATAGACACGAGCTGGATCTCAAGAAGATCTCAGGTGCCCTCTCCATACAGAATTACGACCTTGAAAGTTTCCCAATATTCTTCATCCTGGACTGTCAATCCTAGGATTGAGAAACCTGGAAGACTGAAAATCAAAGCGACAAGGGGAAAAAAAGACACACACACACAAACAAACAGACTACAAGAACACCAAGTGATTAGACTGCAGATAGAATCCCAGGATTTGCCAATCCTGTAAGATTCTCCAAGACGATTAACCACTAGCGACCAAAAGCTACATTTTTTCTCCAAGCGCAGCAAAATTACGAAGCTCATTCAGTAGGATCTCCCCAAATCGAAGAGCCCGATTTCAATCACAGAACTCGTCATGTCAGAGCACCACAACAGTCCGCTCAAAAGAAGGGAGGAAGCCGGGGTGGGGGGGGGGGGGGGGGAGGTGGAAAAAAGAGCGGTCCTCAAGGCAGATGATTCTGACCAGTCTGGATGACAACAGAGAGACGGTGTTCCGAAGGCTGGCGGAGGTGATGCGCGGCTCTGTGGAAGAAAAAGATGGCGAGATAGCCACTTGCGAGGCAGACATTGCAACGTTGGCCATAGTTAGTCTCTTCAACAGACGGCTAGAGAACCCTCAAAATCTTCAGAGCAAAGAAACAGATGAAGCCGTGCGGATAAAGCACAGAAGAAGCTCACAACGACCAACACCAACAACAACAACAACACAAAACAACACCGGCGCCTCTGAAAACGAAGGACGAGGAAACACGAAGCCGCCAGACCCAGCCAGAGAGACCAAGTTTTTAACCGTGGTTAAGAACAACCTAGGTTAGTTTGTTCCCGCTGGTGCCACTCGCTCTCAGTTCACACCACACCCGTTCGATTGCCACTCGCTCTGAAACCAGTACGTCATCGGACGGTCAAAAGAGGCATATAGAGTTCAAGCGTGATTTGGCCACATAGAAGTGATAGGGTGTTCACCTATGAGAGAGAGAGAGAGAGAGAGAGAGAAAATAAATGCTTAACATCCATTTAATTACATCCACATTTAAGATCGCCAGATTCATATATTCGGTTTTTATTTGTTTAGCCAAAAACATAGAACAATGATTTTAAGGATTTTCTTTTTCTTATTTAACTCTTTGGATTATAGCCATATTTGGCTAAATCTTCCTAAGGTTGATTGCCATTTCTTCTACATCTTCTTATGGATGATCCCCACTTTGGCTATAAACCCAAAAAAGCAAATTAAATTTTTTTTTTTAAAATTTTAAACACTACTCCTATTCCAATCCACTCCGAAACAGTGCTGCCTCTTCTGAGTTGGAGAAGCTCCTAAAGGGCCCGGGGACGGGGTCATGGGGTTTTTGGCCTTGCCATTCCTTCGGGGTTCTATTGTTCCTTCCCATGCCCCCCCCCCCCGGGCCATAGTGAACCAGCACCCACTAGCGCACCATCCACTGGATGCCCATTATTACTCAGTTCGGTTGTGGATGGATGAAACTACCTCACCTGAGTTAATATTTGGTTTCACCTTGGTAACCACTTTTGTAGGAAATTAGTCTCGTGTATATATATATATATATAGGTACCTATGTAGGAAAATAGGTAATTACTCGGTAAGTAGATGGTAATTACCCTAAACCTCTATTTTGAGGAACCTCTAAAGTTTTGTGTAATTTTTGTGATGGGCCAATCAAAATGGCTCATTGCAAAGGGAGAAGGGGCAAAACAAAAAAGGAATGAATTTACCCTCATAATTTATGACCCTCAAAAAAAATGCATGTAGGCAAAAATAATTCTTGCAACCAATGAAGTGAAGTAACATGCACCCAAAGGGACCAAGTTTTTTTTTTTTTCTTTCAAGGGCGAGTGGGATTCTTGAATTTTTTTTGTCCCCATAAAATTTTCATTGTGTTCCCATCAAGTTCCAAATGGTTTCCCAATGTCTTCCCCTAACATGTTCCTCATGGCTCCTCATTTTATCCCATATATTTTGCCCAAAGTTCTACTCTTGGAACCTATATAGCTAGCCCAAATTAAAGGAGGAGATTATACAAGATGTTAAATAGCCCTTAACATGTTCTATCCAACACACTTTTGAGTTTATCTTTTTGCACCTTGCATGGTTTTGTGTCAAATTGCACTTGTGATTTTTCATGGTTTGTGAATTTTGTTGTCTTAGACTAAATTCAAACCTAGCAACTATTTTTCGAAAAAGAAAGTACCAACAATTTGTATATCATATTTTCATCGCAATCACTATTTTGCCAAATCACCATTGGTGTTTTTTGTTTGTTCCATTGTTGTGGGTCATCACATGCATTTGTTTTCAATTCGATGTTAATCTCAGTGATGGTCATCAATTGGTGGTCAACAATCACAATCTTCCTTTTCATTCAAGTGTAGCACTTTTATGTGAAGGTGTTGCACCACCATTAATTGCATTACACGTAAAAAAAATTCTTTTACCACTTTCTTTTCAATTTTTTCATTGCATTTCTATAATTTCATCTTCACCATCACAATGATCCTTGTGTTGGTCATCAAGAGTCATGTATTAAGTGTTAAGGAGTTGTATTCTATCATTGCAATTGTTCTTAACCACCATCATAGTGAAATTGCTACAAAATGTAATCATTGTCATCATGTTGGTGTTTGTCTTTGAGGTAAGTTAGTTCAATTACCATCTACATTATTGTGGTTTGATTATTTTTCAACATTTCTTGAGATATTGAACTTTATAGTTCATATTTAAAAAGTCTTGGTAGTCATAGCCTATAATATTGTAATTTTTTTATTAAAAAAATTTCCATATAATTGTAGGTAATAATTGAAGAATAGGGTAGATAATAAAATATATTTTTATAATGGCATCCACAAATGGCACAATACTTTCAACAACAATTTGTGATCGAAAGAAGACATCAAATTTTCATCTCAAACTAAAGTTGAACCAGGTTCTTAACCAACCTTAATGATCGTGGTTTCCTATCCATCAATCATCAAGGTATTGGGCATTCTTTGTGGTGAATGATGGTGCAAAAATAAATGTTCATAACCCATGGATGATGTGATGTGTTGTGTGCCACCCAACTCGTAGGTTGGAACATGAAGCTAAAGAAAACACAAAGGTCTTATGAATTACAACAAAAATTATGGCATTAATGCTTTGTAAAAACATGTTTGTCATGCGAATTCAAATTTATACAAGAAAAGGGGGTTGTTTTTGTTGGGAAAGGTTTCAAATTCTAAAAGTTATAAGGAACCTACCAAATAAACAAAAATTCATTATTATAAATTATGAGGGGTTGCTTTTGTTGGAAAAGGTTGGAAATTCTAAAAGTTATAAAGAACCTATCAAAAAAAAATTAATCACCCCTACAAATCATGACCTTTAAGAAAGTCCAACTTGACTAAAGTGTTTCTTTTGACCAAAAGTGGTGTCCATCTTGATTAGTGGGTTGGGACATGAAAGGTACATGTGTTATTTTTTATTAGCATATTTGACTAAAATGACATTTTTTATTAAGTGTCAATCGGCCATCTAGTCAAAAGGGACAAACAAAAAAATAAGGGTAGTCAAAACAACCATGCTTTAGTCAAATTGAACAAATTGATTTGACATTAGTTAGGTAGGCCTAGGTCAAAACTACCTACATACTTAACATACATAATTAACTAACCTATTATAATTAACCTACTAGCTTATTAATTAGGCATAGGTTACCTACCTAATAGAATTTATAGTCTATTAATAAAACGTAAGTACTCATTACTTACTTAACTTAATAATTTAAGCTAGGTAGCTAAACTAAGCTTAACAAGGTACATAATTACCTAAAGTCATGGTTTTAAGCTAGTTAAATAAGTCAAATATACATAAGCTACCTACCTACCTACTTACCTACCCAATCACCTTACCTTACATACTTAAAACATACATATATTAACAACTAGCCAACCTATTTACTTACCTACTTAGTTACCTTGACAACCTCCTTCCCTACCTACCTACCAACCTACATACCTACTCACATATATCTATTTACTCACCCTACTTACTTACCTACCCATTCACCTTACCTTACTTACTTAATACATACCTACCTTAACAACTAGCCAACCAACCTACCTACATGCCTACTTAATTACCTTAACAACCTCAACCCTACCTACTTACATACCCTAAGAACCTATTTACATACCTATTTACATACCTTAACAACCTACCTACATACCTACCCACCTTTCCGTATTTACTTACCCTACCTACTTACCTACCCATTCACCATACCCAGGCATGCTTATATTAGGCAGTCACCTGAATTACCTAAATTAACTTTATTTAGGCGCATCAGGAATGGTTAGTTTAGGCGGGGGCCAAATGAAGGCTTTATTTAGCAAAAAATGGTTGGTTAACATAGCATTGCCAAGGAACACACATTGCTTGCTTACCATGGAAACTTCAAAACACTGACACTACTACACATGGCGCTATCTGAAGCTGACTAACATGATGGATTCTGTAAACTTGGCTTCGTCTTTGCAATTCTGGATTAATACATAAACAGGAGGAAAAAACAACCCAGATGGAGAATTCCTCTCAAGCAAGAACAAAACAAACAGTAGGCAGAGAATGATGACAAACTTGGTCATCAGCAGACTCCTGCAATTCTGATGAATCTGAAGCTACTTGATATCAATGCTGGAACTGCTCTATGAACAAGAATTGTTTTGCCTACATGACTCCTAATCCAAAGTTCAATAAACGCTTGCGGAACAAATCCTTCTCCCAACGCATGATCAAAAAATCAGACTCTACAAT
This sequence comes from Sphagnum tenellum, assembly GCA_963921925.1. Classification (NCBI taxonomy): domain Eukaryota; kingdom Viridiplantae; phylum Streptophyta; class Sphagnopsida; order Sphagnales; family Sphagnaceae; genus Sphagnum; species Sphagnum tenellum. The sequence continues at coordinate 9,273,506 of OY998153.1, read as the reverse complement.
ACTGGTTCCAAGAAAAAGTGTTGCAAAAACACCACAATATTCCATCAGATTCGGGAATCGAGCACCAAGTAAAGACTAGCCATCCTTGAAACTTGAACTGCTGGAAAGTGAATCGATGTCGTCCTTCAACACTGGCTCACATCTGTGAGCATGGATCAGGGCTTTGTGCTCATCGGCGACGAGATCGATCTGAGTTGATGGATTTGGAATCTGAGATGGATTTTAAACCAATTGATGACCTTTTCCGTCGAAAGCTAACGATTGACGACACGAGGGCACGTAGTTTGCATTTCGGCGATCAGATTCTGCTGCCGTGTTAAATGAGTTATAAATCCAGTCATGACTGAGAAGAATCGTTCTTTGATGACATTATTCATTATGTCCTCCATAACAAGATCTAGTTGATGTGCCCCACACCAAATCCGAATCAGAGAACAGTTGCTATGCATTGCAGCGTCGAGGCGAGTGACAACACCAGCAACCCGCCCAGTCATATTGCGAGCCCCATCAGACGTCAAACCAAGAAGACGAATTGTCCAATCAGGACAAAGCATTGTCAAGAACTTGCTCACCATCGTGGACATGATATCCCCTGTATGGCGATCAAACATTGGAAGGGTGCATCCATGCAGGTTAACAATGGAATGATAGTTGGGAACAAAAATTCGGAAATGTAAATTGAGGAATGAGGTGCTCTGATGGGTCATAGAGTTGAGTGCTAATGAAAAGGCCCAAGAACGGCGCAGGAGGTCAACAACACGCTGCAGATTGACAACGCAGACAGTTTGAACGAAGTTGCTGATTTCGTCACGAGAACACACACGTAAACCAGGGTTGCCCAAAACATCGTATGTACAGCCGATGACTTCAGAAGCCATATGAAATGATGTTCCGCAAGACACATAACGCACAGCCAAGCGAAACAAAGTGGTTTTCATCTTGGGAATCGTCACTAAATAAGAATAAATTACAACATCATCCTCCCATTCAACACGCTTAAACAACGATAATGCTCGCTCTTTCGCCTCTGCTACTACTTGACGATGTCGAAGACAAAGAGCATTAATCTCAGCCGCACTGTCGAATGCAGGCTCTTCATCCGCGTCATGGTCTGCATCACTGTCATCTTGGTCTTCGGGATTGAACATCATGTCGCCCACAATAGTATCCACAATGTCCTTCTCGATATCATAGACAATTTGTCACTCAGCGCCCAGAGACGAAGACAGGAAATGCGCTTTGATGGAATTCTTGAACGCAACCGGAACGTCATTGAAGAATGAAGTGTGCTCAGAAGAGGATTCAAGAGCTTGGTATACAACCCATTGACCAGAATGCTGGTTGCGAAGATGGTTCTCAATATTATCGTAACGGAAGGGATGGCTCCATCCTTGAACAGTAGTCGCAGCCTTGCGCTTCGACCCAACCTTCTCCTCCCGACCAAATGCAATGCAGAAGCGGCATTGAAGGCCAATCACTTTCGACGACTTGGGATCACGATGTGCAACCTTAAGACCGTAACGAACGTCATTGTCCTTAACATACCTCGACGAACGTTTCCCGGACATTGCAAAGAGTGATACAAGAATGAGATCAATTTTCCAAAGCACACACACGCCCCCTCAACCCTCAGCAAGAAAAAACTCTGCTACATGAGAATAAACCTTTCCCCATCAAGACAGAACGGCAGTAGCTTTGACCTTAGAGTCCTCAAGACACACATTCGTGGTTTTGAATGCTACCTAACCAGCAACTCCAGTCTTTGTGCAATGTATACATTTGAGTCTTCAGTACAAGAAAGCTTGCATCTAGAGGGGATTTAAATTCACAACCAACTCATGTGTTGCTATGAATAAAGAACTCTAGAGAAGGCTGCAGATCACAGTTTATTGCCTGCTACAGGTCATCGATTCTCCAAGGAAACATAGACTAATTGAACCTCTCGGCCTTGAAGCTTTTAGGCACAACTTTCGAACTCTGTGTTGTGTTTGATCTAGACATCGAATTTTGGTCTACAACTAAACTGATACAAGGACACCAGATTACACTATTTGAGTGCGGACTCAGTAAGTAGGGATCAGCGTCATCGCGAGCAACAAGCTGCAATAGGAAGATAGTCAAGATGATCACGCAATACAAGACATACATTAAGCTGCCCATTCCTAAACCTCAGTAGCTCCTTACTTCTCTCTCTGCATTCAGATAGAGAGGGGTGAAGCTACTGAGAGGGAAGAAGGGGCAGGGAGCTATGCAACCTCACATCATCACTCTGATCATCATCTTCCTTCAAATGTACACGCGGCTGGCTAGCTGGCCGATTAAACAACCTCTCCCTAAATAATATGAAATTGAGTTCATGACAGAGGAACCCCAACTCAAACTTGATGATCACTACCCACAAGACAGAAAACAGTACAACAAAGATGAAAAGCTGATGCTGCAGATATCTAGTAGTTCCACCAGCTTCGTCAATCTAGGACTAGCTTAACGCTAGAAGCTACTGTTGAGGAAGATTATGATCAGTCTGCAAGAACTAGATCTATGATCAAGGTGTTTCAAGGCGCCCCCTCTTGCACCACCACACAACTCGTTAATTTAGGTGCAACAGCGGGCGGACATTCAGTTAGTTAATTTAGGCGTAACGGCGGGCGAACATTTACGTAGTTAATTTAATTGTGACGGCGGGCGAAAATTTACGTAGTTAATTTAGGCGCGACGGCGGGTAGACATTTAGGTAATTTAGGCGGCACGACCTCTGATCGCCTATTTTACGCATGCCTAACCATACCCTATTTAATAAAAACATGCCTATTTACCTTACTTACTTACCTACCTTAAACAACTAGCTAACCAACCTACCTACTTAGTCACCTTAACAATCTCCCTACATCCCTACCCCCCTACATACCCCAACAACCTACTTACATACCTACCTACCCACCTAAACCTATTTACTTACCCCAAGCCCACTTAAATACCAACTTATACTTACCTACATGTACCTACCTCCTTAACTACCTACTAATTTATTAGGCTGCTAGAATTATATTTTTGTTTACTAGCTAGCAACTAGTTATTACCTAGGTAACTAGGTAGGTCTATTAATTAGGTAACATATATTACCTAGCTACCATCTAGTTCCTAGCTACTACATACTAATTGTACTACCTAATATTTATTAGTTCTTGCTCAATAGTACTTACTAAGTTTACATGTACACACAACTATAAATCTTGAAGGAAAAATATAAGTTGAATTTGTGAACACAATTCAATTTCAAGAAAGTGTTTTTCACAAATCATTTGAATTTTATACATTATTGTGCACATGAATAAATAGATGAACTTTGAAAGATTTTGAAAAATAATATTCATATGTTTTATTTGAGTAAATATTTGAAGAAGAAAATGCATTTCAAAGTTTGAATGTCAAAAAATATTTGAAATGGAACATGTTAATAACAAATTTCCACAAACTTTGTCATAATATAAAGTTGTGGCGAGTTGGTTAAAGATTTTGTAAGTATGTACATGTGGTTGAAAAGGTCAAAGGTTCAACTCTCATTCCTTGTACATGCCTAAGGGAATATGTGAAGATGGTGTACACCCTAGGCTATAGAATTTACAACTACCCAACATGACCTAGGTGGGAAGTTAACATCTACCTGTGAACCTATTTTATGACCCACCTACCTACATTTAACTTTAAAAGTTAAATTAAAAATTTGACCCAAAAACATTGTTACCAAAAACATTTGTTGTCTAATAGGTTGATTAGTAGGGTTTCTTAAGCTTCCTTAGTTGTAATGCATTTTGTTTTTTTTTCAACCTTAAACATGCACATTATAAAAAAAAAAGCCTACGAAACTCAAGCTAAAACATATGAGTTTTATGCACCAACCTCAAATCCAAAACTAATTAATCTTTCTAGCCTAACAAATTTTGAAATACAAGGTCAAATGCAAATTACAACATTAGTTTTCATAAGGTATGTGTTTAAAATACTACCCCATTCCAAGGCATTATCTAAACTACACCCATGCACATGCACAAGAAGCAATTATTTAGGTTTGAAAATGAACAATAAGAAGTTGGCTTTCCATATCAATCTTGGCACTATGAAATGTAACCTTTTATCAAAAACAACTTTGTAACAATGGATCGCTCCATGTTCAAATGTCACCTTATGGCGATCTTTGGCTATTTTTTTATGCTAGCAAGAAAAATTAAAGTGTCCAACAATAACAATTTGGCAACTTTGATCCCTAGGATCAAAATTGCCATTCTATAGACTTTTGGAAAATTCGGGTTGTTCCAAAAAAAATTAGAAGTAAAGGAAGAAGATGAGCAAAGTATCCAAACAAACAAAATCTATAGATTGGGTAAAACGAGTAGTGTAGCCTAACTTGAATTATAGTAGATAACAACACATAAACACATGTGAAGAAGTTTGTCCAAATTTTTGAATTTTTCATTGACTTTTGGATCCACCCATCACATGCCACATGCCTACCCAAAGAATATTTACTCTTTCTAAAGCATAGTCATGTTGGTCATCTTGGCTCCTTTGAGTGTGTTTGTACCCCTATGATTATTAATTTGTATACATACAAATCAGTTAGTGCTTGTTTATTTGTCAATTTGTTAAGCACAAAATGTCTACCTAATCTTTTTAAGAAATTGCCATTCTTTAAGCTTCTACAATTAACTTATATGGACCTTATTATTTGTTTTATTCCCTTTACCTATCATGAATGGTTGGCACCATTGAGCTAGATGAACTTATTTAAGAATTTGACATATGGTGTGATATGCAACGTATGAATAATCCACAATTATTCACATTTTTTATGGCATGGAAAGGATTGCTTGAGCATTTAGAAAAGCCATCAATGGATTACCACAAGTTTAGGTGTGTTCATGTAACTTAGATTGAAAAGTGGTGAATGTATTGGTTGCGCAAGAAGCATACACATGGATGAAAAGGTTGAACATTGTGACATAGGAATCACATAAACACAAGCTACCAATTTTAGTATGGGATTTTGGAAAGAGAACTTAGGTGACAAGTGTGAAATATTATATTATTATAGCCCACACAATTCCCATTAGCAAATGTGTTCTAGTTATTGGAATGCATTGAGTTAAACATGGTGGAGGAATGTGTGGTGATTCTTGAGTTCAACAAGGACATCGCAAGGAACCCTTTAACACCCCGATTCAACAATAGCACGCCCAACCTTTTAAGGTCACGCCACAAAAGACCAATGAGACCAAACAATAACAAGGTGGTGCTTCTTCACCATATTTTGTGGAATAAGGCGGAAAAAACAAATGTTAAAGGTGTGACATGCTTCATTAAAAAAAGGATTGTTCTATCCACCTCAAGCCACTGCCTCCAACTCTAACCTTAGCCAATCATTATAAAGTTTATGGGCATGATGTGAATCATTGCTTCACCTTACATTTGGAATATAGCAAGGTCAATCATAAACAACCAATGCGGGGAAACATTAAGGTTCTAGAAAATGCTAAAAAATGAAAGGCATGACCAATAAAAGGTTAGACACCAAGCCAATTCAAAGCCAATCAAACACCATGGAGTTGAAATTCACAAACTCGGAGGATTTAAAAACAAAAATGATAACATATGTGAAATCCAATGCATGTTTGTTTTAGGGAAAAATTAAGGAGCCAAAAGGGTGAAAACACATTATGATGACCCCCTTTGGGACACTTTTGGGTCTAGTATTATAGTACATATAATATAATTGTTCCAGAAGCATGGTACATTTAATTTTGGGTGTCAATTTTGGTTTTTGGCCCCTACAACAATTCTTTTACAAAATTAATGTTATGTAATATTATTTTAAAAATAATAATAAATATCATTATCTATATTGAAGGATCCATGAATATATTTATAATATACATTGGTATAATAGGGCCATAGTCTTGTTTTGACCGCACTAATTTTAGGGCTTCATTAGTCATTCAAATAATCATTTTTAATGAAATTTTTTAATTCCCATATAACTATGCTTGTCATCTTCTATGTGGATGTATTTTTTGTCAAATTTTCAATTTACCACACATTTATTGCATATTTGTTGAAAAAAATCATTTTTGAGATGAAAATTTTCAAATTAGTCACATGGTATCCAAACATGGTTCATACAATGTGAAATGACATGGTTCAACATACTGTCAACTTTCATAAAGACCAGAAATCATTTAAATTCCTTTTGAAATATATTTGTGTTTTTGAGTTTACATGTACATTGCATTTGCTTCCTCAAATATACTCCAATTTCCTACTTTATAAAATGAAATGAAATACTTTATTTCTAATTTTTTGCCTAAGTTATATTATAAAATACTATACAAAAAAATTGTGAAAATATTTCAAAAGTTTGAGGTGGGATACATTCAAACATGCACATCCTTGGAAAGTAGTACAAAGTACCCCAAAGGCGGTAACCGTGATGGGTTTTCACCCAAAAAAATATTGTCCTTTAACTTGAATGCCAATTGAAATATTTTTGTGGAGTTATATTTTCAAGCCCATTGGCCCCATATGAAATGATGTCAAATATTTCAAATGACCATGTGTCTTAAGTAATTTATGGACACCATGTGAAGGTTTCAAGTTTAGTCAAAAAAAATTTGCCAAATATAAGAATGATAAGAACAAATGCTTGAACATTAGAACCATGGGGTAATAACAAAATGTTAAATCCTCAATGTGGGGAGGCTTAATATAATGTTTACCTACCACAATCATTTGTGTTAACAAATATAATTTATAACCTTACAACTTTTGGCATTGATCCACCAGTTGTCATGGGCACAAGAACAACTAAATCTACAAAATTTTCTAGAACAAGATTAAAGGTAGGCCTAATTCCAAATGCAAATCATGAAACAAGAAAAACAAGAATAATAACATGAAAAATGCAAAATAAAAATTCAACAAGATTTTATTGTAAGAATGAAACAAGAACATGACAAGGTTATATGACAAAAAAACATACCCAAAATCGGTGTTGAATAGACTAAAGGTAATGGGGAATTCTACCTCTATTTATACCTATTGGGCACGTGTCCTAACTCAAGGAAGTCTTTCAAAAAACTTCCAACCTACATGTGGCCCATATTCACCCATGTGTGAACTATGAATGAACCAAGATTCTACTATGAATGAATTGATAGTTAATTAAAATTTAATTAAACATGAACTAAGAATTAACCAAAAGTGAATTAAAAAAGAACTAAAAATAAATTAAAAGTGAGCTAAGGATTAAAATTGAACCAAATGTAAATTAAAAGTTAATTAGAAGTGAATTAGAATTGAACTAAAACTTAAATAAAAGTTAACTAAGAAAGAATTGAAACTAAATTAAAAATAGGTACAAGTTTATTACTAGTCATGGATGAACATTCAAATGAATTAATTCCATGATATTGACATTTGTGACACTAGTGACATGAAAAATAACATTTGGTTCCACTTTGAAAATGAAAACACCAAATAGTTTCCTAGGGGTGGCAATGCTAGTGTATGGGCACGATTGTTTTTTGTTGAGACATTAGTCATCTTTTATATTCAATTGAAAATAATGTTCCATTTAGTTTTCACATTATATGAAGGTAGGGGAACACTAGGATGGTGGCTATGTTGGACAAAGATCCAATTTTAGCCACAATTCCCCATAGTACTTCCAAGGCCAACAAGATGAAAATGTTAGAAATTCCATCCATATTGGCATGTAGCTATTACAAAGCTTTAGGAACTTCTAATGTGTCCAACCATTGATAATGTAAGTGTTGTCCCTAGTGTGGTTGTGGTATGTAATGAGGAAGGGGTTTCCATTTGAAGGGGGTGTTGGCACAATGGTATCAACCTTAAAATATTTTCTTGGATTTAAATGCCCAACCTTCGATATTGGGCAAAACAATAGTGGAAGGTCTTAAATGGACTAATGCTAATTTTTAACCATGTCCATACCAAAGTTTGACACCAACAAACAAGTCACATCAAATTTGAGGATTAACCAAACATGAGGTTGTGATTAAGGTCAACCTAGACAAACCAGTAAACTTTACCATAATGTGGGCTCAAAAAATGGCTACGCATATTATGTCCTATGACATAATGTTTGGACAAATAATTTAATATAACCCTTTAAGGGTTACAATATATTTTTGGATGGAAATTGCATATTATAGACCAAAATGGTAGATAGGAAAGAATTGTAAGGCTTTACTAGTAATGAGGTTTGTTGGAGGCATTTAGGAAAATCAAGCAAATCAATTATGTTGGTTGGATTTAAGGCCTTCCCCATGGTTTTGAATTGATGGGAAGTAACATCCATAAATAAAATGAACCCCCTAATGACAAATTTGTGATGTTATTGGTAGGTGGGATGTTGTTAGTCTAGAAGTCATGTAGTCAAGTAGTGGAAAGACAATGTGGTAGTGGTGGAAGGATAAAGGGATGAGAAGAGAAATAGGATTTGGGTAGTGGCAATTACCATTAATTTAGGGAGTGGCCCATTCCTTAAGTTGGGAAGAAGGCAATAGTTTGAAAAAAGGAGAAAGAAAGACAAAGTGTGTTTTTGATGGTGTAAATATGTGTGTGCAATGTTTTTAATGTCGTGCGAGTGAAGTAAATCAAGTTTTTGCCATGTATGGATGTTTGATTCTTTTATGTTATGTTCTATTGGTTTATTACACCTTAACATGAAGTAAGATCATTACTTCATTATAATTAATCCTATCCGTTATTATTATTTTGTGTTGTTATTTTTTACAATAGTTAAAACTATGGTTCCACAAGGTGTTGTAACTACTTGTTAATAAGTTTCAACAATTCCCAAAATACTCCCGTCCAAAGAGTATGGTAGTTATTGGGACTTAGGAAAGAAATTTTTTTCCAAGGCCATTGGGATTGAACCCAAATTAAACATCATAATTATTTGATGAAATATTTTTGAGGATGGGATATGGTTAATGGAGTTTTTTGGAAGCATTGGTTCCTTTATAGTTATGGTGTTACATTAAATGGCATCTTGGTACATGATTGTAACATCATGTGAAAAGGGATTCACAAGTAGGCAAGCCACCATGTGACATGTTATGATGTTATAGCAATGATATTCCAACTTGTTGCCAACATTAAGGTAGATGCAAGCTACAATGGTCCAAACGGTAAGAATCCCAATCCCAAAAGTTCATATAAATGGAAAAATTAACACTATAATGGAAAGAAAACATTAAAATGTTCAGTGGGCCTTATGTAGTGATTAATCAATTAAATAGGCCATATGAAAGGCTACTTATCTATAAAAAAATTTATTATACATGTCAAGAGGGAAAAAATATCAATCCAACAAAAAAGACTAAAATTGGGACTTTTGACAATAAGGTCCAAATCTAGTCATTCAAAAGTCCATAATTACTTGTTGGTTAAATTTTTTGTTGTATTTTTTTTCAATCCATATTTTTTTCCCCATCATGTATCATATATTTAGTCCCTATAAAAAAACATTGAAATTAAATCATAACAAAAATTGCATTTGAATGTTATTGCAAAACCTATATTATAGTCCATATGTCCATTTTAAAAGTCCATTACTATGTGATTGGTGTATGTTTATTGAATTTCACCTTTCAATAAATATTTTTATTCAATTTGGAAATCTTAATCCATAATTTATTTTTTCAAATGGATGATTTTACAATGCATTTGTGTTAATTGAATAGAGTGCATTTTGCAAAAAGTCCATAAGGATGCAAAAAGTGAACCATCGTAGTTCACATCTACCCATTAACAAATACATGGGTATTAATGTTCCCTACCAAACAATATCACATTGTTGAAGAACAAGATTCAAACTAGATTGGGCTAGTTGATCTATTCATTTCAAAATGGTTATGTCAAGGCTTTTCATAGGCATAAGTGAAGGTCTTTCAAACCCCAAATTAGGATTTTTTGGGGGTTTTTTCGTGTTTTGCAATATTTTATATTACATAAATGCATCCTTGTGCATATATATTATAAAATGTTCCACCAATGAGAAATTTTCAACCAAGTATGTTAACAAGATGGCAACATATATGGGCTTGGATCAGCAAACAAGTGTAGGTGGATATTACAACATTTGATTCACATGTCCATTGGTTCTAATGGTTATAAATTACCTTATCACCAATAGAGGTGTTCTAACAAACATATCAATTCATCTTTAGGTCATCCAGATGTTTAGTGGATGCCATATTGGATCCATGACAACATTCATGGGCAATTTTCCATGTGGATCAACCACCTTTGGCAATGGTCAATAAGGTTGGATTTCTATAAATAGCCCCATTAACATTCTTAAATTGCATTTTCATACATTTTGAGATGGAAATCTACAATTGGTTTGACATTTTTATTAATCTAGTACGAAACAACCCAATGTGAATGAAAGAAACTAAGCCATGTGTTTTTTCATTTTCACCACATCCATGCCTACTTTTTCCGTATAAGTGTATAAATGGATATTGGGATAGGTTGTGGACTTTAATTGTCTCACATGGATTTTTAATTTGGCATTGGCAAAAAAAACACTTTGCTCATTCACAACCCATTTATTTCACCCCATCCTTCGCATGTTGCACCTCCAATTAGGACAATTGTCTTGGTGCAAGGGGTTGGGATGTTACAACAAAGCAAGTTGTACATCCTTGGCAATTTTGGGATCAAAAATGTAAATATAATGATTTTTAGGTGTCGCTACAACAAAACCATGTTTTTTTCACACCCCCTTTGGTGACTACAATGACTAAGTTGTAGTTTTTACTACTTTTAAATGATTATAAGGGGTACTTTTTGTCTATCCCCCCCCCCCCCCCCCCCCCCAAAAAGTAGTAGTATCTTTCTAACTAAGACTATTATCAAATATAGTCATATCATACAATGCTTATGCCACATGTATTTGATAACGCCAACATGGCATTAATTCGTACTCTTAAATGACTAGTTTTAGTCATGGCATAAATGATGTGGCATGGTACATACTAGCTTGGTATTGAGGTCTACTAGGATGTGACTAACTTCAATCTTAATTAGTGCCATGAATGATCTAGTTGCTATGTGGTGTTATATTTTACTCATTTGGATGGCTACTTTATGTTGCATGTATCAAGTGTTTTTTAAAATATTAATTCTCACTTGGATTCAATGATAAGTAATGGGTAATTTTCCCTTTTGTTTTTTTGGGGTACTAAGTTTTGCAATCATGCAACCATCATTCAAACAAAATGATTTGTTCTAAAAGCATATTGTGGCAAATATACCAACGTTTTGAAAATGGTGTAATGGTATCTACTTAATTAGTTGGTAAACTTCCAAAATTCCTAGCACATTTTCTACATCAATTATTTGAGTAAAGATAATTGGCATCCCAAATCTAAATGTACATTGCGAATGGAAAGGCCATACAAATTTTTTCCAACATATGGAAAGGGTTGTAGATTCATGGCCTACCCCATATATGCGGATGTTAATTTCCAAGGCCACAAAATTATGTACCCAAATGCATCTTGAACTCTAATGAGAGGAGGATCATGCCTTGTCTTTGGAAATGGCAATGAAGATTTAACTAACAAGCATGAGCTAACAAAAATAGATTAGGTGTCTTTTGCCATGGGCTTCCCATGGTGAGTTGCCTCACCACCCCCAAATTTGGAAAAGATCCCATTTGCATAATCTTTGAATCCAACAAGATCAATGAGGGTGATTGCTTCATTCATTTTATAGTACAAAACAAATGTAAGCTATAAAATGTTAGTTGAAAGAACAATAACACATGTACAAACATGAACCTAAAGCAAGCTTGAGGTTTCTAGACCTAGAATAAACCATATAGATTTCATAGAAACAGAATCCACAAAATCAAATGGACATGAAACTGATAGTATGCCTATTAGACCAATTACAATAAAACATATCATGCATCAAAGTCACATTAAATCTCAACTACCATATCATCTACAACTTGGTAACAATATCCCACTACATCCATTTAGACCCAATAGAAATCTAGCATGTATTTTTTGTCAAGATACACAACAACACATTTTGGGTTTTGCAACTAACCTTTATATTTACATACTAGTCAAAAATGACATCTACAATTAGTGACTAATGAGTTGCTAAACCCATCTTGTTTCACCCATTTAATCACAATGGATGTTTAATTGCAAAGCCCAATCATTTTAATGATTAGGATTTTTTTTTTATAATAATGAAAATTCCATGTCATCATTAACCTCGGTATGAGGTGTAAAATGCATGTCATCTCAACTTAGTTATTTTATTTGATTAAATGTTACAAAAGACGCATTGATGAATGGATGACATGTGTTCAAATTCTATAAACACATTATGAGTCATTACACATGACCAAAAGTCAACCTAACCTAACTAGTTAATTTGCCTAGTTAAAAGTCAATTCAACATAAGTTAGCTAAGTTAGCTACCTATGTTAACCAACCTAGGCTGGGTGGCCCAAATTAAAAACAAATGTTAGATTCCTAACCCAAGAATCCTAGACTAGACTAGCTAACCTAAACCAAACAACCTAGGTATCATATATAGGTTATAATAATGAAGATTTGAACCCCTCACCTTCACTTTGGGGTTCAAGTCCTCATCCATTGCACCACCAAATGTTTTTATATTAATTATATTCAACACGAAATTATAAAACTCAAAATTTTTAGCCTTGAATTAACCTTGGCCACCTTAGGTTGACTTAGGTCAACCTACGAGGGTAAATAAAATAACACGAACCACACTTGCATGTTTTTTGATTGTTTTTGTGATTGTTTTTGGAAAATATTCCTAGAATATTCTTGAAATATTTTTGATAAAGTCTTTGAAAAAAAATTAAAAATTTTCATATTATTTTATTAAGGCCCATGTCAAAAAAATTGTAAAAAATGCAAAAAATGTCATTTTCAAAAATATTGAAATCTATTTACAAATCATTTTTACTATATCAAAATAAGCGTTATAATGTTTAATGAATGATTTTTTAAAATTTTTATTCATTGGATTAATTTCAAATTAATTCACATGTTCCCATGATATATTAAAAATACAACTATGTAAAAAAAAATTATAATTTCAACAACAAATTAAATTATGACTTTAAAACATGAAAAAACCAAGCAAGTGTTACACTTGTGGTACATGTTATTATAATTGCACCCCTACTAACTACCTACCAACCTAGCCTAGACCTATACCTCCCTAGATTTAAAATGAATTAGTTTGTCAACATATATTACTTATTAACCTAGACATTATTAGGCTAAAAACACTTAGGATAATTATGTTGCATCTAGTTGCATCATAGCCGCATGAATTACACAAATTTGAAGTAGTTACAAACTTAATAAAATATCTTGTAATGAGGTTACCTAAGTTGATTTGGAAAAAAACCTAAAGCTAGGAACCTAGGCAAACCTACATAAGGTAACCTATTGTAAGTATATTTAAACATATTAGATGTAATAATTTTTAAAATTTTAACTAAGTAACTTACAAGGTGGTTTATATTACGAAGTAGGTTTTTACTAAGTAGCCTACATACATGGGTTAACTTAATAGGTATGTTAACCTAAGCTAGTGTGTTAAGTAGTTAAAAAGTCAAAGAGTTATGTGTCACCTTTTTCAAAACGACTATTAATATTGTAATCATGAATATAAGTTAACAATAAATTGTTTAATACACATACACATGCATGTGAATTCATGACTTCAAAAACCTCATGGCACATAAGAAATTATGGCATGTCATGACAAATATTGGTGCCATAAATTCAAAACACATAAAAACTTATGGTGTCACAAAAAAATAATGGATTTCCATGAAATTTTTTGACACCTTATTATGAAACAACATGCCATATCATCATCATATGGAAGACTAAATTGTTATTAATTGTAAAGGACAACAATATTTTCAACTAACCAACAAATTTAATATATTAATTCAGTAAGTCTGTCTGTGACGGGGGTTTTGGGGGGTGGGGGAGGGAGAGGCCGGTGAAGCAGCGGGCGACCGGTGTCAATCTGTGACGGGGTTGGACCACCACAGTTTCTGCATCGGCCAGGTGTACAAACCAGGACCTGATATCCACAAAGCATCGTAGCCGTCCGAAGGGAAGGAATGACGGTCGGATCGCATCCCTTTCCCACCGCACCAGAGGCGGATATAAAAACCTTCCCCTCCCCCTCCCCCCCCCCCCCCCCCACTACCGAAAGAACCGGCGGTTATATAGAGGAGCGTGTTTTCGGAAATTTCCAAAACTTTCGGGAACCAAGGTTCAAAATGTCATAACCGGGGTTTTGGGTTTTCTCACCCCCGTTGGGTAAGGGAGTAAATACCCGGACTGATAACCTGAGGGTACACACGGCTGGTTCTGATACTCGCACAACGTCGGTCGGGACCACTGCGCTAAGTCACAATATTGGCTGGAGTGACGTAGCCACGGGTGTCCGAAGGTCACGGGTACCACTAGTGAAATTAATTCATCAAATTGATGATATGAATCATGATGTGAAATTAATGTCACAATTCATGAGGTTTTGTGATTACTAGTCAACCTCATTGCCATGTAGCATGCCATGTCTACATCACATGACCATAAGTTGTTATTATTCACCAAAAGTTGCAAGAATCAATGGAATTTTATTATTATTTAATTTTGGATGATTAAAAATACTTTTTTTTTTTTTGGATATTTTTGTAAAAATTATCAAATTGTGATAATGATTATAGTCGCAAAACCATAATGCCACATGGCACCACAATGTCATGTACAATTACATAGTCATTAACATGAACTTGTAATTACAATTGTAGTAAGAAAATACAATAGTTGTTTTATTAACTGGTTGTAAAACCCAAAATGTGTTGTTGTGATAATTGAGCTTGTGAGGCTTTTACCTCATGTGCACTGGACTTCAAAATCGAGGGATTACCATACCTCATAGCAAATAATGTCATTCCATTCATTGGAATGCCAACAATAAACTTGAATGTGGTCATGATCAAACCCTTAATGAACATGATTAGATTGATAAATGGGCACATGCAATGGGTATACAATTTGGTCAGATTTAATACTAGCCCATTTATGGAAATGAACAACAAATTAATGCACAATGGTAGATGTTCAAAAAAGGGCAATGTTTATTTAAGGTTTGGTTACTTTATATAGCAAGGTTTCAAAATCTTAGAAGAGTTTCGCTTCCTTTTGCATTGATACTACTAGCTATTATAAGACCTCAAATACTAATAAAAAAACACATCACCCAAAAACCCTTCAATTTTTTTCCTTCAAAACTAGACTTGAAATAGGTCGAAAGGTAGTCATTACATTCTCTTAAGGAATGGTCATGAACTTTATATTATGTAATGTTTTATTTTCCCGTGGCATTCATTGTGCCACAATTAGTAGGTTTTAGCATGTAACAAAACAACTCAACAAATTGACGACTAAGAATACCAAAAATGCATTTTGAAACAAAAGAAAATGCATGCTTCCTTTTTGGCATTTATTGTAATTCATTTCATGAAGATATAATGTAATATATTAAAAATAGTTCCACCATTGAAGGAACCAATGCAAATAAGAAAATTCAATTTGTGGCATCCAAGTGCACAAGGTGGGGTTTAAATCCTTGCTTTAACATATTTGGCAATTTCCAAAACTTTTACAAATGTTGGATTAGTCGACCATATATCCAAAAGCAAGCCATAATGTTATGGCATGAAATTTTGAAGGTGTTTTTCATTATTTTGAATCTTGAAGAGGACCCAAAGTTAATTGATTTTTTGATTTTTTTTACTTGCAAGGAAATTCCAATTATTATTATTATTATTATTATTCCAATTCCAATTCCAATTCTTTCATTTGAATCTTTGAAGGTGTACAAAACAATTTCAAGCAACTCCCAATAAAATTTGCACATAGCGTTGTTGTTGTTTTATGCCATTTTGGGTTTAGGGTTTGGAGATTCAATGCATGAACCTCACACAAGGGAAGTGAGGAGTTCCAAATCTATGTTGTTGTTTTATGCCATTTTGGGTTTAGGGTTGGGAGAATCAATGCATGAGCTACACAAGGGAAGTGAGGAGTTCCAAATCTATGTTGTTGTTTTATGCCATTTTGGGTTTAGGGTTGGGAGAATCAATGCATGAGCCACACAAGGGAAGTGAGGAGTTCCAAATCTATGTTGTTTTTTATGCCATTTTGGGTTTAGGGTTGGGAGATTCAATGCATGAGCTCCACAAGGGAAGTGAGGAGTCAAATCTATGTTGTTGTTTATGCCATTTTGGGTTTAGGGCTAGGAAATTCAATGCATGAACTCCACAAGGGAAGTGAAAAGTTCCAAATCTATGTTGTTTTTAATGCCATTTGGGGTTTAGGGTTGGGAGATTCAAATGCATGAGCTCCACTAGGGAAGTGAGGAGTTCCAAATCTCTGAAATATTTTTCCTTATTTCCAATGTGCACTTAATTTCTTCACCTACAGATCCAAGTGAAGATTTTGTGCTCATTGAAAAAATGTATCCTAGTGAAAGACAAGTGGCAATGCATACTTAGGAAACTTCATGAAGTATGTAAAAAGGCTTTAGTTCCACTTAATGGAAACTTCAAAAATCACAAACATTAACAAACATTATAAATTCATCCAATTCGAAAGAAGGGTGGGGAGGGTGAATGTAAGAAATAATATGGCCATTAACCGAAACACTAAAAAAAAATCCAAAAAAGCCTTTTAAATGTCCTTCAATTTTGGGAACACCTTTGTGTGATGTATATCCTTGTCCAAAGAATCCTTTGAAAAGGAAGAAATAAAAGAAGGAAAGTGAAAGGGTATGGTTTACAAATCTTAATGTGATTTGTAAAAAGAAAATCCAATAAGAAGGGAGGACCCAATGGGAAAGTTAAAAAGAAAGCAAGCTACCCATTGCAGGGTTAGCCCAACAACCTCATGAAAAATGAAATAAAAATAAAATAATTCAAAATAAAAAGAACGATTAAAACAAAGATGATGATGTAAGATTAAAACAAAGATGATGATGTAAGTTTCATCGATTACAAAAACAAACAAACAAAAGAATAAAAGTTCTACTAAATTATGCAAATGCCCTCGCCTACCTTTCATCATTATAGCAACTTGGTCTTTGACATATTTGTAGGCCAAAGGGTAATCCAAAATAATCGAATTGTGCTTCCAATGATACTTTGATGGCCTTCATTTCTTTCACTGGTTGTCGATGTACATCATCAGTTGTCGGGTTAAGCTTTAAGGCATAGCGTCAAAGGGCTAATAACCATATGCTAGCTCTTATTAGACCATAAGGTCTCCCATCTGCATTGCAATGCACAACAAGAACCACCTATTGACCCTTGAGAGTTAGTTCAATCCCCAACCTAAGCCATTGCATAGGATATTGTGGAGTAACAATTAATGTTGGTCTTGAATTTAGAATACCAACCCATCTAGGCAGCATTTGTGGGGTGGCAATGGGCAATATTCCACCTTAAAAGGATGTGGGCCATGTAGGAAGCAATTGTTGGGTGGTAGCAAATGTTGGTGCTATTGCTAGAGCTATGGGTAAGTAATTACCAAGAGGTGATGGCCTTGATGTTGTTGGAGTTGTTAACATAAATGCACTAGGAGGTAATAGCCTTGTTGGTGTTGGACATGTGGGCATATAAGTACCAAAAGGTACTAGCCCCCAAGGACTCCATTGCCATCCTTGATGATATTGCTAGCATGTCCCCCATGTTGTGTAGCTAGTTGTTGGGTTTGGGGGGGGTGACACATTGTTCATAAGAAGATCAATTGAAGGAATCTAAGTGGTTTCAAATTGACCTACTATAAAACATTTCAAATAATTGGTCATATTTTCATCAACCTACACCAAGTTTAAATGAATGAACTGAATGTAATAATCATTTGAAATTTATAGAGTCTCTTACAAACGTGAAAAATAACACAATCAGAGGGTTAGGCCAATTAAGGGTTGCACTAAGGTTACTAATTCAACATCATTATCCATGGTGTGTGCAAATTTTGAAACAATATTAAAATAATGTTTTACATTCTTGGGTTGATTGATCGTCCTCTTAGTGTCACTAGAACTTTCATCTTGGTATGATTGGACCAAAGATGTGTGACATACTAATTAAATTGACACAATTGTTGGCATACATGATTTGTGCATGACCCACTATTTCACTTGTTGCTTCAACTTTCTAGCTTGCAACAACATAATGACAAGAGAAGACTTTAGTCATCATTATAACTTTAGATTTTCCAAAAAAAATTTGTATGAAAATCAAATATAACTATGCCCATTGACATTGTTGATGTTATTGTATGGCGAACTAATCCATTCAAGTTAGTCAATCACCCTTCTCACTACCGCTCACAAAAATATGTAAGGAAACACCTTTGTAATAAAAGATCTTAGGAAACAACTATATGCCTATCTCAAACACTCCAATTTGGTAGCTTTAGTAATTGTGCTAGAATTATTAGAGGTTTTAGACTTTTGTAATAGATAGATTTCCTCATCAAATGTGTTGGGAAGCTTGATACTATTTTGTTGGTTTGAATTTCCAAAAACAATCACATTGCATTCCTTTAGTGAATAATTAAAATTGTGTCCATCATAGGTAACAATATACTATATGTGTTATGTATCACTCAATGGGCTTTTTTTTTTCTTTTTTTCTTCCTTTTTTCAAATTTCTAATCTTAATTCATATGGGAAGATGTTAAATCTTTGTTGTACTGACTGCAATTACTTTCTTTGGTCAATTTAACATCTTCCATTCATATGCAAGCATCCCTAAGCTAGTAGGACACCCTTACCCATTACCAAATCCAAGCATAAATGTGATGAGTTTTTTTCCAAATTTCAAATTTAAACTCGACAATTTTGTTTTTCAAAAACAGAAAACATGCATTGGAGCATTCTTATTTACTTTTTATTTATGGTATTTTTTGCGAAATTTCGCACTTAAAAAAGAGGGCTGGTTGCTACTAGTATTAGGGTATGATGTTTATTAATTCCTAAAATGGTCTGTGAAAATAAGTAAAATTTGTTTTGACGGTTTCAGAAGCTAGGCTTCCACGGTAAATGACTCACACAACCCATTGCTCCGTTTTCAAAAAATCAATTCGTATTTTTAATTTTGAAATTATATAATTTTCCATCATCTACTATATGATATCGTGATATGAGTAGTGAAATTATTCAGAATGTAGCCTATGATAATTATGATGAATTTTCAACATGTCAACTTTGTATTTTTATAAAATTTCATTTCACTATTTTGAGGATTATTTAATGAGGAAACCAACCTTAAGGTAAAGTATTCATATTGAGGTTGCTTTGTTGTTCCCCTTATATCTCCCCCCCCCCCCACCACACCCCTCCCCTCCCAAGGGTAATTATACTTAGGAAGCATATTAAAAATAATGCAAAATATCATGGCATGGCCCTTTTGTATTTTATTTATTGGTCTTGCCTACCAAGGCAAGGATATTATATTTAGATTCACTATGGCACCTAGGTTATAGGTGTATTTTTTATATGAGGATTTTTGAAAGATTGATATTTTGGCTTGTGCTCAAACTTGAGATTAGTTATCATAGAGTTATAATATTTTGAAGGATTTTGGTTTCTTTTGGAGGATTTTTTTTGAAGATTAGGTATATTTTTTTGCAAGCAAAATGATCTAAAATGACAAGGGACATTGATCTAATTATATGTCTTCTTGTCATGTAAGTAAATCCACTTTGCAACCAAAATGACCAAGAGAATAAAATGGATACCAAGAGTGTGTGCATTTTTCATAGTTCATTTGGTGAGGGAGCGATGGCTTGCACATAAGGTTTGGCATCACACCAAGGCCCTCCACATTACGACGAAAAGTGCCCAATGCCCACCCCTATTAATCCTCATCTTTAATCTCATATTGAATTGTTAATTTTTTGGTGTAGGGTAACCACACCGAGGAGCAAGGTCACAGATTTTTCGCTCGATAACATGCCCTCTAGATACATTGAATTTTTTTTGCCATTGTTTTTACCCAAATATTACCTTTTCAAAAATGTTGAAGTTCTTTGGGGGTTGTTTCTCAATACATTATTGTTGTTGTTTTTTTTCTTCAAGTCAAATTATCAACATGGTTTCCATCCTTTGTCTAAAATACTTTACAAAAAATTATAATTTTTAATATATTTGAAAATAGCTTTACAAAATGACAATTCACTTTTCAACATGCTCATCTTCTTCTTTTTCTTGATACACAAACGCTTTTCGAACATAAGGCTCCATTTTAGTGGCTTTCCATTAGAGTTATATTTTAGAACATTTAATCATAACCATGACCACATCAACCTAATGGAAATAGACTTTAATGGGTCACAAAATATTGATTAAAATGCATAAAAATAATCCTTTAATCCAACAAACATTCTCAATCATGGAAATTGTGTTGATAATTTGACCCGAAAAAAAAGAACAACAATAATGTACTGAAAAACAACCCCCAAAAAACTTCAACATTTTTGAAAAGGTCATATTTGGGTCCCTATTTTTCAATCGTCGTTGAATCAACTCTTTGGAAACACGCTATAGGGTCAAATGTGTGGAATAAATAAGGCTCTTATAGAGTAATTAGGCCCCTCCTCCTAAGGGGCCCGAATTTGGGCTATGAGCTATTTTTCAAGCTTTATCCAATGTTAACATTTGCGTAAAAGCAACGACAAAATTTTTTCATGAGTGCAGATGATCTTTTCCACTCGTGGCTTCACCACCGCTCATTTTGGCTGGGGGCTCTCGTCTATAAACCCATTTTGCAAGCA
The DNA here is from genome assembly GCA_963921925.1 of Sphagnum tenellum. NCBI lineage: Eukaryota > Viridiplantae > Streptophyta > Sphagnopsida > Sphagnales > Sphagnaceae > Sphagnum > Sphagnum tenellum. Next base: position 9,252,555 of record OY998153.1, on the reverse strand, counting down.
AAATGATCAAGAGAAAAGATTGACAAATATTTGTACATACAAAAAACAAATACTATTGTGACTGACTATACTTGAGTCCAAAAACTTTTTTTTTTTTGCTTCTTATTTAAATTGTGTAGCCAATGGCCAATATACGGCTATTGCTTTGGTTGCCAATAATATTTTGTTGGCTCTCCTTGGAAGGAAGAAACACCAAACCCTAAATCTTTTTATTTTGTTCCTTGTTTTCCTCCCTTTTGGGGGGAGGGGGGTGTTTTGGTTTATTTATGATTGGTAGGTTTCATCATCAAGAGAGAGCATAATGAGGGTTGAGGATGGACCTATAAACACCTCCCATGAAGTTAGTTAAATTTGATTGATTTTTTAATTTTGATGTACATACTATAATAAATTAGATTTTTTATAAATTAACATTTTTTTGACTAAATAACTATATAAAATATAAAATATAAACTATTTAGTAGTAACTATCAATTATTAAATATTAACTAATTAATGTATTAAGTTTAAGTACATGTTATGCCTAAAGGTATCATGTACAAATAGCTTATTAAACTTCATAAGTACCTACTAGGTGTAATATGCTTAACTTAAAGCCTACTAACAATGAACTTATGTTTGGTATGTACCTTTAGCAAAATAAACTTGTTGGTTAAGTAACTAAATTAGTATGGTTGATTTAATTAAATGTCAAATTAGAATCACCAATTTGATTAATTGTAAATCATAATGGCCATTGAGTATAGTCAATTTGACTAATCTTTGGTCATTTTAATGAGCCTTTGACCTTTTTGACCAAATATTTTGTTTGTCACATGGTCAAAAATGTCACTTTAATCAAATGTCTCAATTAAAAGTAACTTATATTTTTCATGCCCTATGCCTTTAGTCAAAATGACCATCCCCTTTGGTCAATGTGGACATTTTAGTCAAATTGGACCTTTTGAAAAATCATGTTTTCTTATAATGTTGATAAAAGTTGACCATAACTTTTGCTAATATGATATGATTATTGTCTATTTTGTCTAAAATGGAAATTATCCTTAGTTAGATTATCATGTTGAAAAATTACAACACATGAAAGTAGTGGAATGAAACTTTTGAGATTTCAAACCATAAACATTTTGAGGATTGGCTTCCACTTATGTTCTATTCTTTTGTGTTCACTATGCTTGGTGAAGCCTCACAATAATATTTACTTACACAATAACATGTATTTTTAGTGTGATCACCATTTTTGTAACAACAAGTCTGTTCTAATCGAAATTCACCTCCTCTTGAAGTTTCTTGAAAATAAGAAACATGGTGTTAGTGAATCTATTCATGTTCTAGGGCCTTAAAAAAAAGACATGCTAAATTGACTGCATCCAATAAATGCTTGAAACTTAAAGACACATGCAATGTTTGAAATATCAACATTTTTCATTTTTAAATTACTTGTTGTTAGTCATATGGTTTCACTACTTGCTAGTTAAAACCTAGATAGAAAATGTGATACCATTAAATAACCCCATGGTAAAAACCTAGCCTAGAAATCCAATCACAATAATCAATGGTCCTAACAAGATGTTGGTTGTTATATAATCAAAAGGTTTTGTTGAAACCTTTGCAAATTGTTTGTGACATTTAAAATGATTATCGTTTATATAGAAATGGGATTATTTGCAAAATATATGGTGGTTGATTACAAATTTCCTTTACCTTCAAAAGTATAAGTTCCATTCCATTTATTTTCAAAGTTCATTATATCTTGATGTTATCTTTAAATTGAATCAAGTTGCATTAACCTAATGTAATGCAAGATTATACATCTAAATTTTTATTTTCCATTTGTAGTATTTTGCTTTGCAATTATATGTGTGAATGTATGCAATGATGTCCATTGCAAATATGTTGTATCTTAATCAAAAATGTTTTTGTGATGCTAATGAAATCAATGTCAATTTTTTCTTTGAATATTATTCTTAATTAGTGTTAGAAATGTTTCGAGTTCTTTGTGCATGGCATCATGATTTGCAACTTATGGGACACAAATGTGGAAATTTACAAAGTGGAATAACTAAGGCCGAGAATTTGGAGATTGGAGAGGGCCTCAAAAATAAGGAAATTAAATTACTACAAAAATATCAATTTGCAGAAGTTTGCCATCATAGGAGTTCTAGGGATCCAACACTTGTTTAATTAATCACTTGCTTTCCATTTCTTACACTATGGATCATCCCTCCTAGTAGCAAGAATTTGCATGTGAAGGCATTGCACTCACTATGAAAAAAAATGGTGTTTTACAAAAGCCTTGCAACTCATTGTATATATTGTGTAACTCATTGCAATTTTATCAAAACAACTCAGTTTCAACTACTATGCAACTCCATTATAACTACACCCATAATGTCATACTAATGTCATTAATTGTCATCCATCTATTAAAGTCTAACACGTGACACCATGAAGATTTTTGGACGTAAAAATTATCTTCTTTGTGAAATATTGATTTCCATTGTCCATAATGATTGTTGATGATGGTTTAAAATTGTGACACATGACAACACAAAATTCCACATGGTATATTAATAATATTTTGAGATATATAAATAAATATCTATTTAAGTAGTTAGGTAAGTCATACATAACCATAGGTAGGTAGGTTGGTAGATTTGAAAACCTATATATTTACATCTTTACTTAGGACCTACCTATCTACCTAATTACATAAGTAGGTAGAAAAGTAGGACCTATTTACTTACCTAAGTAGGGAATTAGATAGGAAAGCACAAGATTAAGTGAATTAAAGAATAGCCATGAAATTTTATTTTAAAAAATTCATATATGCCATGAAACCTTTGAAATTGTGGTTTGCGAGACCAAATCTAACCATCACCAGGTTCAATTTTCTGAACATGACACATTGAACTTTTGTGGATTTAGATTACATGTCACAAACTGTAATGGTAAACACTTTATAGTACACTTGGTCATAAACATAACAGGCCGTGGTGGTCCATTCCTAAGCACGCTTGACATGATCAAACATCAACCAACAATTTTGCAAATCACCTAAGATTGCATGTGCCTCACCAAATCAATACCACTTATTGGCCCATAAAACAACATTTTAAACATAAACACCTTTTGCCTAGCCATTTGTCCAGGAAAACAACTATCTTGGATGTAGTTATAATGACTTTTTTGACTTGAAGAAAAATATGCTATCCATGGAGCTTCTAGTACTAGTGTTGTGCTTCGGTGAATGCATGATCAAGAAGCTCAATATTGACAGAAATTACATTCCCTATAAGTCCATTCTTTAAAATGATTCAAATAAACATGGTTGTTATTTTTTGTTGGTTGAATAGAAAAAAAACACCCAATCATTTTGTGTAAATTTAAAGGTGAAAGGTGACATGCACCCCAAACGATAAATTACCAAAATGTGTGACAAAACACATGAAAACTAATAAGTGTATTAGCCAAGTGAAAAAATCTCACTTTAAATTAGATTGGTGAAAGGCAATGAACACATTGTCGAAAACATTGAAATCTCTCTTTCTCAAGCAAAGAGACAAGATAAGATAATGCTTACCAAAGTTGAGAAGACAAGAAACAAGGAAATGCACCCTTCTTCAACTTGCCCAACTTCCACCATCTATAGATGCTGAATTGATTAGTCCATAGTCTACTGAATTGAGGTGCAACACCAGAATGAGACACCTTCCTTTCAATTCCAATGTTGTAATCAAAGCTCCTTTCCATCGTCAATTTCGCAGAAAGTGGGCAATACAGCACAATCACAAAGCTCTTTTCCGTATTTGTTATTATGACTCACAAGTCACAATCAAAACAAATTCACATTGAAAGTGGTAAACATGGTGCTTGGAGACATAAACCTTATGCTTAGCTTGAAGACACTGGCAGCCAGATGCTAGTGTATGAGACCAAGTATTTGATTGGTAACCTCGACCGTTTCCTGTCAGGTTCGGTATAATAATGAACAAGAGAAATCTACTGACTGTATGTATCTAGAGCTACATATATTTTTATTGGTCACCCCTATTCCCTGCCATCCCAAAGTACAGATCATGCCATAGAAAGTTAGATGTTAAAGCAAGTTACCCTTAAATGCACGACAAGACTTATATTCATATTCTCCTATCATATCAATCTGCTAGTAGCAGCTACATTGAGTATCTCTACATTGCATTCTTGCCATAGAATCATGACACTAAAGACTTGAAAATTATATGAAATCCAATTGGAAAAATTTAGGCCCAGGAGCTGAAGTTATTATCACACCATGGTCTGAAGGCAGAAACATTTTTCAGTGGGAAAATTATGTTCTTTTAGAAATTCCAGCCCAATGTACTGTCACTAGAAAGACAGCTACAATGGATTTGCTCAACAACATCAATTCTATTGGATTCTATGTTTACCTAATGGCATGTCACAAATTGGCAACCAATATGCTTTCAGCTTGACAAAAAATTGTGATGCAAAACTATGGGAAAAGCTTTCTCAACAGATACTGAATGCATGCAATTTAAATTACAATGGTAGCCTTCAAAGACAGAAAGCCTCAGCATATGAATGGATAGAATTACATGTAGTATTAGCCAAGTTTCAAGTCAAAATCATATAAAGTTTCTACAGGAACTTCATGCCAGACCTCAACCTCAAAGCAATTTCTTTCCTTCATAGACAAATTGTCAACAAACTATGGCCAATTTCCTGCCCAATGTACCCAAGTTTCTCTCAACTTTAGTTTGTCAATTGCAAAAGAAATATGCACAGCAGAAATGGACATTCTTTTTACTGCATGCAAAAACTGTTGTTACTTGAAGCTTATATCAGCGAAGATATAATGAGGAGGCCCAGAGTGAGAAAAGCACAAATTCACTAACCACTACTGCTGGTGATCCAATCCCTAAAACAGGCACAATGTCCACTTGTAGCCATGACTCCACCAATCCCCCCAAACCCGCCCCCACAAACAGCCCTGCTACAGTAATTAAGGTGGCTTTTCCTGCACAGAGAATATTTTCATGTTAGGAGAAATGCAAGGGGGGGGGGAGACTATGGAAGAACAAGCATGCGAGATGACCACTCCTTGTATATGCTTACCTTCGAGACACGCCCTACACCACATCACTCTGTAGGACTGGTATGGGACTTGTAACCAATCACCCATGCTCAAGAGCAGCTCCAGATCTGAAATATTTGACTTGAAAATTGGACAGACAGCAAGGCATCTGGTAACAACAGTTCATTCAGAATCTGGCTGGGGACATGGCACTTCTCATTTAACAAATAGGAAAATAATACCTTACCAATGTGTATGTAGGAGAAAAATGAAGGCATTCCCAGCTGACAGAGGAGAAAAGGGCAGAACTTCTGAGCCTATGAAGAACACAACAAAAAGTCCGCAAAGAACTGAAACCTCAGTCTAAGGAAATACTTAAAAAAGATACAAACAGTGCAACTTAAGTTTCTGTTATGCTTACCCAGCTTCAGATTCTGCTTGCACAGAAAGTACAGGGAGAGGCCAAATCCAATTGCCAAAATAATGCCAGGGACATCAGCCCCAGCAGATAGAGAACTTTCATTTGGAGTCGATGCAAGCCCAGATGCAAACATCCATACACCGAGTGCCAAGTAAACTCCTGTTTGTGTGCCAATTACAGATGAAGAAGGTATTTGAAATGCTACTGGGGTATTTTTTAGGGCAGTTCTTAGCCACTCAGGACCTGATCCTGAGACAGGAGATTTTGCCTTCTTGACATCAGCATAACGGATAGTATTATCCATAACTTTGCCTGCCCGTCGCAGTGACAAGCTTTGCATCAGCAACATGTCATATGCTGCCTCTACCTGAAATTTTCAACACAATGAACCATTATTGGCCCCAAGTTCACAGAACAAAAGCAAAACATACCTCTTCTGAGACATCCGAGTTGAAGCCTGAAAAAGACAAAAGATTTTTTTTTTAAACCTGAGGCTTGAACGTCCCCAACTGCACTGCAGCTGCCAAGATGTTTAACAGACCATCAACTACTCTGGCATGCTCCTGTTACTACTTCACTACATTCAGTCAGTAGGAAAAGAAAAGGGCAGGTTTCTCATGATCTACACAATCATGCTAGTGACATGAATCACCCAACACACCCTTCCTGGGTTGCCCTGACCCTGCCAGAAAGATTTTCAGAAAGCTTTGGGCAATAGTGAAAATAATTTCACAAAAGCTACATTGCAATCCATCACACTGAAGAGCAGACAAAACTATGCCATTACTGAGTATCTTCTGGCATGTAGGCAATTTAGGGTTCATTCTGTTGCTGGCATGATGCTCTCGTTACCAGACTGTTTACAGTGTGCTCTCATTGCTGAGTGCCTAGATAAAAGGTAGATAAAAGTTGCTCTTCCCATGCCAGAATTGACTTTTAGATTGGGAAGAGAACCTGGGTGATGCGTGCTTGATCTTCACTGCAATTTTCCACCATAATCTTCTTGGCTGCAAGAATTTCTTCAAAGGAGGCTCCTTCTCTGACCCCCAGCAGCTTTAGTGCATTCTCCAGAGACATTTCAGAAGGAAGGGAGTCATCAGCCATGGAATCATTTGCCTTGGCAATCAGACGCAAGGACCGTTGTTGTTGTGAGTTCCTGCTCCTGCAAGATGGCTTCCAGGCCTGCTTTTCTAGATGGGCTAATGTTGCAAAATCCCACCCACATCGACCACATCGAGAGCTGTTTATGAAAGGCACACTTTGGGCTTGCACATTGTTTCCTGATACTGGTGAATAGAGAAAGCTGCTCCACCGAGATGATAAGAAGCCTTGAGATGATGTCAGCAGAAGGGATGAGGTGGAAGAACTCGTTGTGTGGATCAAGAATGATGATGTTGGGCAAGCAGAGTACAATGCAGAATTTTGGCACAATGCTACAAACTGCAAGCACAATTACTTGGACCATCAGATGACCAACTTGAGTTTGTTGGATTTGCATACAAAATAGAAACATGTTTCTCAAGCCATGTTGCACCAAAAGTGACTAACCTGTGGCCTACAACATGAAAGAAGCACTTGAGATTGTAAACATCCAAGCGGTGCCATCCCAATTCAAAACTCTGGAACCACCGTCACCAAAACACCACTTCAGATGCACAATCCAATTGAGGTAGAGCAGTGAGCAAAGGAGCCACAATGTGAAAAAGCATTTGAACTTTGAGAAATCTCACAACCAACATGTGTCTGAAGGGCAAGGATATAAACCCTAAACTTAGCATGACCAATAGGATCGCTGTTATGCAAGTTAAAAAATCCAAGGCTTCCACTGCACAGTAGCACAATTCACAGAAAAACTGTGAAGAAATAAGAAACAGAATACAGAACCCTCTACCACAAAAGTCTTAGCTCCCAGCATTTGATTGAAGGAAAGGATTAGAAACAAAGCACAGAAACCCTAATAAAAACATGCCACTATATCTGCATGTGGGAAAGAAACCCAAGAGAACTCTTCAACCCTCAGGAGAATACCCCAAAATCTCGAAACCACCAGACGGACACGAAAATACCATCTGCAATCTGCCTTCAGAGAAACCAAAAAAATCAACAAACGGAAGAGGGGAGACTAAGGAGGAGACAAAAAAAAACCATACACCACTTACCGAATTCTCTCTTTCTGAGCTAAGAAGATTGAGCTGGGGGATGATGGGATACTATACGAAAACCTGTCAATCCATCAAGCCCATGGAAAACCCTGTTCAGAAAACCCCCAAAGGCTGAGGCTGGAGATGATTCTGCAGGATTAGAGAGAGTGCTTGCTGGCTGGCTGGCTGGCTATCAAGGGCGATGGCAGTCGGATCCCAATCGACACGAGCAAACACTCTCTCCTATTGCAAAGAGGAAAAATACGCACCAAAAACACACGCAAAGCTCACTGAGAGTAAACCCTAAAAATGGAACCTCGATCGTCAAGCAGTGTTTTTTTTTTTTTTTTGTTTTTTCCTCTTTTGGCCAAAAGATATTTATTGGAGTTTTTTAGTCGCCAAATTTCCCCAAAAAGTAAAATAGAAGGATGCAAGATTTATTTATTTATTTATTTACTTTCATAATTTATCGCCAAATATGGCTAAATTGTCTTATAGATGATAGCCAGCCACTTCAGTTACTTCACAAAATTACTCAATTTTTTGTTTATGAGATTTCAAATTTTTCTGTTATTTATTGAAAGAGAATTCTTTTGATGCATCTATGTGTCACTGAAAATCATATAAAAATTTAATTTTAGACATGGGAAAATCTAGAAAATTGTCATACAAAAATCCTGTACAAGAAACCAAAATCCTTCAAGCTATTACAACTCTATAACTAATCTCAAGTTTCAACACAAGCCAAAAAAAGTCATCTTTCAAAAATCCTTATGTAAAAATAGACCTATTATTATTACTTAGGGGCCTATAAAAATCCCTTAAGCTACTATACTCTATATTGAAGCTAAACACCATATCCTTCTTGCCTTGGTAGACAAGGCCAACAAAAACAAATGTGAGGAAGGTATTCAATCTTCAACCATGCAAGAAATGTGTCTAACTTGTGCATTACCCAACAATATATAAACCAAATCATTATTATTTTTTGGGTTTTCAAGCAACTTCAACTCATGTTTCATGTTTTCAATATAAGGGTCAAGAATTTGTTGCACAAACACTTGGGCATTTCTTTAAATTTGATTGATGATTATTTAACTTAGTGAACTAGAAATTGGAACTCAAACAAACTTTTGCACATGTCCAATTTTTGGCAAAACATGGAGTTGTTTTTGCTTGTGAAGATGATCTTACATTGGAAGCAAAGGTCTCATTGGAAGCAAGGTCCCATTAGCTACGGGTGACAGACATGTTGCAACATGGGGCTTGTCCTCCATTTCAATGGCTTTTATATCCTTAAAACCCTTCTTTTCTCAAGTGTGCTCCTTGGCCATGGATACAAGGTGAATACTTGCATGATCCAAATTAATGAAGTTAGGTGATTATGCCATTTAAAAATTTTGATGGGCTAAATTTGAAATTCCCAATAATTTCAACAAAATTAAGATTGAATTAAATACATGTTTGATTTGTGTTGATGATGAAGAATGGAGGAATGTCATAAGCTTTCATGAAACAAAAAACTCATCGCATCCCAATGTTGTATGACCATGATCAATATTTTATTCCAAATACCAACTCCTTAGGAAGGAATTTTTTAAAAATAGGACTATTTTATTTTCTAAAATTGAGTATTCAAAATTAATTAATTGTTTGGGAGGCATGTGCCAAACTTGCCAAGGTACTATAGTATATAGAATGTTTGGAATCTAAAATTTTGAAAATTGAAATGTTTGAATTCCGATATGTGAATACTAAAAGTTGAAATTTGAATTTTTGTATGTGAAATGTTTGGAATATGATATTTTTAGAACTAAAATGTGTGAATTGGGATGTGTGAATATTTGAAGCTGAAAATTAAAATTTGATATCTCTAATATGTAGCATTTGGAATTTGAAAACAAGAATGTCTAAATTTGGATGTGTGCATACTAAAAGTTGAAAATTGAAAATTGTAATCATTTTTTGAAATGTTTAACAAGAATATGAAAATTTGAAATGTTTGAATCTTGAAACTAAAAACTAAAATGTTTGAATATTAAAAACTAAAAACTAAAATGTTTGAATATTAAAAACTAAAAATTGAAATGTTTGAATATTGAAAATTAAAATGTTTGGATACTGAAAATTGAAAATTTAAATGTCTCAATACTGAAAATTGAAACTAAAATTTCTGAATACTTAAAATTGAAAACTAAAATGTTTGAATACTGAAAATTAAAAATTGAAATGTCTAAATAATGAAGATTGGAAACTAAAATGTTTGAGCATTAAAATTTGAGATTTGAAACCTTTATATGAAATGTTTGGAATTTAAAATTACATTTTACATCATTAATAAAAGAGCTTTAGTGCAAACCTTACCTCTACAGATAAATTTTCATTTCATGTGGTAAGTTCATCAAACAAGTCATGGATCCAAAATTTATCATCCTTGGATTCCCATAGTTTCCTCCCCCCCACACTACATTTGCATTCCAAGACCAAATAATGTCAACTTTGTTCATCTTTTATTTTTTATAAAAAAAACAACCAAAATAAAAGTCCATGCGCTACGAATGGCCTTGGTTTATAATAATAACCTTTGTCGACCTCACAAGCCATTTATGTCACAACCCTACCCTTGGGCTTGCAACCAAGGTGAAAGGGTTTCAAGGGCGCGGGCCAAAAAGAGTGTGAGAAGGAAGACTCACACTCCCAAGTGAATTCTCTTTTTTGGGAGTTGGAGTCCTGATGGACTTTTAAACTTTCAAAGAAAAATTGTAGAGGTCAAAACACCTTACATTAAAAAGATCTTTATATCATTGGAAAGCTATTGAAGTGTAGATGTTTAAAATGGACTCGCATGACCCGTTTAGACATTTGTAACACAAGTTATGACAAAAAGAAAGGTCAAGAGTCAAATTGACAGTTTGACTCCCGACCACAAAAAGTCGGGAATCGACCCGACTTCTATGCGTGAAGATGGAGTGTGATACACCGTTGCAAAGCTCTTGACGAGAGCTACAACTTTGCTTTAAACCTCATCCCAATCAGAGGTTTAAACAAAACATTGTGGCCCCATAAAGTGGCGAAAGTCCAACCTTAGCAATTTCGAGACTCCTTTTTGGGAGTCCCGGGACAAAAAGGCCATTTGGATGTGGGCCTTGCGGAGAGGCTCAAAGAATACTATATGGGGGGAGGTGCTGGCTTCTCCCGAGTCCGGGTTGTGGTGAATTTTATGAATCCAAAGTCTTCCATGGCTTGTCCTAACACCAAAGGTGTTGCAACATAATGTTAACCAACTTGTGGTTGGTTGGATGCAGAACCAAATGAATGAATAGATTACTTGTCATTCTTCCTAGTCCCATCCCGGAGCTCCAGCACGCCGCTTTACCCCTTTAAAGTGTTGAGAGCCAAAAAACGTGCCTCGAACCCCTCACCTTTTCGTTGTTTTTTACCTTAGACTCTCATCTTTGAATCTAACAAACGGCTTGCACTAATAGAAATCAGCCAAAATGTAACCAGTCCATTTACGACTACATGTGAATTATAGTCATTTGCGACTATATTTGGGAATATTGCAACTACAAGATCAAATTTCAACTATTTTGGTCATTTTCACAACTATGATGTAACTATTAGAAATTTCATCCTATTGGTAGGATTGATTTTACATTTATTTTCATCCATTAATAGGTTGATATGTCTCATTAGTCGCAATAATCACCAAATTAATTACGTCCTAAAGGTATTCTACAATGACATAGGGGTGTATTTTGATGTATAAACTAAAATTATATATAATATGCATACGTATGTATATTATTCATATAATGAATCTCAAAATTAATATTTGACCTTTGAATTTTTTATTCAAATCTGAAAATTATTATTTCAATTATTTAAAACTTTATTTGAATTTTAGATTTTGGATTTGAACATGATATTTTTAATTTAAATTTAAAAAGGCTTATTTGATCTAAATTTTGATATTTGAATTTTACATTAATATTTTTGAATCCAAATTTTAGTATTTCAGTTCAGAAAATTATAATTGTAAAAATGGACATTTTAATTTTGAGTATTTCAATATAAATATTAAAGTTGATATTTCAACTCTGAAATTTTTTCATTTAAATTTTTAAATAATCATTTGATTTGAATCTGAAATTTTAATTCCAATTTATTATTTTGGATTCTTTGAATTAATACTTCAATTCTGAAAATTATTAATTGAGTCTAAAAATGGACATTTCAATTTTGAATATTTTTATTTGATTCGGAAAATTGACAATTCAATTTTGGAAATTTTTATTTAAATTCAAAAAACTTATTTGATCTAAAAATTAATATTTGATTTCTACATTATTATTTTCAAATAAATCAGTATTTCAATTTAAATAATTATTAATTGAGTCTTAAAATGGACATTTTAATTTTGAATATTATTATTTTAATTTGAAAATTGACATTTCAATTCTGAAATTTATTATTTAACTTCAAAAAAAATATTTGATCTAGAATTGGAGATTTGAATTTTGAATTACTATTTTGGAATTTTAAATTTATATTTTAATTCAAGACATTATTGATTGAGCTTATAGGATTTTTTCTAGTAGTGTTATCCATAGTATATCACTTTAATAAATAATTATAAATGATTATTTTTATTAAACCTTAGTTACAGATAATAATAAATGTTGTACCATAGATTTGTATATTTTTTAAATTTATATTTTTATATTAGAAGAAATTAATTGATGTAATTAATGTGACATTATTTTAAAATCATTGTAATTACTTCATATAAGAATTAATTGGTATGTGCATAATTATTTTCTAATTGAACATAATTATTCACATTTTGTAATTTATAACTTCAAACTTGAATTAAAAATTTGGAAAACTTATAGTGTAGTTAAAATAATTATTTTATTGATTTTAATTTCACGAATTATATATATAATTTTTAAATTTTGTGATTAATCATCTATGATAAGTATTTTACAGTAATTTTAAAGTAATTATGAAAATTAACATTATGTTTAGCAAATTATTTTATTTATAGTTAATAATTAGCAAAAGAAAAAAATTACTTGACCTACAAATATTTTTACAAACTAAATGTAAATATGCAATAAGTAATGTAATTAATTGTATAATTTATTAAAATTATTCGTGTAAGAATTTACTTTTTGATAATAATTGTTAGTTTTAACATAAATATTTAAAATTATTATTTTTAAAACTATAATCATTAACTTAATTTTACATCAATTGTATTATATATAATTCGAACAGATTTTAAAAAGTAATAAAATATTTTTAAATATCTTAAATATTTAATTATTTGTGAGTTATGTATTTATAATTTGTGAATTATTAGATACTTAGTTTGTTAAATATTAAGAACTTATTTCTTATTTAAGTAATTGATACTGAATACTGAATATTTGTAATGTGTAATTTATAATTTAAATTCATGTAAATATAATCATTATTAATTGAATGATTATTTAATTATCTAGCACCTCAATTGTTTAAAAATCTAAAAATTAAAAAAGTAAAACATGAAAAAAGTTTTGGAATTACAACTTAGTTTGTGAGGAAGTTAAAAGTTCAAAACTTATCCAATATTGTTTGTTCTTCATTCCTATTTTGAACACTATATAAACAAGGGGGTGTGGTCATCCAATTTCACATTAAGAAATTTGTGCACATGGGATGAACTAATAAAAAAGCTCAACCCAAAAAAATAAAATAAAATTATGCACATTTTTAAAATGCATACTTTTCCAACCTATTTATTTACCTAGCTAGGTAGGTACTTAATTTGACTTACCCACTTAGGTGACCTATGTACCTACCTACCTAAATACCTACATATATAAGTAGGTACTTAACCTAAGAAAATAGAACCTACCTATTTATTTTCTTAACCTAAATAGGTAGGTTGGTATGTAACCTAGGTTTATAAGCACATATTTGTGTACCACCTAAGTACCTACCAACTTAATATTAATATTTTAATACTTTTCTTCTTAATGCCACGTGGCATACTTACATTGGGCCACATGTCATAATATAAGATCATCCAAGTATTAGAATTGAACGTCCTAGATTATTTCAAAATAATATTAATAATATTTTAAATAATCAAATATTAAAACACGTGGCAACACATCATTTGCCTTTAATTGTTACTAAAATAGTTGCATCTTAGTCGCATGTGACAATACGTATACAATGTAGTCAAAGGATGAAATGTATTTGTGGACTTTTTTTTCATACAATACCTTTTGTCATTTGTGACTAATTTATCACATGCGACTTGTCTTAGGCGACTACAGGGATTTTAGTTGCAAAATGTTTTTCGCGACTAAAATTTAATTACAAACACTAGTCGAAAAATACACAGTTTTTTTCTAGTGTTGGGAGCACGTCAATTTATATTTGCCCCCAAACATGAGAATTACAAAATTAGGCATTGATTTTCTTCTTTGAACTCATCTCATAACTATAATACCCAAACAACAAGTAGAACCTCCTAGTAATTGAAACCAAATAAATTCCTTCAAATATTGCCTTGCATCCTATTTGAAAAATAAACGAACGATAATCAAAACAAAGTAGAGCCTTTTAATGCAACATTGTCTCGTAACTACAAGAATAAAAGGGTTCCATTCATATCCTTATCCACATCTAATAACAACTTATGTGGATGTGCTAGTCAAATTCTCCTTGTTGCATAAAAACATGGAAATTATATATGAAAAATAGGAGCATAGTCTTGACTAGATTTGTTCAACCAAGTCGTAAATTGATTTTCAAGTTTATTTATATCAATTGGCCAAAGGATATCATTGGCATCTCCTTATTTCCATCATTAAATTAGGATTTTAAATTTATGTTATAATGCATATAGCAAAACAAGAAGAAATAATGAATTACAATGATTGAAAAGTTAGGGAATAAAGGAATGTGCCAAAGACTTTCATATGGCCAACCAAGCAAGCATAATAAACCTACTAAAATGTCATTATCCAAATGTCCTTGGAAATGGAAGGCCTTGCCTAGGCAAAGATGTTGCCAATTGCAACAAAAAAAATAATTTGCAACTTTCTTTCAACTTCACAAATACTTGTTTTTTATTTTGACCATATGGCATGATCCATTTTTTAGGTCGGTATACAACAATGGCCATTCAATATTACTCCACCTAGGAGTTTTATTACTCTGTTATTAGAAGAAAAAAATTAACAAGAGTCAAAGTGCAAGTCTATTTACACTACCATCCTTTTGATGTTGAAAAGGTTCAATTCCTTGATCCACTTTTTAAAAACCAAAATCTATAAGGAGGTTCAAAAGGTTCACACATTGTTTTCAAAATGTCCTGACATTAGCATGTTTATCATTGACTTCACTCCTTGCAACCATCTCTGGTCAGCATGTTAACCATTCCAAAAAAACTCACATAATAAGAAGAAATGGGCTTGACACAAGTTCTCTAAATTTGCTGCACTAACACATTAATTGACCATCACATTCAAAAGCTACAAAGAGAACATATTGCAAGAAAAAACAACAATGCAAAACCTCTACATATGTTTGGTTTTGTATCTTACGACCAAAATTAACATTAGAAACAACAAATATATGGATCACCACCAACTAGAGAATGTTTGATGCCCCTAAACTGGTCATGCCTATTCTATTATGGTTTGCCCTTAAGCCTACCTCCAAGCTTGTGTTATCTCTTGTAAGTAGTTGTTCAAGTTCCCACATTGTTGTTGTTTGAATATCCAAAAATATTTCAAAACTAATAATTTCCACATAAAAATTAGTGAAATATTTTGTGCCTCCAAAACAACTTGTTGGTTGTATCCTGGAAATCTTTTGAACACACCATTAATATGAAACTATGGATAATCTTAGAATATATGAATAACTCACCTTGTCTTTGTGAATAGGATCCCATATAAGTGAACAAAGTGCATGCATAATCATTTTAATAACTCCAAATTAGATGCAAAATTTGACCCATGCTTGTGTCCTCAAGCTTCCATTCCTTGATTACATGCTTCATTTCCCCAAAAAAACTTTTGATCTTTTGTATCAGATTTCTTAAACTCCACAACTTTTGGTAATTCTAAAATTTGACCATACTTTCTTATCTCACTTTTCACTACATTGAATTGTTAATTATACATTCAAATAATTATAGTCTAAAATTTTAATATTTTTAATCAAACATGGTAATTGGACTAATGAACTTGAAATAGATCTTGGAAAACAAGAATGGGGCTTTTAAAATATCATCTACAACATCCTTAGAAGAAACCCACCTTTTCAAAGAGAATAAGATTATTTCTTGAAGTGAGGAATGAAATTCCACAGCAAAACTTTGGTAGTACAAATACACTACAAGAAGCTCATCACCTACATATGTTGCCAAAACTACCAACTACATTCAACACAAAAAGAATTCCAATCGTCATAAAAACCAACAACCTACTTTTGACCCATGTAGAAAATAAATTGAATGGAAAAGAATCACAAATTTGATTATGTGGATTGCCACTGGTTAGCCACAATGCATATGTTAGAAGATAATATCTAATTGATACAAACCAATCTTGACCATTTCCATGGATTTCCTTGTATTGTGCTAGATCTTTGAGCGAGATTTCTTCCACTAGTAATTGGCCACCATTATCATGAACAATTTGCCTGCCAAAACGATCAACAATATGAGTACAAAGAATGGACATTATTTTATAGTAGGCTATTTCTCTTTCCCATGTGAAGATCTCTTCTAATGATCATTTTTTAAAGCTATAATCATCAACATTAAATATTGGCACTAAAAACAAGTGCTACATAAGAAAAATCAAATATTACATTTGAACATTTCAATGTTGAAATGGATGGCAAATCCAATAATTAGATCCATACCTTAGACTATTCAAAGCTTCAATTGTGGTTTAAAAGATGTGGGGACTCCCCTCTTCTTTCAATACACACCACTTGAAGTAGATTTGATAATTACTTAGAAAAATGACACTAAAATGAACACAATATTTGTTTTGAATTCACCTTATAGATGAGAACCAATTCTTGCCACTTGTGATGAAGTCACTATTAGAAAATGCGTCCCAATTCATTTTGGGTTTCACTAAATTTTGAGTGAATTTCGACATTTTTATCTAATGAAACTGTTTAAACCCCTAGTGAATGGGGACCAGTTGCTACGGACAATGACTTGATTCACTAGTACTTAATGAAGTAAGGTTATTCTCAAATGAAATATAAATTTACCAAATCATTCACTTGCTAGTTAATTAACTAACCAACATGGAAATTAATTAAATTATAATTATTTAAATATATAATATTACTGATACTTTCATGATTTTTCAAAACCTATTATCTATTGACACATGTCATTACTTACATTAGGTTAAAAACCTAGCCTAAGTAAGTAAGTAGGCCACATAATCAACCTAGGCATCTATTTTAGGAATTCGATGAAAAAATATTCAATCAACATACCATTGTTGACCACACACAACACCACCCATGAGGTTTGATCCCATGACCTTTGGAATGGAGTCAAACACCCATATCATCAAACCACCCCACTTGTCATGATAATATATTACATTATATTTATCAAATATTTCATTTTAAACATTACAAAAACATAAACTTTGAAAATTCATATCTTATTGAAATTTTGTTCAAATAAAATGATTTAAGTTTTTTTTTAATTCAATAATGTACATAATTAAATTTATTTCCTTTTAAAAGTTTAAATTATTTGAACAAAAAAAAAGTTGAATATCATTATTCAATTACATTTCAATGAATTTTTTTTTTAAATATTAAAAAATGAATTTTTTGTTAGTATAATAATGCTACCTATGTTAAACTACTTTCAATTATTATGTGACAAATTTTCATTATTTTAAATTATTTAACCCTACATTATTTACGATTATTTATGGTTATTATTAATTATTTATGGTTATTTTAAAATTCTTTTGGCTATTTTAGCTTGTTTCACCTTAAGCTATTTTCAGTTATTGTAAGTTTTTTTGGCTATTCTATGTTATTTTTAGCTATTGTAAATATTTTAGTTTAAACAATTTGTAAATATTATAAATTTTTTTGGGCTATTGGAAATTATTTCACCTCATGTTATCATTGGCAATTTTAGGTTATTATACATTATCTCACCATAAATTATTTTTGGCAATTTTAAGTAATTATAATACATGGTTATTGGTTGTTCTTTGTTAGTGCAATTGCTGATTATTAATGGATATTGGTACCTATTCTATTTGTGATTATTAATGTTTTTTAGTGGTTTTTCTATTAATGGCCATTAATTGTTATTATATTAGTGACTATTTGTGGTTATTCTATTAATGATTATTGGTGGTCATTCTATTAATGACTATTAGTGGTATTCTACTAATGACTATTGATGGTTATTTTATTAATGGCTACTAGTGGTTATTCTACTAATGGCTATTGTTGGCTATTCTACTAATAGTTATTATTGGCTATTTTATTAGTGGATATTAATGAATATTAATTGGTATTATATTAGTGGTTATTATATTATAAATTATTGTTGGTTATTATGTGTTATATTGCAACTATTGGTGATTATTGTATTATAAATTATTACTTGATATTTTATGTTATAATATCATAAATTATTGGTAGTTATTAAATTGTAGGTATTTAAAATTACTTTTCATAGGTTATTAGTTATATTATAAGTTATTTTACTTTATGTCATTATATTTTGTTTTATATTATTTTAAGTTATTATACTTAAGAAAAAATAATAATAACATAAAGTAGAATGACTTTGAATAACTTAAAGTATAACTTGAAATAACATATATTAATTTAAAATGAAATAATCCAAGGTATAGCTTAAAGTGAGTTGAATAATTTAATTTAAAATAACTTAAAAGCTTACGATAAACTAGTTAAAATACCTTAAGGTAAAATAACATATAATAATTTTTTGTACAATAATTCATAATAACCTATAATAACATAAAATATAAGTTAGAATAACTAAAGTGGTTTTAAATAATATAAAATATATCATAAAATAGCATAAATAGATTTTTTAAAAAACATAGAAATAGATTTATTTAATATAGTAAATTGTAATATTGAATTATGTTAACTAGTAATGAAACATGATGTCTACATAGTGTTATTATAGTGAAATAACTTTCACTAGGATGAAATCAATAAAATACAATGAAGTTATTTCACTTTTAAGGTCCCATAATGATTTTTAGCTAGTAAATTGCACCCCACTTTGATAGTGATGAGTCGACTAGCATAATTGTGGTTGGGAAAAACAAAACCAAAGTTGTTAACAATTTTTTAACAATCTTATTCATAGGAAAAATAATAATGATTGTTGTTCTTTGTGATTTTTGTTTTTTGAACAACAATTTATTTTTTAATGGTAGTATACAAAGGATAGTTGCAAGGGGGAGGTGATGAATGGAAGGGGATGAGGGTAAATACTTGGGGTAACACAAAAAAACTTATTATGATGACCTCTTTTATGTAGTCATTTTCTAGTGTCACAAAAAAAGAACATCAACTATAAATATCTATAATTACACACACATGATTGGTAATTGTTTACAACACATTGTATCAGTGGTTGTGGTTTTACTTTAATGAGATTGCCATCAACCATTACATCCCAAGTCCTTGCTACTATGTAATTCCTAATGGTACAATGACATCCTTCATTGACCAACTCAAACCAACCACCCAAACAACTCCTAAACATGAATGATTGTAAAGATGTTTGGATTAGATCGCTTCGAACCCTCTTAATAAGCCATCATGGTCTTACTCAAAATCAACTTAATGCTTGAAATCCCACGACTACTATCCTTCGTAGATTCCCCTATGATTGAAACAAAGTTGAACCAACATCCCATGATGACTATTGTTTCCAAATATTCTCCACTTAATACATTGCAACACCCTTCTCCCCCAAAGTTCCCAAATACACGTGTTTTAAATTCCCAAATGTTTTTCCCCACATAATTTCCACAAACATGTGTTGATTCACTTAAACCAACCAATGTTGTCACTTATTGATTTTCATCACCTCCAACATTTAAGTTATGATTTTAAATATTCATCCACCTAAGTTTGTTGGTTCTTAATTCTAATTTTCATACGTAGCAGAAATATATTAGGAATCAAAGTATATTCAAAAGATCGGCTAAAAGCATTTTTCCCATCAAACCATCATTCAACCCAACTAAGATATGATTTTTGATGCACCTTTTCCACTAGCAGCAAACAAAAAATCCACTGATAGCAACACACAACAAAGGCACTTACTTTTTTTAAAAACTTTGTTATTAAACAATAATGTCTTTATTTCCTCATCAAGATTGCCCTCCACCTTAGTTTGTTGAACTGCCATATCCAAAAAAAAGTGAAAATTGTCAAAATAAAGCCCAACAACTCCACCATTATGGACCTTCACAAAACAAACATTCACCACACAACTTTTGAATTAATTTACTTGTAACAAACCACACAATAACACCCACATCCACAAAACAAGAAACAATCATATCAATTAACATATCTTTTGTTTTTTTTTTGCATTTGACAATATGATCATGTTATCATTAGGTCTTCATCCCAATAATGTTTTTAGTACTGCCTTTAATCCTACAGTAGTGCTTTCTTGGGTGGTGCATATTTGAACTTAAACCATTTCAAAACTAAAATAATTATGTATTAAAAAATGCAAATATATTCCAAGAGTGATTGAAATTATTCTAAACTTTTACAAAATGTGTGGTACCCATTTCACATGCAATTTCACATAATTTGAACCATTTTAATGAATCATTTGAAAATGTTGAATATATATTTTTGGAGTTTTGAAGTTAAGTTATTACTTGCTTACCATTAAATTATGATTGGTTTAACATTATGTGCCACCTAGGATTTTGAATTAATTAAGATTTTTGGTTTGAATGTCTATCTTAATAATGAGTTATTAGTCACTTAACATCAGGTGTGATTGCAAATTTAGTTTCATAACTATTTGTAATTTGCATGTGTGTTGTTGAATTTGTTCATTTTGTTTAAACATGGATTGGTGTACTTAAATAAGGAAGGATTTGGATCAAGTAGCAAAGAATGTGTGAATAAACCAATGAAATGACAATTTTATTCACAATTCATCCCATAAATGAACAAATATTAAATGACTTATGGCCTTCACCATTTGGCACGTGAACCTTGATTTTTATTGGCACCTTGGCTTCACCATGCTTTGATTGGCACCCAAGTTAAACCCCAACTTACCAACTCAATGTTTTAAAAAGGATTTTGAAGAGAGTGCCAAGGTGGTTTCTAGAGTTCTTGAAGAACACCAAAAAAATGGTGATAGTTTTTCTTACTTGGTGAAAACATTATGGATACATGATAGAAATTGAAAACAAATTGTGGCTATGTACTTCAAAACAATTTAGCCATTAAGAGAAAGTATATTCATTTTAAAGGTGGAATTTCCTTGCTCCACCTTACAATTGAACACAAAACATGTATGGTTATGCAAATTGCAAGTGTAAGAGAAATTTGGCTACATGAGGTTTGGTACCTTAACCCCTTGATTTCCTATTTTGGAAATCTTAAATCTAAATGATTGAAAATAAAGATGTGAAGGGGGAGGTATCAATGCACTTGTGTTATTCATCAAGTTGTTAGAACTTAGAACTACAAACCTTGATGCCCCAAAATTCTAAGATTGTTGTCAATCTCCATGTTGTATTGGTAGTTGCTTTCTTCCCCATCACTAATTGCACTCAAAATTAAGTTTGCAAGTTGTGCCACCAATCACAAAATTATTATCAAAATTCATGAACATTTAGTTATGCATATTGATGATAGTAGTTGGTTCCTTAAATAAATTTTTTCATTTGATTGTACTTGACAACTTTTATATCAAAACTCTAAACACCTTACACAAATCAACATTTTTTGATAGAATAACGTGTGACCTAGCATGTGTAACATCAAGTGGGCAAAATGACAACACAATCAAGTGGGATATAAACAATTAATTGGGAGAACTTGGCTTCATTGATGTGAATTGTAAGAAAAACAATTGGTGAGATGATCACTAGAAGTAGGACAAGGAAGGCCTTTCATTTGGCATTTAATTTTTGCATTGATGGTGAGAATTGTGCTACATGGCAAATGCCATCACAAGTAAGAGGAAAGATTAAGATGATGAAGATGTGATGATTTGAATGCTTCTTGCCACCTCCATCCAATGATGCAACAAAAGTGATGTGACAAAATGCCATTTCTTGCCTTATCATTTCTTTGAGAAAAAAGAACCATCTACTTTTTGCGGTGTTTTTTTGGCTATATTTTGCAATTTAGACTATACCAAATGTGCCAATCCATGGACATAATGGGCAAACCCAATAACATACATGCAAAAACAAATATTGTAGTTGAATAGGGAGTTTGTTGGGTCTTTGTTGAATAATTGTTTAATTTTAAAAAATCCATTTCAACAAATAAAAATATTTGAATATTCCAAAAGATGCTTCATTTTCCTTCACCTAAACATCTTATTTGAGAAAAATATTTTGGGAAAATTTCAGCATGTGTAAAAATAATATATTGTTTGGTGGCTATTCAACTAGGGTAGATATGAAGGTTACTTTCAGATAGTTGACAACGATCTATCAACTTTGTTGAAGTAAGGCCAAGTGAGGTCCCAACCCTAGGTCCATAGTCAATTGTAGGGAGTGTTTTGTTTATGTGGCATCACACCATTGGACATTAGCTCAGGAGTCCCAATTTGCTCTGGGCTCCTACACAATCGATTGGTGTTTAGTAATTGGCTCAAGGGCACTGGTGACATAGTTTACTACTTTGGAGCCCTTTTGTCCATTTGTAATTTTCCATTATTGATTATTTTTGGAATGCAATGGACATTGCCATTAATCCAATTGGCCTTTCCTTTTCTTTTTTTTAATTTCTTATAATTTTAGTAAAATATCCTTTTCCTATCCACTTCGTGGTTTTATTGGTATTCAAAATTTTGTATTTAACCATCTTTCTATAATTTTGCTTACACATTGAAAAATGAGTATATGAATTTGGTGATTTTTACATGTTCCCCCCCCCCCCTTCCTCACTTATGCTGATTAAAAGCCTCCAAAATATCTTTTTTTTTAAAAATAATTTTAAATTGGTGAAATTTCGCTAGGAAAAAAAAGAAGGGCGATTCTTGACTAGATGAGATCAATTTATTTTTTTGTGCAAATGAGGAGTGTGAGAGGGGAAAGAATGGTCTTAGTTCTTAGGCTTAAACCAATCAAAAAAATTTACCTTTTAAAACAAGAAATCCCAAATTCAAATTGTGTATAACTCATAAGAAGTAAAAGCATTCCCTTAACTTTATATTAAAAAAAATAAAAATAAAATCCCTAACCTTGAAACTTACAAATCTTTGGATCTTGTGGGTTTGGAACCCTACTTCACACCAAATTAAAAACCCATATTGAATGAGCCACAATTAATGTTATTTTAGGCGGCCGATTTCAGGGCTATCATTTCCATGGAAATAAATTGTGGCTTTTATATCAAGGGTCGTCCAAAGTGTTAAGGCCTACCAAATTGAGTGGGTACTAGGTTGAAGTGTTGTTAGAGTCTTCCAACTTGCACGTCTAGACCTAGACCCTAAACCCTAAACCTAGATTTTGGAAATTATGTTCAAACTTTTTGATTAGGCACTCGAGGTTAAACCCTAAATGTAGATTTTGAAGATTATGTTAAAACTTTTTGATAAGGCACTCTAGGTTAAACCCTAAATGTAGATTTTGGAGATTATGTTAAAACTTTTTGATGAGGCGCTCTAGGTTAAACCCTAAACGTAGATTTTGGAGATTATGTTAAAACTTTTGATGAGGCGCTCTAGGTTAAACCCTAAACGTAGATTTTGGAGATTATGTTAAAACTTTTTGATGAGGCGCTCTAGGTTAAACCCTAAATGTAGATTTTGGAAAGTATGTTAAAACTTTTTGATTAGGCACTTGATTGGGATTGATTATAACAAGCGATTTTTTAATTTTTTAATTTGGCAAGCCAAGGTGCTTTATTTATGTCAGGTAATATACCCTTGAAGGGTGGGCATTCTCAAAATAAGCACCCCTTGGCTCCACTAATTTTTTTGGTAGTATCAGGGTCCCGACCGGCTCTGCGTCTGGTGGCAGGTAAGGGATCGTGGTACTACCAAATTGTGAATCAAATTTCAGCCCGTGCTAAGCACATGGGTTCAATGGGGGGCCACCCCGCACAAGCGCACATCGGCGCACCATGAAGGATGAATGATAAGTGGTCTAGGTTACAATTTTCTGTTGGGTTCTATTTCCTTAGCTAACCATAGTGGTTAGCTCAGTTGCTTCTTCCCCCTTCCTACCTACCTACCTACCTACTAGCCAGCCCAGAAGGAGGTTGTTATTAGGTAGGTAGTAAAAACAGCCCTTACCTATGTATAAACCATCTACTTACCTAGTAGTTACCTATTTTCCTACCTATCTACCTACCTATGAGACCTATTTCCTACGGAATTGGTTACCAAGGTGAAATTGGTTAACCCTAAAGTGTTGTGGTTATGGGTTAGCTATATCTAAACCCTTGGGCAGAGGGAGCTTACAACTATAACACATGAAATGGGGGTTTAGGGTTCATAAACCATTTACATGCTTTATGAAATGTGGGGTTAAACCCCCCATTTTCTAGGGTTCAACCTTAAACCCTAAACCCTTACCCTGGAAAATTAATTGTCATCCTCTTAGTTTAATTTTTTAATTTTTAATTTTTAGCAAGTAATACTTTTGTGTCGTGACATTTAAAAACCTTTTCAGTTGCAAAAATGCATTAAACTTTATTTGACTACTTGTCTATGCCATTGCTTGGTATTAATCAGGAAGGATGAATGAATTTTACAATGCAAGAGCAAAAGACAAGTGAAATTAGGGACAAAACCTGGAATCATTCTATTGGGTGCATGCAAGTGTCATAAAAAAATGAGTGTGCGCTTGTGGGCTTGTCTTCAAAGAAAATTTAATTGCAATTATTTGTGGCCAATATATAAAAACAAACATGGAATGAGATTTGAAAAATCTTAAAGATACCACCACTAGGCCAATCAATATTGATATCGGTTGGCATAAAAAAATTACAACAAATCAATAGGATCAAGCATTGTGCCAATAAGTAGTCAATTAATTAATCACACCAAACCTTTTATCTAATATGGAATTTTTCACAAAAAACCTACCAGAACTTGGGTAAAATTAGCAGATCCCCAAAAAAATTAGACACACGGACCCAACTGGTCCCTCCAAAACATGATACACTTGTGCCCAATAGTAATGTTATGTAAGTGGCACTGAAAAGGATTGAGATGGTGAGATGGTCATGGTAATGGTTCTTGGATCCCACTCTCTCTCTCCCTCTCTCTCTCTCTCTATGCATGTTTGCTGAGAAACACTTGTATAATTTGTCTTCTTATTTAGCCTAACTCTTTTTGTCTGAGCAGCAAGCAACCCCCCCCAGACCGAATCAAGCACATCAACAAACATTGGATACACCAAATCTCATGTTCTCTTGTCACTGAAGGAAGATTGCACTAATCAGAAGCAGACTATAAAATCATGTGAATTAGAGAGAGAGAGAGAGAGAGAGAGAGAGAGAGATCTTGGATCATCCCACTCTCCTCACCCTTCTGTAGTTGGGCAACTGGAATGCCATTCTTCTTAGCCTAACCTTATTTGGGCAGCAACAACAACCCAAGACAGGATCAAAGGACATCAAACAAACAACAAAACAAAAAACTTGTTTACTACATGTTGTAAAAAGATCTGGTCATTTATTTGGAGGGAACCCTACACAAAAGAAAACTTTGCATGCCATTCAATTTTGGAGGATAGGGCTTCAAGGTATACTACTAAGAGGAACTCCAACACTGGCCTGTACAGCAAAGATATGATTGAAGAAACAGTCAAAACACATTGGTTTGGCATTTTTGTAGAGGATGCTCGAGGCTGGTGAAGGGCAAGCCCAAGCCTAGGTCCTCATGTTGATAGGCTAGATGCTATGGTTGGTCCAGGTGGGTTGCTATTAGTAGTCTCTTACCTTTTGCAGTCCCGGTTTTATTCGTGACGTTGGGAAAAAATTAAATAATGGATCTTGAATGTGAGAAATAATGTTGCAAGGGGTGGAGCTCCCCTCAGATAATATGTTGTGATATAAAAGAAATATCGGCAAAGTAAGGAAAACATAGCACTAAGTACCCCTTACTTGGTCATAAAGGGGGTAAGATTTGTAAAAAATAGTGAAAAAATACAATGGGCTTGAAAGGGGACTGAA
The DNA here is from genome assembly GCA_963921925.1 of Sphagnum tenellum. Lineage (NCBI taxonomy): Eukaryota > Viridiplantae > Streptophyta > Sphagnopsida > Sphagnales > Sphagnaceae > Sphagnum > Sphagnum tenellum. The sequence goes on along the minus strand of OY998153.1, from coordinate 9,226,460 downwards.
ACTCAAATTAACACCAAATTTAACCAAATCTGAGTTTCATCTTGGTGTTAATTTGGGTTATACTAGGCTTGGCAAAAGTAGGTCATTTAGATTATACTAGGTTAACACCAAAATTTCCAATAACAATGTTGAGAGGTTGCAAGAGGTGTTGGAAGACAAAAGGACTCTTGCCTCTCCTCCTCCCATGGGACCCTCATTTTGGGAATGCCCCAGGTCCTGGATCCTTGGGCCTTTTCCCTACACTAGTCACGAGGGTGCAATTAGGTGTTGGTTGAAAAACTCAATTGGTATGGTGGTGGTGGTGGTGGTTGTTGTTGTTGTTATAGTATTGTCCTATCTTCAATGTGTTGAATGTTCCTTCAAATTTTTCATGCGAAACTTGGAGTTGTTTGTTGCCTTTGCAGAGAGTCTCTCATATGTGCATTGTGTGTTGACCTTCTTCTTGTTGGTGTTGTTGGGCCCGGGGGGCAAGGACTATTACATTGGATCCAACTTTTGGGAAGTTTTACCTTATTAGAGTGGAATTTCACATTAAGTGAATCGGTTTCTTTGGTGAAAGTATTTAGACGATTTAGATTGGAACAACCAAATTTTTTTTGGGTGTTGAGAGAGTGTGGACATAGTAGGTAGATGTAGAGCATCTTATCTTATTGGCAGGGGCCAGCATGTTTGCGATGCCTTGTTGGTGTCTCTTCTGGGATCTATCATGCTGACAACGATCTAGATCGTTGTCACTAACGAAACTGACAACTTTGATTTGCTCAAGCCTGTGTTTAATTGTTGAATGACCAAGTCCGTGGTGTGCACGATGAGTGCTGACATGCGAAAAGAAAAACTTTGCTCTAAACAAAAACTGCATGTTGCAACAAGTCTTGTGACACCAAATGGGGAAAAGAATTATTATGGCATTCGTAGTTTTGTTCAACTTAAAAAAAGCATTCAAAGAAAGTTTCAAGAACCAAATTAACATCCCCTCTCCCACTTTTTCTTAAACTTAATTGTTTCCCTAAACAAACCCAAATTAGCATCCTCTCTCCCACTTCTCTCCACTATGCATGGAGTTTTGAGGTAAAGAATTAACTAATTCTTGAAACGATTCATTGGAGTGACTTTAGGTAAAGACAACTTTAAGTTTCATAAGTTGTGAACTAGTTTTTTTTTGGATAGTTTCAAATTGAAATATGTTTAGCCCATTCTGAAAATAAAAGAGGCATTGAAAGATAATTTAAAAACATTTTATGTCTTTTTAATGATGTTGTTGTTGTTGTTGTTGCTCTATTTTTTTTTCCTTTTCCCAACAACATATTATGAATAAATTTTCAATATCATCTCCATCAATTTGCATCTCATTTCTCTTCAAATACAATTTGAATTTAGTTAAATTAAAATTGAATAAAAATTGAATAATTTTTTATTGAATGTATATAAATTGAATTGAATTTTAATTTCATTCACTATATTTGAATTAAATTAAATCTCAATTTCAATTTGAGAATTTGAATTCAATTCAAATTCATGAACCGTCAAAGAACCGCCAGGCTTTATGAAAGACCCGGCAAAGAACCGACCAAATAAACTGGCAGTTTTTTGGGTGGTTAAAACTTTTTCGGAAAAAATTAATTGAGAACCATGGGTATTTAATTTTTTGAGAACAGCTGTGAATATATATATGTATATATATATGTGTCAATCCGGGTATTTGATATTTTTTGAGAACCATGGCTGTGAGCCATGAGATCCGTCCTGATAGGGTATTGGCTTTGTGTGATGCAGCTGAAGTATTGATCATTAATAAGATGATTTAGCCAGATTTGGCTATATGCTATATATCAAAGTTAAAAAAACAAAGGCATCCTTCTATATTCTTGGCTACCTATTGGAAGTTATCAGAAAATTATGGCGATTGGGATTTTTTTTTTTCCTTCAAGATCTGGCGAATTTGAACCATTTATTTTTCCATGGAAAATCCTTTGTGTGGGTCGAGATCATAATTTTTCAGGTCGAAATTTGGCGAAATTTTCGCCCCCCCAAAAAAAAATTAAATTACAAAAAAAAACCACCATTTAAGTTAAAATTCTACCTATGATAATCTTTTTTATCTTTTTGGTTTTATCTTTCCAAGTCCTCAATAAAGAAACAGCTTGTCTCTAAAAGGAAACGAAAAAGAAAACAGAAAGGTGTGGAATCTGCAGGAAACCGGAAATGGCTGCCCGAGCGAGGGGGCTACTAGAAACTAACTGCCCCCCACCAAAGCCCCTCCCGGGTATCACGGCGGTTGTGATATGTGCACACGGTTCTCAATGTGCTTTGGAAAAGGGTCAGATAACCGCCCAAGGACCCGGTTTTCCTTATTCTTGTTTCGAATCAAGGGAACCGGAGGTTATTACCACGCTCAAAGAACCGCTCCAACGAGGGAGCCAGTCAGTGCTGGGCGGTTCTTTGAACGAAGGATAAATACCCACCGGTTACCATCCTCGCCTCCCACCCACCCGAGACCCCAACGGTGCTTCGCCATCTTGCATTAGATAACCGGGACTGGCGGTTATTATCGTGATCGAAAGAACCGCTCCAACGCATGAACCGAGGGTCAATTTGAACGAGGGAAAGATACCCACCGGATGAACCGAGGGTCAATTAGAACGAGGGCAAGATACCCACCGGATATCATGGTGTTGTCCATCCAGATGAGAACCGACGGTTCTTCTTCTCCTTCTTGCTTTCAATGACGGGAACTGGGTTTAGGGTTATTAGTTACCGTCGAGGTCGAGAGACGAACGCCACAGGAACCGACCCGGCGCCGGGCGGTTCTTAGGACGAGGGAAATATACACTCCGGTTATCACTATCCATGGTTATCTTTGTACCATAGTTGAAGCCACCCCGCTCCCTCACACACACACACACAAGAGCAGAGAAGAAGAGAGAGAGAGAGAGAGAGAGAGAGAGAGAATACTGCTCTCTTCTGCCGCTGCGTTTCTGCTTGTGTGCGCAACAAGAACAATTGGGAAGCTTGTTTCTATTTTGGCGTGACACCAACTTGTTTTTCATTTCAAAATTGCATCAATTTTTGTATGGTAAGAGCGTAAAGATGATGACGATGATGCCCTATGGTGGCATGAGAAGAAGCAGCGGTTTTAGTGCCAATTATAGAGCCGCTTTCGGCGCTGGTCGTTTGAGGCTATAAAATGGAGAGCGTTTGAGCTTTTAGTTGCCTGGAAGCTTGGTCGTCGGGCGACCAAAGCCAGTAGTGTTTCAGGGTTTGGGGCTGGTTGCTGCTGGAGGGTTGTTGTATTGCTAGGGTTTCATTGCGTTGGGGTTTCTGGAGGAGGAAACAAGAGGAGAGAGGAGGAGAATAGGAGAAGGGATATGCACTATGTCGACTACCAAATTGACGTATTCTTCTGCGAGTTCTGCCAAGTCGAAGCACAGTGTGCGAGTGGCGCAGACGACGGCGGATGCGAAGCTGCAAGCCGTGTACGAAGAGTCTGGGGACTCCGGTGATTCCTTCGACTATACCAAGTCCGTCCATGCCACTAAGTCCACAGGGGAAAGCGTCCCCGCGCAGGCTGTGACGGCTTACCTGCAGCGGATGCAGCGAGGGGGGCTCACGCAAACGTTCGGGTGTATGCTTGCGGTGGAGGATGGCACTTTTAGGGTATTGGCTTACTCAGAGAACGCACCGGAGATGCTGGATCTCATGCCGCAGGCCGTTCCCAGCATGGGACAGCAGGATGTGTTAGGCATAGGCACGGATGCTAGGTCTTTGTTCACTCCTTCCAGTGCAGCTGCATTAGAGAAGGCGTCTGTTGCAATGGATGTAAGCATGCTAAACCCTATCTCAGTACATTCTCGCAGCTCGGGGAAGCCATTCTATGCAATTATGCACCGCATTGATGTTGGGTTGGTCATCGATTTCGAGCCAGTTCATCAGAATGATGTGATTGTGTCATCAGCGGGAGCTTTGCAATCTCACAAGCTGGCAGCAAAAGCAATTTCAAGGTTGCAATCTCTTCCTGGTGGAGATATAGGTATTCTCTGTGATACCGTTGTTGAAGAAGTTCGAGAACTGACAGGTTACGACCGAGTTATGGCTTACAAGTTTCATGAAGATGAGCACGGAGAGGTACTAGCAGAGATTCGTAGGTCTGATCTTGAGCCTTACTTAGGTCTGCATTATCCGGCCACTGATATTCCACAGGCTTCCAGGTTCCTGTTCATGAAAAACAGAGTTCGGATGATAGGTGACTGCTGCGCACCACCTGTGAAGGTCATTCAAGACAAGGATCTACGGAAGCCATTGAGCTTGGCAGGCTCTACACTCCGAGCTCCTCATGGATGTCATGCCCAGTATATGGGAAACATGGGCTCGATTGCATCACTTGTTATGGCAGTGATCATCAATGACTCAGATGAAGGTTCCAATGGGCGTGGTGGGTACCAGCAGAAAGGTCGGAAACTATGGGGCTTGGTTGTTTGCCATCACACATCGCCACGCACTGTACCATTTCCACTCCGATCTGCATGTGAGTTTCTGATGCAGGTTTTTGGGCTCCAGCTGAACATGGAAGTTGAGCTCTCTTCACAGCTGAGAGAGAAGCACATTCTGAGGACTCAAACTCTACTTTGCGACATGCTTCTGCGGGATGCACCCATTGGCATTGTCTCACAGTCCCCCAATATCATGGATCTAGTAAAATGTGATGGTGCTGCATTATATTATGGCAAGAGGTATTGGCTTCTGGGGATTACTCCCACAGAGTCACAGATTAAAGAAATTGCAGATTGGCTGCTTGAGTACCACAAGGATTCTACAGGTCTTAGTACAGACAGTCTGGCAGATGCAGGTTATCCACATGCAGCTTTGCTTGGGGATGCTGTGTGTGGAATGGCAGCTGCAAAAATCACACCCAAGGACTTTCTTTTCTGGTTCAGGTCTCACACAGCAAAGGAAATCAAGTGGGGAGGAGCAAAGCATGACCCAGATGAACGGGATGATGGACGTAAAATGCACCCAAGGTCTTCTTTTAAGGCCTTTCTGGAGGTCATGAAGCGACGGAGTTTACCTTGGGAGGATGTGGAGATGGATGCTATCCATTCTCTCCAGCTCATACTGCGAGGCTCTTTTCAGGATATTGATGACAGTGACACTAAGACAATGATTCATGCCCGCCTGAATGACCTGAAATTGCAGGGCATGGATGAGCTCAGCACCGTAGCAAATGAGATGGTTAGGTTGATTGAGACAGCAACAGCGCCAATTCTGGCAGTTGATTCAAGCGGCTTTATAAATGGCTGGAATGCAAAAGTTGCAGAATTGACAGGGTTGCCAGTTGGGGAAGCTATGGGTCGATCACTTGTCAAGGATTTGATTCTGGAGGATTCTGCAGAAGTTGTTGAGCACCTGCTTTATCTTGCCTTGCAAGGTATGGTTTTGATCTCTTATGGCATTCAATTTATCTCTTCTTGCTCACACATGTGAATGTGATCAAGTGCTGCTGTAATCTAATTGTGAGTTGGGTGCTGCTCCCTTGCAGGTGAGGAAGAGCAGAATGTGGAGATTAAACTAAAAACATACGGTTCACAAAAGGAAAAAGGAGCAGTGATCTTGATTGTAAATGCGTGCTCAAGTAGGGATGTGACAGAGAATGTGGTGGGTGTCTGTTTTGTGGGACAAGATGTGACTGGCCACAAATTGGTCTGTGACAAGTTCACTCGCATACAAGGTGACTACAAAGCAATAGTGCAAAATCCAAATGCCTTGATCCCGCCTATTTTTGGTTCTGATGAGTATGGTTACTGCTCGGAGTGGAATGCATCCATGGAGAAGCTCACTGGATGGAAAAGAGAGGAGGTACATTTCACCATTCTTTACGTTTTGCTGCAATGCCCACTCTGTCCATGTTTCTCAATGGATGTCCAGTAGCACTCTGAGTTTTCTGAATGATTTGTGACATGCAAAGCTATGAGTAGTTGTAACTACGGACAAATACAGTACTTTAGGTTTTGGTGAATTTGGATGCAGGTGCTTGGCAAGATGCTAGTAGGTGAGATTTTTGGTATTCAAATGATGTGCTGCCGGCTCAAGGGGCAGGATTCAATGACCAAGTTCATGATATTGCTCAACAGTGCTATGGATGGCCAAGATACAGACAAGTTTCCATTCTCTTTCTTTGACCGGCATGGCAAGTATGTCGAAGCCCTTCTCACGGCGAACAAGAGAACTGATGCTAATGGGGTCATCACTGGTGTGTTTTGCTTCTTGCAAATCGCAAGTGTGGAGTTACTCCAGGTGGGTCTTGCCTTTTATCTTCTCTGAGGTTGAAAAAACTCTTTTGACTTTTCTGGATGAGGTGAGTTGTGGTTTGTTGAATTGTTGCTTTTGTAACATGCATGCAGGCACTCACAGTACAACGAGCAACTGAGAAGGTGGCATTTGCAAAGCTCAAGGAGCTGGCCTACATTAGGCAGGAGATTAAGAACCCTATGTATGGCATTATGTTTACACGAAATCTGATGGAGGATACAGACTTATCAGAGGACCAAAAGCAGTTTGTGGAGACAAGTGCAGTCTGTGAGCGGCAATTGCGGAAGATTCTAGATGACATGGACCTTGAGAGTATTGAGGATGGGTACAGCAATAATCCCTTCTTGCTTTTCCCAAGGGATTGAAGATGAGATTTTTTCTTTTTTTGGTGTGTTGCTGCTTAATTAGTTTTCAGGTCAAATTAGACACAACCCCATCTCTATGCTTGTAGACTAGTTTACCTTTGAACTTCTTGCATTTTCCATGGAGGATATGCAACCAGGCTTGTAACAGTGAGTTGATTGCTAAGGGCCTTCACTAGACTTTTCATCTGACAGGGCCCCTGGAGACCACAGTTGGTTATGGGTTCTACAGATGAAGGATAGAAATAACCAACCATATCATGATGTGGTCAAATGCTGATGGATAAAAATCGACTTAGAATTAGTTAACCAAGTTTTTGTTCCATTTCTTGCCTGAAATTTTGGGCAGGTGTACAGACAATTATTGGGAGCTGATGGAGTCAGTGTGGAGTCATGGCAGATAGTCACTGCTATTCATGACAAGGTTGAAGGTCTGATACTTTGTGAGTGACACTCATAAGGTTATGACCACACTCATTTTTGTTGTCTAATTTTTCTTCTGCTGGATCTGACATAAAAGTTACCATCAAAGTGTGATTGTGGAGTTTCCTCTGCAATCTCAGAGGTGTACCATTCAGCTACAGACATCTTTTGAGATATCTGGGAGATTGGTATTGGTTTCCTGATTCTTTTAGGGAACATCCTGAGAAGTAGGGCTGATTATTTTTCTGCATACGAGAGCAATTACATTGTCAAGGCCCAAACTAAAGGGCTCCTGTGCAATGGGGGCAGGTACCTGGAACTTGAAACAATGGAGTTTGAGATGGGAACTGTGATGGATGCGGTTATAAGTCAAGGTATGATCACATCAAGGGAGAAGGGGCTTCAGATCATTCAGGAGACACCAAGGGAGATTAAGAACATGTGCCTGTTTGGTGACCAAGTTCGGTTACAGCAGGTGTTGGCAGATTTTTTGTTGAATGCAGTGCGGTTCACCCCGTCTTCTGAGGGCTGGGTTGGGATCAAGGTGGTCCCAACAAGAAAGCGCCTAGGTGGCGGTGTACATGTCATGCAACTAGAGTTCAGGTGCAGCTATGTTTTTGGGATTTGAGTTCCTAGATTGTCAGTCACTTGTTCTTGATCTTGGCTATCATGTGTCTACCTGAACACTCTAGGGTGTATTTTTGTTTGCAATCTTCTTACTCTCAACATTTGTTCTAGATTTCAGTGCTTGCTAATTCAGGGGTTAGTCTGGTGCTGAAGGTTGAAGTCATATGATGGTTGCAGAGTAACACATCCAGGATCAGGGTTGCCAGAGGAGCTGGTTCATGAGATGTTTGATCGTGGGAGGGGGATGACACAAGAAGGGCTGGGGTTGAGTATGTGCCGCAAACTTGTAAAGCTGATGAATGGTGATGTGCAATATGTCCGAGATGCTGGTAAGAGTTATTTTCTGGTCAATGTGGAGCTTCCTTTGGCACAGAGAGAGGATGCTGGTAGTGTGAAATAGTGCACTTTTAGGTGCCCATGCAATGCTTCCATCCATTTGGGTTCTGTTCAATGGTGCAGTATCTCTAGGTTTTGATGCATTCAAACCAGATTCCAATCTTGCTGTTGAAGAAGAACTGGGTACAAGCAAAGAGCAGGGAATTCCTGTGTCATTTACTACAACCAAAGTCTTTGAGCACACAGTTGTCCCCCTTTTCCTCTGGTCTGGGGCTGTGATTGACAGTTTGTTGGGAATGGCACCCTTCTAGAAGAAAACAATGCTGATCATCAGTGGAGATGAGCAACCTGACCTGTTGCCCCTATCTCAGATTGAGGTTGTCACCATAGACATTTCTTACTTCCAGGTTGGGTCCAGACCACAGGTTTGGATGGGATATTTTTTGCAGAAAGTGGTTTTTTGGGGGATTGAGAATCTCTGGGGGCTCTTATTTGCAGACTGCTTTACATGGTACTGGTACAAAGATAGGATCTCTGTGCCATGTTGATATGTTTGCAAAAGTCTGAGTGCTAGAAGCAGAGGCGGCCAAGTAGGTCATTTCTAAGTTTGGTTTAGAAGTTCAGGTTTTGGTTTGAGCTTCAGGAGAAGCGTGTTCTTTCTAATGTTTGTTTGTATTTGTAACATGACTATTTTAACACACAACTCTGGTTTGAAAAATAGGATTACGTAACCATCAAGACTAGTTTTCTGGGCAAGACTGTACATGCCCTTTGTCAAATGCTTGAACTGATTTTTACCCTCAAAGTAGGCATTGACTACAGTCAGTGAACCTACCCATTCTAGACTAGGTCCATTCACAGGAGGTTTGAGGATCTAGGGTTTGAGAGTTTTGTGCATTGCTTGTTAGTGCAAGGACAGAGCACTTTTGAATGTTTTTCCAACACAAAGTCCAATGGGCCTCAGTTTGGTGGCAAGTCTGACATCACATTGGTGCCCATTCTATACAAGAGCATCTTGCAATACACTTTCTGCTGCCACCAGGAGGAGCAATCCAGTTTATGTTTGGAGTTGGGGAGCTCTCTGGTAGAATGTTGGCAATGGTGATACAAGTAAAAAAAGGGGTGAACACAATGCAAATGTGAGATGAGTCTTTAAGAGAGTGAATTTTTAGAACCCTGAACTCTAGAGTGTTTGTTCTGTATGTGTAGTCATCCATCTTACTTACCTTTTATTTCTTCAATGACAGCTGCTGATGGAAAATATTGCAGCCATTTTGTTATGTAATGTCACAGAGTTGCATAGGAATGGTGCATCCATGAAGCTGATTTATGGATGCTGTTAAGCTCTGAGCTTTGAAGCATCTAAAGTTAAAACCCTAACCCCTACTTAACCCTATGACTTGGATCTTGTAAAAAAATCCTTCAAGGTGCATGGAGTCCAATTCTTGGCCAGGTTTGCATCCATGTAGAGATGCTGGATCTAGTTCTTAGACCTGAATCTAGACCTAGAACTAGGCAAGAACCCAGAACCATGTAACATTGGTCCCTCTCATACACAGATCTATATATATATATATATATGTTTAGGTTCATGATAAATTTTGCTTTATGGTTTATGATTTGTAAAGCCCATAGATGGAAGATATTCCCCAATTGATCATCACAATGTATCCTACGTGGGACCCTATTGAAACCTCTCTCTTTCTTGGACCTCATGATCTTTCTTCATGATCTTTCTTCAGCCTCTGTACTTGGAAAAAAATACCCCTACTTCACTTCTTTATAAAATCCTCCCATCTTTCCAGTCTTGTGTTTTGTGTGTCCTCAACACCATGCACTACGATGCTAACTACTACACTCCTTGCTTAAATCCAGTGACAATGTTTCATCAGAACTGGTTTAGATAAGATGGGTTTTTTTGATGATTGTCACTGCAACAATTTCAGAATCATTCTCGAATTATAATTCATCATAGACAAAATTCCATTTTGTAATACATAGTATAATTATAATTTTTCTTTTGTATGTTTGTATCTTGTTGTCTATCTTGCTTTTGCCTTCCTTTCTATGAAGGCAACTTTCATTGGTAGTGCGTAGCAACCTGGAGCCCAAGTATGTATTATATGTAATTTTGTTAATAAATCTAATTAACCACTTTTACCTTGTTATATAGGCTTTGATCACAAAAGCATGGCAAGTGCCTTGAATTCAGCAAAGCAATTACTGTATCCCTATATATCCAAACGACTGAATCCCCTCAAAATTAGACCAAAAGGAGAAGTATGTATCACATCTTGGTTTTAAGGAATTGGTCATGATACGAATTCAAACTTTGAACTTAATAGCTAAATCAAAATGGACATATGAATTTGTTTATGAACCTTTAGCTTGGCAAAACTACATGATTGAACATTAAATCACCAACTCATGTGACAACCATGTAGACCCTTTTGCCAAAAGAGACAATGTCAATATGTTGCAAGCAAAGCGTTCATTCACAAACACTTTGAATCCATAGGCCAAATGAATTAGATGTGATCAATCCAAATTCTTAACTTTGTGTTCAATAATATTTTGTTCATGGACAATTGTGGAAGCTTGTTTCAAATACTCATAAACATATTAATTAACAATTTGTTCGTGAAAGTTATATCCTCCAAAGATTTTGTGTAAGGTAATGCCCAAGGAGCAAAAACATTCTTAAAATAAGCATTCATTAGAGGTGGAGTTGAGGGCCACTTACTTTATGAATGTCACATTCCTTGGGGATTGCTTGGCATAAAAACTTATGAGAAATTTTAAGTTTTTGGGTGCAATCACATGAATAGGAGCCATGACAAGTATAACCAACACTTTATTTTCATGTTTTAGTATAAAAAACTATACTAATGTTGCAAATTCTTAGAATATTTTTGTATGAGGTTGTTTTTCATATATTATGGAAACATGTGAAATAATTTGAATTGAATCCAATGAGCATAAGATATTAAAAAACATGCATAAAACATTTTATGCAATGCTTGTAATGTTTTTTTCCCCCCATATTTGAAGGATTTATTCAAATGCTTTCAAAATGGTGTAATCATGTATAATCATTTTCCACACCTTTATATAAAATAGTACAATATGTCATAACAAAAACTTAAATACTTTTGGTCATCAACTACATGGTCATTATGAACAACTATTATGCGACTAAAATTTGATTTTGAATTTGGAATTTGGTTGGAAAGCCCTTAAGCAATTGACACATGGTAATAAATCAACAGATTGCCCCCTTTGCATCAATGACCCTCATGCACCTATGCCTATTGTCAAGAGACTCAATATAGAACTAGAAAGGAAAAAAAAAATTATAAACATTTTGTGCATTTTTTTGGTCTTTTGGTGATGCAATTATCATGTGCTACATAATTAGAATTTTTCCCCCTAGCTTAAATGTAAAATTGAAAGGTTGTTACAAGTTTTTTTGTTTATTTAGCAAATTTGGAGGTTGAAGTTTATTGTTATTGTTCTTGGAAGTTGAAAATTCTTGTTTTTGTTCTAGAATGTTGAAAGTTTTTATTTTTGTTCTTAGAGGTTTAAAGTTTTAAAGAATATGGAAAAATTGTGAATTTTTTTTCCATTTTCCTTAGAAGTTGACTTGTAATATGTAACTTATAATGATGAGGGATTTGTGAAGGGTGGATTTTTTTTCATGAAAATCATGTTGAGGTTTTTGTTTGTGTGTTTGAGCATTTGGATTTTTGGGGTGGAAAGTGGAGTTAAAATAAAATTAGTTTGCTCAAACACACATGTTATTTTTGTGCATCTATGATGACTTTTGTTGTTTTTGTGTTATAAGGCCAAATTTTGATAATGTTTGAATGCATCCAAGTTGTAATACAAGGTAAGGTTTTTCAAAAATAAAATGACGGTTTTGTTTGAAAAATATAATATTGAACACAAGAACATGCACTTGTGATGTTGTCTAATTTGTGTAAGTTGTTAATAACTATGTCATTGAATGTGTTGTTTGTTGTATAGTAATCCAAAGTAATACATGCAAGAAGAAAAATTCCAAAACAATAAAGGTATGTGAATTGTAACCTCAATATTCCAATTATGTGATGCATTTTATTTTGAAAACCATTGTTGTATGCAAGTGTAGCTAATTACAAGTCAATTTGCATCAATGTTATGTATGTTGCATTTTAATGATAAATAAGTTTTGTTAGTGACACTATAGTTCATAACTAGTTTTATTTTAGTTGAAAGGATGGACATTTAAATATCTTTTGCATTACAATGTTATGTATGTTGCATTTAATGATAAATAAGTTTTGTTAATTGCATTGCAATTGTAAACCAATTTTATTTAAGTTGAAAGGGTGGACATCTCTATATCTTTTGCATTATAATCTTATGTATGTTGCATTTGAGTGATAAAACAAGTTTTATTAATGACATTGCAGTTGTAAACTAGTTTTATTTAAGTTGAAAAGATGGACATTTGGATTTTTTTGCATTACAATGTTATTTATATGTTATTGATTTCATTTCACATGTGACATTGAATATCATAATATGGTAGATTTCAAATAGACAAGGTGGAATCAAAAAATTATGGCTCAAGCTCCATTTCAACAGAAGAACCTTAATTTATGGAAACATTACGTTTCAGATGGCAATATTTGATTATTGTGGTTCATCATCTTTGTGATGACTTTTTGCTTAGGCAAAGGATTTTTTAAAAAATAAATAAATCAAGCAATACATTGAGATTTATAGTCAAATTGTATTTCAATAAAAAACCACAATAATCAAATCAATTTCATGTTTATAAACATTGATCGAATGAAATTTTGCATTATTTATAATTTGGACAATGATAATGTATGTACAAAGTTTGCACATTTGCATTGTAAATTGCAATACAATTGTCCAATACTATTAAAATCAACTACCATACAACTACATCAAAAGCCATAATTAAACATCTAGTTGCAAACATCAACATACTTCATTTGTTAATTGATGAATGAAAAATCACACAAGCAATAGGTTCATTGATGGGTGCTTAGATGGGTGAATGAAAAATCATGTAATATTAGGTTTGTTGATGAATGAACTTGCTTGATAGGTATTCCATAGTAATCATTTAGTTGCCATTTGCAAATTAGATACACTATAATTACACACAAATATTTCCTTGTGCCGATGTGAATTGTCACAAAGTTGTTAATTAGTTACAACCATTAATGTGTTTCCATTGTGCTTGGAATTGCAAAAAAAATGCAATGAAAATCAATTGAGTTCATCATTGATGGATGGATGAAAAATAATGTTAGCATGACATTACAACAATAGTAGCAAATTGATTACATTGGAGTTGCATAGTAGTTGTTCTTGCACAGTTGCAATTGAATTGCACAAGTTGCATACATATACATTTCCACATACGATGAGTTGCATCCATTGCAATTCATGCAACTCATTTGATAACACTCATGATATAAAAATATGTCAAGTTAAAATGAAATTACAAGTGGTAATTGCAACTCAAGAACCTAGTTGTAAGGCCATTTGAAAGGCCATTTTCAAATCACTCTATTTCTCATAGTGTATTTTTGAATACCTAAATGTAAGAAAATAAAGGCAAAACCTCTTCAAATTTTATTTTCACATAATTGATTTCATTTACTTATGTTAAAAAACATGTCTCCTTTTATGCAAGCACGTGTTCATTGGTTGAAATCAATGAAAAAAATCATGCTAGAATTCCAAAGGCTTGAAATTTTGAACCAAAGGGATACAAAGCAAATATTATTTTGAAAAATCATTTGACTAGTTTTTTCATAATCACAAGCTTCAAAATTTATAACTTTAGTCATAGGTCACCTATGCAAGAAAAAATCATACAAAATAACATGTTTAATTGTCCATAAAATCTTATTTATACATTTTAAACATTTTTCTTGTAAACCAAAATATTGATGCATAACAATGTACATGTGTGAAAAATCACCATCATTATACAAATTATTTTTATTTTTACTATTCATTTTTTCTCACTTAAATTTCTCTTGTGTATGCTATTAATAAAAATTAGGGAAAAACAAAATCTTAAAATCATGTTTCCTTTTGGAACCCCAATTGTGAATCAACCTTTTTTTCAGCTAGAGTTGCATAAACAATTTGAATTGCTCCTATTACTACTAACCATGGAGCAAAATGAAATGTAATTATAATTAACTCACCTTTTTTTACTTTCAACAACAATTCAACATTCATTAGTTAAATTTTTCACACACACACACACACACACACACACACATATTCCTTTAGCATTCATTAGTTGAATTGCATATATATATTTTGGCGAGGGTATTCCATCAATTGGTTTCAACATGGATTTTATCCATGTATTGTGCACTTGATAAAGTGCTAAACAATTGGAAACCTTCATTAAGAAACTAGTATCTAGATGCAAGGAAAAAAAAGGTGCCTCTTTTTTCTAAAACAATTAAGAACTAATCATCCATGTATTCAACTTTTCATTGTGGCGCTCATAACAACTTACAAGTTTGTGTAAAAAACAAAAGCAAGTGAAATCCAACCAATGTGTATTAACCACAATTGAATCAATAGCAAGGGTATTGGTTGCAAGCTCAAAAGTTCTTCATTTCATATTTATGCCTTTCCAACTTTCTTGAGGCCAAAGCTGGTGTGATTCAATTTCACAATTTAGTTCAAACTATGTGAGAGGTTTTGAAAGATAGTGGAAGACAAAGATTAGATTCAAAAAGTTCTTTGTGTTTGCATAAACAAAATAAGAAATGAACAAAAAGGCCATTTCTTTACACATTTGAAAGGGTCGACTATTGACATTTTAGGCTTTTTGGCCCATGCACTTTGTGTATTGGCCTTGTGAGTCTGGGAACTTCAAATCCAGAAGGGTTTCTAGTTTATACTCAGACCTTTCTCCTGTACTTAAAAACCTACCAAATTGGGACTTGAAACACACTATAATTGAACTTTTTTTTTGGGAGATATTTTCAACTAGATAGAAATGATTCAACTTGGCCTCTCTTATTCACCTCTCCTATTTAATTAGACAAGCTACCTCCCAAGTTCAATTAATTTTGTTTTTTTGGCAACAAGCCAATAATAATTTCTTAAAACATTTCATAGTGATATAAAACCTCGTGACACAAAAAGGCAAAAAAGAGAAAAAGATGATACAAAGACATGATTAAATCAGTTACCCAACATTCATATTTTGAGAAGAAACCCAACGAGAAGATGGGTAAATTTCAAAACAACCCATCAATTGGATGGGTGCACCCAAAATCTACACATGCACGTCCATTAGCTAGCTTGGGCGCAATTATATATAATAAAAGAGTCCCCTTCACTCCATGAAGCGACTTCTCATTTGATTGCATGGAAATTCAATTCCTAAAATTGTTGTCGACCACTCTTGGACTAATAGCCCCTACCTAAGACTACCCTACTAGGTAGATAAGTAGGTAGGTAGGTAGATACATAGGTAGATAGGTAGGTATATAAGTAGGTAGGTACCCTATTGAATATCATACTTTGAATGGCGTCTCAAATTGTCACAACAACATGACTCTCAAGAACGTCATTTTGCTTGGCATCTGAGTTCACTATTTCAACAACACTTTTTGTTGTTGTTGGCATGTGCTTCTTTCTACTCACGTAAAAAGTGGGAAGGTAGGTGATAGAGTCTGGTAGGTAGGTAGCTTAGAAAGTAGTAGGTAGTGTGCTCATGCAAGGAGCTTGAAGCTGGCGGGCTCACAGATCTAACGGCCAACACTTGGTACCGCCTGAATCTAACGGACGTGAATTAACGTGGGGTTGTGTAATGTACTTCCTGCAGCAACCTGCTTTCGGCGCTGCTTCCTGTTGCTGCTGCTCTGCTGCTGCTGCAGCATAGTGTCAAGTGCTTTTGCTTTTGCTTTGTGTGTGTGCGTTTATGTGTATTTCTAGCGGATTTGCGAGCAAAGCAACTAGAATTCTGCCTTTCTGTCTGTCGCGATAGTTATTAGTTTTTTCGACGACCAAGTGGATGCTTGAGAGTGGTCTTTAAGATTTTTTAATTTTTTTTAAACGAAAAAAACGTATCGATTGTTTGTTTTCCGGGGTTTTTTTTTTCGCTGGTTTGTGGAGGGAGATGATCTCTAGCTCGAGCTAGAAATAAAAGCCATGTGGGTGCAATTGGGTGGTGATATAAAGAAGGAGGAGGACGAGGAGGTGGAGGAAGAGAAGGTGGTAAATATTCGTTGTACTGTGGTCAAGGATTTGGGTTTTTGAAGATCGGTGGTTTTTTTACGAGGGTTTGTTTGCAGGGACGGGAATAGAAATTGAGTAGAGAAGGAAGTTTTGGTGAGAAAAAAGTGGGGTTTTTGTTTTTGTTTTTGCTTTTTTCCTTGTGTTTTTTGGGCTTTTTCTGGGAGGAGGGAGGATGTCGGGCGCGACTTTGGCAGCGGGTCGATGGGGGAGTAAAAGGCATGGGGAAGGCGGGTATGATGAAAGAAATAGCAGGTCGGGGGCGGGAGGGTTAGGTGGAGTGATGGGGTCTTTGAGAGTAATAGAGCTTCAGCTGGTGGCTTTCATTGTCGTGTTTTCGGCAAGCGGATTAGTACCAGTAGCGGACCTTCTTTTCCCGATCTTTATCACCCTGTACGCATTCTTGATATCCGCTACCATTTTCCCCAGCTACAAAGGCGGCGATCTCCAAGTCTTCAAGGGGAACCGTTTCTTTCAGGGCTATGTGATTGTGGGGACTTCTGTAGGGCTTTTCCTGCCGCTGGCTTTCGTTCTGGGTGGTTTTGCACGCGGCAATCAGCAGGCCGTGCGTTCCGCCACTCCCCATTTGTTTCTTCTCTCTTGTCAGATTCTCACTGAGAACCTCGTCAACGGCTTGCAGATTTTCTCTCTGCCTGTCAGAGTGTTGCTACCCATCTTGTACAGTGCTCGCCGCATTTTCTCTCTTGCCGATTGGGTCCAATCTACTTTCATGCTCTCAACTCTTCCCCAAGATCCCACGTTTGAGGTAGGGTTTTCTCTCCCTCCTAAATATGTATTGTTCTTGCATCTGTTATCCTTGACATCAAAGCAGACTGACAATCTGACATCAAACTTCTCATTTCAATGTGAATGTCCATTATCCCTGACATCAAAGCAGACTGACAATCTCACACCAGGTTTCTCATTTCAATGTGGATGTCAATCTGCATGACACGACAGAGTTGAAGTTAGGGTTTAATGCTAACAACCATGATGTGTTGGGCAATTGCAAGCTATGACTATGTTTTTTTGCTAAAGTTGTTTTTTTCTTCTTTGCTTTGTGAGTGTTGTTGGGATGCAGGCGATAGCATGGTTTTGGTTTGAAAGGGGGTTGGTGGTAGCAAATGCGGTGTATTATGTTGGTAATCTTTTTGGGTTCTTGATTCCATTCTTCCTTCCACGAGCATTCGAGCAGTATTTTGAACAGAAAAAGAAACATGAAGCAGAGGAGATAGAACGGAAGTCCCATCTCCCCACTCCTGCTGCCCCGCCCCATGTAGAGAATAAGAAGGCAAAATAGAGATCAGTGAAATTGAGGCTTTTGACTTCCACACACTTCTGCTGCTTTCTTCAGATTACCTGATGACAATGAAAATCTTGACCCAAAACTTTTCAATCAAATTTCTACTTATATATGCTCCTCTTCCCCATTTGTGGGAAGTATAAAAAGCGTTGCATGCCATACCCATTCAATGCATTGTCTTTGCAGCTATAATCAAATGGGGGTTCCAGGATGACACAATGACACAATGACAGATCACTCACATATCACAGTTCAAGCTTTGATGGACACTTCAGCAAGGGCTTGTATGGACACATCTATCCTCAGTTATTTTGACAGGGGCTCTTCTACTCCCTTGTTATCAGAGGGATAACTCGTAATTGCCTTGGTTGAAGAAGAAAAGAGCTTTATTCCATTTCTTCCTCAAGGGCTGATAGGCCTGAGGATTCCCCAAGCTTCTGTAATCCATTGACCCAGTAGTGACTGATAGCTAGGTTGCCTACCTCAGTTCAATGGAGGGTCAGCTTCTGTACATATGGCTAGAAAGACAGAAGTGCTTCCAATTTGAGGCAGCACAGTCAGGCTATTTTTTATCCTTGGCTGGTTAGCACCTCAGTTATTGCTTCTTATAGAGGCCTACAAAAGTCAATTCTTTTGCATCTGCTTCTAATTGTCCACATCAATGGTTTCTTGTCCTGTATGGGCAGAAGCTTGTGGCGGTCTTTCTTGCATTTCCGCATATCTGGTCCACTTCGCTTCTCCAGAGGGTACACAGGGGGAAATATAACTTGCCATATGCAAGAGAGATGAGCACTACCATCTTCCTCAGTCTGCCCGGTCTCTTGAATTAATCAGCCCACAAGGAACTTGGATCAAAATCACAATACCCTTGCTCTTGGGCTCTTGAATCATGCTGCCTACTCAAAGCTTTGGTCATGCAAGCAGACACCAGCAGATGTTATTGTCAGCTTCATCATCAAAGTAGCACAAGCAAAGTGTGAGTCAGTAGTTGTGTTCAGACTTTACAATGGATTGGGTAATTAGAGACAAGAGGATTACCACCAGGTTGGCTACTTTCCACAGGATAGCCCAAACTGAGAGCAAAAGATATCCAAGAAGCCTGACTAAGGGGGTTATGTTGTCTTTAGAAACAATCTTGCAATAAGTGTGATTCTAGTCAGGGTGAAAAATATCTTCCTTAGCTGCTCATGTATCACTCTGCTCTTATTAGTGTCAGTACATTTGGAGCCATGCGGTATGGGTTCAGATTTACCCAGTGCCTGCTCCTCTTTGAAGTCACAAACATGGTCTGTTTGTGATGTAGAGGATACCAAATTCTCCCCAGCTTTGTTATGACCCTCTGTTTTGCATTTCTGATGTGGCTCAGAAGGACTGGCCACTGTTTTGCACTTCTGATGTGGGTTGGAAGGACTGGCCACTGTTTTGTATTTCTGATGTGGGTTGGAAGGACTGGTCCTTGTTTTGCAGTTTTGAAGTTGTTTCCAAAGAACCCTTGTTTTGAGTCTCTGAAGAAGACTCACAATCCATCACAAATCCATGATGGTCAGCCCTGTTGTTGAGTGTGAACATGATAAGAGAATTGTTTGCAAACACACTCAGAAATAATTGTGATTAAATCATAGAAAGTACCATCTTGTGCCATTTAGTATTAATCAGCTTCGGTCTGAATGTGCATGCAGCCATCTCTGCACAATCTCTCTTGTTACGAATGTCTGCCACCTTTTGTAGGCTCTCCATTCTATCCTTGCAGATTGTGTTGTACCATTCTGTCCTTGTGCTGCACATGAACAGAAGGAAAATCACAAATCAAACCTATTCCTAACAGTAAACTGAACTTTTCACTAACAAACTGAGCAAGAGCGTTATCATGTTATGGAACATGGACCTAGTTTGCACTAAGATACTAGTAACCTCTTGGCCACTTTTACTTCTGCAGCAACTGCTAGAGGGGATGTGTTGCAAAGAATGTGTAACTGAGCAGATCCCATGCATTTGACTATTTGTGTTTGGTTGGGATATTGGCACCCGAAGCATATCAGAAACTTCAAGCAAGGTTGAATGAGCTAATTCTTTCTTGACCATATCAACATGACCTATGCTTCTCTAATTAATGCCATTCAGATTTTGGAATGATCATTGGATGCAACTGTGGCAGGGAACATAGTTATCCTCAAGTTCATATCAGTAATTCATACTTTTTGTCAGTCTGAAAAACTCACTCATGCCCCCTCCTTCGCATTGCAAGAATTCGGGACATACGCTTCATCTTCCACTTTTTCATGATGTTGGGTGGAGTATGATACTTGTGCTTTATTAGGTGGTGTACTTTGACATCCTTGTGTGTTCTTCTCTGCAGAAGAACTCAGTGTGAGGAAAGGATTCATAAAAAGCCAAGTTTCTGCCCAAAACTTTTACATCGTCCTCCTCCAGCCTGTTTTGATGCCAGTGACAGCAAAAATGTTCCATAGCCCTTTTTCTTGATCCATTCAGCAAATTGAGATTGACTTAAAGGTGGAGGTCTAGAGTGGAATTAAGAGATAGATCATTGTTTCCTTGAAAGAATCTGAACCAAGGATAGAAATCATCTCTTTAAGTTCTAAAAGTTGCAAAACCGAGTTCCAAGGGTCCTGTGCCTGACACAGAGATTGGTACCTCCACAGCAAGCATGCAATTCACAAAGTCATCGAAATTGAGAACCCTCTCAGAACCTGTCATCTTCATGACTTGATTGACATCCTCAACCACATCAGCATCCAGATGCTGCAAATCTGCACTGCTTAGCTTGATGCGACCATCCTGCGAACACAGTAAGCAATGATCAAGTACCAGATTATGCAACATGAACACATAAATATATAGATGTAACAGGTGTGATCTGCCAGTAAAGCCAATGTGACAGAGAGCAACGCCCCTAAGACATATATCTTAGGTACTCCCCCCTCTCAAGGTGAGCATACGCAACACCAAAGAAATTATGTACAAATGAAGACAATAGAGATTTAAGGAATGATGGATGCCTTCAGATAGTGAAAATGCAAACCTTGTCATTATCAAGGCAGGCAAATATAGCCTTGAAACCACGTTCTCTTATGCGTCCAAGCAACTTCTTGGACCTGCGTAACATATGAGGGGATTCTGCTAGCTCTTTCCTTTTTGCAAGATCTTGCTCCAGCAACTCCTCCTTTTGCCTGTCAATACTGAATCTCAATCGATACAAAAACTCCCCAATTGGGAGCTGTCTTGGGTTCCTCTGCAGTTGAGCAGAAATACAAAAAATGTGTCACAATCTCTGCAAAGTATCTAAAGACCCATAACCAGTTTCAAGAGGAGATTATGTGGGTGATGTTCTTGAGCAACTGATAAGCAAACAAGCAAGTGTACAACTTGCAATGTAAAGACTGCAATTCTCATATCTCATAGGTATTTTGGTAAGATGGGTTGTCAAATGCCAAGGAAGGAAATTGAGGAGGCCAGGGAATGCTCACATCATGATGAGACTTGCGTCCAACCAAAGGTTGGAAGAGCCGCTGACCAGTGAGGGGATCAGTCAATCTCTGGCATACATGCCCCCTCATGTCCTTCTTTCTGTTCAACTTGGCAGCATGCTGCCACAATCTATGGAAAACAGAACCTTCCTCATAATTGGTGCATTTACATTTACACCTTGACTTACTAACAGTAGGCTGAAATGTAACACTGCAACAACCATCCAAACAAGTCATCAGATACATGTAAAAAATTGGATATATAACAAGTCCACAATCCAGTTTTATGAGCTGTAAAAGAAAATCTTGCACTATATGTGACTGTTCCAGCACTGCCGATTTGGTTAACACCTTGAGGCCTAGCTCTTACCAGATATATAGGATTAAGTTTCTGACTTACATCTCCTACAGAACTACAAATCTAGTTACACGCTCACCATGCTATAAGCTACCAAAAAAGAATTGTCAGTCACACTCCTTTATCTTGAAATCTTGTTGACAATTTTATTCACAGAGGTGGTTAAGAAGAAGGAATTCTTGCGTGACATTTGTGGCTCTAGTGTGGCCTGTTAAACACAAGTTCACTTACATTCTAAATTCCCATTAGCATGGTGAGATATTCAGTCAGTCAACACATTACATAGGCCACATGCTTGCTGCTGGACAAAGTCGTAACACTTGTGATCATCTCACGTTTGGAGCTAGTCAATGATCAGCATGAAAATCTCCTTTCTCAAGTCAGTGGTGAGACTCAAAGAACTAACATGTGACATAGAGATAAAGTAAAGCTGTAAAAGGGGATGCATATAGCAGCATTATTCTTGGTAGAGTAACGAGGGGATCGACTTCCACTTACTCTATAGGGTACCATCTAGCGCATTCTTCTTGGCGTCGATGACGGATTTCAGCATCCCGGAAGAGTTCTAAAAAGCGGTTACAAGATTTCTCCCTCTTGTCATTATCATGCTGGGATCTCTGATTGTGATGAATGGCTGGACTGAATGTGCACTCTGCTAACTTGGACTCCCATATCTGTCATCGTCAAAATCTGCAGATAATTAGGCTCATTGTGACTTATCATGCAACAACCTGCAAACCCATTTTGATTACATCCAGAACAGCTGTATAGAAATGAACAATATGAATCGCCTCCTTCAAGGATCCAAAAGCCTCCAGGTACCCACACTTTGGAAGACCTATTGTTCCCATAATCTCTAAGGGGGATAATGTCTCAGTTTGGAGATGGATGATGTACTTCATTTCTGAGTTCCTGCAGTTGATCCTGCCTTGATGTGTCAGGAACTTGGAGTCTGCAATAGACATCGTGATCCCACTTCATGTTCCTTGCTCGCTTACTTCACATCCAAGCATTGCCTCAGTCAGACTGCCACCTGACCCTGCTCTTAGCAAATGAAAATGAACATGCTTTTGCTTGGTAATTTTCTTCTCTTCTAACAGAAGGGCACAAAAGCCCCTCAAACACAAAGCAATGTCTGAGGACAATGTTCTTCAGAGATCCAAAGGGGAAAAGTTCCAGAATTGGAATTTCAGTTCCCAACAAAGCAAAGAAATGCCACCACAGGAAGGCATTGCTGAAGTCTTGGAGTGCCATATATTGAAGCAAAGGTCATTAGTGAACAAAGAGATTGAGAAAGAGAAAAAATATGTAGTTGACTACCTGATTTCAGGTGTTGCAGTCATTTGTGCCAGCTCCCTGGCTTCATTGTCTCTCTGTTGCTCTTCACACCGCCTTGCCTTTTTCTCCTTCATGCGGAGGCCCTCTGTGTATAGCAGCTCACCATAGTTCTGATAATGCTTTGCACTTTCTCCTCGCAAGCACATAGCTCTCCATACACTCTGCTCAGACAGGACTCTATACTCATCTCATAAAAGTGATCGAACAAGGCAAACAAAAAAGGAAACTTACAAGATGCACAGGATCAACCTGAGGAACTGATGCAGAAGATTTCTGATGTTGACCCCCCTAATTCTCACAGAAACAGAAAGAAAATTTGTTCCAGCTTTCTGGAATTGAACAGCTGCTTGTACATAATCTACATCCTCATCAGAACTATGAACTTGGGTGAGATGATAAAAATTAACCAAGTGCAGATCACTCTGGAAGTACCCACCAGCATAGATGCTAACTTTATAATGAAGATTGGCCTAGCCTACACCAAAACATGGCATCCATGACCAGGCCTATATGACCACAAATGGAATAATCAACTAGAAATGGCATAAGCAACTAACCAGTAAAAAAGGACTAGTTGTGGATGCCATGTTTTGGCGTAGTCTAGCAGCAGCATTGAGAATCCATCAATTATACAAATCACCCCATGTATTCATGATGGTGTAGGCATGCTATCATATTACACACAACTGGCTACACTAGTTCAAAAGGATTGAGGTGTGTACCTCAGGGAGACACTTATTTTGTCTCTCTAACTTCTTCTTCTCGCACTGCTGGGATCTATAATCCTTGGCATCTTCTTGTCTCTGTAGTGGTTTGAGATAATGCTCACAGCCTCGCACATGATATGATTTCTGTTTCCAACAAGTACTTCAGTCTAGAGCTCAGCATTTAAAGCTGGAAGCTATGCTTAATACTGAGCATTTCAAAAGAGACTTGTGATGGAGTGGTTTTCAAGACTACATACCTGGGTGACTGGGTGATTGTCTGAATAAAATCAACTGTATGCAAATAATAATATTCCAGACTTGAACAAACTGTATGTGTGGAATGTAATGCAAACCTTGTTGGACGGACGACAAGCCTTGGACTTTGGTTTGCATTTGCAATAGTCAGTTTGCTGTTTGAACTTTCCGAGACTTGCAATAGTTGGAGCAAGTAGCCGCTCTGACACTTTTCTCTGTATTCTGCATCTATTCCTTCGTCTTTTCGGTGCCACCCAGGTGGGTTTTCCAGTGTTCCATCTGTTGCGCTTTTGGGCCAGATGCCATGATCCTTTAGATTTCAAATTGGAGCTGCATGTACATTTGCTGACACAATCAGAGGGCATGTGAGCATCTGCATTAAGATGTCTGGTGGGCCAATTTTCTTTGCATAATGGGGGGCATTCATCTCTAGGGCAGTAGACAAGATCGTTGTCGTCCTTGCTGCAAAAATTGACAAGCCAAACAAAGATTGCTTTTGTAGTACACACTGTGCACACTGTACTACCTTACCTTCATCACTCAATGGTTCTCTTTGCAGAATTTGTCACTGACAAAAACCAGAGCCCAGTTTTGATTTATTACTTGATGATAGCCAGTTTGATCAAACCTGTTGACAGCTTTGTGTTCTTTCAAACAAAAGGCCTTACTGGATTTCAAACTTTGCCACCACCTTTTTATCCATGAAGAGAGGACTTTCTGCAGTTTCAAGTCTTAGAAGTTCAGAATTCTGCACACAAGTGACGTAATGCATGAGACCCACACCCAACACACCTTATGCTTATGATGTTACTGACAATGTGGTCAGTCAGTGGGGCAACCAGTAGATCTGGAAGACATTGCCGCCTGCAGAATTTCTTGGCCACTGATTCTGCTGTATCACCTTCCTTCATCTCAATATGCTCAGCACACTGCCCCTCTATCTCCACTGTAATATCCAGCAACACCCGTCGATCATTCCCTCGACATCCTAAAAAACACCCACCAAATTCCAACTCCCAACACTAAAGCTTTAGGCCTTCTACAAATGATACAAATCAGCATTCAAACAAACAAACAAGTCCTGATTCAAATGCAAACAAGATTAGGTCATAAGCCACACACCTGCATTGTCTCCTTGGCAATCAATCTTGCATCCTCTCTGCAAAATAATACCACAGTGTTTGAAAGACCATTAAAAAGCAGCATAAATAAATAAAAATCAGGATGCGCCCTAAAGAACCACACACATTCTCAATCAAGCTTTTCATCTAACATCATCTCCACTTCAATCTACAACGCTGAATCTGAAAGGACCCAAAAACCTAGGCCCAAAAATAAAACTAAAAATAAAAATCAGTCTGAGAAAACAAAGCATTCTCAATCAAACAAAAGAGCTCATCTAATGTCATCTCTGCTTCAATCTACAAAGCCAAATCTGCAAAGGACCCCAAAAACCTAACCCGAAACCCCCAATTTTTTGAAAACAACTGGGTCAGCATACCTGGTGGAAAATTGGGCTGACATTATTCATATTATTCATATCAACCCTTGAAGAACAGGAGTGCTCATGCCCATTCCACATATTCTCCATACTATCAAATTGCTTGTCCTTATCAAACCTTCCTCTACTTCATCTAAAGCTCCTTCTCCACAACATAATGGGATCAAATCAGGTGTGTGGGAAACACCTACTCCTCCTGTTAATGGCTCCCCGGGGTAATTAAAGAAGCTAAATTTGTCCCAGCTTCACTGCAGAGATTGCACCCATTTTTCTTCTTCCTCTTGTTGTGATTTCATCTCCCATCCTACTTGGCCTTTCCTCCCAAAACCTCACAAAAACAACTGATTCTTTGTCTTCCTCTTCTTCCTCAATCTTTCTTTCTTATTAGTGAGTAATCCAAGTTTTGTGTGGATGATGATTCAAGGATCACAAAACACATTGTTCATGTGGATTATTATGCCCACCAAAACTTCTTCTTCTTCTTCCTCAATCTTTCTTTCTTATTAGTTGGTAATCCAAAGTTTTTCGTGGACGATGATTCAAGTCTCACAAAATACAATTGTTCATGTGGATTATTATACCCACAAAACTTGAAGACCCATTATTGTAATCCAAATCCTCCCTGCTCACTTGGAATGAGCAAACTTAGGAAATTCATGTGTTTGGGGAAACCTTCAAACTCATTAGTGTTTTCAAAATTTTTAAATCTCCAATATCTTCTTACAAATTACTTGAATTCTCTCTAAGACTTCTGACTCTCTAGAAAGCTCCAATTGGAAATTAATAGACCAAAAAAAAAAAAAAAAACCAAATTGTGGAAATTCATGGAATTTGGGTACCTTCTACTCCTTGTTTTTGCAACAAGAATTTGTAAACTTCCAAAATCACATAAATTTGTTTTGGAAACTCGAGGATCTCAAACATTTTCTTGCAATTACTTGGTTCTCCCAAGAGTTCTAACTTTTTCCTTAGAAAGTTTGATTGAAATTATTGGATGACAAATTAGAAATTCATGGAATTGGGTACACTCCTTGTGTCTTGCAACTACATAGGATTTGAAAGACGCTTGAAGTTTGCCAACTAAGCATTGACAAATTAGTGTCTCTTCCACTCTTATTAAAAAGGCTACTAAAACTATTACCCTCCCTTTTCTTTCTGAGATGGACCTCCTACTTCTAGTATTACTACTACTAGGGTGCAAAAAAGATGAAACAGGTTGTGTTAAAGACCAAGGAGCAGAAAGGTAGCAGCCGTGTGGGAAAGGTCATGAGTCATGACATTTGAAAGGGAGCTTCTTTGAAGGGGTTTGAAACTTACAATAAGAGAGAGACAAAGAGAGAAAAGTCCCAAGGAGATGATGATAAGATGGAAAGGAACTTGAATGTTGGATGGTTGGTGTCATAGTTGGATTGTATATGCTTTCAAACTATAAGGGATATATAAGACCCCACTATGATGAAAACTTGCCAAGTGTCAATAATCTTTACAATGAATGACATTGTAAAGATTTCTCATCTCCCTCTAACTTTGAACTATTGTGTACATTAGTGGATTTTGAAGTGTTGATAAGATGGAAAGGAACTTGAATGTTGGGTGGTTGGTGTCATAGTTTGATTGTATATGCTTTCAATCTATAAGGGATATATAAGACTCCACTATGATGAAAGCTTGCCAAGCGTCAATAATCTTTACAATGAATGACATTGTAAAGATTTTGTCATCTCCCTCCAACTTTGAACTATTATGTACGTTAATGGAGTTTTAAGTGTTGATGTTTTGATCCATCTAAGTGATGGATACTTAGGATACTATTGGGCTTTTATCATATAAAACCCAATTTGATTTGCATGGGGTCAAAGTGAAAATGAAAGTGGTGAGTTCTATATGTTGTTAAGTATGTCAATGGATAGGTTTCATCTTTGGAGTTTCACCCTTTTGATTTTTCCTTTGTTCTTTCACACTATTTGGATTTTGTTGCAATGCATTGGCACACAAACATGGGTAACACATGCATCCATGTAAAAACATGTACACTTTCCAAGAAAGGTTGCAAAGCCTACACTTAACTAATGTATAGGATAATGAATCCCTTTGAGGCTCCTACTCGATTTGAGGGTCGCCCTTGGTTGGGCCTAAAAATCCAGGAAGAGCTAAAAGAGGATTCCTTCCCCCAACAAAATGAACTTAAAAAAGTTCACGGATCATTATCATAAGGACATAAGCACCAAAAACAACACCAACAACTCTCAAGATGAGACAATCAAAATAATGGCATGGCAATAGAAACAACAACATGACAACTATATAATTTTTTATACATGTTTTAAATCAATCAAAAAATATAACACCTTAAATCTAAATACAACACAAAATGAATTTTTTAATTGTATCACACTGCAATCCCCAACAAAAAAAAAACCCCCCAATCAAACCTCCATTGTCACCAATTAGACCTCTTTTATGAAGAGGATGCAATTGAAAGCTCACAAGCCCAAAGGACTTTTTCAGAAAAAGCTAAGTTAATAGATGGAAAAACACAATTTGAAACTACAATTCCCTTTCACTTGTCCCACTTGCTTCTGTTAGCTTCATCTATTCCTCTTTCCACGTATCTATTACAAACTAGCCAAAATAATAATGAATTGCAACAAAAATCACTTAGACACGAGGTTCATGAAAAGTTTTCAGGATGAAATAAAGGAGAAATTGTAATTCTAATCTTCAACATTTGTTGTAATCAATAAGAATATTCAACATATGTTGTTTTCGGGGAAAAGACAATGAATACAACCTCACATCCATGCCAACACTCTAACATTCACCTCATGACTTCTTCCTTGCCAAGACTCTCCAACCAAAAACAAACATAACCTTTAAAATTTACATGGAAGATTTTGTTAAAGTTGTTTCATCTTGCCGAATGAATGAACTTAATTCTTGCCACACCATTTTTAACAATTAATGGCCAATACTTATTTGCTTTGGTGACATTGCAAGAAAGAAAAACAATTGCCATACAATTGAGGAAAAAAAAACATTTTTGGCAATTATGCATACTAGGGTAGATGTTTCACCAATGGGATAGAAATATTAAGGTGAAAACATGATTAAGGGGGAAAGGGGGTCGGAGATCCTCAAAATGGTTCAATTACATAAGTTTTATAAAAAAATTCAAGACCTTTTTCAATAACATTATAAAACCATTAGGTCCTTTGTTGAATTTATGGTAAGTTGAAGATAAAATTTAATGAATTCTACTATAATGAAAATATATAACAAATATGTTTGAGATTGGCTAGAGTGAATATTGTGTCCAAACATACTTTTACATTAAGAATTTAATATATTATAACTACAATATGAAAAAAGTCGAAAATACATTTGAGGGCTTCACAAATTTGGAAATGAAAAAATTCCAATATTTCATCTATTTCCAACCTTCTTTGTAAGAGAAGACATTTGCTTGCCAAAATGATTGCAAATCGATCTAGAACAAGATGTCACAAAAATATTGTTGATGCCATTACACTAGATAGGCAATGTGTGTGCTACTCATACATTGCAGCTCTAATGAGTGTTTTATTCAACACCAAATCAATGCCACTTATAGGGAACTTCACATTTGTCGGCACCGTGATGATGGTGACCACAAACTTCAACAGATTCCTTTCCTTTGGCTTTGAACATGCAATGTTTTGGCATTGTAATTTGGCACATTAAGCCACAATCCATGTAAGTTGCAATTGGAATGCAAAAAATGTAACCTCGCCATGGCAGATTATGTCCTTTTCTTGACCACATTATATGAGATAATCTTTCGAAGATGATCATACACTGAAAATATTGACCAAAATGTGTCTATTGAAGCTTTTTTTGTTGTTGAATCTACCGCCGCAGACCTTAATGTCATGGAATGGCATCACTCTTGCCCATCTTGTTGGGCGCTGGCACTTTACTGAACATATAATGGGTTAGCTTGACCATTCATAACATGTTTTGATTATTCCGTGTAGGTTAGTGTGATATTTGCATCAATTCTTTTTTTCAAATGTAGGAAGAACTAGTAAAGACAATTTCATATCAAATTTGAGGGCAGCTGGTGCATAAGAGCACGAATATAAATTATTGGGGATCAACAAAGAGCTGTGTAGCATCGGTACTCCAGAGCAAGATGTTTACATTCATGCTGAAGATGTACATTGTTTCCAAGTAGGGAAAGCTTGTGTCATGCATGATGAACCATCTAAAACGAGTTTCACAAATTGCAAGGGAAAGAGTGGAAAGGTTGTTGCAAATGCGGGAATAATTGACACTGTAAGTTGGATGCAATAAACACCAACAGAGGCCCAAATCGGGGGCTGTAGGTGAAGATGATTTATTAGTGCTTTATGTAATGCAAATTGTTGGTGGGGTACTGACTGGGCTTGTAGCTTAAAAACATAAGCAGGAGAGAGAAATTGTTACTACCTCAACAAATCTACTAGATGTTAGTGACCTAGCCTAAACAATGAATTTTGTATCTGCAGAGATAGCTTCAAAAAATGTTTCTCTCACCTTTTTCCTGTGAGACCTGGTGTGTGTACCACAGAAAAGAAGGAAAAACAAATCAGAGCAGGTTCTTACTTGTAGGGTAAAGCCCTTTGGCTGTGGGCTTTACTGTACTTGGGTCCACACGTGGTTCCACCTTGTGTGGTCCCTTATTCTAGTAAAGCCAGCCTTCGGCTTACCCAACTAGTTACTGCAACATTTGTTCAAAAAGAAAATACTGTACTGACCCTCAATGCACAAGATCTGAAGAAAAACAAGGATCTGGAACTCCTCTCAGACATTCACATAACCAGAATATGGTGAAAGATCATCAATCCTGCCAGAACCAAATCCTTTTAAGTGAATGTGTCATTCACAAAATATGGCACCACCATGGCCATGCTACATGTTTGATGTAAGGTGCAAAAATTTCTTTACACCACAAATATAACTCAAAGCCCATCAAGTCTACCTAACAGAAATAAGAGAAAAAACACAATCCCATGTGCCTACAACTAATCAGTGACCACCTCACATCTTTCCTACCTATGGAGGACCAAGGACTGTACAATCAATTGTGAGCTCTAAGTGGAGAAAATTAGCTTTTGGAGGTAATTTGATGCCAAATGTAAGGGGACAAGCCTTCAATTCTGATGCTTCTTGACATAGCAGATTGCAGTTTAAAGAAGTGCTTTTGGGTAGAGCACCACCAAACTGGCAATCTATACTGCTGCCAGCAATCTTGTAGTGGAAATATGAACACCCAAATGCATTTTGCTGACAAAGAAATTTTCCACTGGCTGCACACTGCCACCACAACCCAGGTATATCATGCACATGAATTACTCCATGAATTACTCAGGTATACCATGGCTCCTTCAGTTTCAAGCTTGCATTTGTTTGTGGAAACCACACCATAGCCAAAAATCCTGCGCCTGTCAAGAGTCACACATACACATGCACATACCCACAGCGAGAGAGACAGAGAGACAGAGAGAGAGAGATTATAACCTGTGCAAAGAAGTAGTGCTAGGCAGTGACGATGTGTGGTTGAGGGCCAGTTGATGGGAGCACACATGAGTAAGTTACATATTTGACCCCGTCCACAAGGACAACTACAAAAATTCGAGACATCCCTTTGGCACCCTTCCTCCTACTTGTGTCTGCAAACTCCTGTGGACCTGCCAACACTGACACCACCATGCTTGACTGGTTCCCCATCTCACCCTGCTGGTGCAGCTGTTCCCTCACCAGTTTCTCCACTGTTGGGTCTGACCCATTCTTTGCACCTGAAACTCTTCCAGAGGGTGATGTGGGGGGCAAAGGAGCTGCAAAAGGATTCCTCCGACTTTGAGGCATCAAAGGAACAGAATTTTTAGAAGAGGCATTGTTGTGAGTATTTCCTTGTGCAGCTTCAGAAGCCACTGACTCTGCGACATCCTTAGCAGCAGCATTTGATGATTCTTCGGATGGAGCTGAGGTCACAGGTGATGTATCAAACTGGAACAGCTCAGTGCACATACCTGTGGTCAGCACAGGTCCTGGTAAACAAGAGAAAATACCACTGTCAGATGAAATGAAGAGAGCCAGTAGAACATGACCTCAGGTACCCACAGCAGATAAAGGCCCAGTTTTCCAAACCATGCCTATTTGCCATTGCTGAGATTAAGCTTACTAAGTGTGTTGTTGCATGAAAAGGAGTAACCCGGTTCATGATCCTTCCTTCCAAGCTCTTGAACATGATGATTCAGGGGCAGTCCAGCCCAAGAAGGTAAACAAGTGCCAAACCTCT
The DNA here is from genome assembly GCA_963921925.1 of Sphagnum tenellum. Lineage (NCBI taxonomy): Eukaryota > Viridiplantae > Streptophyta > Sphagnopsida > Sphagnales > Sphagnaceae > Sphagnum > Sphagnum tenellum. The sequence continues at coordinate 9,194,848 of OY998153.1, read as the reverse complement.
CTTCATGTTCTGACAGCAGAGCCATTATGATCTCCCTCTTGCAGCTCAGGTTTCCCTTTCCCCCATGCACCTCTTCATTTTTTCCAGCCACTCATATGTTATTAGTGATAATCTCAGTTCTATTTTAGTGTGCTCCAAAGATACAATTGTATGCTGCTTTAGCTCACACTCAGAATCAGGGTCAGATGTTTCAGGTTTATTTTGTGTATATTTGTTCTTCTGGATTTCTACATACTGACTTCTTGAAGAAATTGAGGCAAGAGAGATACTGGTAAATGGTTTATAATCACAAAAAATCCTCACCCATTTCTTAACTGACTGCTATGCACGTAGATTCTATCTGGACACCAATCACATCCATGACAGTAGAAGACACTTCAATTGTCTTCGTAAGCAAGGTACAGGAGAACCAAACTGTCACAAGGACTTTCACTCCTTGAGGAATAGTGACAAATGCAGATTACCTGTTGAAAGCCCAGAGAAAACCCATGAATGCAATGGTCCTCTTGGAACCACAGCATACGGACCATTGTTGTTTTGGGTTTTGTGAATGGCAACTAAAGACTTAGGCTTCTTTCCCTCTTGTTTGTTCAGGTGCTTTTTATCAGTCTCCTTCAGAGCTATCAAAAAGTCAAAGGACAGAAAGTGTGACCCAACATGATGAATGAAAGGTGTACCATTATGCAATGAAGTAGGGTTCAAACGACATGAAGGCTCACAGTGAAATGAAGTGACATCAAACATACCTTGAAGGCCACCCATCACCCATTGTTGCAATGATCCTGGCTGTACAACTGATGGAACAGTATTGCTGTTGCCATGCTGTGATTTCTGATTAGCAGCCACAGCTTTATCTGCAACCAGCACCGCTTGTGTGGGAAGCCTGGCTCCTTTGGCTTCCAATGCTTTTGTTGACACAGTTTTCAGTGCCTTTCCCTTCTTGATCCCAGCCTTGCGTGTCTTCCCTGAAGACTGCATTGCAGCTTTGTCTCCTGCCATAACTGCTTGAATGATAAGGTTACCATTCACCTGCACAAGGCGGTTATCCCTTGGAACAAAAAGTGATGCCGCAAAAGGCTCAGTCATGTTCACTGGAAATGTGCTGCCAACAAATATTGGAGCTTCTAATGGGCCAAAGCAGTCAGGTTGACCCTGGCTTCCTCTCTCTGAAGATGTTGACACACTGGAATTCATTCCCAAGAGCTGTTGCCAAGGAGACCTGGTCCCTGCCTCCATCCTTGCTCCTTTTTTCTCCAGGTTGATGATCTTGGTCTTCTTTCTATCACTTGGTCTGCTCGAGTAAATCCTTGTGATCCCCTCTCTTTCAGGCCCATACTCCCCTTCTTCAAGTGGTGTCCATCCTGGCCCTGGCTTCCACTGACTGCTCTGGTTAAGATTGAATGGATTCCCTGAGTCATTCCAGCTTGTGAGCACCCGACCCCCAACTCGGATGCCACTGACCCGAGTATTAGACCTGATGTCCATATCGCCACCAGAAATGATTTGTGTGTCATTAAAGGGACCCAAGAGCATGGCAACACAGAGCAGACTCATAACAGCAACTGATGCAGCAGCTGCAAGTTTTCTCCTGGCCCTCTTCTTGTCACCAGAAGTCTCTTCCTTTGACCCCAGAACATTTGATCTCTTTGAGGTCCTAGCAGGGGGTGGTTGAGTCTTTAATCGGGGGATTGGAAGAGAAGGTACTTGACCAGCAGGGTAAATCGGCCTTCCCCCCACCATGCCTGGATAAGGTGTCATGGGTAATACTTGCTGCCCGACCATGGGAACTCCAGGCCTTGGGCAAATACCTGAAGACGACAAGAAGAAATTCTTTAGTCCCTGCTACCATATCTATGCAATTGCTGAGAAAACTCCACAACAAGCTATACTAAAACAAAACCAAATGCAACAAGAATGAGTGTGGTCATAACCTTGTGAGTGTCACATAGTATCACACAATCACCTGGCCCTGAGCATCCCCTTTAAGCCATAAGAAACATATTGTGCAAAGAGACTTTCTTTTCTACTGTTTGAAAATCAAAATTCAGTACACAGGAAGTATGACTTACCAGGGGGTGGATAATAATAGCCCAGCTGCCTTCGGAGATTCACATTTTCAGCAGTGAGATGACTGATGGTGGCATTGAGCTCTGCGACTGTGGCTGCCATAGTCCTAAGCCTTCCCTCCAGTTCACTCACATACACTTTCTTCCTCTGTCTAGAAAGCTGGGCACTCTCGCGGTTTCGCATCAGTCGTGCCTGTCGCTTTCCACTGTCATCCTCACCCCCCTCTTCCTTGTTTTCTGCATCACTCTGATCACTTCGCATTTCATCAAAGCTTCCAGAGGTCTGAAGATTGAGAGACTCTTTCCATTCCCCTTCACTTTTCTGACCCTTGTCAGATTCTCTACCCACTTCAGGTCTCTTTTTTCTATCTCCGCTCCTTCCTAGTGAACCCACTTTTATTGCATTGCCAATACCATGAAGGTTTAGCATACTGAACTTCTGAGTCTCTGGTGCATTTTGCTGTGCTTCAACTGTAGGAGGCGAAGCTCCACTCAAGGCTGTCTCATTCCCAAACACTGCTTCACCTAAACCTCCCTCTTCATCTTGCAGTTTATTTCCATGTGGCAACTGTGAATTGAGACTGCAACCTAGCACCTCAGAGAAAATAGGGTTGACTGGTGAGGTGGGGCTTTCTGACCCTGAAGAGAGATCACCTATCAATTCACACTTCGGCACTACTGGCATATCTGGATTGGTGTCATTCGATCTCCACACATGATCTGCTCCAATTCTAGAGCTTGATTCTGCACTGACTTGAGTAAGGCTGCTTGCAGGTGACAACAAAGAAGAGTTCGTAGGTGCAATCATCCTGGTCCCATCATCATGAGCATTCATGGGTGGAACTGGCAGGGACTCCATAAAAGCACAAGCTTCAGCATCAGAGTCAAATACTGTAGGGGGCGACATTGAGAGGAATGATGGAAAAGCTGAAGCAACAGGGTCGCATAAAGCCGTAACAGATGGTGATGTTAGGGGGGGATAAGCTGAGAACAGAGGCCCATTAGGTACATGTGCAATGTCATCTTGAAGTGTTGGATTCACATCAACAGCAGTGTCTGAAAGTTGTAGAGTGTCCAATTGTCCAAGGCTTGAATGCATGAAGGGAGAGCTTGCCATAATGGAATTTGAATGAGAGGCCTGATCATCATCTATAGAGTTGATGAAACATGTAGAGTTTGAGAGCACATCATGACTTGAGAACTGGACATTGCATTCCTCAGCAGCACTGCCGCCCTTGATGATGCTGGAAAATTGTCCAAAATCACAAGGCACAGATGGTGGTGTCTCCTCTTTGTCCAGAATAGATGAATCCAAGAAAAGAGAAACCCAATCCTCACTAATTTCTTCCAAGTTTTCCATGCTTTCTTCACTTCCATACATAACCCCAGCAATGGGCATATCACTCTCAGTCAAGGCTTCTTCCTGCACCTCCTGCTGGTTTGCCATTGCTGCTGTTCCTTCCACTTTCATTGCTTCTCCCATGTCACAAACACAAACCCTTCATGCACAAAGCTACCAGACACAAATACCCAAACCCTAATTGCTGTCTGTAAGTTCACCAACAGAGAATTGTGAGCCTCTTCAAGACTCCCTAACGGAAACCAGTCTCTTTGAAAATCATCCCTGTTTGAATCTGACAAACACTCACTACCATGGAAACCCTTGCATTCACGAAAACCTTTGCATTTGTGGAAGATCAAAGCCGAAGAATCCTTTGTTAGCAAACCCTCTAAACCCTTACTGTCATAGAAGATGATTTGAATCATCAGCTATTGAATTCAAAATAGAAACAAAAGAATCCTCTTTCAAACACTTGTCTTTACACTACTAGATCCGGTTTTCGTCTCCCCCTGCTATTGTCGACTCCTTCTCCCTTTGCACTTTCCCCCATTCTCCTACCGCTAAAAGAATCTCTATACTCTCTTTCGTAAAGGTACAATCTTTTGGATACGCAATTTCACCCATCGCGTCACAGAGCAAGCTTGCATACCATCTTGGCTTCTCTCTTCTAAAGACCATCTACGGCAAGGATCTATGAGGAGGAGCATGGCAATCCAGGGCGATGGCGAAGGCCGCTGCAACACAGCTTCCTTCATTCCTTCACCAACAGGCAAGACGCGGAAGAGTCCGAAGCCGCATTTTGTCCACCGGGTACAAAGAGCAAAAGAGTCGGCGGTCACGAGCCGCGACCCTTCGACCAGCGGACGCCAAACGTGCCTGTCCGCGGGTCGGGCGCCGCTTCGTGCGAGTTTTACGTTTTGTCAATACCACAAGGTCCCACAAAGTCAGGCCATTCCAGATCTCAACATTTACATTCCAGGTCCCAAACAGGTCATAGTTTTCAAGGTTTATATAAATACTAGTGGGTGCCCGTGGCCTTCGGCCACCTTGGTTCATGTTTTAGAAACTTTTAATTTTTTAATTTTTATTTTTATGTATTTTTTATTTTTATTATTGTTTTATATATATTTTTATTTGGATGCAAGTTTGAAGTTTGGAGAAAGAAGACACACCTCATTTTTTTTCAAGTAGGGCTTTTCTTATTTTTTACTCTTTATTTGGTTTTTTCATTTTTGAAATTTTTTTCTTTTAAAATTATTTTATTGTATTGCCCTTTCCTTGTTTCATTTGTTTTCATTCCTTTTTTATAGTTTTTTATTTGTTTCATGTTTTTATTTTTTCCATTCTTATTTTGTCTATCTTCATTTTTTTTTGTTTTTATGTTTTTTTTTCTTTTTTTTCTTTTTTTTCTTAAAAAGATTATAATTTTTTTAATATGTTCTATAATGAAAATAATTTTTTAAAAAATTGTATTTTTGTTTGATTAGATACAGGTCCCCCCCTGCCTTGCCCGGTCCTTCCCCGCCCGTGCCCCCCCCCCCCCAGCCCGTGCTGGCCCCCCCCCGCCCCGTGCTTCACCGAGCTCTCCCTTCCCCCACCCCCCAAAACACTCCACAGGGGGATTACGTTAGAGAGGTAATGAAAGTGAAATGACTTCAGAGAAAAAGAAATAAGTAAAAGACGGACAGACACACACACACCATGTTGTAATTATATAATAGATGCCATTCTAGGTAATTATATAATAAAATTTGATTTAAAATAATTCATTTTAGCATATTATGGGAAGGAAAGAACATGGTAAGACAAAATATTATGGGAGCCTATTCCCGTCCTACCTAAACCATCTCCGATGAAAATTCATTGTCATTGGAACTTTTTTATTTAAAATTTTTTCTAGATTTATTCAGAATTTGTGGTTTCAAGTGGTATATATATATATAATTTCAAAAAATATTATTCAATATGTTTTCAAAAAATAACATGAAAATTTACATGTTTGTGTGCCTTTTCATGTCCATGTTATATAGTAAAATCAAATTTGAGATTGACATAAATAATGATGAACTATTGAAAATCATCGTATGGAAACAAACATATGAGAGAAATTAAAAGGGGAGAGGGGGATATTATTAAATTGATAAACCCCTATCTTTTTTACCATTATTTTTAATTTATTCTAGTGACGATGATTTTATTAGAGCTAGTTTAAGTGGGATGGGCCATAATTATAGTCGTATAAAAGACAACTCCAAACCAAATTTTTTATAATAAAAAAACATTTTCCAAGTTGTAATGTTTCAAAGTGTCCCTATGGATCCTAAGATATCGAAAGAGAAACAAATCTTTTCTTTTCTTTTTTCAATGTTTTTTGGAATCTTTGTGTAATTCAAAAATTAAAATAAATCTTTGTGTCTTTCCAATTTCTTATACATGTTTACATGTAATTTCATACAAATGTAAATATGTGTTATTTCATATGTTGAGATTGTTTCTCGAAATTAACATGTTTTTATTTCTTTGAAATTGAACTAATTTCCAATAAAAACCTCTTTGGTAAATACCTAATTCAAGGACTTAATCCCCACTTTCTTAGCTGATTTAATGTTTATCCACCCTAATTGCTTCCAAATTTCAATGAATTAAAAACATGGGTGATTAATTAAATCTCCCCTTGGATGATAATTGCATGATCTTTTTTGCAATTTGAATCTTATATAAATCTAAAAATAACAAAGTTTTCAAATGTAAACCCCCCTTTTTTTTTTGGGTCATTTCATCATCATTGGTAATGCATAGCAATGGAGCCCAAGTTTTGTAATATCTATCTCACTCCTTTCCTAATAAAATTATCTCATTCTTTTCCCTTGGTCACTTACATGGACACACAAAAATGCACATGTTATACATTAAAATCAAAATTGAAATTGACATAAATAATGATGAACTCTTGGAAATTGTATGGGAACACATGAAAGAAATTTAAAAAGGGTGAAAAGGAGATGATATTATTAGATTGATAAACCTCCATGTCCTTGATCATTATTCTTACCTTTTCCTCACATTTTCAAAGTGAAGTTTCAATTAAATTAAAAAAATTATTTAATTATTACAATACACTCCATACATTTAGAGCTTTTTCCTTGATCCTGAGGTTCTAGTATATATAGGATGAAATTGTTGTTCAATTGACAATTTGATTCTTACATTACCAAAAAATGAAAATAAAAATCAACTTTAAAGTTTAACCTAACTAGATTTTAAAGTTCACATTTTTTAAAGAATATTTTCCCTACTCAATTATATTCTAAAAATTCTTTGTATTTGAAAAGGTGGGTTATAAACATTTTTGTAGTGGCATTATTTTCTTGGGGGATAAAACCCATTTCAAGGATATGTTTAGCTTAAGGTGTTTATTTTTTGAGTTTATGTTATGATATATTATGTGGTTGTATTAAATCCTCCACACCATCTTTATTTTGAGGGAGGAAAACACAAATTGGCTTCAATATATATTGAAACAAGATCCTTTAATAGAACCATAAATATCAAGCAAAATCCACACCAAGATTTGAATGCCTCCATGCTTTGTTGCAGTTGAACTTTGATTTGCCATGAAATTTCAATTGAATTATTTTTTTGAAAATCTTTACGGCCTCCTACAAATCAAAGTTGCACATGAAACCTTTTAATTGTAAATAGTTCATTAGGCATGAAAAAATGATCCATGAGCCAATTTGGATGACAAACAAAAAACTTGAAGTTTGACTACAATGACCCTTTTATAAGTTGTGTGTTCTATTTTTTGATAAAAGATTAAAATGATTCCAATATTAAGTAATAATTGTTGGCTAATTGTAAACCCAAAATGTAATGGATGTGATGGTTGTAGAGCACCAAATTGCAAGCCCAATGTCCTACCCCACTTAGCATAAATAGAAAGTTGACTCAAAGAAAGTTATTTTTAGCCCTTGTAAACTAATACGATATGGAGCCCAACAAAGCGCCTTAAGAAACAACTCAATGACATTTATGGTAGCTCTTGCTTCCATTATGTAACCATTTTTTAATTAATGGGGGTGAGATTGTTAAATGCAAGAAAGCTACACCTCAAACTATAAGAACTTCTTGTCACAACTAACTAGACCTAGCAAAAGTTATCTCACATTGAATATGTTTGAAATGTTGTATCCAACAATCATCACATCATATACATTTAGCAAAAATCATGATTAAACCATTTCGTACTCCATGGAGTTGCTTAGGTTTTAATTCATTGCATGAAATAAATTGCTTGAAATGCAATGGGTATGAATGATACTTGTAACAATCATCAAATGCAAGTTCAAGTTTGGAATATGTTCATTATAAAGAAATGGAGGATTTGTTCCAACAACATCAAATGTACTTCTCACCATTGCACACATTTTGAAGCAAATACAATGTTTGCATGAAAAACTTAAACAGACATTGAGTTGAAGATGATAACAGTAGAATGATGGAAGAAATGAACATGTGTGTTAACCCTAAGGTGCATTGTTAACCAATTGATACTCATATCAAACCCAATCACAAGTATGGAACAATTTAGGAGAATGGGTGGTAAGTCTGTTGATGGCAAGTTATTGGCTGGTAGCAAGGAGCAAGAGACATAAAGATAAATTTGACATCAAAAAAATCTTAAAAGATGCAACTAACATTTGGTCTCATGAAGCCTTAATTATCATTTAAAAATAACTTTCCAATATGACCACATCCAACAATACAACATTTACATAAAAGAATGTATATTGAAAATAGAAAACCCATTGTAAATTAAGGTTTAATATTGCTATTTGCTAATTTATAATGTTGGTTGAATGCATGTGATGAAGAAACTTATGTATGCATGGCAAAGCTACTAAAGTTGGGAACAACTACTATTGTGTTTGTTGTGGTACAATGTTTGTTATCGTTTTGTGTTGTGATGAATATATTTTTTTGTACCATGCATGTTGGTGCATAATTAATTTGATATTCATTGAGTGTTGTGCAAGTGTGCAAAATGCATTTATGATGATGATGAACAATGGAACTCTCTAGCCAACTTTACCCTTGCACTTACATCTTTGGATGCAATATTCTTCTTTTCTTTTCTTTTATTTGTGCAACATATGTTGTTTTTCTTCAAATTTTTAAAGGATTAACAACACAAGATCAACATTAAAACCTTTTTTGAATTCTTTTTTTGTATATTTGTATTTGGTTTTTAGTTAAACACTTCAAGGAAGTGATAAGTTTTCTTTTTTTAAAGCACAAGCATTACAATGGCAATGGTCATTTGTCAAGTGAAAAACACAATTATTATGTTTGTGATAATATTCATTTGTCTTTGCAAAACACATATTCAAATCTTTACTTGCTTATGGGTCATGAATGCATTAAAAAATGCTATAACTAGAGCATTATAATGGATGATCACATTTTTCAAAAACTTTGCACGTTAAACAAGATTGCATGGGAGTGGAAGCCCATTACTAAAAGAAAAAAGATTGATATGTGACCATTGCATTTACAATTGTTTGTGACTATTTGGTTTTGATAAATATGAGACTTACTAAAGTTTGATTTGTGTGTACGTGTTTTTGTTTGTACATATTTTTAAGGTACGAAATAAGAAGACAATAATTCTTGGATTTTGATTTGAATTGGATTGAGGGTTTTTGGACTTGAACTAAATTTGTTTTGGACTTGGACAAAATCTTCTTCTTTTTTGTTAAGGTTGTATGATGTTTTATTGGGTCATTTTTACATTTGTTAAATCAAAAATTTGTAATTTCTCATACTTTAAAATATAGTTCAATTGATATTAACATGAACTAACAAAAACACACATGTTGTTTTTTTTAATTTTTATATCAGACTTTGTGTGTTCTAAATAGTATATTTAAATATAAATATAATATTTTCCAAAAAATACATTGTAAGCTTTTTATTTTGAAAATTTTGAAAATATTGCCATAAAGCTGAACATGGAAATTATTTTTAGAAAATAAAAAGTGATAACATTATTGTGGTATTGCAATAAAATTTGGAGTTTTTATTATCATAACTGAATTAAAATTTTCGTTGAAAAATAGTTGAACTTCAACAATCAATTTGATGTTCAAAAAAATTGTAAAGAATTAAAACAAGAATGAAAATTATTTGCATATTTAAAAAACTTTTCCAAAGAAAAAACAAAATTGTAATATTAAAATTTATTTTTCTTTGGAAAAGTTTTTTAAATATGCAAATAATGATTTAAAATTGGTAAGAGACATATATTATGGATATAGATATGAAATTGAATGAGTTTGGTTTGGGACAAATCACTAATTTTAAATACAATGTTGGTCATTGTTTGTTTGATGTTATAACATACTTGTTAAAATATTCAATGAAATCAAAAGAAATGCATAGAAATAATATGGAATATTTGTGGAATTGTTTAGAACTTGGTGTTTTGGAAGCATTATAATGTCGTAGGTGTGAATCAAATTATGAATCCTTACACAACTTACAACATGGGCAAATGAATGATGAAAAAAGTTATATTCAACAAATGTCAAATTTTGCAATAGACGATGGGTTGTGGGGGACATAGCAATATACTGGGTATCAAAATATTTACAATGTTCAATTCATGTATGGAATAAAAGTAAGGTCAAATAATGATGAAAGTAAGAGATGAAAATGGAAATACTATTTGAAATATTATATATGGAAATAATTAGTTTGAACTTGTAGACTTATTTGATAATGTTTTAAATAACATGGATATTTCTACAAATGATGTAGATAATGACACTAAAAAAAATCGTACATGTCCTATGGACACAAATGATGAACAAAAAAAAATTTTACAAAACAAAAAAGATTTACTTAGACTTTGCACATAAATAATGCATTATCACAAATTAGTAAAACTCATCCCAAATGGACAATATAAGAAATTGCATTAACATTTATTCATGAAATTCCACATTTAGGTTTAATTACGACATAAATAAATTCACATTTAATTCATGTTGATTGTGAAAAAAATGAAATTGTAACAAAATTAATATTTGTCCAACACTTGACAAAACAAATCATAATGTGATTCAAATTTGCCAAAGTGACATGGTGAGAAAATACATTTGAAGAACATGAAAAAAATTGTAAAAAAATTACACCAATGATTTTTTTTATCACAAATGATCAAGGTTTAAATAAGAGGTGTAAAAATAATGATGAAAGGAAGTGTAATAATAAACATATTATGAAATATAAATATATATATTGAAATACTTCTCAACACATTTGTTATTGTTGTCAAAAATAATTGTTTGAACATCAAATTTTTATGCATCTTAATCATATATTAAACAATTCTTTGATACTATAAAATTTGTGAATCTTAATGATAAAACGTCAATGTGTAAGTCTTATTGAGAAAATGTTGATTTATAAAAACTTTTAGACACAATTCTATGTAAATAATAGACCAAATATGGATTTTTACTGTTAAATAAAATATAAAATAAATAAATTCACCTTGTCTTGCATTTGCCAAGAAAATCCAACTAGGTGGATATGGACAATATGGAATGCATGGTAATATAGTAAATGTTCCAATAAATTTAGATTTAGTGCAAAATGTATTAACACAAATGTCATATGAGGATTCTTCAATTTCAATGTTATGAAAGTGGTAGAACAAATTTGTTGAACTCCATTATATATATATATATATATATATATATATATATATATATATATATATATATGTAACAATTTCAATTAAAAAAAATTGGCAAGGTTTTATAAAACTTGCAAATATAAATCACAATGATCAATTGCAAAAGGATGAATTTGAAAAAAATCATCATATGGAAAGTATTAAACAATTTTGAAGAAGTTATAGAAGAAAATTGTGGAAACACATTAGTACAAAATGTTTTGGATGCAAACAAGTGATTGACAGTGATTGAAGATTATTTACAATTGCATCTGCAAAAAAGATTCAACCATTAGTATTATTTCATGATAAACATTTTGAAGAATATAATTTTCCAATGTTGTCTTTTGGGCATCCAAGACCATCTTTTCAATGTTCATGTATATAAAAAAATACAAGTTGAATTAACAAGTGTTAGTCAAAAATTTGCATATTGTGTAATTGACATAAGTTTTAAAAAATTTAAATTTTAGTTTATTTTATATATTTTTTGCATGGATATGTATTCAAAAAGAGAAATTATTATATTTCATGCTAAGAGCTAATGTGTATAAACTAATGTTCATTCATACAAAAAATAATAATAATTTAAGTAATTGAAATTTAGTTGTGTTAAAATATCTTTGGATTATTTATATTGATTTCAAAAAGATATTTTTGCCATGATTAAACAATTTAGACCTCCAAAATATTTAATAACATTTACTACAAGTGTAAACAAGGTCAAGTTTTAGTAAAACATTAAAAAAAATTGTATATTCAACATTATGGTAAAAATGATGATACATTTGACAAAAGAAAGCTTGTTAGAAATGATCTAGTAACATGTGTACAATATTATGCACATAAAATGAATGGTTTTTTTAATTATTAAAATATTTTGACTTTTTTGGGTAAAATCAAAGATTTTTCATCACAAAATTTCAATAAAAAGGTTTAGCTCATAACCATGGAATATTATGGTAAGATAATTCCCCCCAATTTGGTATTTATTCAAATAAAAATATTTAAAAAAATCTTGATAAATAACGAAGTACTAATCAAACCATACTTTAACATGAAATTCATAATGGTCAAATACATCAACATAAATAGACATGTTTTAAGGAAAACAAATTTGTCGATTTCAATATGCAAAACTACCAATGAAAATTACACAAATATTATCACCTTTAGATAATAACTTTTACAAAAAGATTCATGTCATATAACAATTCAAATATTTAGCAAACTTATTGAAATGGAATTGAATTAAAAAGTTTCATTTTTTCAAATTCTTGTAAAATCACAAATAAACAAAACAACTTATTTGTTCACATTACAATGTACATTACAAAAACCAAAATTATTCTTCAAACGAAAGCCAAATGATATACATACAAGTATAGTTAATGTACATGTTAAACCATTGTGGGAAGCAAAAACAAATGCACAATTTATTTTATATCCATATGAACTTGCATCCTATTACACTTTTTATTCGACAAAATTTGATAAATCTCTAACACAAGAAATCAACATGTGCTAGGCAAATTCAAAAACAAACAAATTGAAGAATTTGATTTTAAAAAAGAAGAAATGTGCTTTTAAATGCACAACAAATTTCGATACAATAAGCAATTATATATCATTATCAATTTATTTTTATCATTTAACAAAATCATTTCAATTCTTAAATTCATGTGAAGAAAATGATAGAGCTTTTGTATTATCATCACAAAAAATGCAAAACAATTACCACCAACTACAACAAATGTACATTGCAAATCACTTATTGACAAATATAAAAATGAATAGAAAAGTAAGATTCTTTGCATCTTACAAAATTTGTGGTTAATTATGATACTAAAACATGTCAAATATGCTTTAGAAACAAAAAATTTAGATGTCATATAATGTTCATAAAAACCTAAAAACCATATAAATAATTATTATTTCTATTCAAACATTTTTGTGGACTAGAAAATGATTTGAAAATGACCATGTTTTGTGGAAAGGTACATACTTAAATTGAAAAAAGAAATTTGAAAATTTTAGAATAAAATTGTATGTATTTTTAGCAATGAATGGAACGATTTAAATTAAAAATGGAAAAAAATGAAATCAATGAATGGGAAATGATTTTTTGCAATGAGATTGATGTTAATCAAATGACTCATGTAGGAACCCATTATTTTTTAACACCAAGAGAATTGAACATTATGATTTGGCATATGAAATTATCAAACAATTTGAACTTGAAAATTAAAAAAAGAGTTGTTCATTGATGATTCTTTTGTACATACAAATGAACAAATAGCATATGACCAATTCTCTTCAAACATGAGACAACTAAATCACAAACAAAAACTTATTTTAAACAATAATACACAAAAAAAAAAAAATAAATAAAATCCAACAACAACTTTGCATTTTTTATATGAAGTACAAGCATGGGCAAAACATTTACATTAATGTGTATCATACAAAATATGTTATAATATTATATATTAGAAATAACAAATCCAGCCCTTTCAAAGCAAAAATTATGAAATTAACATATATATAAAAAACTACATTTCACATTAATGGCACAACAATACATTCAACATTCACAATTCAATTAAACAAAAACTATAATGAACTCAAAGCAAATGATAAAAAAAAAATGAGAATTTAATAAAAACATATAATCACTTACAATTGGTAATCATAGACAAAATATTTCTTGTAAGTAGTAGCATGTTAACATTTATTAATCATAGATTACATGTTATAACAAGTTCACAACAAATTCATGGGTGGACTTTACATCATAATGACAAGTGATTTTTATTTAGTTCTTCTAATACAAAAATCTTGGATTTTCAAATTAAAAATTGATGGATTTGATATTTTTAGTTATAATTTTTAGTATGAACATGTAACATGTTGTGAATTAAAACAAGTTATGCAACAAAATGATAGGAAATTTGTTGATATTTTAAAGAGATTTTGAATTACATCAGAAAATTTCAAAAATATTAATTTCATTAATAAAAGTTGGTTAAAAACCCCACCCACTGATAATACATCACCACATTTGTTTTACACAAATGTCAAAATAATTGAACATAACAAAATAATCTTCCAAAACACAACTATTGGTGAAAAGTTTATGTTTTAGCATAAGATATATTTTGACACATGTCCTCATTTCAAATTATCAATGATACCAAATCAAACAATAGGCCTTCATTATGAATTATTAATGAATAAAAAACGTTAATAGAATTATGTGTTGGAAATTATGCAACATTTGATGGTCTTGTAAATGGTATATTGTGTTTCAAAAATTATACAAGAACTTATTCTAAATCATATATATGGCTAGATTTCCAAAACCATCAAATTGGGGTTAAAATTAGAATAGAATATGCACAATTATATTATTATTTTTGAAATACAAATAGGTAGTAATCCTTCTCATGTAATCACAAGAATCCAATTTCCCATCCATTTAATTGCAAGATGCACAATACATTGTGCACAAGGTTTAACTCTTAATCAACTAGAATTTAATCAAATTGGTGTAACAAAACATGGTTTGACATACACAACATTATTTTGAATTCATTATCACAAAAAAATTTATGTAGATTTTGTAAAAAAAGAAATGTTTTGTCTCACAATGATTGCAAAATACAAATTATCCATTGCATGTTTGAATTTTTATTATGAAAAAATGATTGTTTCACAATCTCTCAACCTATAATAAAAAAATGATTGTTTCACAATCTCTCAACCTTCATTATTGAAAATTTCATTTTCAGGATATACTTGCATATTCAAATTTAATTTTATCACATTCTTTGTGTTTAATGAAACAATAGTTCAATTTTTTTGCAAACAATGAAATGTACAATGCAGTATCAAACAAATTTAACATTTTATCATGTTATGAAGAAACATGGAGCAACAATAATTTGTGATGATATGGTTTCTTTATCAAATATAAACTTGATAACAAATTTGGGTGTAAAACTCATCCTTGGAACTTTTAATAAAGATTATGTGTTCATGGGCTTGAAACCATTTTGATTGAAAACTCATGATTGATTAATCAAACTTGGAAACTTTGTTACGAGGATCTGATTATGAACAAATAAGGGAACATGTCACTTGCATATGATTATTGAAACATTAAAAACTTGCATGAAGTCTATGAAGGTTTCTGTTTCAACTTATATCAATGAACTACGCCAATACCATAGAACAAGCATAGTAGACACACTGCTCATTGACGGTACAGATCACTAATGTATATTTCAGGTTTAAATCACCAAGTATATTTCAATCACATCACAAACATGCACATGCATCTTGTTGAGTGAAAGTGGAATTCAATTCATCGTCTAATTAACTATGGAAAGAAAAATTCTTGGAAGAACTAAGGTATCAAAGCTCCGAATAATATGCACAATACTTTGAAGCTAACAATGAGTGCAGTCACAAAAGTGTCAGACATTCATGTTCATCATAAATACAGGTGACAAGCTGCCATGAGTAACTAACTACCCACTAAGATAATCAGCTCCCAATAGCGCTTGCAAACTACATAAAACTCTACCAAAAACCTCCCTCTTATTTTTATGTCACATTTCTAAAAGGAAAGCATGTGTCCATGGTATCTTCATTAATGTTGCAACAAGCTTGTAAAGATAAACTCTATTTTATTTTGGCTTGTCTTGCTATAAACCAATGCAAGCAAGCATCTAAGCTTCAGGCCTGGTGAGGTGTACATAGAGGGTAGTGGTGGGCCCTCCTGCATCTTGAACATATCATTGAATCATACCACAATGTGAACATCTTCTTTTTAGAATAACCTAAAACTACAAAAGGTTATAGCTGACCATTCACAAACCAATACAACCTAGTCCAAAAACTGACTTCATACAAAAATGCAATTTTTGTATGAGTACCTTAGAAGTTCATTGCATATGTCAATGAGATGAAGTAATCAGTGGAAATCTGAGAATTGTAACCCATACATTGTGACAAGCTTTTGCCATGGTACTCATGTGTAGCAAAAAATACAAGCATTGATGTTGCTTAACTCCATAAGCACACTACAAACCTAATTGCACTTGGTCTATCCCATTGTCAATATGCAATGGAAGAGGAATTGTCTTCTTGTACAACTCACAATTCAAGGGGAGCCAACAAGGGATTCATATTTAGTACCTCTGAATCTTGGTGGCCTACTTGTGAATCCACCAGTTTAGTCTCTTTAGGGGTCAATGCACTTGAGAAAAGGGCTTGCTTTGCATTCATGTTGTCATGACCTACTGGAACCCTTGCAATAGTCCTTGATGACTCATTGTTGGTGGAACTTGAACTAATCAATGTCAAGGGCACAGGCTCTTGTACTGGAAAATTGGTCCCAACATCCACTTCAACATTTGATGGGTCCACAAGGTGACCATCTTGCAAAACATCTTTAGTGTCATTAACACCCAATAGTTCCCCAAGGCGATGATGTTCCTCCAAGACAACAATGTTGTCAGCTCCACAACACGATGGGCATGTCTTACACTTCACAAAACATCGCTTATGAAATGGCACGTGACAGTATACACACCTTATGATATTATCCTCCTGCAAACCATAAAGACAACAATCTCATGAACACATACTAACAAGTATTCACATTTCTCCCAAACTAGCTATAATGCATCGAGGCCTTCTTGATCTCTAATGTTTTACAACCTTAAGCAGGGAGGTAACAGTGTAGTGATAGGAAATTTAAACCTTTTTTCCCCCTCTGCACCTTTTACTGAGCACTGACTGCTCTATAAGGTGGAAAGTGAAGTCGAATCTATGACAACTCATTTCTGAGTACGGATTTGGACATGATGGAGCAAAAGTGGACCACCCATTACACCTCTGAAGAGAACATGGGAAGTCTTCAGTTACCTGTATGGTCTCAAGTTTTTGAGGCCTCATGCTATTGTAACGTTTACTCATTTTGGCTCATTTTGCTATTGGCTAGCTTGAGTCAAATTTCTCTCCTAGTTTCTTCTCATGAAGGGTGCATACCATTCTAGACATCCTTTCAGGAGTAAGTCTTTTCAAGAAGAGTGGAAAACTGTACTTGGAATGGGAATATGAAATCATCAGGGTCATTGCACAACTCCACTGCAGCACAGCGCTCCCCTGATTTCTGACAGAAAGTCAAGTCTCGCTTTATGTGCACAGAAACTTTCTCCAAAAGTGACTGCATGAACTCTGGTAGAACTGTCATGTGTCCAACCCACAAGCACAGATTCTGTGGAAAATCAAAACCTTACAGGTCTAAACTCTCTCCCCCACCTATTGCATGGCTGGGCTAGCAAGATAGAAAACCAGGGAAACCCTCACATTTACTGAAATGATAACAACAATCACCTGCCTATTCCATGGGATTCCAAGTCTTATATGTCACAGTGGTGATGAGCAATCTTTAATTCTGAAATGAGCCCCCTGCCTTCCATTGTGAAAAAAAATTGAGAAAGAAATTTGTTGCTATCAACTACCAAATGTGTCATCAGACCAGATGAAAGTTTGCAATGATACCAGCAAAGGCGCCTTTGGAAAGGTCAACAAGGTCTCGTAGAGCAAAGAAGTCATTGTTCTCGAGAAGGTAACTACAAGAGGTGGCAGTAGCCTGGATCCGTTGGAGTGCAGGGCAGCCAATGCAGGCCACCATCTTGCTCAGTCGTCCTCTCATCTCACGAACATGTGCCAAAATTGGAACTCTGGAGTACAGGTATGGATTCACTGCACTCACACACAACATTGGCTGACCACAAAGCCCCCAACCGGCCCACCCAACCATTCCCTCCCCTCAATTCAATATGCATGAAGATTTGTAGAGCCTTGCATGGGGTTTGAAGCATCGGAACCTACACTGCAAGATGAGTGCTGAATTGCATCTGAACAAGAAGGAACAGGGAGGTACCTGATTGTAGATGGAGTCAAGGTATGCCTTTGCAAGCTGTGAAACCTTGTGAGGGGTGAAATCCCAGAAGTGCAAAACATGTGCAGGTATAACTGCAGTTTCATTCAAATGGCAAGTTGAACAATAAAGTTGGCCACTGTATTCGCACCAACGTGGCTCACCTAACCCAAAGCTTTGAACCAGGCTTGATACCAGGCCTATGGGGATTTCAAGATGCATGTGGCAGCCAGCACACATGTGTTGTTGAGCACGAAGTTGCTGCTTAAGTGCTCTCTTCTTGTGAACCTGTAGTATGAGCCTAATGGATGACCCCAGAACAGGCTTCATCACTGGTTCAAGAATATCTGACCTTGGTGAATCCTGATGCTCAGCATAATTAGCCCCAAAATCCTCCAATGGGAAGTGAGATCCACCCACTTCATCCTCCAAATCTGAAGAACATGCATTTGCAGGTGTTCTAGTGTTGCCAGGAGGGGGAATGGAATATCCTGTCGGGAAAAGAAATCTTAAGAGTGGAGCAGCATTGTTCAAAGGGGGACCTGCTTGAAGAAGAGACTGCAAACAGGCGTGAATCAATGCACTCCGGACCTCAACAACATTAGGTGAAGTATGGCCAAACAGTTTCCAGGACTCAGATTGCACTTTCTCCCAGCAAGCTGGAAGGGCTATTTCTGCCTGCGATGAGAACCTGCGGCTCAACTGCTGGTGTAAGGCAACAAATTCTCTATACCGTCGTTCTACTTCCCATTCCTTTCCATCTATCCCTCTGACAAGTATCCGATACACTGTGTGGTCTTGGATGCCCACCACCCTATCTCCAAATGAAGCTCCCCCTTGTTGTTGATGAGCCCCCACAACTTCAGCCCACAAAACCTCAACAGATTGGCTCCCCGACAATTGAAAGGGTCTCAAATCTGAACCCTGAACTCTTCCTGACATTGAAGCAGTTAGGCTCCCATCTCGCTCAAGGGTATGGGGATGGAGATGGAAAGGTTTTCCAACTTCAAAGACTTGATGCCCACTGCCATGAGTATCAAAGAGCACATCCTCCATATCTGGAACTATGTCCATATAGGTCTCAATCACATTTGATTTCTCCATGGACCTTGCAAGCTGGTCATCCACAAATGTTAAAACAGTAAGATATCGAGAGGGCTTCCCAACCCAAAAGATCAGCTGTAGTTCCACATACCATATTCTACAATTTTTGCACAGTCCCTTGTTTATGGAGTCATATGCAACAGCACGATATAAATGTTCCTGTTTGAGAAATGAGATAATGAAAAATGCTAACAAGAACAGTGACCAATGAGATGAACTTCCAAGCATATGCTCGAGATGCTCTGACACTCACTCCAGAAATCAATTTCCAAGCATAGATACTTGCAATATGACCAATATGACTACATTTACAACCCCAATTCTTTTTTGCTCTAGAAAGTCTTGGCCAAAGAGTTCACCTCATCAGTCTCTAAAGGCTGAGTTCTCTGAGATAATTCCTTCTTGCCAACAGCTGCATCATTTCCTCCTTTCCCCAACATCTTCAGGGGGAATTGGAGAGCCCTCCCCAACTTTGTAAGGTCCAGTTGCAAAAGCTCTTCTGCATGCCTGGAGCTTAAGCGCATAACAGACCCCCGCTTATGACCAACCTCCCCAACAGCTCTGGTAGGGGGCATAACTTCTTCCTCTGTGAAACTGTCCATGATACTTGATCCAACGACTTCCATCTCCAACCCTGATTTTGCAGCAATGTTTTGAGAACCATTTCCATCAATAGACTTGGAGACGATCGCTCCCAGTGCAATTCCTGGTCCATCTGTCATGGATAGATCTCTCAACTCGCATCCTTGGCTACTTGATTCATATTGACTGCCAGTCAGTTTCTGAGTTGTTGGCTCTTTCTCTTTGATTCCAGATTCTATCCAATGTGTTTGGTTGAATTCACTCAAGGAGCTAACTGTCAAGAGCCCATCTTTTCTGATGCTTGATGAGTCTTCTGTAACAGAATCCTTGCAGGACTCTAAGGTTCCAGCCAGGGAAAAATCCTGGTCCCCTAAGGATGACTTTCCCATGGTGAACCCAGTTCCAGAAAATGCATGAGCATCTGTGTCACCACCATGTTCCTCTGGGTCAGGTCTCTTGCTCCCACTCCACAGACTGTGAGGTGTTTCAGAATTCTGATCTGGTGATGAAATGGGACTCAAAGATGCAGATCGAGTAGTCTCATTTTGATCCAAATGTGCTTTGAACATATTGTCCTGACCAGATTCACCATCCTCATCAAGCTCAACTCTGCTGGTTCCCCAAATGTCTTCGGTCATGAAACTATCTCCAGTAGATCTCTGCAGTTTTGAAGGTCCTGCCCTGATACTCTCTTGATCAGCACCCACCGGTCGAATTTCTTGGAGGTGAAGCAGATTCTTAGACAAAGTTTTTTCTGTAGTCAAGTCATCAACTGTGTTACTGAAACTTTCCAAGCCCTCCCCATTCTCATGAACAAAATTTTCCCAGTCATCACCACCAAATGCAAGCTCTGAAACAGCATTCTGAATCAGCCATTGGTGGTTAGTGGCACTATCTACTGGATTTTTCCCATCAAAGCAGACATGCTCATCCTCATCCATATCAACCCCAAACATTGAAGAATGCTCAGAAAAGTCTTCATTGTCACAAATTCCATTCTCTGGATCAAAATTGACCAGACCTGTGCCTTCAGTTAGTACACCAAGGGTTGTCATGTCTGTCTTATCTTTGTCTTGAGAAGAACCAGCACCAAAACTTGTGTTCCCTGAAACCCTAATCTCTTCCTGGAAAGCAGGGCTGTTTTGTTCAGGAGAACTACAAGAGCTCTCAATTGGAGAAAGGACATCTAGTACAGCTTGAACTTTATGCTCCTCCATAGCAAAACGAGATAACTTTGGATCACTGAGGTCAAGATCTACATCCATGGAGAGGTTCATATCAACTGCATTCAGTGCCAATGCAATGGAAAGAAATTCATCAACTGTGTCGTCCCTTTGAAGCAAAGCCCATGGTTGATACCACTGCTGAAGGAGTTGTTGGTGCTGCACTATAAGCTTTAGCCGAGCCCCAAGGAGTCTGGTATTCAAAGACTGCCGGATCCACAGCCGAAACTTTCCATGAGCAGTTGTAGCCCAATTTAGGTCACGGATAGGCTGAAGTCCCAGAGAGCCCCAGGAAATTTCACTTCCTTGCACAGGGTCAAAGGGCAGTTGCTGCTCAATACTTTCCAGCAAGCCAAAGAAGGAGGGCGGTGTCTTGCTTGACCTCCAAGCTGCAAATCTTGATCTTGGAAGCTTCAGACCATGCACTAGCGCCTGTTCAAGCAGAGTGCAGAGGCATGCAACTGCACCAACAGAACTCTCCAATGCCTCTCCCCCTGATTTCACAGACTCTGCCAATACTAGCTTCAATGCTTTCTTCAGCTCTTGCATAATTTCATTGCCCATCTCCATTTCCAAGGCGGCCATTTTTTCACCTTCTTCTGGCAACCTCGTGTCCACATTAATATCCTCCCAAGTTCAAGCCTAAATTCTTCAGATCCTTACTGGAATTTGAGTTTGCATAAGAACATTATGAATGAAGGCGAGGAGTTTATAGAGGAATCTTGGTGTACAAAATCTGCACTAGTAAAAAAGAGGAGAAGTGTTGGAAGCAAAGAGCAAGTGTAAAGCTAAACTTGGCAGTAGAGATTAAAGAAATCCATCCAAAAAAGGGTTGCACATTTTAATACCAAAAAACAGGATCCAAATTAAGTACTCTAGAGGAAACTGCTCTTCTATTTGTTTTCAACATTGGGTTGTGCCAAATTCCAGGACCAAGGAGACACATAGGAGACTGACTGCTTATATAACACTAATCTGCCACCCTTGAACAGATTCAAACACTAATGGGTCAGATGTCTAGTATGATATGGCAAACCCATCTCATTTTATTCTCAAATTAGGGTTCTTGTTGCATGGGTTAAAATCAGCTCAAACCCTGACAACATCATATGAAACCGTAAGATTCAAGGGCCAACACACTAAAGCTGTAGTTGGGATGGGGCAGGAAAGCTTTCTGAACGACTTGGGTACACTAGAGAAGGGTTTTTTACAACACAAAAAAATTGGATCCCATAGCCTCAAATTAGGGATCTTTTTGGATGTCTAAAAGCAGCTCCTTGTACCCTGACAACAACATCATATGAAACATTCAGGTTCAAGGCTCAACAAAGTAAAGCTGTAGTAGTTGGAATGGCGTTGGAAACCTTTCTGTATGACTTGGGTACACCAGAGAAGGCTATTTTTACAACATAAAAAAAGTTGGGTCTCAAAGTCTCAAGTTAGAATTCTTGTTGATCATGGCTAAAATCAGCTCCTACCCTGACAACAGCATCACATGAAACATTCAGGTTCAAGGACTCAACATAGTAAAGCTGTAGTTGGAATGGGGTAGGAAAGCCTCCTGAATGACTTGGGTTCACCAAAGAAGGCTTATTTTTCGACACAAGAAAGCTGTACGCAAAACTTCAAACGATTACATGAAAGAATTCTTTCACCACCGTCTGAGCATCATCAGGATTCCTAAGTACATCTGAATTGGGAAGAAGCTGGCGGGGACTTGAGTGAGTGATATTTGCTCTGGATGCTACAAATTCCCCAACCCTCATCAGACCTAATAACTTTGAAACCCTAACAACTTTGTCAGAACTGAAGCACGCTTCATTTGGCGTTGCCTTGAGAAGGTATGAAGGGCAAATTTATGAGAGAAAACTTACAAAACGTATGCTGATGAAAATACTTACCCTTCTGCAAGTACAAATCGACCTAGACTGGGAGTTTTCTTGCATTATTGCCGTCCTGCCGTGATTTTTGAATCTCTGTTGGACTAGACGGAATCAAATTGCGTTGAAACTCCAAACAATCTTCATGAAAATAGCTCAATAAAAACCACCCCGAGTGCAGCAGATCAAATTTTTTTATAAAATCCGCCAGTACCCGTATACTTTCCGATCTTCTCTTCTCCCAAAATGGCCAAAAGAAAAGAAAAGAAAAAAAAAAAAAAACTCACTCTTCAATCCGGAACCACCACCACCACCACACACCCCCTAAGGAAAGAACCCAGAGATCGTCCAGACCACCAAAAGCAGGGACTTTGAACCACCCTAACGTGCTCCAAGCTCACACATCATGGTCCATGGACTGCGGGTGAAATCTTTCTTTCCACTGCAATATCCAAGGAGGTGGAAAAACAGAAAAAACCCAGCCGCCCCCAGAAGAAAGAATCCTTGGAGTTTCTCCCCCGGCCGGCCTCCGAGTTTTCCTCAAAGTCACCTTGTCTTCACCCTGTCTTTGGGCCCTCCTTGCTGAGACTAAAGTTTACCCCCTTGGATGCTAATGTACCTTTTTGCAGGTTTTTTCTTAATCTCACCCGGTTTTGGACCAAACTCAGGGTTCTGGTGCTGGGTTTTCCTGTCTTTACAGAAAACTCTATTATATCGATAAGCTAATGATGCAACCTTATCAAAGTTTGATTGAAAAACAAAACACAACACCAAAGGACGTGGAAGTACAAATAGAGTGGACCAAGGTGGTGGTCGAATGCCAAATGGCAAATAATGCAGAACCAAGTAGTGATATTTGGTATCCTTCCTCAACCACCAATTGATGAAACCATGCAAAACTTTATTAATACACACACTCTAGATTTGGAAAATGTACAAAGTTATAAGAAAAAGGAAAAGGGTGAAGTTGTAGGATGTCAAGTTAGCTCAAACCAGATGTCAAAATCTGTTTGTGTCAAAAATTAAGCATCTATCATAGGTTGGCCATATTTCTTTCTGTCAAAAATTGATTGTTTGCAATAAGTTAATCGTGATGATGGGAGGTGTGTTTTGAACGGGTGAAAGTCATAAAGTAGTTAAGTCTACAACTATTACATAACTTAAAATGGAGGACACTTGCATCCTTTACAATGTGATTAAAAAATTTTGATAAAGAAAAGTGATTAAAATAGATATCTCATAGAAAAGCATGTTGAAAAAGGTATGATGGTGTAAATGTTTTGAAATGGAGTTTTGATATCAAATCATTTGTTGTCTGATGAGTTATTCAAACAAAGGAAGACACACACAAGTTGGGGATGGTAAAAGATCACATGTTGTTTTGATGTGTTGTTGGAAAGGAAAGGTGTTATTGTTGACTTGTGTTAAGGCTTCAAAAAGGAAAAGATGTTGATTAACCATAAACCTAACAATTATGACTAAATCTACAAAAGTTCAACTCCTTAAATAGGCTATTGGGGTGACAATGGTTGTCGGTATGAGCCCAACACCCACAAAAATAATTGGGAAAGAGGTTTATTTATAGGCTAGAGGTCCTTATGGGCTATCAAAGGATCTTGAACCCAAGAGACATCCAAACACTTGAAGGAGGGAAAAGTCAAAAGAAATAAAAGATTTTATGAAAGTGGAGGAAGTGTGCATTGTAAAAAATACGATGGCCATTGCACAAAACATTGAGTTAAAATTCCAAAGGCTATATGAACATCACCCATTCTAAAAAGAAGGTTCACATGTTGAACATCCTTTAACAAGGCATCTTTGATGAAGGATGATGTGAAATATGAGGTGTTCAATAGAACCCCAAAACTTTAATTCTTTCTAATGGAATGATAAATTGGGATGGGGTGTTGAAGTTAAACAACAAGCCAAAAGGTGACCATGCTACATGTTTCTAAAGTTGAATGGAGAGACCTATCACACGGAGTTTGATTTTAAAATGTTCATATACAAATGATACAATTGAAGGGGGACACATGATGTGAATGTTATCTACAATGGATGAAAATAGACAAGAAGGGAAACAACTACCTATAAAACATAAAACCTTAAAATGGGTTAAAACAAATAGTGTCTCCTTTAAGGGATCACCTAGACAAGTTCCCATGGTAAATGGAATGAATATGATATCACCTTCAGAACTACAATGATTATAAAACAAGGGAGATTCAAATGCATATAATGCATGAACAATGGGGATTAATTGTATGATGTTTCCACCTGCTACATGAAGTTCTTGAAATATGACCCTTCTTGACATTGAATTAACCGTGTTTGCCACATTTAGTTGGAGAACAACCTAAGCGAAGTGAAGGTCCAAGGTCCACATGATGCCATGGATTATTATTTCATATCCAGCCTTAGTTGTAATTTTAAATTTGTGTGGGGAGAAATGTGCTGCAAAAACATCATGAAATTTAAAACATAAAGTAGGGCTTGTGAATCAATACAATGTTTCCCCCATTACAATGGGACAAATTCCACCTGAAGGTTTGGTCATGGTTAAGAAGCGAGCCACTCTAAAGTCACGTGCAATTTGAGTTGGAATGTGACCTTGTGCGATATGAGAACAAAGATGAAATAACTAATAGAATCCACTCGTTGAACCTTTTAGTGAAAATAATCCTGAAAGCATTCAAAAACCATCCAAAAGGACCACTTGTCGACAAATGCGACATGCGTTGGAATGTTCATTTGAAAGAATCAAAAGAAAGCTCAAAGTTTTGGTCTAGCTTGTAGTTTGCAAGAAAAACAAAAAGTAGGTGGTGTTGGAGGACATGGGTGTATAGGAAAATGGTGCCAAAGTGTGAGTTGTTTGAAAATATTCCCTTGCACTTCCAATAATTAAATTACCAAAAAAACATTTATGAACTAGACGATCATGTTGGGGAAAAGGCATTGAGCTTGAACTTGTTGCCATAACTTAATCCTGCAAAAAGAACTACTCTTACATGTTTTCCCAATTACTTGTTAAAAAGTGCTTGAATTGAATTTGCATTTCCTTATCCCCTATCATTTCATCACGAAGGGGCAAATCAAAACAACATTGGGGTAACAAGAGGAGCAAGTGTCAAGTTGCCACATCATAGGGGTCCTATGATAGCTTATCCAATGGAAAACAAAATGCCACTTGTACATCACATTGTAAAGCAATAGGGATGTGGTTATATAATTAAGGATGACAAAAGCTTAAATGAAAGGACTTGAAAACATTTAATGCTAAAACCCAAGTTCAACTTAATGTAGGCAAGGTGGGAATAAAGGAAGGTGTTGAGTTGGGATGGTCACAAGCATTTGGATAAGAAGAATTACATGTTGCAACTTTGTTCAACCACGACACAACTAATGCAACGTTAACAAAAGTGATGTAATGTGTGCAAAGGGCATCGCTTGAATTGGGGATTGGCTCAAGCATAGGCAAGGAAATCTTAACATTTATTATTAAATTATAAGAATTAGGTCTTACTCCATCTTAAGACAATTTGCCAAGTGAACCCATTACTCAAAGTGAGTCAAGTGGGTTAAGAAAAAAGAACCATTTATGGTAAAGGGCACTTCAATTGATGTAGTTAGAAATAAGACCTTATATCAAAGCCATGAAGAGGTAGATGCAAAAAGGAGAATCTAAATTTTTCTCAAGATGCAAGGGCAAACACAAATGGAAACATGCAATTGTCACCCCTAACAAGGCCTTTGGGATATGCCCAATCAAGAGGAATAACAAGTCTTCCATCATATATTGAATTAGTTAGTATTTGGATCTAACAAAAGGGAAGAATCCCCCTAGGTTCAAGATAAAGAAGAAGATGAAGAAATGGAAGACTATGAAAATGCCCAATAAAATTATATTGCCACTAAGAGGGGAAGCAACCTACACAAGCATTAGCTTGAATCTTGGGACCATCTTTGAAGTGGATGGGGTAACCCAAGAGTTATATGATCAATTCAATGTAATTGCTACAAACTTAGCTAGACTCAACAAATGTGGCATTGGGATGTGAACAAAAACAAAAGAACATGAGATCGATTTCAAGACTTCAAAGCACTCATGATGGTTTAAACTACCCAAGTCAACCGACTAATTCCCGCATCAAATTTGAAACATTTTATGATATGTGGGGATTTGGAAAGCATGGGCAACTAAATTCATAAGAAGGAACGTGAAGGAAGGGCTTGAAACGAAAACCCTTCATTGACATTTTCGATACATTATAAATATATCCATCTTTTTAGCTATAATGTTCATGGGTTGAACAACACCTAAGCAGTTCACAAACTAAGTGAATATGTTCATAACATCTCCCCAAAAATTGATGGCATGATATTACAAGAACATAAGCTTAGAGTGGCCTAGGTCAAATCTTGTGGATGGAGGCTTCTAATTGGACAATTGAAGCATCCTAGCGAATTTTACTAATGATCCAAACTCAAAAGCTAGAAAAGGAGGAGTTGATTCCTTTGTGATAGGAAAATAGGGCAAGTTAGTCATCTGGACAAGCACACTCATGATTAATCAGCTTTCTCATGATTAATCAACTTCATTGGTTTAAAATCTTAAGGGTGAAAGGTGGTGACATAACAATGGCCAACATTTATGCTTTTAATAACATAGTTAAAAGGTGCGTGCCTTGGGAGTTGATGGTTAAGTATCTACCTAAGGATTGTGGATGGATCTTGGTAGGAGATTTCAATATGGTTGAACATCAAGTTAACAAGACTAGTGTGTGAGAAATGCATAGTTGACAAAGAAAAGTTTTTGTGGGAAGTAGTGAAAATTTCCTTAAATGTGATGGACCACCCAAGGTTTTCAAATAGTTGCATGTTCTCATGGGACAATTGTAAACCCGACAAGCGGAGGATCATGGTTCACTTTGATTGTGTGTATTCCCAACTGGTTCTGTTCTCAACCCCAAATACCTTCCAATTATGTATTTGATTAAAAGGGATACCAACCTTTTATATCACCTTCCTATTCATTCAACCATCCAACTAAGCAAGTTTGAAAAGGAGGGGGGAACTTGGAAAATGAACACAAGATATTTTAAGGAAATGGTAGTACAAATCCAACAAATTTGGAATAATGTTCATGAAGCTACAATTTTTTCTCAAAACTACAAAAAGTCATTTGATTCTACAAGTAATTTGTAAGAATAAAGTCTTAAAGTACACAATCCAAAAGAGAGACCTTCGGCAAAATTTGAAAAAGGCACATAACAAACTTTAAGAGAATGTCAAGGATGCACGTTTACAACAAGTTGGTGACTTAAACACTGAGTTGAACATATTAAAAAACAAAAAGGTTGCTGGTCAAAAAATTCACTCATGGTTTAAGTGGAAGATGAAAGGAGATGCTTGCACCAATAAATTCTTTACAACAATCATGAAAAATTCAAGGGCATTAATTGTCACAAAGTTATGAAAGAGCCATGGCCAAATAACTAAAAAAAAGAAAGATGGAAATAATTTGTATGAATTTTTATTCCACATTGTATGACAAATGATTCTTTTCTGAAAAAACAATCAATATGCACAACAAAATTTTAAACTCCATTGAACTTAGCTTCACTAGTAAATTGAACCATGAACTAGAACATCCTATCAAAAAGGAAAAGCTTAGGTTGGCTATTTTGGAAATGGATGTGGGGAAAGCTCCAAGGCCCAACGGTGTGGCTATTCAATTTTTCATTCAATTTTGGTCAATTGTTGGGGCTAATTACCACAAGATGGTGGTGGAGGTGATCACAGTTGGCAAATTCTATGAAGGAGTCACCAAAGGGTTGATAACTCTCTTACACAAAGGGGAGGCACAAGAAGACCATTCCAATTGGAGACCCATTACTCTTTTCAATGTGTTTTACAAGATTTACGCAAAAGTGTTATAAAAAAGGTTACAAGGTACCCTTTTAAAAGTGCTTAATTTTAATAAACATCTTTCCTTCCCCCATGTTACATATTGGACAATGTGTTTCTTGCTCACGAAACTTTATATTGGGCTAAGAGGTCTAAGCAGTTGATAATTTTCCTTAAATTGGATTTTTCCAAAGCCTATGACAAAGTTGGGATTTTTTGTTCAAAGCATTAGAGAAGCGAGGTACATCCTTGAAGACCATCTTGATGATTAAGTTATTGTTTGCAAATGCTAAAGTGGTTATGAATTTGAATGACCAACTAGTAGATACTTTCAATATCAAAAGGGGCATGAGGGAAGAGTGCCCAATGGCCCTTTGCCTCTTCATCCTAGGTGAAATTTTTAGTCAACTTGTCAAACAAGCAATAAAAGGGGCAAAAGTTTAAGGGGTCATCATGCTAGATGGGGTTAGTCAACAAACCATCTCCCAATTGGTGTATGACACTTCATTTACATTGTGTGTAGATAGTCTTACATTTCCCAACCTAGTTAACATCCTCAAGGAATTTGGTATTGCATTAGGTTTTGGAATAAATTAGGACATGAGCATGACATATTGGTGTGAGAAGGGTGTGATCACACCCCTTGTTTGGGTTGAGTCATTAAGGTGGAAGTGGGCAAAGGAAAAAATTATTGTTTAAGTTGTCAGATATTTCTTTTGGTTTAAATTTGGATGTAGTTGATGTAGAATCATTCATAATTGACAAAATCAAGAAAAAATTGTCATATTGGTGTTTTGTCCACCTCTCCTTGGTAGGGAGAGCAATAGTTTTAACCTATTTATTGTGGTATTTTGGTGCTATTTGGGGGGTTCCACCAAAGTTTTTAAGAAGATCAAATCATTATTTTGAAACTTCATGTGGGGAGGAACATAACACACAATTAGGTATAGGGTACGGTGGATGGGCTATTGTACCAAAAAGTCTAGGATTACTAGACCTTGAAGAAGCTATGGTTGCATTGCTATGCAAACAAGTGTTAGCAGCCTTGTAGCTAGGCACTTCTAGCCTAAAAATACTCCTAAAGCACAAGTCGGTGTAGTCAAAGCCTTTGAAACACGGATAGTCGACATC
The DNA here is from genome assembly GCA_963921925.1 of Sphagnum tenellum. Taxonomy (NCBI): domain Eukaryota; kingdom Viridiplantae; phylum Streptophyta; class Sphagnopsida; order Sphagnales; family Sphagnaceae; genus Sphagnum; species Sphagnum tenellum. The sequence continues at coordinate 9,164,917 of OY998153.1, read as the reverse complement.
AAGCCTTAACTTGGCCTCAACCTCAATAAGTGGAAGTGGGTTAGAAAGGTTTATCTCCTAGGCTATACTACAAAGCAAGGTTGGTAGTGGCTAAAGCCTCATGAGGCTTTGGAGAAAGGTATAAAACAAAAGTGGAGAATTTCCTCACCATGAAGGTTAAGTTGTAATGGAAGGAAGCTTGACACAAGACACAAGCTAAGAAAGAAGCTAGCTTTATTTGGTCAACATGGCACAAAGCTATTACTCTGAATGATTGGCGAGTGCTTCCAAACACCAACATCTTGAGGGTGTGTGAATGGTGGGACTTGGATACACCAAAGTATTATTCATAGATTCTACGAGTGCCCGCAGGGGCAAAGGTCCTAGGAGTGGGCCTTCACAATACTGAAATGAATGCAATCCATTGGCCCCCAGCCCCTACCTTGGAAGCTCCCTTCATGGGAACAATGCACTTTTGACAACAAGATTTCCAAACGAGTTTGCAATGGCCGTAACATTTGGGTGTTGCTCAAAAGTATCACATTATGGTTCATTTGGTTTGAACACAATGACTTGGTGTTCTACATGGACTGTGGAGAAAAGAGAAGCTTCAGTGGATTGTGTGTGGAGGCTCTTCTTGAGTATGCCATAATATAGTGGGGGAAGACCCTTGCTTTAATAAGTGTTTTGCCCATTGCTAAGCAGAACTATATTAATTCATTTGACAAGGCTTGGGGAGGGCAATCCTTACTTCATTCTTAGGATGACATAGACATTAGGTGGTCCTATCAGCTACCTTTAATGGGTTTGTTTTTTTAGTTGTTGATTTCTTATTGGTTTCATACCCTTTGATTGTGTGTGAGATTTTTTGTTTGCTGGTCTTTGGGTTGTGTTCTTTTTCCCAATGAAGTTTTTTTTCATTTGTGCCCCAAAAATAAATAAATGTCAAATATGTTTCGATTTCCCTATTAGGGTTAAGCTAGGATTGATTTCAGCATACAACAGAACTGCCAATTTTCTGAGGTTGGGGTTTAGAGGCGTTAGAGTTATCAGTAAAACACAGCACTGGAACCCTGAGATTGACCATAATTGAGGTGAGATTCAGAAAAACTTGCAAAAATGAGTACACGTTAGCAATCAAAGGGGGTGAAACTCATAAGACCATCAATTTTGGTGGTAAACTAAGTTTCATCCTGCCTTTCCTTTTTCCTGAGCACCTCCACTAATGCTACATATATTTTCACTGCTCTAGCCTGTGGGACCACTATAATTACTCCCGAACCTTATGCATTAAATGTTGAGTTTCTGCATTTCATAATGAGATTCAATAAAAGTTCCTTACTTTGCAGATACCATTGAAATAGGGGATGAAAGGAGGTCCAAAGAGAGGGTGAAGAAACGGTGACTTTCAGGAGAACTGTAATTGCGTTGATTGCAACTCCACTTGAACCATCAAACGAACTTGTACATAATGGCTTTCCGTATTATGGAATTCAGTAGATGTCTAAAATAGGGTTTAAGCCAGTGACGATGAAAGACTGCTGTTACTGTTCATTTAGGTCTCACCAAGCTACAGCTATGGTGATATTACAGGAATGCATAGAGAAGCATTGGCACCCACTTATTATTGTTCACATTCTTATTATGACTCAAGTGTCATGGCACCAATTTCAAAGGGATGGACTTCCTATGAGAAAGTGAGATGAAACTCAGTTTACCACCAAATACCCAAGACAAGATGAAACTCAGTTTACCACCAAATACCCAAGACACGATGAAACTCAGTTTACCACCAAATACCCAAGACAGGATGAAACTCAGTTTACCACCAAATACCCAAGACAGGATGAAACTCAGTTTCCACCACATACCCAAGACAGGATGAAACTCAGTTTACCACCAAATACCCAAGACAGGATCAAACTCAGTTTACCACCAAATACCCAAGACAGGATGAAACTCAGTTTACCACCAAATACCCAAGACAGGATGAAACTCAGTTTACCACCAAATATTGGGTATTTGGGCCACTGACAAAAAATTCTCACATCCAAGATGGCTTGCTTACAATTTCTCAAGCCCCAATCATAAACATCAAAACTGGTATTGTAGAAGGTGGGGAGATTACCACCTAATAACAGACGACTTGAACAAATTTGTGTTCCTCGCTCTCTTTCCCTTCTGGATGGATTGGTGCTTTTGATTAATAAAACTTAACTAGATTCCATGTTTTTTTCTTCACCACAATCATCACAGATGAATGCAAAATTGTTATTCTGCCCACACTCATCAGAGAAAAACCTCGTAAGGTGGCAGATGGCGACGAACAAATGGGGGGTTTTTGCAGTAATGAATGAATGAATGAATGAATGAATGAAAGGGTTTTGTTTTCAGACTTTTGCTGCGCTCTTCTTTTCCCATGAGAGCTGCTGCTGCTTCCAGGACAAGATTGCTGTTCTATTGCTTAGGGTTTCACGATTTCAGTAGCAAAGTCTTCAAGAGAGAATAGAAATGTCCGCAAAGACTGCATTTTTTGTCGGAGAGGATTGTGATTTGCTTTGATCCACGACAATGTTAGTGTAGCTCGATTGCTTGATTCCCAAGTCATAAATTCCCTTAGCAGAATGGGAAAGGTGCTGACGAACGACGGCAGAAAGTAGAGAGCGACAGAAGGGAACAGCACACCAGGAGGAGTCGGAGGTAGACACTAGACACTGGACAGATCTGAGTTTGCGATGGCGAGACAGTTTCCATAGTAGTTATCTTTCCAGAACTGTTTCTGATCATCACCAGCCCCTCGCCAGATTCGGCAAAGGAGGTCTTTATCGCGACTTCTTGGAGCAGAGATACACAGGGATATATATATATATATAGGAAGGTCTTTGGACTGGAGACAACAACCATGAAGATTCTTTGTGATGTGTGTGAGGCGGCAGCAGCTCGCTTGTTCTGTGCAGCAGATGAAGCGGCTCTCTGCCTCAGATGTGACGAGAAGGTATCGCAGAATACTTACTCCCTTTTCCAATTAGATTCCAAATAGAAGAAGATCATGCCGGGGATCCATAGAGTGGGACTCAAAACTTATTACTTGATCTCTTAAGATGAGCCAGTGGGTGTCTTAAATGTTGTCCATTGTTGTCTTCTAAGGAACATTCTTGAGATATGGTTCTGTTTAGCTGCTGGAGTTGCAGACGAATTCCCATTGCAAAGTCCTCATTTTTGGGCGTTAGGAGGCAAAGCTTGAGTCTCTTGCTACACACTTCAGATATGGCTTCCACTAATAAGTCTTTTCTCATAGAAAGAAATTGACTGAAATCCTCTATTTTTGTTTGTGCTTTTCTTTTGTGGAATGTGCATGTATACTTTACCTTGTGCTTTATAATGAGCAGGTGCTTTTCTTGGCAAACAACCTTTTAGTGAGGTCCTTGTAGCTAGTATATAACAAGGGATGTTTGAGGTAGCTTTGCCAGGTATTGAATCCACCCTGAGAGAGAGAGAGAGAGAGAGAGAGAGAGAGTTGTGGGCTGGGTTGATTACTGACAGAGTGGAAGCACAGGTCCATGGCTGCAATAAGTTAGCAAGCAGACATATGCGGTTAGAGCTGGCAGAGTCTAGAGCTGTGCCTCACTGTGACATCTGTGAGAATGCTCCAGGTACTTTCTTTTTTTGCTTGACCTCGGGAACAACTGACAGCAATCCCTGCATGTAAACTTTTCAATTAGGGTTCTCTCAAGTTCATGAATATGTTGCACTAGATACTGCAAGCACAAGATGCTTAGGTTAACTGATTTTTTGTTATAAACTCAATGTATGTTTGTGCTTATTCACTTCCAAAGGTGGGACCCCATTTGACATGCACCATGGACAACACTATTGCTTGTGTTGCAGCTTTTTTCTTCTGTGGGATTGATGGGGCATCCCTATGTCTACAGTGCGATGTGGATGTGCACGTAGGGGTGAAAAAGTCACATGAGCGGTACCTTTTGACAGGCCAGAGAGTAGAGGCAAGAGTCTTCTTTCCTTTCTGTTTCGCAGTTGTGTTTGTTGGGGAGACTTGTCTATCAACTGGCTTTGAACAATAGTCTGTGTGTTGGGCATGTAATGTACATATTGTGGCTTCCTGGGCATGTTATCTGCCACATAGCAGTGAGTTCTCAAATTGATTCTTCTGAAGTCATTGTTGAGTAATTATAGCTAGTCAGTGCTGTTCATGTTGAAGGTTTGGGTCTGATACTTTGTGAGTGACACTCATGAGTTTATGACTGCACTCACTCCTGTCATGTTTGATTTAGTTTGGCTGGAACTAGCACAGTAGGTATCTTTGAAGTGTTTGTTGGATTTTTCCCTGCATTCTTCTGAAGGGAGTCAGAGCCAGTCAGGGGGTTGTGAAATTCAGACCAGATTGTGTACTTGCATTAAATTTCTATCACTGATCACAATTTCCATCATGATAGGGTAGACAGTGAATGTTTAACATATTGATTCCTTTATTGTCATTGCTCCCTTTCATAACAGTCTGGATATAGACTGATATCATCACTCAAAGCTCATAGGAATGCTTGCCTTGCAGCATCCTACAAGAAAACTGACAGTAAAGGAGAGCATTGCTGTTGATATACAAGCAGTCAATAGTGACAGGACTCAGCAGCAACAGATCATTCACCACCACCACCACCATCACCACCATCATCATGATGACGCACTCCAAGCAGAGACAATAATCATTGCGAATTCAAGTGGTGAACGCAAGAGTAGCAATGTAGTTGGTGATAAGAAGGACCATCTGATGCTCGAGAACAACCAGCCTGTATCAGGCATGATTGACCTGAATGCTCAACCCAGACACTTGCTGTCTCAAGCCTCTCTCCCTGACAAAGTAATGCATTACTTGCAACAATTGTATGATAACATGAAGCTGTTGAAATTGTATGAAGCTGGGACATCAAGATTTCCTGGTATGTTCTCTATGAAGGAAGGGAGAAGGGAAGGAAATTTTAACTTATTGACTTTCTTTTTTTCAAGCTGGAAGTCTCATATAGTGTGGTATTTGCAGGGTGATGGAGAGAAAGCGCCCACATTAACAAGCAGTGATGATGGTGTTGGTGTTGTTCCTAGCTTGCCATCTACTGCACTGCAAGTGGCTCGAAGGTAGTTTGTTTGAAACCACAGAGATCAGGCCATCTATCTAATCAGAGTTGGGCTCATTATGCCAAGTGCGTCTCACCTGTAAAGTTGGCTGGTTGTATTATATTGTCAGTGACAGTGTAATTGTAGATTGTTGGGATGCTGTAGTATATGTCTTCCATGTGGAGTCCCCTCGTATTTCATTACAGAGCATTTAGGAGAAACACTCCCCACCTGCCCTGCCTCTATGTCTGTCATACAATACTTTCCTTTGTTTAAGGTATTTTGGACAGAGTGGTTGATGGTCATCTATGGGTCTTTTGAGAGCATTTATGTTCTAGTGAGGTCTACCATCTTAGTGCTCTCCAAAAGAGTAGTGAGTATGGTGGTATTTTTTTCACAAAAAAAACAGAAGAGTTGACTTCCAACGTAAAATTTTGTACTTGATTCCAAAGTTTTGAAGTAAACTTATGACTTGGCTTCTTGTAAAGAAATGCAGAGTGCATTAGGTACCTTCATCGATGATCTTGTACATTGAAAGGAAGAGGTGTATTTCGTTGATGTTCATTTCCACAATGGGTTTTCTGGGCAGACTTCAAACCATTCTATTTCAACCTTGTTGGAAAAGGTGCACGTTTGATTCTAACTATGCAAACTCAAGCAATATGATACAGCCTCCAACTATCAGTGCATTTTTACCAAATAAGTTGGCTTTCTCTGTAGGTAAAGCAAAGGGGTCTCCATCTTCTATTGCTTTCAGAACAGTGCCACCTCCAGAAAAAAGATAGTACTCGGTCCTTTTGAGTGCTTTCTCATGTAGCCAGAGATGCAAATTGTCGACATTCACAAACAACCAACATTTGTTGGCTCTGCAAGAGGCTTTAAGGGAGCAATAGTGAGCGGGCCATAGGGGTTGGAGAGAAGAGTTCAAGGGATAAGGTTTGACTATAAGTTCACTATCGACTAACCCAATCATGTTAAGAAAACAATACATGGATGAAAGATGCATGAATGGATGAAGGATGGATGAATGATAGATGGATGGTTGGATGGAAGGATGAATTGATGATGGATAAAAAATGAATGGATGGATTGAAGATGAATTGATGAAAGATGAAAAATAAATGGATGGATAATGGATGGATGGAAAGCTTAGGACCAAGCACCTAACATTTAATGTTTTTGTTTTGTTGCATAAGGTGGAATGTGGAGGCGAAGGTGAAACAACCCTATTCATGTACAAAGTATACATTTCTAAAACACATGTACATAGGAATTTCATTATTCCTATGCATCCATGTTCAAACTAAATACAATGTATAGATTTAAATTCAAAAGATAACATAATAATTTATAAAATATTATTGCAAATGAATAAGAATATTAAAAGATTCAAACTCAGCTCTTTATATAAGCTAGATGGTTTTCACTAATAATTGAAGTAGTTAAACATAACACTTATTTAAAATATGAAACACTAATTAATCATTCAAGTAATTACTTAACTAAGTAAGAATTAACATATTAAATAATAACTAGTTAGTTAATATTTATAAGATTCAAATTTAAAACATATAAACGTCAAATTTGCACTTAATACATGATAACATCTAACTAACAAAATAAATATGAAAATAACATTTAAAAAGGTTAAATTTGTGATATTCAAATATCTATAAAAATTGAATCTTTGATTAGATCTGTGGTTAGTTAAAATTATAAGGGTCAAATTTGTGATGTTTAACACATAAAAGTTGAATTTGTGGTTAAATCCATGGTTATCTAATGTCTATAAAATTCAAATTTGTAATTAGATTTTTGTTTAACTAAAATTTATAAATGTCAAACTTGTGATCAAATTATGAAATTATAACACATATAAAAGTTGAATCTATGGTTGAATCCCTAATGAACTAACACATATGAAAGTTGCCCATGGAGAGAAGAAACATCTTCAAGTTTTTCTTTTTACTAACAAAAAATATTTATTCTTTCAATGGGTCTCTTTTGACTACTTTGACTAATTAATTTAGTCATATTTTTAACAATCCATTAAAGACCTTGATTCTATACAATTATTTAAGCATAAACATTCTATTATATGATGAGGCAACAATAGGTGTATTTTTAAACCGACCACTTGAATATAAATCACCCTACATGTTTGGAAATGTACATCCTAATTTAATCATGTTGGCACTAAAGGATTTAATTTCAACACCATTATATTGAAATTTAAATGTTACCATAGACCTTCAATGGAACAATTTGTTTTCTATGCATATGACCTTGTCTAATTAAACAAATGACCAAAATATATCATCATTTGATGATTTTGATTATAAAAATGAAGACAATGTGTAATTTGTGGACCAACAAACTCCATGATACATAACTTTTTAGATGCTTAAATTTTAGTAATTACAAAAAAATAATAAATTTTATTGCTTTAAATCAAGATTTTCATCCTTTAGGTTTGTTTAGAGATAATCATTCGAAAGAATTAAATCTTCCAACATTATTTTGTGGGCATCCTAACTACTTTTAACAGTTTATCATATCAACAAATAGCACAATGGGAATTATTTCATAAATTAAAAAAATTCTCAACTAATGTTTTTAACCTTTTATTTAAAACTACTAAAGTTTTTATCCAAAAAGTTATAAGCTCTGGATGGGTACATACTCATAAAAGAAAACTAAATGGTAGATTGTTGAAAACTTTTGAAGTGCAAGATAAACCAAATTTTGATAAGATTTTCAAATCATACATAGGATATTTTAATCTAGAAAGGCTATGTACTTCACTAGATTATTTAGAAAGTCTACCAAAAACATTATTTACTATGATATGACAAATTGCCCCTCCAACATTCTTTATAATCTTTACATCTACAAAAAGACTACGAGATCCTCTCATAAAAGCCTTACATGCACAACAATCATATAACATATGCAAAATATTCTGGTAATAAAACATCATGTTTTCATACATTATTCAACAAAGACCCATCTACTTTTGGACAAGTTTGTAATTTCCTTTTTGTCATAGAATTTCAAATTTGTGGTAATGAGCATGACCATGGCCTTTTATGGATTAAAGATGCACCAATATATGGAAAATTTTGTTGATAAATACATTTCATGCAATGTATCTTTATTACCAATTACATTACCAAATGCATAACAACATCAACACACTCAAACAAGTAAGAAAAAAATCATGTTGTTTGTAGATTCCATTATCCATTACCTCCCATGAAAAAAACAACAATATTAAAATCACTTGAATTAAAAGAAGACTTACTTTTTAGCAAAAAAATTTGTAACAACAAGCAACAATTTTTTTTAGTTTTTAAAAGACTTTAAAACTGATGAACACATTACGTTTTTTGAATTTTAAAATCTACATCTTGATGAAGAAACATACACATTAAGTTTAAGAAGTAAATTAATGAAGCCAAACACTTCTTAAAGGAACACCATCAAATATTAAAACCAATGCATTTAGCATATGTGCTACTCCTTTATGGTTTGGAAATATAGATATTCAATTTATTATAGATCCATATGCAGCTGCATCATATTGTACATATGCATCACTAAAATTGACAAATTTTGTAACTTCATAATTGTATTCAATAACTAGAAATTTTCATGTAAAATAAAGTTGGTGTAAACATAAAAATCCAAAAATTAAACAATATTTGCTTAACTCGTTACTTATTTATTTTTTAAAATTCCTTTATATCATTCATCACGAACATTAAATCTTATCAATACTTCTACATACCAAGAATGTGGTTTAAACCCTAGTCCTTACTAAATCAATTAGAATTTGATTCCATTAAAAAATTGTGTGCATCAATTATAACCAAATATTTAAATTGAAAATCATTTATGAATCTTTATCATTAAGAGAATTTACCTCCTATTACAAAATTAGAAATAACAAATTATGAAAATGTCACAAACAAAAAATCATTAGGTTTGTAATATATAATAAACATAAAGATATAAAAACTTGGTCAAGAAAAAAACTTCATTTATATTCACCATTTAAAAATTCTGAAGGATCATTATTAGGAACACATGTTACTTGGCATGATGCCTATTGTCAAGCAAAAGAAAATATATCCACAATTAGATCCAAATTCAATTGTAACATGCAAAATAAACATACAAATGAAAAAAAATGATGATATGAATTTAAAATCAAAATCCTCACGTCCACAAAACATATGGAATGATGACATTGGTAACACATGTCCTTTAATACCTATCACAAATAAATTAAATACTGAAATTTTTGAATTGAAAAATGATTTCATCATTCAATCATGCAATACATTCGATCATAAAACACAAAATTTTGAAGATGATGGTTTCACAATATCATCAAATTCTATGATAATGGATGAATTAAAATATTGAAATGTGCTTAAACAATTAAATGAAGAAAAAATATTAATATTTACAATATCACGTATAAAAAATGAATGTATCCTAATATTCCAATACATATATTTTTGACAAGAGGTGCTGGAATTGCTAAACTTTTAACTTTAACAATAATTCAAGAATTATTACTAATATATAATAAAGACTTATCATCGAACCTAACAAAAATTAAAACATTACTTATGGCATCTACATGTAAAACTGCATTTAATATTGATGTAAAATAATAAATTCAATAAATGTGTACATACTTTTTCAACAAACATTAACAAATCTATCAAATTTATCATCAATTTTTTTTAATAAATCACAAGTTGATATGAATAGTTGTAACTAGCTAAAATAGATGAAATATTTCTTAAAGGTGCTAAAATGTTTAATGTTATAGACCATTGATTATGAGCAATAAAACATATTCAAAATGAATGCTTTGGTGGTCTAGATGTCATCATGTTAGGTGACTTCTATTAAACACCCCATGTCAAAGATTGTTGGATTCTTTATTCCCTTTAATGATAATACAAAATGCACCAAACTTTTGGAAAAACAATGTTAAATGTTATGTATTAACTTTAGTTATGTGACAAATTGATACAAAATTTATATAAACTTTAAACAAATTTTACACCTACACACAAACTTTACAAGACATGCAATATATTAATTCGAATTGTTGTCAAGAAATACCAAACATTTTAACTATGTGCCAACATTTATTTTATACAAATATTTTAGTGCAAAAACATAATAAAACAACTAGCCCAACATTCAATTTTGAAGTTACAAACATTCATCATCATTCATACCCATCATCATATAGACTTCTAGATGATCTGAGTAAAACTATAGATTTACATTCTATAATTCATATAAAAAAAGATATGATAGTTGAATTGTATGTTGGAAATTATGCAACATATGATTGTCTTGTTAATGGAGCTAATGGTGTATTCAAAACACCAACATCTTATCATAACAAAACCATAGTTTGGATGTTGTTCCTAAATCCAAAAATAGGAATGTTAACTAGAGAAAAGTCTACCCACCTTAACACAAACAATATTCAACCAAATTGGACACCAATAGAACCAATTATCAAAGACATAAAAATTGACAAAAAGTCCATCTCATATTATAACAAGAGTTCAATTTCCAATTCAATTAGCAGTAGCAAAATCCATTCACCAATCACAAGGATTATCGTTAGATAAATTAGCTTTTGATCCTACCAATATAAGAAAACATGGACTATCATATATTGCTCTTTCTTGCATTCGAATAAAAGAAGGATTATACTTGTTACCTCCGCTCCAACATCAAAACTTTCACATTGATCAATGTCTAATTGAAAAAATGAATAGATTAAAACTTTTGCAAATTGGACAACTTTTGTTCCTCAATTAAAAAACTTTTATCATTCACATGTTATTATACAAGCTCTCAACACCAATTCTTTAAAACAACATTACCAATATATAAATCATGACCCCAACCTACAAGCATCACTTGTTCTTTGCATTTTGGAAACTAGAGTATAATCATCAAATGATGTAAATAATTTCATAAATACATCAAAATATTCATACATCTCAATTTATGATGGTCATGCTTTGATAATGATGTACAACGCACAAATGCTCTTACATTTTTACTACACAACATGCAATGGATCTTAATATATAATAGCTACATTTAACATAAGAACTTGAAGAGTGATTCATATAATATGTGTATAAAAATAATTTTTCTTTGATTTTTATGTTCCTCAACACACTAAATTGTTAAGTCAAAAGTCCCCGAATGATTGGCCACTCATTGTCTTAAGAGATTTTAATATCAACATTTTAGATGATATCAATCATAAGAACAATAAACAAGAGCTAATAAAATTTATAAATAAATTAAAATTAAAATCCCAATTCTAAATTATCACAACAAAAATTGGATCACAATTAGACCATATATGGTCAAATGTGTTAGGGAATGAATCCAAATCAAGTGTTTCAAAAACATATCAGCCAGATTCTCACAAACCAATTTATATTGCGTTCAAACTACAACTCACTTCCAATTTATAGTAATAAACCAATATTATCTCCATTCATCTAATGTCATTTTAATTTTTTGATTTTTATAGAAGACAAAACCTCTTGTGTCATGGTCATGTGGGAGAGATGGCAAAAGATGGCAAAATATGGGGAAAAAATGTGGGGAAAGTTGGAAAGTTATGCGAAAATGAAAAAATGATTGGAAAGAGATACCAATGGAAATGACATATTGAGAGACCAAAATATGGTAAAGATGAAAAGTGATGCCAAAATATGGGAAAGATGGAAAGAGATGCCAAAATATGCAATTGTAGGCATGTAACAAAATGTGACAAAAATACAAAAAAATCCAAAAAGTCCAATAGGATTTTAGTCCCATGGACCAACCGCCACATGGTGAAGATAATAAAAAGGTTTGAAGTTGCCTTACACAATAGGCTCTAACAAGTCGCCATTTTAAAGGGGGGAAGCCCAAATGTTTTTACTTCTCTCTTTCACCTCTCACCAAATTTGGCTAAGTCCTATTGTGAGGGGATCACCAACCCACCTACTTCACAAATTTGAAAAGAAAAACTTTGGCTGGAACTAGTAAAACTTTTACTTTAAAACTAATAATTAAAATATTATAGTGATCATATAATAACCTTCCATACCAGATGCCAACATTCGAGAGTGTGTTCTACATGCAGAGTTGATCAAATCCCTTGGAAGTCCAAGAGGTCGATTATCCATAAGCAGAAGGTGGGGGAATGCTGATTGTGTGATATTTTTCCTGAACTTCATGCCTCAAGTGTTTCTAACTCCACGAGGCATGGCCCCTCTACAATCTTTTGTTCTACCTTATCCTGCTCAGCCAGGTTTTTTCCCCAAGTTGACATCTCAATCCTGCATTACTTTGTGCAGCAGATTCGTACCACTCACACCTTACGCTTTGCCATACATAGACTCCCAAGAAGGTTTTCAACACAATGTAGAAGACAAATGATCTCACGAATAACACTGTCAAAAACCCAACAGGACATGTTGCATGCAAAAATCTGTCATCAGAACTGCGATTATTTTCTTTTGCAAAGAAGCTTTACCTCTGCACCTTCAATCTTGATACCATATTTGGCACAAAGGAAGGTGTTGTATACAAGCCTGATGAGAATTACCTTGTGCACTTTCTCGTACAATTTGCCTTCAATGGCCCAATTTTGGTGTCATACTTTGCATCGGCAAGAATTGCAACAAATGGTTGTTTAGGATTTCCCTCACATGAATCAGGTCATTTGCTCCCTCCTTCACAAATTTGTCCCATTCACATTCCTGGATGACCTAAAGGAATCGCCAAAAAGTCTTAGATGAACCAATGGTATATCCACATGTGATAGTTTTGAGCCCGTAGGGTTGGGACGGTGTCTTTAGGGACACAACAACACACACTAATCCCTATTGAAATCCCTAAAAGGCAGCATTCCAAAGGTTTCAAAGAAAATAAACAAATAGCCCCAAAACTGCCAATGTTCCCAAATCGGTTTCACAGTCTTGGTTTTTATGTTCCCAAACATCCTCTCAAAGTTGCAATTTGATTTGCAAATGGTCTTCCTTTGATGGAGGGACGATTTGAGGATGTGAGGATACAGACCAAAAATCTTAGCATTTGAAAAATCATGGGAAGGAGCATCAAAACAGAAAGTTGAACCTACAAAGCAAAGTGGGATGTAGAATGAAACTGTAAGGGAAGAGGCTTCTTAGGCTTCTTGGGCTTCTTTAGTTCCACCCACTAAAATATTCCTAATACGTAGTAAAATTCACATTTCATGTGGCAATCAATCTATATACAGAAGATGATAGAAAATCATGTTAGTCCAAAGATATTATTCATACTACGGTGAAATGACTGTACAGTATAATACATGAAAATTCTCCTTTCCCTCCTTGACAAAAGGGATACCAAGTTGTATACTACAAATTGTAATATATACAAGCTGTGTAATCATTACTGGAAACCAATGTGATTTGATACCTGGACCAGGCCCCATCCGCCAAAAAGTGTACTGAAGCAACTGCTGTGACATATACCTCCTTGCTTTCAGAAGCAATCAGCAAGACCCAAAGTTGCAACATGATCAGTGGTGAAACCTTGACTAGGTCACTGATGTGTGTTGAGATTGATAGGCAGGTCCCCTTGGCTTTAATCCTGAATGCGCCAATTATGTCGAATATCCGAAAAGTATGAAAAGAAGTGGCCAGCCATTGTAACCCCATGTCAATGCCTACAAGCAATTTCCAGTGGACCATTACAAATACTTCTGTAATTGCTATGCTATTTCTCCAGACCTGATTCTAAAATACAGGGCAGCCTGTCCTAATGATCCCTGGGGCTGTTGGACATGCTGCCAGTGGACAATTGTCCAAGTTTACTCCCCACCAGTTGATTGACTTGTGCTCCAATTGGAGTATAAAGTAGACCAACACTCCCATGAATGCAAGCCCAGCATCCAGAGCTGCAGATAGCACATAATTGTAGCGTTGCCACCATGCCTTGCGATGCCGGAATATTATGTAGTTGAAGATAAACCCAACCACAAACCAAGAGGTATAATTCACAGCAGTAGCAGGTGGCATTATTCCCGTTGCCCCAATCAGAATTGGTGTGTTAATGTAGAGAAGCCATTTTGTCTTGGGGAAGAGCTTGTGAGCCACCCAAAAAGGCACTGGAGCAAGTGCTCCTAGTAAGAAGAACCAGTTGACTGCCTTGTAAATTCCAAGGCTTCCAAACATTCGCTTCGGTCCTATGAGGCCCCAGATGACTGATGCATCGAAAAAGACTGTGTCTGAAGGACAAGTCCAAGGGCTGTTCTCTGGAAGGAGATCTGGTTCACAAATATTGGTGATGGTTGTGAGCAACCACCAAGCAGTACCCAAATTCACAATGGCAGCAATTACTGTTCCCATCAACTGCAAATAAAACCAGATACCTATATGAGACATAGCTCTGAGGTACATGAGATCACCAAACAAGTCAATGAAGACATTGCACAAAAATTCCAAGCCAAGAATGTGAATCTTCCTGACAAATGGTCCAAGCACCCCCAAAGTTCTTACCTGAGCATGAAACATAGCATGAGGTGGGATCTTCATATAGTGCCTGAAAGCAGCCCAAAAAGTATGGAGTTATGAACCTTTAACTGCCATTAATATGGAATCTCCGCAGAATCCTAACCTGAGCTCCATGGTTTGCTGTTGAAGTATCATGACCTCCAACTTTTCCTTCTGAACTGTATGACTTATGAAGCAGATAATCTAACATAATAGACATATGGCAAATGTGTCTAAGTTGCACTCTGTTATAAAGTAAATTCTTACCCAAGCTTGAAATCAGCCAGAAAATAAACAGCCTGGGCCATACTGATGTAGCCATAGGTTTTGAAGCAGACATTAGCAACAGGTCTTCCTGGGTAAATATATCCAATCATGTACTCAGTTATGATATTCAGCCCTGGTGTCTGCAGCCCACAGCACTGGTGACTTAATGCATCTTATCCTACCAGAACAGATCATCGATTGCCTCAGGGCAGCCAAGACTGGATCACAAAGCTCCCAGATCAAAGTTGTACAAGCCAAGGCAAACTTTTCCATTGAACTTTACATCACTTGGAGACCTAGAAAGGAAAAGTTTCTGTGGCCCAAAAGTACTGCGGAATGTACATTTGCGGTACATTCAACTCCCCATCCATACTCTTACTCCTTTCACCCCTCCTGACCCATTAATTAATATGAACAGAAGATAAACTGAGTAGAAGAACAATTTTGGTGGCAGGAAATCTAGAGTCATTGAATGACCTGATTAGTTGTTGCTGTGATGATCCCAATAGGTAGAGTGAAGAAAAGTGCCACTCCGCAGGCAAGGAGTACACCCCACCAGCGCAGTTGCAGTTGTTCATTATAGATCTCACAAGCAGCAAGAGACAGGATAATCATGGCCGCAAGCAAGCCCAGGAACCAATACTGGGGCACCTCCTTGTATTTTTTCATCAACCGTGCATGCACATCAGGCTTCTCACTTAGAGCTGATTTGCTGCGCTGCCATATTTCCCTGTCATTTGTATGGTATGAACCCAAATTTAGACTTGGCATGCATCCAAATTACTAGCTCTCCATTGAGACAATGTAGTACAGTCGTGAGAAAAAAAAATTCAATTGATGATGCTAATCACTAGTTGGCAGAGGGATATAAGTACACATCTACTCATATTGACACTCAGTTTGCAACAAAAGAGGAGGACGTTCAGAGGAATGTACCAGCCGTGGTAGAGTATGACATGGGAGAGAGTAGCAGTAAGAGCTGCAAATCCAACCCCATAGGTGAATGCAAAGAAAGTGCTGAGGTGCAAGCGACCATAAGACTTGTATGCTGTCTCATTGAGTTGGAACTTGCTATCAATCACCTGATTAATGTTGTACTGTTGCCCATTTGCTTGGAAAAATTTGCTAGAGAACACAGGAAATGTCTTGGCGTCATACAAATTGTTCCAGTAGGCAATGGGGGTGATCACGTACATGACTAAGATGAAACCAACAAATATGTTGGCTATGGCAAAGAAAGGTGTAGCAAGTGGGCTCAAAAGATAGGATGAAATGGCTGCCCAGTCCAATGCAATTGCACCCACACCTAGACCCCTATATCCAGACCCAATTTGTTGAGCAGTCACTGAGTTTGGCCATGCCCAGCAAACCCATGATAGAGATGAAAGCATTGCAAAAAGGTAGCCTGGTAGGGCATAATAGGCAAAGCTACATGTGAGTGCTATGAGGAAGAACTGAGTCCGAGTCATCCCTCCCTTCAGTCTCTGATCTGTTTCATGGAGAGTCCTGTACAATTGCAAATGATTTCAAGATGTATCAGAAAGGCTCTAATACCAAAAAACATTCTCCATTCGCATTGATTCTTGCTTTCTCTCTCTCTCTATCCATCCATTCATTCAGTCTCTCTCCTTTCTCCCTACAATATGTTGAAACATGATCAGAAAGTGTACCTGAATAGGGAGACTTGGACCAAGTTTTGAGGCCACCACATATGAGCAGGCTTGACCAAGTAGCCACGGAAGATTCCTGCCCAACCATATCCAATCATCTGCCATGCCAACAAACAACATTACCCAGAATGACATGAAGAGAATGCGCCACATATGGATGCACAAAGTACAAATTTCTGCCAACTTGAAACATACTAAATGTTAGAGATGGCTATACAAATCCATATTCTGGCAACTCAAAATGTACTGGATTTCTTGTTTCAAGTGACATATGGCAACTTGACCTACATGTCACTTCAGTGAACACTTTCCAGCAAAGTTGCAAACACCACACAAACACTGAAATCAATCCAGAAACTTAACTGAACATGTGAATTTCTTTCTAAAGAATACAAAAATTTGTCCAATTTCAAGAAAAAAAACAAAACTATATCACAGTGGTTTGTCTCACAGATGATCTTGAGAAATCCTTAAAATCCACAGGTATGATAGTTGTGCATGACATTGACATACATCATGAAAATGGAGCACCCAGCATGTGTGATGCACATCCTCTAATTAATGCAACAAGAAGGGTTGTCTTTCTTGAAAAAACCATGTGTAAAAAGCTCTAGAATCACACTAAACATGCTGAATCCACAAAGCAGCAAACACAGCACACATTCCTGTTTTTGTTAACAGAATATTAGTGTGAAGGGCATGCCTGGGTCGTAATGGTTATCAGCAACCCAACGAAGAAGGTGATCTTCTTCTTGTAGAATGCCTTCAAGATGGTCACAATGCCAATGGCATAAGCACCACCCGCCCCAGCATTAGCAAAGATGGTGATCAAAACGTGCTCCTTGATGTTGAAGGGTCCGGGATTCATGGTCCACTGCCATTTGGTAAAGGGAACCGTAAACTTGGTGGTGGGAAGAACCGCTGCCATGAGGCGGCCGAGTGGCAGAGCCGCAATCTGAGCGGAGATTGCCGTGACTGTGAGAGGCTCCGTTCTATAGGAGAAGAATTGATTGAGGAATGCCAGAATCAAGCACGAGAGAACCCCGAGTGTCCACATGCGGAATGTGTACACAGGAGTAGTTGGATCATCGGTGGTGGCCACCGTGAGTGCCACTTCCTCAATAGGAGATTGATCATCCACTTGTAGCTGCTCTTCTCCATACTTCTTCTTCAGCTTTGCATCATCAATATAAGCATATGCTCCAGTGTCTGTGTGGCCACCAAAACACTACATATCAAAGAGAAACAGAGAGCATCATCCCTCTCAGCAGCAAAGCCTTTACTAATCAGGAACAAAGGTCCAAGTCTTGAGAAGAACAAAAGAGGAGAGAAACCAGCGCCGGGAACTACTACTTTGATCATCTGTTGCGAGTCTCTGTTGTAGTAGCAGTGAGCACAAAGGAGGTTAGAATAAGCAAACGCGTCTACACTTCACCGGATCGTCCTCTCTCATGGATTGTCCTCAGCCTGCCGCTCGATGATAGCGAGCGCGGCTTTTCTGCCATGTATCCTGGTTCCTCACAGGAGCAAATGTCCAACAAAGCGTCGTCGTTACGACTACATCTGCTATTTCCTTCGACTCTTAGGAATCCAGCACACATGCGATCTGACTTCTGCATGTTATGCTGGACTTCCATCCGCCGTCAGTTACAATCCTATGTCGGATACTCTGAGAGAGAGAGAGAGAGAGAGAGAGAGAGAGAGAGAGAGGTTACTCCAGGAGTGTTCGCAGACACTGCGACCGATAACCGCTCCCTGTTTTCCCCCTAATTTTACAACCAGCACTATTACCACAAAAGCAAACAAACACGCACACGCAGGCACGCACATGGCATCAAGAGCGGTGGAAGATTTCTTGATTATCTTTTTGTTGCCAATAAAGGGAAATCAGCGAGCACACTGAATGTAGATACATACCTACAAGAGTCATGGGAATACCGTCATGATCATGAACCTCGACATCGTGAACAACTTGCAAAAGAACTCCAGATGCCTCCGGACTCATGATACTAGGAGGCGGAGGCGGCTCCTCTTGATGCGGGGCCATGATTCCCACAAATTCCTCCGAGAACACCAAATTATGCATGCATGCAGCGGAGGAGGAACCCCGGGACCGAGTTTCTTTTGTGTCTTCCTAAATATATTATGAACCCTCTCACCCGCCGTTCCCTCACACCAACGTTGCTGTTTGTGTTGTAACTTGTAAGCCACTCTTCTGGAGTCTTTGTCTCACCCCTCTGGTGTATACTCTGATTCTTTCTCTTGCAATTCTCCAAATTATCGGATGATCAATCCAAATCCGCCTTACAACCAATCCCAAACCTCATATGGACCTCCTCTTCGATCTGCTGCTATTCCACTTCCAAAAATCTCCTAAACACCACTATAAGACTTCAACAATTCGACGCCGACCAAAGTAAAACACACACACACACACACGAAGCTCTTGAAAATAGGTACATGGCCACAGCTGCTGCATGTAAGCGAAATTAAATTAGGAAAAAACAAAATCATCATCATCAACAACAACAACAACACATCATTTTATCTAATTAGCATTATCCCTCGTACACTACCTACTCGAGATCCTCCTTCTAATTATACCACTGAAGTCGCTAAGTCCATAATTAACAACTTAAATCATATTTTTTTACTACTTCTTTCTTTTGAGGTTTATGCACAAATGCGAATCACAACACGCATGAACTCATGCACCACGTACCTCCTCCTCCTTACACGTAAAGCAAACTCTGTCTCTCTCTCTCTGTCTCTCTCTGCAATCGATTGATCATGATCTCTCAGCGTCCTTGTAAGAAGATTCTGAACCAAGCTTTGACAGGATCAGCAGATTACTACTCGACCTAATTACTGAAAAAATTGTTGCTTGGGGGTGTTTTTTTTTTGGGAAATTTGCAACATGATTCTTCCCAAAAAAGAATTCCAAGAGCAAGAGAGTACACTCACTAACAAAAAAAACAAAAACAAAAAAAAATTGCTTGGAAATTCTGTGCGCTTTTGTGCAGTTGCTTACATTGTTGTTGTTATTACACAACATTTTAGGATTCAAGGAAGCAAAATTAAGAAAAATTTACAATTGGACTAATACAATCTTCATAGAGCTCGAGTTACCAATATATAAACTTGATTTGATTTTTGGGCTAGGGACTATTGGATTCAACACAAAATGCATTGAAATAGTTGTTTCCACACTAAATAGTTTAGGTTTTTTTTTTAATGCATATTGTCAAGGTCTTTTTTTACATGGTTTCGACGAAGAACAGTTTTCACATTGGAGCATTCAAGGTTTTTGATGGGTTTGGCGAGGTCTTTGTACATTGCTTGGAGGGAAACCAGATTTTACACTGTAATGGATGAAACGACAAAGTGTATCTCGCACATGTGTCATGAGTTGTGGCCTTTTGTGTGTGAGAAAAACCACATTCTCTTGCAATCAAGCTTTGTGAGTAGTGCAGGAACAAGTATGGAAGAGGAGTTGCATGAGGTCTTTTAAGGTTTTTGTTTTGGAAAACAACAAAAGGGAAGGTAGAGGAGGTGTATGGGTAGTGCATTGTTGTTGTTTGCTTTGTCATTGTCAAGTGTATGGGGTTTTTTGCATGGAGACATTGTGTTCACAATGACCTTTTGGCAATCAATTATCTATAGCAAGAAAGAGTTGCAAAGTTTTAGTTTTTTTGTGTTGGTGAAGTTGTTTGAATATTTTTCATTGTCAAATTTGTAGAGCTCAAAGAATGTGACTTTCATTGTGTATTGTTGAAGGAAGTGATTTATTTCAAGGTTTTTTTGGTGATGTAGTGATCTTGTATTTTTTACCGTTGAATCTCCATCCTAAAAAGAGAAGAAATTTGTGAAAATTAATTTTCATTGAAAATGGTTTAGGTAGGAGAAGAGTAAGTTTCCATAGTATTTCACCCTACCATGTTCCTTCCCATAATACGCTGAAATGAATTATTCTAAATAAAAATCTATTATATAACCACCTAGAATGACATATTTATATAATGACCTTTTCTATGGTTGCAACCTCTTGGATTTCTTGTTTTTTTTTTAAAATTTGTTGCATGCATTTTTTGAAATCTTTTTATTTTCTTTATATTGGAAGCTTGCTATTTTTTATTTTTTTTGACAACACTCATGGCCTTTCTTTTCATTTTGACTTGTATAATGTAAGAGATGAAAACACATTTTATTTTGAAAATTTTGAGAAATCTTTCTTTGTTTTTTGTTTATTGTAATTTTGTTATCATAATCACAATTTCAAATATGCGGAGAAGTTTATGGTCACTGGTGGTGCATAACAATATGGAGCCCAAGTATATTATACCTAATTGTTGAAAGTGGGAGGCAAATTATGATTACCAATAGGTGTAAGACCTTCCCACTCTTAAAGAATACGTGTAAAAAATCTTTCCCCTTTCAAACCTTATGATCTATGCATGTATAGATTCATAATAACTTTCACCTTTTGTTTTACATATGAGGTAAGGCATGTGCTTGATGGCCTCCACTAATTTGAAAGTTGAATCTTCGAGTTCCATACCCTAAGGGAGTGTAGGCCAAAAACTTAAAGGGAGGTGCATGCAAACAAGCTTTTCGAAATGTAAAATATGAAAAGTTTTTTTTTTAAAATGGTAGAAGACATACATGCAAGAAGGGAATGTTGTTTCAATTGATAATCAAATATTTGGTGGAGAAGCTATGTTCATTTAGAAAGTGAAAACCAAGTGGAATGCCTTATGATAGGTGTAATTCACGAATGAAAGAATATTTTTTTGAAATGCAAGGTCAAATTTAGTTATCACCTTTTTTCAAGAAAATCTCCCCACTTGAACTTTTACCTTAGATTTTTTTTAATTAATTTTGTAACTTGAAGATGAAATGATAAAAGATACATATTTTATTAAAATATTTTATTTCAAAAAATATTTTTTATTATATTTTGTGAAGGGTGAGCCCATCCTTGGGTGGTACCATTATGAACCACTTCAAGGAATGGTTAAAGAACCAAAAGCAGTCAAATCATTTGTCTAGGCCTTTTCTTTTAAATGTCTTCATAGTTATAAATTATTATTTTTTCATGTTTATCCATTGCATGCTTTAATAAATGGCTTGAAGTTTATTTAACAATAATAAAAATTGAAATTTTTAAAAAATTTATATTCCTAATAAAAATGGCCTTTTAAAAAATCAACAACTTCAATTTTGAAATTGTATACCTAAATTATATTCAATCAATTAATTTCCAAATAAAAACTCAAAAATAGAATGACTTCCAAAGTTACCTTGGGAAGAAACTTCACAAGAAAATTTGTGTTTCGAACCAAAAAGTTCAAGGAAAAAAAAACCAGTGCTACATTGTTGAAACAATTTTTAAATGCAATGATTAGGAACATAAAAATACGTGATATTATTGATATTATTGAGATTTCAAAATTTATGGAACCTAATAAACGTATTCCAAAAAAAAATATGAACATGTCTATTTAGGTGTTTCCTATGATTTTCAAAGTTCAATGGGTCAAAGAAAACTAAAATGTGATGTTTTTAGTCATACCATTCAAGGATGGGCTTGCCCTAGCCTTTTCCACATTCTTTGTAAATTTTTTAATTTCTTATAATTTTGGAAGGAATTCAATCATTTTATTTCATGAACTTACTTTTAGAACTAAATTGGTTCAATCCCATGTGATGTTGATTGTTAAAAGTCAAGTTTTAGAAATAAAATGCAAAACAATAAATTAAAACAAATGTGCATGGGAGATTGGACATTTTCCAACTCATTGATAAGTGAAGAAAAAGGATATGGTCCCATGCATCAATAGAAGTAGACAACTTAAGTAAGTTATTAAAGTTGACACCTCAAGAATCCCATTTGTGGCAAAACTACTCCTCATCAAAAAGTAAAGTAGATTGTTTATTGATATTTATATTCATCAACATTGAAATAATCAACCACATCCAACATTATATCATTTTCATCAATGATACCCATCTCTTTAATAAAGAATTCATCAATGGACTACCCTTCTCATTGGCAATCTATTATTGCATTAATTAACCAAATTTTCATAATCATTACAAGCTTATCCAAATTGTCACCTCCTAACCCACAACACCACATGTTGGACAACACTTTAACTATGCTTAAGATTATTTTTATTTGGGACCCAAAAAATCTTGACAATTTGTCAAACCACCAAAAAAATGTTTGGAAATTGTGCTTCATGGGGTTTCCACAAGTCAAGGGTAACATAGAATCTTCAAGCTTCACATATATGTGGTGGAATGAAAACAATTGATTTTTCAAAACCCTTGCAAAGTGGCTTCATTTGAACTCACTACTCAAAAATGGAATTGTTATTGTCATGAATTGGTGTTGGTTTAATAAGACCATCAATGTTGAGATTCAAAATTGAAATGCAATGACCAGTAATGGCATCAAAGTCTTGTTATCATATTCTATCACCATTGTGTGGCCTTCAAACTAACCTAGAAAAACCAACACAAACATTAGTATTATTGCAAGCTTGCATATTGTCATGTTTTGTTGATAATGTGATGTTTGTCAAGGAATTCTAAGTGCCAAAAAAACATATCTAACCATTAAAATTAGAGTTTGTGCAAAAGTGGACATATTGCCAACCTCATCCTTCACATAAGCAATACACACATTGCCATTACAAATCCAATCATATCAATGGCTTCAAGAAGTCCCACTATCACATGACAAGGTGCCCACTATGAGTTTATGAAAGTAATGACAAGAACAAATGTGTCATGTCCAAATCCGGACATCCATAAGTCAAAAGAAGTTATAACACAAGAATCCAAAGCTAGCATCACCTATTACTCTATGGTTTTGGCCACCAATGAAAGGATGACATGTGAAACCATTTGCATTTGATTTGGGAACACAACTTGAGGATTTTGACACATGACCAAGTGCCTTAACCACTTACTATTAAATTGTGTAAAAATCAGTTCTCAACTCTTGAGAGTTGAGAGAATGCATTGAAACCAAATTGTATATTCCTGGTACAATATAACAATTAACCCTTTTAAAAATTCAACCGACACTTACAATAACATTGAAGGGAACCACAATATCACAACTAATGATAACAAATGACTTTCGAAGAAGTAAAGCCTTGAAGGAATTTATCCTAACAAAACACAAAAGATTGATATCCAGCCAACACTAGTCACAAGCCCAGATTTGTCTTTGCATTTTGGTGAAATTTCGCATACAAAATAATGATGGGCCACTTTGATTGGCCCTTCATAAAAATTTAACGATGTCATATTGTGAAAATGCTTCCTTTTGCTCATCTGATACCAGTACAAGAGCACACTTTTGAACAAAGGACATGTTGCACATATTGTATTGTGAAAATGCCTCCTTTTGCTCATCTGCAACAAGAGCACACTTTTGAACTACAGATATGTGACACAGTACAGTGCTATTGGGGAACATCTTGCATTTGTGTTCGTGGGTGCATCTTGGGTGTGTGTTGCTCCATCTCATTGCTTGAGTGCAATTTCCATTCCCAACCTTGTTCATCACTATTTTTGGCTTAGGCTTTCACAAGTGCTTGAATGTCATCATTTTTGGCTTAGGCTTTACAAGCACTAAAAGCTTTGAATATTGAAACCTTCAATCAACACATTCCAGTGACTCAAGAAATAAGTAGCCTGAACTCCATTCATCACTGGGGTTTCAGACTTCTGAATATCATATCCTGTACTGTGTGTTTGATCTTCTGTGCTCCACCCTCGGGCTCCATAGTACAAACAAGACAGTCAGCTAGCTCTCCATCTGCTGTGCTAATCTACAACTGCTGTATACTGACCTTTCAATAAACACAAGAAATGACTATACATATGGATCTCTCAAAAAACATAAACAAACATAGTCAAAAGACAGTGATGACACAAGAGAAATAGTGAGAATGCTCTTTGTCAAAAAGCCAGAAGACAGCTAATTGATCTCAACCAGAAATCAACTGCAACAGATGATTCTGAAAAGCTGAGCCACTGAAATTTGCAAGGCTTTTTGTACCACAGTACATAACTTTGAAGCAACATTGGGAAAAAGCCCTTAAAACAAATGATCATCCAAATCTTCTTCAGTTGGAAACATCTAAGACACTGATCACTTAAAAGAACTTTAAAAAAACATGAGCAAAATGTGCAGGACCACTCCAGCATCCTACGTTCTTTCCTTGCCTTTCGAGTCCCTGACACTCCTTGATTAAGTCGCTAATTTGCTTTCAGGGAACTTATTCTCATAGGCAGGCGCAGTCTGCACATACCAGTAGTTTTCTGTCAGTTCAAGAGAGTTCAGAAGAGTGACTTGGAAGTGCTGGAAGACATAATTGGCTACAATACAATCTAACACCAGGGTCACAGCTTTCACCAGATAGGAACACAGATAAACATCACAGAGCGGATGATGGATAACCATGTAAGTAGTGGTGATCATCTTCCCGGCAAACCAGCGACCATGCAACGCTCGTTGGGCACTCATAGCCGCAGCAATTGTCTCAAATCGTAGATAAACATGTCCCGCGCTGTTCCTGAAAACAAGAGACACTCAAACAGACAAGCTTTTGTCAAGATGGCAAGGGTAAGACCATAATGCATCCCATAAGAGACAAGAGTTTGAATGTCTGAGAGTGGAGAGAATACAGCCCTCATAGCGTTAGTCCTCAGCTTATATCTACAGGCCCTGCTCACTAGATAGCTTACTACTGAATCCTGGAGTGGAAGATATCACCCTGCAAAAGATGAACAGTGTCTGCACAATCAATAATGGAAAACCTGTGAAAAGATGACCTTTGGACTGTTCCAAACACACCACCTGCACCGACTTGGACATGTGGCAACCATTGCCAGAAAAATCTCTCTCTAAAAGGATATCAACAGAAGAACCTTCTGCATGAAAGAAACTCCAAACAAGGTCAACTTTCTGACTTTCTGGTCTACTTATATCGCCTCACTCTGATAATGTTTTCTTCTTTTCAACCCCTCCCAAGAAACATACCTGACCAAGATCATGAATTCATAAATAGCTTAGTAAGTAGAATCCTCCAGACCACTTTAATGTTGCAAGACTGGGCTTCATATCTAAGGGTCAAAAGAAGAAAATTTCTCTTCTGGTGACCTGCCTTTGCAAAGCTTCTATAGAGCTCTGCAAAAAGAAGTCAATGAGAAGGCCCAAGCATTGTCCAAACCCTTGAGCATGACAGGCTTGTTTATCACCCAGGCTTATACTGTCAATTGATATCTTTCATAAGAATAGAGAAATCTCCGTTCTCACGATAAAGAAGAAAACAGCAAGGTTAACACTTCTCCGGAAGCCACTGTCAATTGAGTGAAAAGTGAGTTTGACAGGGTTGACATATGGATGCATACAACAAACAAACAACAACAGTCAGGCAGGACTGGCTCAATTTATCCCTCAAGAAACACAGCAAACCAGGTTTTCATAGCAAGAATCTCAAGGGCAGGGCCATGTTGCAAGGGCGCAATCTCTGTAGTCGTGCCGAGCCTGATGCACACTCTTCAGCTACACATCCAGAGTTCCTGGAATAGTCCAATCATATGTTCATGATTAGCATGCCTTATGTACGGCTTAGTTGTTTAGCTGCTATGTCAAACTTCCACCATCTACTGATGCCCTCTTCCTGCCGATCTTCACATATTGAGGGGTTGAGACCAAGATAAGACAATGCAATGCAACCTTGTAGGTAACCCCCTTACTTGTCCACAAATATGTGTTTGACCACACCAAACTTTGAGCATTCCTCGTGCACATCTTCCTTGATGTCTAGATCAAAGTCAGGTTCAGTCTGCACAATAAAAACCCAGAGCATTACATCTTGCCTGCAGTGGTCACATGCAAACTGCAGATGATACAATCATCACTGAAATCAACCTCTGCAGGCACTATTTCATAGAGGTCTCTTGCAATGAGAAGAAATGACACCCTGGAAAAAATCAGGTGATGTCTGCATCTGCAAGATTCTTGAACGTTCTGCATTGATGTGACTGGAGTAAACAGAATATAACTCAACAGACTGTTCTACATGAACAAAAACACACCTCAGTGCTAGGATCAAACATGTTCTTGAGCAGAAGAAATTCACTGGCAGGCCCAATTGGTTCCACAGCAGCAGGAATGGCAGGGCCACCAAGACTGGGGTTGAGCGCTGGACTTAAACTGAGAGAAGCCAAAGCTAAGGGATTCTGGCCAAGTAAAGGTGCTGCCACTAGTGGAGTCACTGCAGCAGGAACCGCCATGCTCAGCAGGTTGGTTGCTGGAGCTGTTATTGCAGGCACACTTGCTACAGCACCACTGCAAACACATGCAAAAACTTCTGTGGTGAAAGAAACTGGAATAGAGCAACTCATTCATCAAACAACTCATGTTAAAGAATTAAAACCCTATGCCCATTTAACATCCAAAACCACACAAAGTATTACTAACAACTAAAGATCCCATGTGCAAACAGGCTATTTAAGGCTGCACTGAACCCAACTCCCTTGCTGGTCACAAATCCAATGTACAACCAAAGACTCTGGAACATTTGAAATTTCCCCAACAAGTCATTAGAACCAAAGTGCATGACACTGGTCAAGATTACCTGGTTGTGCTTCCACTTCGATCAAGCTTTTGCATGAGTAATGCCCTTGAGCGTGCATTGAGGGACTGTAAAAACAATAACAATACCACAATTACATTTTTGTAGAAATGAATCAAGTTGCTTCCAAAACCAGTAGAAACCCTAGAGGCTTGAAGCAGGAAATGACAAATGAAGTTTGTTCTCCTACAAGGCCCCCTCCTTCGTCGTCATCAAGCTCGCCAGGATTGACTCCAATGTCTTCCATTCCAAGTTGGTCAGAAACAGCTGAAACCTGCACAAATCAAGGACAAGAATCTGTCCATAAGAACACCAAACTGTCACTAATTCTGAGATTCTCAAACCTTGAGACCAAGACAGGGCACCCAATCCAAGTTTAGCTTGGTCATACATATGTCTGAAATTGCAGAGGAAACTCCAGAGAGGAAACATCATATAGGAAGGTAACATGCTAAGAATGAGTGTCGTCTTAACCCTATGAGTGTCACTCACAAATCATCTGACCTTCACCTTTATCATGAATAGAATTGAGGAGCTGCCATGACTCCCAACTGACTTCATCAGCACTCAAGGTGGGTAAATAGGTATACAATAATCTACCCAAACTTTCAGGTAACTCACTATACAAGCATTTGTGTTCTGAATTTCTGTTGCATTTCCAGAAGCCATAGGAACATTCAGTTGCAATGTCAGCCAGCACTCAAGAGACAAAGCCAATCAGGTCAATAATATACTCATTAAAGCTGCAACAAGACATCATTTTATCATTATCCCTGGTAATCTTCATATCATTTTACCTTGGCAAGACACAACGATCCAACCTGGTTCTTAAGATGCTCCAGCTGACTGATAGTCTTTGCTGAGAACTATACAGAAATAATTGCAAGATATCCAAAAGCAACATTTATATTCATGAGCAGCTCCAAAGTACAAGTCAGAATATATACCCTCAAAGTACCAGGGACTTCCTCGAACTTACAACTTAAGTAAACCTGACTAGAATAATGCTCAATATTCTCAAGGACGACCTTTGACTTTGATGTCAAGGATAGTGGATTAACTTCCAAGCCCATAGTCAGAACATAGACTTCCCTGACTAAATGACATCCAGATCTGCATACAAATGTTGCTATTACCAAACCTATAGATGGAGTGAAACAGAGGTGAATTGAATCATATGAAACCTTGATTGGTCGTCCTGCAAGCTCCAACTGGCCATTGAGGTTCTGCTGTGCTGCACGGGCATCTTCAAGGCGAGCATACTACAGACAAAACATGTGCACATAATGTTACACACAATATGAACAACACTCTCTTACTCTGATAAGCACCAAGAGAATGACTTGGTGAAATGATCAGCCTAATGTGCTACACAGGAGATAAGAATCCCAATAAACACCGCTACAGATAAAAAAGATAGCTACATACAGAATCAGCTGAGGCACTTCAGGTGTCGAAGCAATGCTTCAGTGAAGCACTGAAAACAAACATGCACCTCACCTGGACAAACCCAAATCCTTTGCATTGCCCAGTTTCAGGATCAGCTGGAAGTTGCACCAGCTCCACAGGCCCAAATGGCTCAAACACCTGCAATCCACCATTTAGTGACTTAGCATGACTGTAATTGAACATATACAGACAATAAACCTCTGAATACTTTGGTTCAATATCTTCTTCATATGTATACTTGTGACTTATTTCAACCTGATAAGAACTGAGAGATGACCTGACAATAAGGAGATGAATATATGGTTCAGTTGTATGAAGAAGAAAAGTTATGCACATTTCCTCCTCTATTGAGATTTCTGAAATCTCACCACACAATTGCTAGCCTGAGTGCTTTAGCAATGTCTAGTGATATCTAACCTTAATATAAAGCCAATTAGGACCCATGGCCACCTTGCAAGTGGTTGCACATGCAAGTTAAGAACACAACAATCAGCCCAAAATCTGGGCAAACCATTATACAGAACCTGCATCCTGAGCTTGTATCACATTTCCAGAAGCAACAAGAACACCCAATCATGATATTGGCTGGCACTCAATGGACATAGCTAATAAAAAAAGTCAACAGTATCCTCATTCATGACACAAAGCTATGAAAGAATGATTTCTTGTTGTCTCAAGCTCATAATATCACCTGGCGGAGCTGATCCTCTGTCATGTTTAAGTGAAGGTTCCCAACATATAAGCGTCTAGCTCCTCCTGAATATGGACCAATGTAGCCACCAGGACCTCCAGGAACTACAGTGGTTGATTGTACTAAGTTCTTCTCTGCTTCGGAAGGCTTCACCATTACAGGCTGACCAAGAAGTAACTGCCCCGACAATGCAATAGCCATGGGCACTGACATGGCATCATAGAACTCAATATACCTGCATGCATAAGAGCAACTTCCACATCAGTACTAGTGCATTGCATTAAAACACCTCACCACAACAAATACAATTATAAAATGCAGATTAAAAAGAAAAAACATCCAACAGTACATCTACAAATTTCAAACCATAGGACAAAGAACAGGATGCCAATGGTTCCAGCATCCATCTGAATTGCAGGAGAGGTCCTCACCCAACCCCCTTAGAACGCCTGGAGTTTCGATCCATGATAAGACGGACATCTCGGACCTGCAATACAGACTTCAGGGTGAATTCTGGCACAACTCCTCCTACTGTACAAGTATTGAAATCAAAACAATTGCCAAGCCTCTTCATGCATAATCTTGCACAAAGTATACAGATGTGATTGAATTCTCTGCAGATATAGTAGGCTTCAAATTTGATAAACCTCTTAATCACATGATCTTAGCAAACCCAGTAGGAAAATAGGACTATTCTATTTTGAAAACATGACCCGTGCATCCCCAAACATCTTCCAAGTGTACAACATAGTGATTGGGCTTTATGAATTCTATTTGAAATCCACATTACTCATCATGGCTACTGGCAACAACTGACCTTCCCAGCTCTTGAGAAGAATTCATAAACATCCCTTTCGTCCGCCTTCAGAGATATCTGCAACCACACACAACACACAAGCCGGAAACCATAAAATACTCACTGGTATCTCCTGTCGCATATTCCACAGTAAGCAGCACAGGAAAACTGTCCCTCAACAGGATGCCTGCCTGGGCCACCCAACTGTTGCAATGTCAACTCCCTCAGGCAGAGTGACAGCACGAGGTGGAAGCTTACACTGCCTGAGGCACAAGTAACTTTTCTGACCATTCAAATCAACCTGCATGGCGATATCACCCAACCCCATACTGTTGTGTACCTATAAGACAAATCTTCTGACGATTGGGACACTTAAAGTTGAACTCAACAGGAACAATGTTTCCCAAAAACACATGAATCAGAGCTTGCATGTAAAGTTTGGGAGTAGAAACCACTGCCATCAGATGATGTTAAGGGCTTTCTTGCAAGACCCTCTCCTCTCCAGAGATACCCTTACATTGACAAATAGATGATAACCACACAAGGGAACCATAACACAAACCAAGGTTCACATAGTTTGGTAAAATTAACAAACCAAGTGTGTAGAGTCTCTTTGCTTAGGTAAAAAGGGAAGCAAAAGTCTGAAGCCTGAAAAAGGGCACTCCTGTGCAAGCTAAAGTGGCAGAGAATTTAAACCTGGACAATGTAAAAACACCACACATATTTGGCAATGACTGGTCTTTTCAATGAACTGCTTACAAGAAACTGATGAGGATATTCCCTGAAAAAAACTGATCTCAAAAAAAAAACAAAAAAAACAAAGTATGTAACATCCAACAATCATATAGCAGCCACAACCCACCCCCTCAATTTGAGACACCAATTTCATTAACTTTAATTCCAGCAAGAAGCACACCCTTCTGACAACATGAATCACTACAAGGACATGCTGCCAGAAAGATGACTTCAACAAAAATCTGGGTCTCGAAGGTTACTAAAAAGGATCAAGTCCACGCTTCTATTTCACAACTCAAACAACAACAGTTTGCAACACTATACTGATGCAATTCTGTAAGAGCGACTGCTAATAAGCTTTAAGTCAGCATATTAGTGATTTAAAGCCAAAGGTTCTCATCAACAAAAATGCCACTACTCTTCAGTACTTAAGTTAGAATCTACAACTTCCTGCTGGGCAATCTAGTTGAGGAACTTAAAACTGCATTCACAAACCTGAAGTACCATCAATTGTAAAGCCATTACAAATCTATGGCATCTTTAGTGGAAGAGTATCCTAAAGCTGTAACATATGAATTCTATAGAGATACATAAGCGTTTGTAAGCATATTCTTCAGAGTTCCATCTCCTCTCCGCTTCACAGCGTGTCAGAATTCACATATCAAGCAAAACTGACAGCCCTCACGCTGTTCACAATTACTACAGAAAAAATTCATTGGAGGTCCAAACAACCACATACCACATGCGACCAGTCAATGCTCCAAAACCATATGAACATAGGGTAAATCCCAAAGCAAAAAAAGGACAGAAATCCCAAAAAAAGGAAGCAGAACCTCAAGATCGTGTAACAGAAAAACTGTTCTTAGCTGGAAATTGAAACCAGCGAGAGATCATTCAGGGGATCCAGCGTTTGAAAAAAATTCAGGGATGAGAACGTGTAGGAAAGGGTACCTGGTAGGCAAAAACAGTGCGCTGATCTCGCTCAGGGTCAGCCTCAGGTTCAGCTGCAACAACCTCTTCCCTCCTATCTTTCAACTCCCACGAGCGGCTGGTGCAGAGCACAAAGTCTTTTCAGTTTAAAGCTTGCTTGATGATTTGCACATCTATTGAAGAGGACCCACATGGATTTCCATCACTCTACAGACAAATGGATGCAGACTTACCAAGAAAGACCCATCTCTGGAAAGTATCAAAAACTGCAAAAGGAGAAACAGGAACAAAAGACGTGTGACAAAGACTTTGGAACAATGCAAAGAGCAGAACAGACAGAGGAAGAAAAGTTACCGCCGCTCTCTCTCTCTCTCCCTGTGACTTTCTCTCTCAGTCTCCTTCTCTTTCTCCCGTTCTCGCTCTTTCTCTTTGTCCCTATGGCGTTCACCTTCTCTGCTTTTCTCCCTGGACCTCTCCGCGTCTCTATCTCTTTCTTTCTCTCCGTCCTTCTCGCGGCCTCGGTCGCCGTCAGAAGCCTTACTGCTGTGCTGTCTATCTTTGTGTCTGGAGGAGTCCTTGTCGCTTCTCTTTCCATCACGATCTCTTTCCCCTCGGTCCCTCTCCCCTCCTCCTCCTCTCTCACTCCTGTCACGTCTCTCCGACCTCTCTCGATCCCCCCGACTATATCTTTCTTTTTCCTTGTCGCCTGCCCGATCTCTGGACCTGGAAGGAGAACGGTGGGCTGAGTCTCGTCGGCTTCGATCTCTGTCGCCCCTGTCTCTGTCCCCCCTGCTGTCTCTATCTCTCTCTCCTCGCTCTCCTCCTCTCTCATTCTCTTCTCCCTCTCCTCCGCGTGTCCTCTTACTTCGATGCTCGTGTCCATTACCGTCCTCATCGCTTCTCCTCTTGGAACTTCTGCTCCGGTCTCTTCCATCCCTGTCATCAACCCTCGCGGCGCCATTCCCATTCACTTCCTTGAGGCCATCAGGATTCTCCACGGTCTTCTCAAGGTAGTCATACTCATCGAAATCCATCAGATCTTCCTCCTTCGTCGAAACAAAATCAGAATGAAAACGACACACTGCAACTCACCTACCGGCAACCAAAAACCGAAAAACAAAAATAAAGAACTAGCAATTACTCAAAACAAGCAAAAACACAAGAAAAAAAGGCCTTCAAAAGCAGATGAGCTCTTGCCGGTGGCTATACCCTTAGGTTTCCGCAAGCATGGAAGACGGTTCGAGAAATAAAAACCAAGCCGAGGTTGGAAGTGGCGGAAAAACACAAAAAAAAACCTTAAAACAACAAGAAAGAACAAAACAACGACCAAAATGGAGAAAATATATATATTAAAAACAAAACGTATCCAGAGAGAAGAAAAGAGCCGACACTAGCAACAACAACAACAACAACAACAACAGGGCAATGGACGGCACCACAAAGAGCATGCGTTAACACCCGTATCAACAGAAGACAAAAGTACAACAGCAAGTGCAATACTGCAAAGAAAACGAGTGGGTAGAGAGGCTCCGATGAACCTGGATCAACAAAAAAACCCCCACAGACTCGCAACCTCGGTGCGCAGCGGCACTAGCAGAAGAGGAGCAGGAAAAAGCAAAGCGCGAGGAGAGAGCGTGCGTGCCTGCGAGACGCAGGAAGGGAAGGAACGGAAGAGGGAAAGAGCTAGGGCTTGATGGGTCATCCGGCTTTGTAGCGGCGGGACGGTTTTTTCTTTTACTTAGACAATAAAGAAATGCCATTGTTGAAAATTCCCACAGTTTTTTAATTGATGCAAAATGACCTAGGGCGGGCAGGAGTGCGGGCAGGAGTGCGGGCTTCCTTCGTTAATTCATTCATTAGGTAGTGTAATTAATAGCCCACTGTTTCAGCTTCAAAGCACTAGCCTACTTGCTGAAATAATTATATATTTTTTAACAAAAACCTAGTGTAATAAAGTAGCCCACTATTTCAGCTTTTAAGCACTAGCCTAATTGCTGAAATAATTAAATATTTTAACAAAAACCAACTTTTGCCACCATTTTTTTGTAAATGTTAATTTTGCAAAATGAAATATATGTATAAAGAAATTCCAATGTTGAAAATTCCCACTTACTTAATGCAACACATCTAGGGGCTTCTTTGCTAATTCTCGCATTAGATAGTGTAATTAAGTTGCCCACTATTTCTGTTTTTAGGCACTAACTGCTGGAATAATTATTTATTTAAACAAAAACCAAGTTTTCCACAATTTTTTAAGAAAAAAATTTCTGTAAATGTTATTTATAATATCGAAAATATATTAACAACTTCCCTTCTTGAAAATTCTCACATATATAATGGAAAATGAATAAGGGCTTTTTCACTAAATTGTGTATTAGACAATAACTTAAGTAACCCATTATTTCTTTTTCTAAGCACTGAATGCTGAAATTATAATTTTTTTAAAGAAAAACCACTATTTTTAAGCCACTTTTCTTTGGTAAATGTTATTTTACAACATGAGAAAATATTAAGAAATTCCCTTGTTGAAAATTCCCATACATATTTAATGCAAAATGACTCTTGATTAATTCATGCATTGGATATTCTAATTAAATAGCCCACTATTTTTATTTTAACCACTAATTGTTAAAATGATTGATTATTTTAACAAAAATCAAGTTTTCCACTATTTTATTTGTTCATAAATATTATTTTACAACATGAACTAAAATATTTAAAGTTTCAATAACTTGAATGAAAGGGTTTTTTTTTTCAAACATATAAAAAAGTTTCGGATTTGTTTTTGAAGGATTTTAACATTTGTTTTTCTTTAACACCATTGTTTGGCTTGCATTATTTAGGTTGAAAATTTAAGAGTTAAATCACAAGAAACCTTATTCTAGTCTCTCCTTTTGCTTGTGGGAAAAACACCAAATATTTATTTATCTTCGCTTGTTGTGTGGTTTTGTTTCAAGAAAATGTTTAACAAGAAAATAAGAAAAATAAGAAGTAGAAGTCTAGTTGTTTTCACAATGTTGTTAACTCATGAAAGAAGCATCAAGTTCATAGTTTGAAATTCATGACCATTGTTCATTATTAAAAAAATTCTTTGCATCAACAAATGATTTTTGTGTTTTCATGTGTGTGTGTTTTTTTATTATTTTTGTTTGCGTTGTGAGGAGAGGCACATCTAAGTATTTGTCTATGAATCCAAGTTGGATTGTTTTATGTTATTTGGTGAAACACGCACCAACAAGAGTTTGACAAAGGTTGCATTTTGAATGTCTATGAAAAGTTCTAATATCCTTCTCCTCCAACTATTCATTCAAGTGTGCAAGAGTCACATGTCATTGCTCAGTTTGTTGCAATTGTCCATCAAAATAAATGACCAAATTGGACACAGGATGCATGAATATACATTTCCCAAATCTAACAAATATGAACATCCCATGAGTTTTTATCATGCTCCTTACAATTATTAGCAAAGGTTCGTTTGTTTTGTTACATATCAAAACTTCAATGTACAATTCATGTATGTATGTTTTATGTTCTTCCATATCTACTATGATAAATTCTTTTTTTGCTTGTCGATCTTGTAATGGATCCTTTTATTTAATTGTGTTTTTAAAAACTTTTAAGGTTTGGTAATGTTGGAAACTTGGGGTTTCACAACTTTAATACAATTGATCCAACTTCTATTAAATGTTATATTGAACTAATGTTGACAATACAAGTCTTCTTGATGGCATAGGTTGTTACATCAACTAACATCAACCTAAAATACCTATGATACAATTATTTCTAACCCCACTTGAAAGTTTATCAAATTATGGGGTGTGAGGTTGCAAAGATATTTCATTGTCCTTAACATCAAGGTTTTACCAAAGGGTCATCCATTCATTTTTGCAAAGATCATTTATGAGTTGAATTTGTGATTCAAAGCAAGATGGATATTTCTTTCTTTACATGCATTTTGGCTTGAAATTGTTGAAATTGCTAAAAGGGGGGGTAATCTTGTTATGTTTGTTGGGTGCCACATATATCCCTTGTTTTTTTACCTTGGTTATGTAATACCTAAGTGGTAGTGGTCTTTATTTTATTGCCAAAAAAGGAAAGGGCAAGAAGATGTGGATGGATATTCATTTTTGCCTCTATCTTAAAATATGGACATGGATTTTCCAAGTTTTTTTTTATTTTCCTTTAACATGACATGATCCAACAATAATGATAAATTAAGTAGTAACAAATTATGATGTGCATTATATGCAACATCATATGCAACAAGATGTAGATGGTCATTGCCATTAATGGAGGTGAGTTCATATACATTCAGATGGATGGTTTTTGTACAACTTTTGAAAGTCAAAACCTAGACATATCAAGTAATGTGGGCTTGCTTACAAATTGCACTAGTGTTTGATGGCCATAAATGAATATTGTTCTTGGTTATGGGATTATTTCATATCATTCATTTACATCTTATTTTTGGCCCTAAATGACTAATTACATGGACATTTTCAATTTACAAGTTCTTTCATCACCATTAAAGTTACACTTATTGTTCAAGGCCCTAAAAAATAAAGGCATTACACTTGGTAAGAATATGTGATGTTTGGTGTATGGTGCACCCTTAGTAACAAATTGTGAAGGCAATCTTCCTTTGCATTTTTAACCAAGTAAACCCTTTAAAAAACTTGGGGTTCCTTGAAAACAAACACAACTTTACAACCCTAAAATAAGAAACCAATACCTTATTTTATCAAAAAAACCAAAAGGACTTGGCTATATATATATATATATATATATATATGTAGCCACAAATCCAACATTACATGTTATAATAAACTTGTCAATTCTTTCTTTATATGTAGGTAGGAAGATGAGCCCTTACATTATTAAAAGATAGGATAGAGCAATGATGCATTGAATAAGACTACACAACAATGAAATGTTTATTCAATTAGTTCAACCATTAGCCATCATGTGACCATAATAGTTGCCATTGAAAAAGTGTGTGCCATTTCATTCCAAAGGATCAAAATGTAAAAAGAAAATTAAGTCACATATTTATTTTTTGTGTTTTTGTTTTTCTTTGTATGAGATTAAGGCAATTTGATTGATCATTTACATGATTGTTGTGACATAATCAATTTGCATGTTGTTTTTCGTTGGTGATTTTTTAAGAAATTTAATATTGATGATAATGGACTCTAAACACAACTTGAAAAACACAAACTTACAATCTTCATGGAAAGAAGGAATGAAAAAGGTTTTCAATATGAAGGTGTTGTCAATGGATTTATGACATCAGCATGTGAGTGTGAATTATGAGCAAATGAACATGAACAAATGAACTGAACAAAATATTCATGGGGATATTTTTGACCAATCATGATAATATTTTACGCCAACATGGAATATTGTCATGTCAAAAAAAAAATAATGCAAACATGAAATATTCTTGTCATGTCAAAAAAAATTTATGCAAACATCAAATATTCTTGTCATGTCAAAAAACATTTATGCAAACATGAAATATTCTTGTCATGTCAAAAAATATTTTATGCCAACATGAAATATTCTTCCTATGTCAAAACCCAAATAGAAATGGAATTTTTCATGATCATAGGCCTACAACTATATTATGCCACCACTAGTAGAAATCATGTCATTTACAACTAGTCACTATGCAATTGTGTGCAACTAGGTGTCATTTACAACTACATTAGCTGTGTGTGCAACTAAATGCAATTAGTAATGTAAAATATGAACATGTGTTATAAAAATTATAACTTAAGATAATACATACCTACATTAATACACTGAATATATCTACCTAAGCTATGTATAGTAGTTTTATAGTTGTAGTATCAAGGTTAAAACCCATATTAACTAATGTTGCCCAAAACAAAACATTGATCAAACCTAGGCTAAACTCACATTAATCAAAGTTAAATTGATTATAGCAAAATTAATTATGAGGTTAAACTAACTTTGAGTAAATTAACCATGGCTAAACTAACTTCTAACTAAATTAATTTTGGCCAAACTAATTATAAGAATAAACTAACTTTGGCTAAATTAACATAGCAAAATAAATTATGAAATTACATTAGTTTTGGTTAAACTACTATAAAGTTAAACTAATTTTGGCTACATTAACCATGGCTAAACTAACTATGAGGCTAAACTAACTTTAAGTAAACTAACCATGGCTAAACTAACTATGAAGTTAAACTAACCATGGCAAACTAATTATTAAGTTAAACTAATTTTGGGTAAATTAACCATGTTTAAATTAACTTTGGCTACACTAATCATATTTAATTCAACCAAAATTTATTTAGTCATGGTTAATTTAATAAAAGTTAATTTATGAACATATATATTGATATATTATTAATCATTAAACTTAATCATATACAATGATTTAAAAATTATTACTAAATATACTTACAATTATTAATATTATTACTCATTAATGACTTGACTATTATTATTCAATAGTCTTTATTATTATTATAAATAATAATATCATTTTTTTCAGTAACTATTACTTTAATTTTATTATAATGTTATTAATTATGATAATTATATATATGTTTAGTAGGTCGCACATGTTAGTTTATGAATATTTTAGCCTAAGCTTTGTAATAATATTATAATATTATTATTGAATGGATAATATTTACAAATTATTATAACATTAAAAATTATGGTATTATATTTGTGGTTAATAGGTTACATTAGTTAATTTACAATTACCCAATATTTATTTTTACTGAATATTATTATTATTATTGACTGTTTAATATTATTGTTATTATCATTATTATCATGTTTAGTTGTTAAATTTTTTTTGAACTTCAATAATTATAATTTAATTGTAACTATAACATTAATTATGGTAAAATGTTTATGGCTAATAAGTTACATAAATTTGCATATAAGTACCTTAACCTAGGCTAATTACTAACCTATGTTAGCTCTTAATTTAAATTAAGCAATAGTAATACAATATCATTGATCATTAATTATTATAAGTAATTATAATTATTATAATTATATTATAATTAGTATTAGTATTATTGAAATTTACTAACCAATTAATAGTATTATCATTATATTATATTATTATATATTAGGTTTTACTACCTATTAAGTTTTATTACTTATAAATTAATTTAAATAGTAAGTGAACTAAGTTAATTGGCATTGGTAGCATGTAATATTTGCATGTAGGTTGCAACTACATTGGTGGAACTTGCAATTGAATTTTTTATCCCATATTTTCTTCCCTAAATTCCAAGTGTGCACACTATATAAGTAACTGCAATTGGTTTGTTCACAAACCAAATACCATTTATGCCATTTGGGATAGGCCAATGAAAAAGGCTTAACCCTAAAGGTTAAACCCAAACACAAAACAAGATTATTTTGAACCTATTTACCTATCCTAACCCTACATACCTACAACCTACCTAGTATGGCCTACCACCCAACCTAGTTCTCTACATACCTCCTTACCTACCTATGATATATTTACTTACCTACCCAATTTTTTAAAAAAATCAATGGGGTTTTTTTAATTGCCATGTGTCACCACATAATTGGCATTCATAAATGGAGATGCGTCAAAATCTAATTCACATTTTATTGGATGGCCGGAATATTATTTATTTATTAATAATGATGAATATTGAAATATTGTTTATATGCCACATGTATAATTGACCTTCACAAATGAACACATGTCACCATGTGCAACCCTTGTAGAATAATATAAATGTATAAAATATAAATTTGTACCATATATATTGTACACATACATATTATTGTATGTAATTACTAGTTGTGCACAACTTGTTTTATACAACTATGGGGTCTAATAGTTGCATGTGTCGCATGTAACTAAAAATTAGTTGCATATAAAAATTGCAAAATGAAAATTTTCTTCTAATGGATCCATTTGTAATTTTTACAAGAGTGTTATGAAGAAACGAGAAAAAAATACTCAATTTAATTTTCTACGAAATATAAAAAATCTTACATTCTCAAAATGTAAAAAGCTATAGGTAACTATATATATAAAAGATGGAAACATTTACCAAAAAAGAGTATCATTTAGAATTTAAGGTTCAAGGTTTCAAAACAAATTCAAAATTTCATTCACCAATTTCTCCTCTTATCATGATGCAAAAATATGGAGTGTAAAATGTATGTTGTATGCAACAAGGTTGTATGTTTTATGTCTAATAAAAACCTTCAAAACTTTCACACACAAATACAAACAAACATTTATAACAATAATCAAATTAATAATTACAATATAAATTTTCAAAACAAAAAAATAAAAATAGAATGCATAATCACAAATTTTATATCCCATGATTTGGCAATGGAAATCATTTGAAATTCATTATTCATAGGTTTGTACTTTTTCCACACAAGCATCATGTGTTTAAAACACATATGAAACACATAAATATGATGAAAGATTATGTGGCCTTATCAATAAAATAGGGTTTGACCTTTTCATAAAACATAAAAAAAGTTTTTAAATCTATGACTCCAATCCATATATGATTGATTTTCTAGTCATATCGACATTATATGATTAAAAGCCCTTAGTTGTAATGGGTGAATAATAAAAAGCAAGTAATTATTTAATGTTTCATGTCACATTTTACCTATGTAACCTGACTTACATAATCAATGTAAATTACCTACTTAACTACCTTAATTTAGCCTACTTACCCTAGCCCTTTAGGAATGCACATAGGTTGTAAGTATTAAAAATTGAACCTCTCACTTTCACAATGATAAACCAAGTCCTTACAAATGGACTACAACATCAAAAGGTTTCCAATTCTGGTTAAGTTTTCTATTTCAAATATTTATTTCATATCAATACAAGACTATGAAGTAGGGGCAAGTTGTAAAATGATAGGTAGGAGATGGGTAGGTAATGGGAGATAGGAAATAAAATGTAGGTAGGGAAATAGGTAGGTTGACAAAATAGGTAAGTGGGTGAGTGGGTAGGTAAATAAATGAATAGGTGGGTGGGTGGTTAGGTAGGTAGGTAAGTAGGCGAACCATGTGTGGGTGGGTTGGCATTTAGGTGGTGGGTAAGTAGGTAGGTGGGTGGGTGGGTGGGTGTGCGAGTCATGGGTAGGCAAGTACTAGTGGATAGGTAGGTGGGTAGGTAGTTATGTGGGTAGGTAGGTAAGTAGGTAGGTAAATGACTGGGTTGGTGGGTGGTGGGTAGTTGGGTAGGTAAATAAATAGGTAGGTAGGTGGTTTGGTGGGTAAATATGTAAGTAGGTTTATATATGGGTGGGTGGGTGAGCAAATGCGTAGGTACATAACAATGTGGGCCATGTATTTGTTTTTTATACCAAGTATTAATTGGGTATCAGATCAGGTATATGCATATATCCCATTGGGTCTTACTTTTTAAAAAACTTGGACACCCTTTTTATTCAACATTTTATGGAAGTTAAGACTTGCCCCTTATTATAATTGATGATTTAAAAATTTTACATAGCCATGACCAGATCTTACTCGGGGAGATTACGAGTACAGGTGTCTTTAAAAAACTTGAATCCATATCCTTTTCATACTCGAAGGAAGATGTAGTTAACGTTAAGGTAGTTCATTCTTGTTTGTGTGTCATTTGTGTGATGAGTCATTGCAATTTGCATCATTTCATGATGTTTCAATTTCTCCATGGCTACCATTTTTTGTCTTTTGATGCTTGCAACATTCACATCGGGTCACTAATTTACACCTTTATGTTCATGAATATGCCTAGAAGCTTATAGAGGCGAATTTAAAACATGGAACAACACCAACACTTGAGTTTCAACAAGCTCAACAAAGGTAAATGTTTCATACTCTCTTCTTTGTTGTGGTTTCTACTCTCTTATTGATGGTTTCTCCTTGTGATGTTTGATGAATTCTCACATTCACACACTTGTTGTTATTGTTATTCATATGAATGTGTCGTCCAATTTCATATTGTCAGTTTATGTTTTTTGTCGATTGCATTATTGAATGTGCTTTCATTTGTTTTTTTGTGCCATCACGTTGCTTCAATACCTTAAACTATAATCATCATGGTTGAAGTGTGAAATTGCATGGGTGGCATATTCGAATTTGATTTCTCACATTTGCATGCCTATTACTATCATTGTCCAGTATGGTATTATTATTATTTTTTTCATGTCATCCAATGTGTTATCATCATTTCTTTTTTTGTGCCATCGCCTTTTGCTTAAGCTTTAAGCTAAAATCAGCATGGTTGAGGCATGAAGTTGCACATTGGGTGGCATCTTCAACTTTGTTGTCATCACAGAGTTACAATCCCTTTCCATATCCTTTGAACCTTAAACTAATGTCACATCCCATTCTTGTTTTCGTCTTACTTTTGTTGTTATAGTGCTAGGGTTTACTACTTTTGTTACTATAGTGTTAGGTTTTGTTGTTTTGATGGTTTTTTCTTCAATGTTTCATGACATCAACTCCATTAATGAAAATTTCCAACATTTATAAGATATGTTAACAATTACAATGTTGGCAATGTGTAATCTTTGCATGAAATTGGGTTTGAGATGAAGATATCAACTGTTGATGGTGTTGATGAACATCATGTTGTTGAAGCACACTTATAAAACCTATCAAAATAGAGATTAGCTTGGAATATGGATTACCGCAATTCAATCACATGGGCATTATTTGAGGTAAATGATAACCAAGCTATCAACCTTTCTGAAAACCAAATTATGAAATGCATTATTTGCCACAATGAAACAACTTTTGCTAAAATCTTGGCCATCTGCACCAGATGTAAGAAGGGCCTTATTGCATACTATAAATCTAATGGCATAATAGCCATGAAAAAACATGTTGAATTTGACCATTCTACTTTGCTACAAATTTTTTTGGAAGATCCAACAAACCTTGCCCCAAGATTTCCACTTAATCGTGAACCGAATAAAAAGAGGGCACATGTATCTCCTTTTGCAATTTTTGGTTTTTTTTTTCTACTAGTAAGTTCAAGAAAAATTATGTAATTCAAGTTGCTTGTTTGGAAAATTTGATGTTGTTTGTAATTAAATGGTTGATGCCTATGAAGACTATTAAAGCAATTTGGTTCCAAAGGCTAATGTATAGGCTATGTCCTAAGCTTTTATTCCCACCTAAGAAGAGTTTTGTTGAAAAAACTCTGTTAGGTTTGGTTGAAAAAATTATGACCATTTATTTGTAACCAACATTAACTGATTATATATCAACAACCTACACTTTTGACTTATGGATGTCAAAAGGAATAAAAGTTGTCTTTGCTATTGTGGTGAATTTTATTTCAACTGATTGAGAGGCCAGACATGTCACCATCGGGTTGTTTAAAGTTTCAAACACAAACGGTGTTACAATAGTTCCTAAATTGTAAGAATTATTGAACAATTTTTCCTTAAGCCAATTTTTTTATGCATTTGTTAAAGATGAAGGGTCTAACTTGCAAACATGTGCAAGTGCCTTGACTTCTATCATGTAATAATTTGGGTTCATTGAAACCATTTGATGGCATTTGTTTCGAGTAATGTCAAAGGTTTGCTAGTATGTTACTACAAATGAAAAAAAGTTTGTTGGTTTATTTTCAACATCCACAAAAGTGATTCAATCTTCCTTGCAAAAATGCATTACTTCACCCAGAAAGTAAGGCAAGGGCAGGCAAACATGGGACAAAACTTGCATTCAGTCAAGGTTGTAGCCCAAAAAGTTGAACATGCTCGTGAAAATAAGGTATTTGTCTTTTTATTTATGTTGTTTGATTGTTTTTATGCTTATGTTTGCCAAGTGCATGACTGTGACTTTTTTGTTTCTATTATTGATGATATATTTGCGAGCTAAATTTTATTCTTCCAAGATGCCGTAACTTTCTGAATCGCCATTGCATTACGTTACATCACATACTTTGTGGTGTTACAATCTCATGTACCATTTCTAATAATATGGGTTGCATGTGAAGTTGTGGTGAAATTCCTATCCCTGATTGTTAGTGATTGTGTTTTGAACCAAAATGAAGACACTGATTACTTTTAGATGTCTTGTAGTTTGTTACATCTAGGTTTTGGGATATTCGAAAAGACTTGACATTCCAACCTATTTTCAATAACCTAGTGGAAGAGGATTTTTTTGATCATGAATTAAAGGAACTCAAGGTCTGCATGAAATGGCAAATTCTAGAGGTTTTTCTACCTTTTATCTCTTTTCTGCATGCATGATAGGAAAAAAAGGCCATAACATGTTGGTTCTAATACTTAATTCAAGGTTTAAGAACATGAAGTTTATTATCGTTTTTTTAGGTTGTGAAAATCTTATTGTTATCATTGTTGAATATGATCAACATTTCATGTTACTTTTATTGACAAAAACAA
Source organism: Sphagnum tenellum (assembly GCA_963921925.1). Taxonomy (NCBI): domain Eukaryota; kingdom Viridiplantae; phylum Streptophyta; class Sphagnopsida; order Sphagnales; family Sphagnaceae; genus Sphagnum; species Sphagnum tenellum. The sequence continues at coordinate 9,120,600 of OY998153.1, read as the reverse complement.
CCAAATTGTTGCAACCCCACTTTTGGAAAAGTGTTAGGATGACACTCACACTCGTGAAATGGGGACTTGGGAGTCCTTCAGGATTCCCAAAACTTCAAAGTTCAATTTCAGGGGTCAAAACACCTCACCTTGAGGCGTTCCTTATGTCATTGGAAAACTATCAAATTGTAAATGTCGAAATTGGCCTCGCATGAGCCATTTGGATATTTGTAGTGCAAGTTATGGCAAAAAGAAAGGTCGGGAATCAAATTGACAATTTAACTTCCGACCACTAAAAGTCGAGAATCGATCCAACCCTGGTGTGTGTAGGTGGAACGCGATGCACTATTGGGAAGCTCTTAAGGAGAACTAAAATTTTGCTTCAAACCTCATCCCAATCAGAGGTGTGAGCAAAAAGTTATGAACTCGCAAAATCTTGGGAGTCCAAACCGGGACAATTTCGGGACTCCTCCTTAAGAGTCCCAGGACAAAAAGTCATTCGGATGTAGGTGCCGTGGAAAGACGCAGAAAATACTATATGGGGAAGGTGGTGGCTTCCCCCGAATCCGAGCTGTGACGAGTTTTGTGAGTCCAGGGTTGCTTGTGGCTTGTCTTAGCATTAAAGGTGCTCTAGAATGTGAATTAACGAACTTGTTAGTTGGTTTGATTCAGGTTTGAGTAAGTAAGTAACTAAAGCTTGTCCTTCTTCCTAGTCCCATCTCAGAGCTTCAACACGCCCCTCTACCTCTTTTAGTGTTGAGAGCTGGGAGCGTGCCCCGAGTTCCAAACAATTTCGTTGTTTGATTGACTTGGACCCAACTTGGGTCCAATAAGGAACTTGGGAGCGTGTCACAAGTTGTTGATGCCTACTAATGTTGAAGAAATTAAAGACTTGTAATCTCAAGGTAATGTCAAAAAAAAATTCAAACCATTTCAACAAATGTAGTCATTTATAGGGACTTCGTGTTTAAATAACTTATTAGATTCCATTAGGACTTAATTGATGTTGAAAACTACAAATGCCATTTATCTCGATGGTGTAAAGAACAAAACAAGTTTCCAACATTCGTTATATTGGCAATACACATACTTGGCATCCTAGCTAACCAAATAGAGACATAATGCATTTTTTTTATTATTGGCATTTTGATTGTGTTTTAGAGATGTTGTATTCAAATTGAAAATATGGACAAGTTAATATTTGTCCATAAAAATAACCATCTGATTTGCAGATTGGTTATTTGAAACACATTGATGTTGCATTTGCATGTGAGGCAAAATTTGATTTGATGACAAACTTGGAAACTAAATTTGAAAACCAAGTCAACAATGAAGATTCCTTGGATTTACATCGTGCTTTTTGATTCCACTTATTTCCTATGTGGAAGTGGCTTGTTTGTGTTCCATGCTAGGTTGAAAATGATGAATGGAAGCATTTGCCAAGTGTTAAGTTTTCGTAGTTCTTCTATGATTCCATTCCATTCTATGAATGCTTTGTAATTGTTTTTGCCGTTTTAGTTATAGTCAAACCTTAAGTCCTAAGTGGCTTCTGTCATTATTTCTTTTGTCTTTATGATTTTATACCTAAGTCTTATGTGTTTTTGTGCATTTAATCCTAAGTCCCTTTTGTATTCGGTTTATGTGTTTTGTGTCCTTAGTTTGAATGTTTTCATGTGGATTATCCTAGGTCTTAAATGTATTTTGCTAATAGTTTCTTTTGTTTTTCTGTCTTTTGGGATTTTATGATTTTTATCTTAAGTCCATCAAGCCTTCTATTAATAAGCTCATTTGTTATTGTGTCTTTTAGCAATCTTATGTCCGAAGTCCATTGGGCTTTCTTCCAACGTTCTTTTTTGTCTTTATGTCTTCTAGGGGTCTTTAGTCCTAAGTCCATTGGGCCTAATACCAACATTTTTTTGTTGTTGTTGTGTCTTTTGGGGGTCTTATGTCCTAGGTCCATTGGGCCTTCTGCCAACATTCTCTTTTATCTTCATGTCTTTTGAGGGTTTTCTGTTTTAAGTCAATTGGGCCTTTTTCCAACAATTTCTTTGATCTTTGTGTCTTCTATGGGTCTGATGTCTTATGTCCTAAATCCATCATGTCTTCTATTTTTGTGTTTTTAATGCCTTAATTATGTTTTTAATGTCATTATGTCTTTAGTGCTTTAGTCTTAGTCATGTTTTTTTGTCATTGTGTCTTTATCGTTCATGTTTTCATTATGTCTATCTCGTGTTTTTATGTCTGTAGTCTTTGTTTTTTTAACGTGTTTGTGTTTTCAATTAATTTCAACGTAATTATGTGAGTCTAATACATGTGCTTTTGTTTTTTACTTATCCAAGATAATTGTGTGTGTGAAGTCAAGGGCTAGATGGAAGATGGAGTGGAAAGGTTTAGAAGACTTGCCTATGAGATTACATGCATCAATCATGACAAAAATTTAACCTTCACATTTTGATTCACATTTTTTGGAGTTTTTTTGAGGTTAATCAATTGTTGAATTTTAGTTTTTTAACTTCAATGACAACCATGACAATCCTTTTTGAGATTTTGTTTTGCACTCTACCTTTGAAACTTGTAATTGTTTTGCCTTTTGCAACTTGAAAATAAAATTGTTGCCATCTATTTTTGGAATTTTTGTGGGATTGATCAATAGTTGGATTTTAGTTTTTTGACTTCAATGGCAACCATGAAAATCCTTTTTGAGATTTGGTTTTGCATTTTACTTTCAAAACTTGTAGTTGTGCTACATATTTCAAAACAAAATTCTTGCCTTACTATGAGTTTTAAAAAATTAAAGATTAAATATTCAACTTGTTTTTTAAAGGGGTCTTCCAAAAACCTTGATAAAAAAACCGAAATGTATTCGTCTTGGTTTCTATAAAAGAACTAGGCCTTATACCGAGCTAATCACTACTTCTAACCTTTGCCCCCACTTCATAACTACCCCTCTCTGGGTTTCTAAAACTCGAACTTGGGCGGTTCTGTATATATTTTTAGAATTAAAAAACCAAACCTAGGTGATTCTTTGAAATTTTTATTTTCAAATGCCTAAACTTGACTATTATTAATAAAAACAAATACAAGCCCCACATTGGTACATAGATAGGTGGGGGATAGGGTTGTCTATGTTCATATCAAATAACTTGGAGTCATTTTTTAATCATTGTAATGACAATTGGACGTGCACATCATTTTGTCATCAACCATGGATGTTATATTAATGAAATAAAAGTAATGAAAACCAACATCTCCATCTTGTTATCACTTCATTGTCTATTGGTCACATGCCCGCATTAATATATGATTATATATTATTACACATGATTCAAAATAATAATTTATGACTAAAGTCATACATATAGTCATTTAAGACTTATAATCATATATTTTTTATCATAGAGGACATCATTTGTTTTAGTGAATTCTTTTTTTGGGTTAAAATGTTATTAGAATTTTTGTGGGTTGCACTACATGATAAAAATATTTAGATAGTTTTATGCAACATTAATGTGAAAATTAATGAAAAGTTTTACTACCTAATGTTTTTAGTACTTTGCAAAAAAAAACTTGAATCAAATGTTGGATTGCCATTCTTGATGACAATCCCAAATTGTTTAAAAATTTTCCTTCCCCCAAAAAGGATGATAATCAATGTTTTATATAGACTTATTTTGGATAGATTTACACGATAATGAATTTAATATAAGAGGCAAAAAATGATCTTTCACTTTGGCTCATTCACACAGATATTATTTTGTACTCAAACATTGTTAATAACATACATCATATTGATCTATTGTTGTTGGATATGCATGATTTAATTCTAACTTTGATAGTTAGACTAAGTATGTGATTTTATGTGATTTTGTCTTTGTTACTTGGATACATCATATTGCCTCTAGCACGGTAAACAAAAACTTAGTACCAATGTAAAATTTAGTTCTTAGAAAACCATTGTTAACATATATGTTTACACCCATTGATGAATAAATAATTTCATTAACTTTCAACATTCAATTCAAGTACATAATTTCTAAAAAAAATTGACATTTCAAAAAATAACATAATTGCCATTGAACTTGAAAATGTATTATATACATTATCCACTTCAAAAGTTATTCACAAGTAATCAAATCCATGAACATATGCATTAACTTATTACATGATTTCTATTGTGCACATCTCAAAATTGAAATCAAACTACTCAATTTGAAGAAACCCAATCCCAAAGATTTGTGGTCCAACAAACTTGAATATCAAAAATCGCCATCACATGAATGAACCCAATTTCTTTCTTGTCCCAATTTACTACCTCATCCCAGTAGGAAAGAGGGGAGTTTTGGTTAGGTGTTGGGCTCACATTGGTACCATGGTAAAAATTTCAAAATCCATTTAAATTATTTCTAAATATTACAAATATCCCATGCTTAGACCAAAATATAAGTTAAGGTCCCTAAGTTTAGCTCTAACATTTTTTTTGGCTTAATATGGCCACTAAGAGGCCTCACTCAAAAAGGTGAAGGCACCAACGTGGGTGAACGTTTCACCTGTGGTGGGAAAAGGGCGAAAACCAGGTCCGCATATCGTAGGTACGGTTTTTCTTGCCCCCCGCCCCGCAGCCTTAAACCCTAAAACAGTTTCATGTCTTCCTTTGTCTTCGTTGCTGGGGGTTTCTGTTTGCGCGCGAATTCAAGATCGCGGGAGCCCAAGACTGAGAAGCAGGAAATGTAGGTTTTGTTTTTTTGGCACGCGCTTCGTTTGCAGGAACTGTGACTCCTTCAGGTTGTGGCAAAATAGTGCTTGATTTGTTCTCAGGAACGGGCTCGCCGAGGTCGTGGCTAGGTTGAGATTTGGGTGCTGTTTTGAGCGGGAAGAGAAAGGAAAGTGTAAGCCATGCCAGGTGCGAATGTGATGCAAGCGGGCGGCAACACAGAGAAGTACGTAGACACAAAGCGAAAGGATGACGTTCGCTATGCCAATATTCTGGCTGCCAAGGGAGTCGCGGACGCTGTACGCACGAGCCTGGGTCCGCGAGGTATGGACAAGATGTTGTCTACTGCAAATGGCGATGTCATTATCACCAATGATGGCGCCACCATCCTCAACAAGGTCGCCCACTTTCTTTGCCTTCTTCAAATAATTATCCTCCATACTTTGTGTTTCTTTTCACTCGCTGTCCCGATCTTGTATCGCTTTGTCACAATGTCGGCTGATCCTCGCGCCCCTTCCATAACGCTTGTCACCAGATGGACCTGTTTCTCTGTCTCTTTAGGTTTGTCAAGGTTTTTGCCCGACTTTTTGTTTGGATATGAAAAGCAGGATTAGGGTTTCCGTTGGAAGAGGTGCTAACGTTCTTGTTTGGTCTTCTTTCCTGCATGTTGCATTCGTTGTGTCCATTTGATTTTACCGGAGTACCTGGCTAGCATGGTCATTGGCAAGGGGGTGATCCATGCACTCATTTACGCATGCTTTCAGAGAATGTTGGAAGGGATCAAACTTGAGCGTATCAAGGAAGTCCAAGCTGAATTTTGAGGTGGATGTAGTGCAGATGGAGGTGACTCAGCCTGCTGCCAAGATGTTGGTCGAGCTTTCGAAATCACAAGATATAGTTGCAGGAGATGGGACCACAACAGGTCAAACACTACACTTTGAATTGCAAGCAACTTACTTGTGCATTTGAAGTTTCTTTTGAGTATCAATGTGTTGTGTCATGGGTTGCTGTAGAAAACCCAGGGCTATTGCAAAGATTAACAGGTTCCAGATATGTTTTAATTGTATTTGTTTCACTGGCCTAAAATTGACCATAGTGGCCATACTAGAGTCACCTAACAGCTCCATTCTCAAAGAACTGCAGTTTGTGCCACATGGTGCTTAAGGATTCCCCAGAGCTGTTGGATTTCTGAGTTTGCAAATATAACTGTTAAACTCTAGGGCCATTGGTGATTTGACAGTGCTTGAAGTGTGAAGTGTACAATAAAAGTTCTAGCATGATGGCTGAATGTTGAGGAATATTTTGGTTGTGCAGTGGTTGTCTTGGCAGGTGCTTTGCTGAAGCAGTGTCTTAATTTGCTTAGTAAAGGACTGCACCCGACAATTATATCTGAGGCATTTCACAAGGCTTCTGAAAAAGCTGTAGAGGTGAGGTTAAAAAGCACTTGAGACAGACATGGTTCATGATCATCCATGCAACTACCAAGATGATCTCAATCCACAGGTGTCCTTGTTGATTCTTGGTTGTGAACAACCAATATGTGATTGTAGGGCTTTGTAAGCAGGAGCAACTTGAATAGGAGTTTGGTTTTTCTCACCTTGTGCACATTCACAGAGTGATGCCACCTTCTTTGATTTGTTTCAGTCTTTTTGGCTAGATCTGAAATATCCATAACCTCATCACCCTGTCATCTCTCAATTCTTTTCAGATTGACTTAAATGCTAATTATGGCGAAAAATTCTTGGTACTTATGAAGTAATCCTCAGGTGATGCTCCTTTTGATATCCAGGTGCTGACAGCCATGGCCATACCAGTGGAGCTTTCTGACCGTGAGGCACTAGTGAAAAGTGCCAGCACTTCCCTGAACAGTAAGGTATAAAAGTTGCATCGTTTTCACATTGTACTGTGATCTTCTGTGTGGGCATCTCTGGCCGTGGGGCTTAGATGATTGTTTTTATAGGGTCAACATGCAATGAAGTTTGCCCTCAGAAACTTCTTGCAGCTTGAATGAGGACACTACTGACTTTGTAGATTAGCTAGCTTGCTTGAGTGTGAGCTGACACATGACCAAGTCTTCCTGTTGCTTCTGGAAATGAGAAAGAAACTCAATATGCTAGTTTTTGCCTGAAATTTTGAGCAGATTGTTATGTTCTCATCTGCACCTACTTTGGGGATCTGATGAATGCAGTGGGTAGTAATTGCAGCTAGTCACTACCATACATCATGAAGGTGATGGTCTGCAGCTTTGTGGGTGATGCTCGCAATGTCACCCACAAGGTTATGACCTCACTCATTTTTGTTCTTCTTGTTGGGGTTTGGCAAACCTGACAATGGGTGTTATAGTGGAGGTTTCTGCAATGCCACAGATATATGGCCCTCTTCAATATGTACTGCACTCATGCAGGTTGTATTAGTGCGCACTTGGAGGAGTCTTAGATTTTATTATCTATGTGTCTGACTTGCTCCGAACGTTCTGTTGAATTCTTGCAGGTTGTAAGCCAATATTCATCATTGCTAGCACCAATGGCCGTGGATGCAGTATTGAATGTGATAGACCCTGGCCGACCTAATTCTGTTGACCTGAAAGACATAAAAGTTCTAAAGAAGCTTGGTGGCACGGTATGTGTATGGTCTTTGAAAGTGCTACTTATTGTTGTGTGCCTCTAATCTACCTACCTATCACAAAGTACTTAATGGTGAATGTGGCATGTTGAGTCTTTGTTCAATTTAAAGCTTAAACTTTGAGGAGGACTTGTTTATTTCCTGGGATAAATTCCTTCTATTTATTTATTGGATATTTCTGGTTTTTCCTGATGCAGGTTGATGACACAGAGATGATCAATGGTTTGGTGTTTGACAATAAAGCAAGCCATTTGGCTGGTGGACCCACTCGAGTGGAAAATGCCAAGATTGGTCTAATTCAGTTTCAGATATCGCCTCCCAAAACAGACATTGAACAAAATGTTATTGTTTCTGATTATACTCAGGTTTGTTGTCATACCAATGGGGGGATCTGCTCCATGCTGTTCCTTAGGATTTTTCTTTCTCAAATTGTTAAAGGTCAATCTTCCCAGTTGTATTCTTTTCTTCTCAATTGAAGTTTGATTGCCATGTGGTTGGACAGATGGATCGGATTCTTAAGGAGGAGCGCAACTATATTCTTGGAATAATCAAGAAGATAAGAGCTACAGGGTGCAATGTGCTGCTGATCCAGAAGAGTATCTTGCGTGATGCTGTTACTGACCTGTCACTGCATTACCTTGCAAAAGCAAAAATTCTGGTTGTAAAAGATGTGGAGCGTGAGGATATTGAATTTATCAGCAAAACATTGAACTGTCTTCCCATTGCCAACGTAGAGCATTTCCGTACTGAGAAGCTTGGTCATGCTGACTTGGTAGAGGAAGTATCAGTCGGCAGTGGACGGGTATTGTCTTTCATCTTGTCCTTTCTGTTGTTGCATACAGGTCAAACTTAGAATATAACAGCTTCCAATACAAGAGTACCATTTGTATTTTTATGAGTGTCAGTGCATGTTGATTTTCCTTTGTATGGATTCCTGTACAGAATCAGGGAGGACAAAAGGTGGTACTTTTAGCATTTGACCTCAATGAGTGAGTTGACATTAGTGCAAATGATGTCCAGATTGTGAAGGTGACAGGGATCAAGAAGATGGGGCGTACTACCACAGTGGTAGTTCGGGGTTCAAATGCTCTGGTCTGTCTGACTGCTCTCCTGTCATGAACTGTTATAAGCAGCTTTTGCAATTGTGTACCTATTCTCTGTGTATCCATTCTACTGTGCTAATGGTTTTTAGTAGTTGCTTCTGTGGGTGGCAGGTTCTTGATGAGGCAGAACGAAGTCTGCATGATGCCTTGTGTGTGGTGAGATGTTTGGTCAACTGGCGTTTCCTCATTGCAGGTACAATTGTGCTCTTGCTCTCCTTAGTTAGGTCTTTTGCTCATTAGTCTGGAATTGAATTCTCTGAAGGTTTTCAGGCACTTCATCTTCCCTGTATTCTCATGATCTGCCAACATTTCAAATGGCACTAGTCAGTGTATATGCATATTCATAAGATAATTGAGTTTGCAGGAGGAGGTGCACCTGAGATTGAGGTGTCTCGGCAGCTGGGTGCTTGGGCAAAAACTTTGCAAGGGATGGACAGTTTCTGTATCCGTGCTTTTGCTGATGCTCTGGAGGTGATCTTTCTCTCTTGTGCTTATCACTGTTCCGTTCATTTGATATCTGGTTCTTGCATATTCTCTAGGGGTTTTCTTAAATGTCAGGTCAATAGTTTGAGTTGATTGAACTGATGGTGCTGACCCTTTGATGTTACTTCCTCATCCCATCTTACCTATTCTCCTGAATGTCTTCAATTGCTTTCTGCATTTGGTTTTGCAGCAACTAGATAACTGCTATGCCGAGTTATCATGAAACTTTGGGCAGAGGGTGGGGGGTTGCCATGTGTAGTGAAGAGGGTGAAACTTTATTTTCAGTGTTCTCCAGATACATTTCCTGCTATTAATCACATTGTGCCAAACTTTGTTGACACTAGTTGTGAAAAGTTATCTTGAACCAGGCTTTCTGTATGATGGATTTCATTTAGTTTAGGTTTCTTTGAGCTTACCAGCTGATTTATGCTTGAAACAGGTGATTCCCTACACACTTGCAGAGAATGCTGGGTTGAACCCTATCTTAATTGTCACTGAACTTCGCAATCGGCATGCCAATGGGGAGGTATTTCTTTTTTTGTGTTTTTGTTCCATTCCCTGTGTGCATTGTTGTATGTTCCATTTGTTTAGCTGTTTGGATGTTGATGTAATGGTCTGCTTATGGCAATGTGAGTGTTTTAAGTACCAGATGGTGACCAACTGCAAGCAATGATGATTTGAATATTTATGTACCTATGGGCAGGTAAACACAGGAATCAATGTCCGGAAGGGACAAATTACAAACATATTGGAAGAAAATGTGGTGCAGCCATTGTTAGTCAGCACAAGTGCACTCTCACTGGCTACAGAGTGTGTGCGCATGATTCTCAAGATCGATGACATTGTCTCTACCCGCTAGAGTGGGAATTTTGGTTTCTTGGTAGATAGGTATGGATCTGTCAAATCTGTTGTTCTTTATATCCACTGTAAGTTGCAGAAGTGGGAACAGGTTCACATCCCTTCTGGGTGTCCCTGTTCTTCCACAAAACACACAGCAAGCTATGGACATTGTGTCTTCAGTTGAATGCAGAACTGATTTCATGGCAATTTTGAGTATTTGAACATCAGAAATTCAAAGGTTTGTTTTTGTTGAAAATTTGAAATGAAATGAAATTCAGTTCCAGATGTTCCAAGAATGGTTTTATGAGCAAGTCAGTACTCCTCTTTGTACCTTGCACAGGCAGATTGGTGGTTTTGAAGGCATAATGTATTGTTTCCAAGGAAACCAGCAACAAAGACTAGTTTTGGAGTTGCACATATCAATCAAATTCTTGAATTGAGATGCATTTATTTACAAAACTAAAGGAATGGTAGTGCCTGGATCACTACTACCAGGGTAACACTTTGAGGCTGTTGCATTGATGCATCAGTGAGATTTAGGGGTCTTCTGAGAGACAGTGCAAAGGGTTGATACCTTGGCTATTTTTCCAAATACAGGCCATAAATAGCATGGATCTAATGATGCTGGTCCCTTTGCCATTTGTGGAGAGAGTTGAAGGAAAGGAATCTAGACTTTGTTCAACTGGAATGGGAATGTAAATCACACAAAGGTAGCAGAGAAGTTGGGGTTTGTTGCTTACTGTTTGTTCTAAAAACTCCTCCCTCATAATCAAGTGGGGAACACTGAAAGTGTAGATAACCTGACTTCCCTGTTGGAATTGAGCATCAGAAATTCACATTACCAGCACTCGAACTGTACCAAAACTAGAAAGGACATTCTCACAAATCAAGCCACAAAATTGAGGCCACTGATTCCCACACTGTCCACTGATAGTGTCTCCTACCCAAATCAAGGAATTTTCTGATCAGATTTAAGATGGGTTGAAGAGTATGTGCCAGAAGAAAAAGAGACAACTCTCATGATATAAAAGAGTTTTCCTTAAAGTCATCTGTCTTTGGGCCTCATTTACCTCCTATCCCCCCTCTTTGAGGGAGGTCTGCAAAGTAGTGAAATTTTACTAAATCTGGGTATAAAATGTTGAAACTCGGCATTTAATGTACAAGGTTCGAAATTATTATAAAAGTTGTACAGCCGTGTTTTCTCGACTTTACAGAAAACTGTAAATAGGTAACCAGTTTAAGTGTGTTATTCAATCACTTTTTCCAAGCTTTTTCTGAGGTGGACTGGCAGCCATCTGCTGGTTCCACATCCTGTACTGCAAGCACCCAATTGTGATGTAAATCAATGGCGGCAATTTGTGAGTCACAACCTTCATTTAAGCTCCGGAACAGGCACTAGAAGATCTGTTATCGGTTATCACCTGATGGAATGGCATTGGGGTTCGTAAAAACCCGTGGCCTGGGAAAAAGCTTTTGAACCTGAGTCATAACATCGAGAAAGAAACCAGAGACAAAAATATTGTCACTAACAAAGGTCCTGCGAAGCAAAAAACCCGTCAGAACGCTCACCGTCCATCAACTACCAGGACTAGGTCACCGGCAGGACGTTCATCTGGCGAGGAGCTACAGCCGAAGCTGCAGCGACCATCGCAGCAATCGCGCTCAGGACAGTGAGCATTTACTCATCGTCCGGGATGTAGGTCTTGTCTATGTAAGAGAACACAGATCAAATGTACGCACTATAGAACAGATCCTGTTCAAGTATAGTCGTGAAAGAGATGCGTATCTAAACGCTTTATATAGACTCTATAAATGTATTTTCATTCAATATGGGTTATATGGGAAGCGACAAGGCCACTCGATCCCTTCCGCCTTTCTGCAGGTCCAAAGAGAACGAAGCATCAGCATGTAGCTGACCCAGTTTTTCATTTTCCAGAAATTAGTCACGAGGCCCACGATTCCATTCTCTTTTTTGTTCGTAGAGAATTCCTGCTAATCTCGTAGACAGAAGCACGATCTTCCATGGCTTTGTGATAGTTTCAAATTGGCTGTAGTGCAGAGTTTTGAAAAGAGGGTGGAGGGGGGAGGTTTTCTTTCTCTTTGGGTGTGTTCTGTAGAACTACCTGAAGCAAAGGCGACTGGGAAAATTGGAAAGGAAGGAGTTAGTTTTCCAAGAAGATCTCCTTCTTATTAAAAAGTATGCCTTCGTACGCTTACCATCACCTTAATATGCTTGGTGAAATTTCAACAAAGTTGGCAAGCGCGTCAATCTTTTCTCCTGCAAAAAGAACCAAGTGCCATATAATTTTCCTCTGGCATCCTTTACTGGGTGGGTAATGTCTGCAAATAAAACTCATTCATGAGTTGTGTGATTACACCCGCAACAGTCAAGCTCAATCCAAGGTAAGCCATATGATGTTTTCACCATGCCTTTTCACCTTGTGAACATTTCTAGTCACAAAAATAGGGCAAGAAGTTGTATAGTTTATATGCCATGTGGCGGTAGTCTCTGGCATATCTTCAGGGAGGTAGTTTGAACATGGTTCAGATGTGTTTTGCAATGGCACTTTGTACAATGTAGCACAATGTGAAGCCTTTGATTTGATCTATTCATACACTAATAGCCAATATTCTTGTGTCATATATGTATATATATACAAGCAGTCTGTGACAGCTGAGTTCCATATTCTAAATGACGATATATGTTTTGCAAATACATTGTTGTTTGGTGATGATGTTGAATTCTAGGGATTTTGATGAAATGTTGAGCCAACATCCCATAACCTTCACAAAAGATTTTGAAGAACTCTCCTTTGTGAAGGTTATTGGAGATGGAAGAAAGTAATGCTTTCTAACAATTAATGTCTTCTGTAATCTTTGATTGGATTGAGTAGTGCAACATGGGAATCTGAACAACACTTCTTCTGAGATGCAGATGGTGGTTGTAGGCAAAGGGGGGGTGGCATGGGTGGGCAAATTTTGTGATGACAACATACATGGGTAGATGAAAAAGCTAATATACAAAGCTTAGGATACATGAAGCTTCAAACCCAATACAAATTTGAGGACCTTGGCCAAAAACATAGAAGAGTAGAGGACGATTCATATACCTCATCCATCTGGAGAAGTAGCTAGATGTGGAGAAGCAGTTGCAAGTAGACCTTGCTCTTCAAAGGACACAAACCATAAATTTGTCATTGATAGATATGATGACATTGGTTCCGTATGCTTTTTACTCAAGGTAAGAAATTCGTTTGGCTCACAGTGATTTGAGATATTCTGCCTGGAAGTGTTGTCATCTATGTTACAAACAAAGTTGCATAGTTCAGCCAGCATGGGTTTAAGATTGAGTGTTGTACCCAGTATCTTCATGTGGTTGTTGAAGTTACGATGGGTGCCAGAAAGAATGAATGTTTTATGAATGACAGAAAAATTCAAGCAATACATTCAGGATTATGGCTGCAGTGCACACACATGGTGAGAGGTCAAATGTGGGCACCGCACTTTTGCTGATTTGGGGCATGCAACAAGTGTGCATCATCTAATACACATCTACATTCATTATTGACTTTCTCTATTATTTCTTCAATGTTTCTGTTTCAGAGGTGGTGTGTGTGTAAATCCCCCCCCCCCCCCCCCCCACTTCCCTGTTTTGGAAAGTCACTTTTTGAGTGGAGCCAGAAAGTGAGAGCAACTTGGTATAGTTTAATGAAACTGGGTATCAGTCCACAAGATTTGCAGGATTTTATTTCAACAAGACTTGATTTGATGAAGAATACTAACAACAGTGAAGGTGCAAGTAAGGTAAATCCGAAACTGGGGGCGAAATTCATGTGAGGACCAATTGGTGAGAAAACCAGTTTGGTACCCTTTATACATACATACATATGTATGTATTTCCTTTCCTGTCAACTATTTTCATCCTAACTTTTGATTTCATTCCTTTTGGCAAAACTGGGGCCCAGTACACCCAGTTTGGGGTACTTTATGGATAATTATACTAGAGTTATTTAAAAAATCACCCTGTCTTTGTGCCCTAGTTTAGCCCTGTAATCCCTGTATCATCCCTAATTTCAGGGTAACCATAAAGTGAGCTAAACTGATACAATCAATGAAAATGGGTATCAGTTCAAAATTTGACTAGAATCTTGACAAGACTTGATTTATTGAAGAATATGAGCAGCAGTGAAGTCAAATCCAGAAACTGGGGGTGAAACTTTTTTTTTTCCTGTATACTCTTTTCATCCTGACTTTTGATGTTGTCCAATTTTGACAAAACTGTGGCCCAGTATCCCCAGATTGGAGTAGGGTAGAAAGGCTGGTCATAGTACACCTAAAAACACAGAGAAACTTGGCAATCTCATGTGACCTTGGTTGCCTCTAAGGTCCTAAGATGGATTGTAAAGGAGGTTTGGGCGCACTTAGTGTTCTTTAGATTGTGCAATTTGGATTTCAGACACAAAAGTTATGAGCTCTGAAAGGTCTCAGCCTCATTGTTAAAAAAAAAAGAGTCATCAAACATTAGGCCTACCTATGTTCAAACATTGCACATCCTATCAATGAACATCGTACATTAACACTTGTCACAAATCCTACTTATCACCAAACATTAACATTCTCTAATCAATCGCACATGTTGAAAAACTCATACACTTTTATTCAAGGGTCGAGATCAAAACCTTAAAAAGAGCAAAACTTTGTTTGGTGATCAAACCCTAAAGCTTGTTAAACCCTAACTAAAACACCACTCTCCCATGTAGTGCTGCTCCAAAACTTGCACCCCTTCCCCTTGCCCTATCCTTTCCCCTCTCCCCACCTTTGGCTCTAACTTTCTCTTCTTCATTTTATGCTTGCAAGCTTGGCCACCCTTTCTCGTGAAACTCCTCTAGCTATGGCAACCTACTCTTGTGGAGCTTTCAAGGTGGTTGCTTGGTTCTACTTGCTCCTCTTGTGTGTTGAGGGTACATCACCTTTGACTGAAGCTCCTAACACCAAGTCTTTTGTGTGTGTAGGTGGTGGCATTCATTGAGGATTCTAGCCGCATTGTTCATGTTCATGTGGTAGCCTTCATCAAGGCACCTTATTCTTGATTGAACAAGGACCTTTCCTAAATGCATATGTGTTTGATGTTGCACCTTTGTTGCACATCTGTGATTGTTGCACTTGTGTTCCAAATGTGGCTTTTGGGCTACTCCTCAACTTGTGATTTTTTTTAGATTTACATTATTCTTCAACACTTGACGTTTTTGTGTTGCTCCTCTCCTGAATGCATATGTGCTTGTTGTGCCTCTACAACACAAATGTTACAATTGTGTTGTGGTTGCACTTGTGTTCCAAATATAATTTTCATGTTGTTCTTGTTATATTTTTGTGTTACTCTTCAACTCATGACCTTCCTAGATTTATGTTACTCTTTGATTGTTGACCTTCTTAAATTGCCCCCCAGTTGATCTTCAACAGTTGTTGTTGTTTTGATTTCTCTTTCGTTCATTTTTAGTAATAATTGTTGATATTGACTCTCCTTTGTTAATTCTCATTAGCAGTTGTTGTTAATTTTCTTTTTCCTTTGCTCATTCTTACTAACAATTGTTGGTTGCCTTTTTTCTTTTCTTGTTTATCCTTAGTAGTTATTTCTATTATTCTCTTATTCATCCTTAGGAATGTTTTTGTTGTTCTTGATCCTCTTGTTCATTTTCAATCCAACCTCCTATTATTCTTTATCATCCTATTCTATCTCATTTAACATCAAACCACCCCCCCCCCCCCCCTTTTTAAACTTCGGTTATGTGTTTGAAGTTGTTGCAAGGATGTTGCATCCTCCCTTCTAGCTTGCATTTGAGCCTTGGTTTGCTACTTGGCCTATTTTTGTGCCTATGTTGTTGAACTAAGGTTTAACACCCATGTAGCCGAGAAGGTGAGCTTATATACCCATTTTGAAAATTGCAATGAAATTTGTCCTTGCCTTTCTATTTGTTGAGGATGACCCAACAACAATGAAATTGGCTCATTGTTGTTTTGCAAGTTCCCTTTCAAACATTTAAAAATTTGCAATATATTTTGTAAGTGTTTTTTTTACGTGCTTGTCTTGCTTTTCCTTCCTTCTACTTTCTCTAATTTGTTCTGCCACCTCCTTATCCATTGCTTTTCATTGTTTAATGTTCAAATGTTTTTTTGAAGTCACACCTTGCCAAGGTTATCTTATTTGGTTCAATGTAATTCCTACTAAACATTGTTGTTTATTTCTTTTTTAAAAGTAATTTTGAAAGGCTTGAAACAACCCACATCCAAAAGTTGAAGTGCATGTGATGTATGTGAAAGTAAAATGATCATATCCAACCCAAACTCTTTAGTTCATTCAATTGCCTTAAAGGTGTCATGGGATCCATGCCCATCCATTATTGGAACCTTTCCTAGTTGTCCTTTTACATTCACCCTTTACTCTTGATTTTCTATTTATTTTTAGATAACATTAGGATTTGAAGTTTAAAGTTCAAACTCTTGTAGCTCATCTTTGGCTAGTGTAGTGTTTAGATTTTGTTGATCTACCTCATTTGGCTCCTCTTTGGCTATTCTAAGATGCCATCCTTGTTCTTGTTGCTATGTTAAGACATGTGTTTCTAATCTATAATTCTTTACAATTCTTATGTTGCTTGGCCTTTGTTAGCTTAGCTTATATGTTCTCAAAATGTTGATGAAAGATTTGAGATTTTCTCACAACTTGGAAGCTTTGACATGTTGAAAGATTTTTGCTTGTGAATTTGAAAGATCCTAAGGAAGACATTTGGTGTAAAGTTTGTGGTCTATGTGCCTAAAAAGACCATTTTTACAAGGGCTATTAGATAATTGTCCAACCTATGTTTTATCACCTTATTATTATTTAATTATCTACTATATATAATATTAAAGCCACCCTATATTAATTATAATCCATTATTTCAGATTATTACATAACCTATATTATAATCAAATTGAATATCTGAATAAAATGTATTTTATTTAAAACTAATTAACTAATAATTTTTATTCAATAATCAATATATTGCACCCTATATTTTTAATCATGTATTTTCTACATTTTATTACTAATGTCCCCCAAGTGAAAGATAGAATTGTGAATCCAAACTTGCACCATACCATGTGAATTTGGGCATGTTATTTTTGACAAGAATGGGATGTGCTTGGACTTGTGGGGAAATTGGAAGCCTTTCCCTAATTAATGTCTCGGTGCTATTTCTCTATTGGATTTTGGTAAACTCTAATCCTTGTTTATGTTCAGTTGTGTGCTATTTAACATGACCTTCACACCCCATCACCAAACTTGTTATAGTCAAATTACTATTCAATCCACTTGCCTATCACCAAACACTCATTTCCACTCCAAACTTGAAGCCCTTGTACAATTGGACCATTTTCTTCATATAACCAAACATTAAAAGTACCCCATGTTCCCCCTTGCATAATGAAAATCAATCCATGGCCCTTCACCCAATTAGTCAGTTGTAAAATTATTCAAAACTTTTACAAATCCGCCTGCCTAAACCCTGAACATTAGAATTTGATGGCTAATAACCAATATGAAAAACCCAAAACATTTAAACAAAACGAAGTGTTTGATAATGGGCTAAAAGGACAACGACCATAAGATTTTTGTATTCTAACACAGGGCAGCTGCTGCACTACATGAATGCTTGGTGACTGACCTATGTTTGGTGATGGGCCAGTTTACCGTACTCGATGCATTACTCTAATATATCTGAGACGAATGTTATGATAAAACTTTGTTTTTGGCCTCAATATTGGCTTGATTACAACTTACACCCAAGTTCAAATGCATTTCTCTGGTTTGAGCCCAACCTATATAATGGTTGCTTTTGTTGTAGAATTAAGAAAATATGGGCATAAGTGTTTGTAATAAGTCTCATCATAGTGCCATAGTATCTATTCTAAATCCAAGCAAAAACATGCAATTCCATAATATTCATTTTATTTATTTTATATAAAATGGGCTAGCTACTCTGGTGTAAGGGGCTTACAGCTCAAATCCTATACCACATCTTCCACCTTTTTCAAGTCATACATAACTTACCAGACCATACTATTACATAATGTAGAGTGCCCCCTCAATTCCATTTTTTTGTGTTACATAGTAATGCACTTGTTTGTAAATCTTTAGAATTGTATTTCCAAAGGAAGAATATTTGACCAATAAATACAAATAAAAGCAAGGCATGGAAAACAACCTCAAAAATGTAAAAGTCATGTTGCATTGGTTAGAAAGAGGCAAATATAAGATCAGGGCTTGATACACCCCCACACGATATGTGTATGGAAACCTCCTTAGGAAAACAAAGTGAATGGTGTAATGTAAAAGTGCAATCACTTCCAAAAACTGCCACAACAAAGAAATCAATCACAATTCTTGTTTGTGAAACACATTTAAAGAGAGTCTATCTACACTTTGTAGACCTGGGTCTAATATTTAAACCCAAGAGAGAGAGAGGGAAAAAAAAAAACCTTTTGATCATTGCTAAAGATAGCATGCTGAAAACTTATTACCTAATTGGTCACATCTCCCATTTTAGGTATTTTCCATGTTGAGATGCTTGACTTAATTCCAATTAAGGTGCATTCACACATAGTGTTAAGTCAGTGTTAAGTGAAAATTTAGGTGGCATCTTAGGTGGTACCCAATGTTAAATGGGTGATTGTTTAATGTTAAGTGAATGTTAACTTAACATAAAATCTTCGTGCTAAATAGGTTTAGGTTCTAAATGACTAGCTTGGTGTTAGGGGACTTGATATTAGAGTCCTTTAACACGAATTGTGAAGGCACCTTTAGATTTAATTGTTATCCCAATTGTACTCCAGTCTCCATCTATTAACTCTCTTTTGTCAATATCAAACTGTTTCAATTCTAGTCCATTTTATTTTATTTTTTCAATCCCAGTCGAGGTTACCTTTTTGCACATTTAGGGTGGTATTTGAGGCGATGTGACCCTGAGGGTATTTTTAGAGAAAGGGCTACTAATTTTCACATTTTCTTATTTCCTAAACCATGTTTGGAAAGTAGCTTTCTTTTGATTCAGACTTTTTTCCTTAACCAATGTCTTAACTAAAGAATTTTTGATGTGGTTATTATTAGGGACAAATCATTGAATCATTTATCTAAAAAAAATTTTAGATGTGGAATTTTTTATGTGATGTTTTGTCTAAATCCAATGACAAAGAAAATCCTTTCATAAATTTTATGTAATTGAAATGAAGATGATGACAACCAGTGCTTGTTTTTGGGGTAAAAATTCGCCACTTTGTCATGAAAACAAAATTCAGTGTGACTCTCATGTAAAGGATTTTTTTTATTAAACAAAAAAATTGGGTTCAAAGTCGCCACATTTTTTAGCACAAAAATCTTGAATCCACATTAAAAGCCATATTTAGACAATAGTTTTTTTTAGCAGGTCGCAAAAATATAGCAGGATCCTTCAAATTTTCTATTTTCCTCTCTCACCTGTGGCCAAATTTGCCTATTTCCTCTTGTGGATTTTGCCAGTATGGTTACATCACAAAATTCACAAAACCAGGGAAGAAAAAAACTCCTGCTTTTATTTTATTTTTCCAATTTTTTTTTTTTTCTACATTTGGGATTATTATGTTTTCCATGATCTGTAGGCACTGTTTTTTTGGGGCAGTGAAATTTCGCCAAAATAAGAGGAAAAAAAGAGAATATTTTCATAATTTTTTTTTGGAGAAAAAGAACACCAAACTTCAAAAAAGAAATTTGGAAAATTTTTACAGTAAATTTGAACTCTGCTTCTATTTTGGTAGCATTTTAGGTAGTTAGAAAAAATAATTATGCAAGTTCTAAAAAACTATTGCAATTTAATGCTAAATCCCTCTTAGAATGCCAATGACACGACATCAGAAAATATGGAATTTTTTAAAAAAAAAATCACTGTCTACCATTATTTTCAACAAGAAGAAATTCAGATTATCTTAGAGCATCTCCAGCGGTGCTCAGTATGTGACCCTGCGAAAATACATTTCACATCCAAGTTTAATTACGTACTCTTTTGCAACCCCTACCCATAAAACTGAAACTGGGACAGCAAATAGGTGGGGGACTACTAATAGCAAACCACCTGGACTAATCATTACGATGAGCCTCAGTCAGAAACAGTGAGCTGCAGTTAGATCATATTTATTACACTCTTATCAGTGACAATGAATTGATGGAAAAAGACGAGTTGATTTTGTAAAAATTAAGTTTCAATTTATTGATTTAATCCCTAAACGCCAATCACACTTGGCTTTTTTTCAAGTTTTTAAATGGCTCTAAAATTTTGAGATTTTGATTAGTTTTTTTTTCCTTTAAAAAAAAAAAAGGGTGGTGAGTGAGTGTAACTTTTCAAGATCTTTCGTGTGATGTGATGTCCAAGAAAATAAAAATTATTTTGAATTACTTTTGAAATTTTTTAAATTCACACCTTTTTTGGTTAAATTCACACCCTTTCTTCGTGTCGTGGTCGTGGTCAAGAAACGCGTAAACGCGGCAGACCTGCAGGCTCTAAGAACAAGACAAGCACGACCAGGGTGTGAATTTAACCAAAAAAGGTGTGAATTTAAAATTTTCCTTACTTTTTGTTAAAAAAGAGTCGTCAGCCAAATTCACACGTGTAAATTTGGCTGCCCAAACTGCCCATTTTGTTTTTGTAAAATATATTTTTTGGTCAGAAAATTCTTTCCAAAAAGAAAAGTGGGGGGGAGGAGTAAAGTGAAAAAATAAATTAAAAAAGGAGGGAAAGGGCAAAAAAAAAAGCGCGGAATTATGGCACAATTATGAGGGGTTGGTCCCCCCCCCCCCCCCCCTCGTCCTAACACTTCTCCCCCAGACCCTAATTATGTGAATCTTTATTTTCACATGGTCCCAAAGTATCCAATGAAAAAAATCCACCCTCAAAAATTGGTGGGGGATTAGGGTGGACCTTTCCCTTTGGCAATTTTTTTTTCTTTTGCAATTCTGTGAGAATTTACATTGGAAAAACGTATATCTCCAAATTTTCCAGTTTTATTTTATTTTATTGACTAAGTGGCAAAATTTCAGGGGGAAAAAAAAACCTAAAAAACAAGCTTAAAAATCAAAATAAAATTGTAATCCTCTTGCAACCTGCTGGTTGGTTTTCCAGTAAATGGCAACATGTATCCTCAAATCCCCAAATTCCATTGAAGTTGCACTAATTTTACAAAAACCTCCAAGCTTTCCCAAAAATATATGTCGTCACAATTCAAAAAATTGCAAAAAAAAGGAAACACGTTTCAACATGGCAGCAGGGTTCAAGGTTTTTTTTCAATTTTTTTTAGCTTGGAAAATTTGGCGTAAAATCCAAATGTTTTTTCAAGTTACACTATATATAAAATTTTGGCTAATCTGTTTTTGTCACCAATTGGCAAAATTTTGCCAAAAAGAAAAACAATGGCAGGGTTTACGTATTCCTCAAATATGTGATGTAGGTGGTTTTGCCATCTGTCACAAGAGAACTTAGCTTAATTTGGCAACAAATAATAGTGGGAAGTAGAAGGTGTTTGGACCCCTAATAAGAAATTAAAACTAGTTTCTTGTTGGAAATTTCTATTATGGTCTCTAACGAAAGACCCTTTGAGGGTGGGGGGGGGGGGTGTAACAGCTCTTTTTCAGATTTTGTAGCAATTTTGCTGGGACTTAGGGCAATGTTTTTTAATTTTTTTCCAATTTTGTCATGTAGCTAAGGTGGCGATAATTTCAGAAATGATTTAGCCAGATTTGGCGATTACTGAATGTAATATTTTTTTATAGCATGCTTCTATATATTTGGAAACCTATTAGATTTTAGTGTAGCCCTTGGTAAATACTAATACGTATTTTCTAGTTTTTGGTCAAAATTTGGCAACTTAAAAACCCAAAAAATACCTAAATTTTTCCATTTGATGATTTTTCACCCCAAAAAAACTAATCAAAAGGGATTAAGGGGATCACCATTGGCTTGACCTAGATGCCAAGGGATCTACATTATTTAGCAATGTACATCAACAATTTGATGTGACTATCATGCTCTAACATCTACCAACACATGTGGACATTCTCACCAAAATTGCTTCCATTGGCTTGCTTGGCAAGCAATGTGGAGATCATATGTAAACGGGCAATTGAAACACAACGTGTTTTAGACGAACGATTCACCATCATCTTGGGATTGTTGGATGAAAGTTATTTCCATTCTATCCAATTGTCACTTGGCGAAGTGTTCCACAAGGGCCCATCTAGATCATGCCATTCAATTAGGAAATTCACATCTTGCATGTTGGGTTGGACTAAACGTCAAGAGGAAGGCCACCCGCTTGGCTTTAGCGCAAAACTAAATTGCAAGGTGAAAGAGGTGCTTTGACCATATCAACAACACGAAAACAAGGATGTAGGTTTGGATTGTTTGAAGTGACATCAAATCAATGAACAACCTTTGCAAAGAAGTTTGAAAATTATAATAGGTTAGTTCACATACCCATAATTCCAATTTTACTACTCCACTTATATTTTTGTACGTTCATAGTTCTACCATTCAAATTTTGTTGAAATCGATTTTTTCCTTACAACATGTTGTGTGCATAACTATAACATCACCAACAATCTTCCACAGCCACATTGCCCATTTTCCTATGATCCAAACTTAGGGACTAGCATCAACCTTCCCACAATTATTTTAGTCACTACAAGCAACACCTTAATTGACATTCCAAGCAATCCAAGAATTGAATCTTGTAACACCAACATGGAATGGTACATTCATTTAGAATCTTCACCCTCATGCTACCTTGTCACCAAATTCACAATGACCAACAAAAAGGAAGAACATTATGTTGTGCGGTGCATTTGTTCAATGACCATTGCTTGACAACAACTAGCACCAAATTCTCATCAATGTTTAGGTTGTTGAGACCGATAATGTTCTGCCTTAGTTTTGATGCATTGAAGTTGATTAAAAGTAATGACAAAGATAATTTGTGTTTGACTTAAACCTAGAAAGATAAGGTGAAATTTTCAAAGAGGGAAATATTTTGAATCTTACTTGGAAGTTGGCAAAAGTTGTTTTTGTAAAGAAGTTAGGCCCCACACACGAACATTTTGTATCAACAATATCTACCTATTATAGTTTGAAAGAAAAAATTGAGCTTCAATCTAAAAGTGACATGCATGAAGTATTTCATTTTTCACATTTGGATTTTGATTGCACACACAATTTTTTGACATGAAGAACCCATTTATCAATGTAAGACGGATAATGGGATTCTCACAAAGAATGAAGCTAAAAGTGACAAGGAATTGTGACCTAAACGATGTTCAACATTTTTTGTGGATGAGTACAAATGAAAGTAAGAACCCTAAGTGAAATGTGTGGTAATTGATGCCAAAGTTGTTGTGTTTCAAGGATGCCAAAAGTCCAATTTCTTGTTTTTTGTTTTTGGTTTTTATTTTGTTGTTTTGCAAGTTATTGTGTTTAATGTTGTTTTTCAATGGAGCAGCTTCGGTGAATTGGTTTCGGTGATCGAACAAAATCCTTATTATTCAATTGAAATTTTTTATGGGGAGTGTGAGTCATGATTCTTAGAAATGACTGGTGATGAGTTTTCAAGGGAGTGGAAGGATGTGGATGAAGAAAAACTACATGAAGTTAGTTGAGGAGGAGGAAGGCATGCAACTTTTTTTTTGGGAGTGTGGTAGAAGCTAAATTTCAATTCTTCTAATTATGAAGTGTGGAGTTTGTTTGGATTTTGATAGTAATCAATTGGGGATGGATGTCCTTCTAGATTTCTTTTTCTCTTGACTTTTCGTATGTTTTTTCATTGTGCCATGAATGTCATGAAGGGAGTAGGAGGTATAGAATTTGTATTTTTAGGGACCTAATCAAGGGAAGTGATGATAGAATTTAACGATTTCAAGAACAGTTGTGGTTACAGTCATCATCTGTGTTAGGTTTTGGGGGGAAATTGAAGGTCAATGTGTAATGTGGTTTATTTTAAAAGAGAGTATTTGTGACATAATGGGAACTTTAACGATTTTGGAACAAGAGGAAATGGTGAGGTTTAAATGGTCACAACTACCTGCTCTATTATTAGTATGTCCAACCTCTGAATGGAACTACATGATGTTGTTAAGGTAACAATTGTGGGGTTTTTGTTGTTGAATGAAGAGCTACCACATTCATGAACAACCATTTGGTTCCTTGAGAAGGAGGTCCATAGAGTTAAAATTATAAAGTTTGTTGGGCTAAAAGAATTTTTGGATTAATAATAATATTTGTTGTAACCTCTCTGCGCCTCCTTGGATATTTCTAGTAAACCTTGTTGAACTTACATTCAAAATGATAGACATTACCATCTCAAAATCGTCTCCCCTTCTTTTTTGGTTATAGAATCACATATGGTGGAAATGAATGCAAGTTGACACAAAAAGTCAGAAATGAAGACAATGGATTCGTGGAGGATGTTCTAACTCTAGACACAATGACCTTGGCATTTGTGGATGTTGTAAAAGCAAAGGCATTGGCCGATCAATGCAACTTCAAGTGGTTAGAGACAAGAACTGGAAATGTGCAACCTTTGCTACCTTGGCTTATGTTGAAGGTACTTGGGGTCAATAATTTGAAAATTTTTCACTAGCACCACCCTAGTTTCTCGGCCTAAAACCAAAAGTAAAAAAATGCTTATGGCAAGGTACAATGGGTTATTCATATTTTCAAACTTTTCTAGAGCACTTGCACATTGCCTAAAATCATTATTGAGACAAATAGTTATGCTTCAAAAATTATCTCAAGAAAATCAACGACTTGGGGGGGGGGGGTGACAATGGAAGCTAGTGGAAATGACTGAATTGAAATTTTACCCGGGTTTGTGTTTGTTGATGGGGATGAAGAGTATGCCTCATAAATTTGTGTGTTCTATTTTTAGACGCACAAAGTGCACCAAATAAAGGTAGTGTTGACACACAAAATAATAAATATGTGCACAATGTGTGTCCCAGGGAGCAGCAGCGCGACAGAAAGTGCATGTCATACCACTGCATGTATTCTTTGGGCTTTGGGAACATTTTTATACTTTTAGGCGCACCAAGAGGGCCACAACAATGAATGTGAGTATGTAGAGGTCTTAGACCAAAGGCAGACCGGTTCGTGCTATCCCCATGTTTAAATCAATTAAGCGCACTAGGCCATTCCAACGCAACCATGTGCTAGAGTTTGGTCTCGAGATTGTTGAGCTTGAAAAGAAAGGCAATACGCCGATTGTGATGGGCGTGTGTTGCATGTTTTGTGCGTATCACGGCTGGGATGTCGAGCTGACGAGTTGCAAATACATGTTGATTGACAATTTTTATATTTCGAAAGCACCATTCATTAAGTAACACTATATGTCACACCTAAAGCAACATGTCAAGACATGGGAGGAGTACAATGAACTTTCTGTTGACAACAAGAAGGTGTACTTCGACGACAAGGTCAAGCGCGCAAACACAATGCACATGTACATTGTGCTAACTAGGAGGCCATCCGTTTTACTATATCATTGCTAATTGTCGATGTCATCATCAAAGAGCTATTCTACCCTGATGACAATCAAATCTTAGCTGGCATTGATGAGGTCGATGATGAGGACGAGGAAGACCACCACATGAACATGGAGTGGATTCATAAGAAAGCAGAGAAAAAGATTGCTTTGAAGCACAACGCGATGAAGCTTTTCAAGCTTGATGAGGACAATGAGATGTACATGATTGACATGGGATGAACAACACATGCTTTTTCTTAGTGATTGATTATGTCAGGTGTGGCATGTCATTTCGACATACTCCTGTTGCGATCTGTCAGGCCAAAGACCCCCTTAAAGTGCAAAAATTGGGTAGCGTCAACAATCATAATGTTGGCCAATATGGTTGCAATCTAGTTGCCACCAACTTGAACAAGATCGTAGATCGATTGCTACACCCATCGGTCTGGGCATTTTCAATTACCAGGGGATGGTAGCACACATAGTAACAACTCGTTCTTTGTCATATGCATATGCATCAACGGCATCTTGTCCAATTTGCACCTAGTCGCTATCCAAATGTTCGAACGACACATTGCCAAGAACATTTTCAACCTAATAGTTCGCTTCTTGGATGCGCTAAGGAGTGCAACAACAATTTGGCATGCTAGATTCATGTCCATGTTGACTAAAGGTGAGAACATAATGACTGGATGCCATCATGGAGTCATGACTCGCCTCGAGCAAGCCGTCAAGTTCCCAGTGCTGTGCATCTGGTGCATGCCACATCAGATTGACATTGTCATCAGAAATGCGGCTGCCCTGCCTCAAGATGGGCAGTGCATTGAGGTCATCTACAAGTGGTGTGTGCACTAGTGTCACACAAAGAAGTTCATAATGGATATGAATGGTGAGATGTGCCCAAAAAGATGAATCAATGGGCTCACTTCGACAACATGTTCAAATTCTGCATCTTGCGTCAACATAAAATTGTCAAGCACACGGATGTGCATGTGCACTTCAAGTCACCGTCGACCAAGTGGTCGATGATCACGTCGTTATCGCACTAGCAATCAATGAGATCAACAAGACTCTCATCCAATTACAAATCCGATCACTCATCATTGTTTAGTAAAAGATCAAGATCGGGCTCTTCAATGACCTGTCAATCAATATGTTCAAAGTCAAGGGCATCATCGAGATTGATGACGATGAAGAGGACATTGAAAACAAGTTTTATGTCGATGGAAATTGGTGCATTAAGCACCAATACATCATTGAACATGTTAAATATCAAGGGTGGTTCAGCCAGGAGTCTGATGCATGCGGGCTTCGACGAGGACAACCAAAAGGATGTGGTGTTGTAGATTTCCTAGTTTGCTCTATTCATTGTCGTTGGATGTGACTGCGTCGAGGCTAAGCAAGATGGCAACAATAATGCAAACAAATTTGACGTACTACCTGTTGTGCCGCATGAGCTCATTAAGGTGGTGCCGTGACACTTCATCTTGGAATTGGTAAACATCTATCGACCCCGTCTTGATTGCTTCTAGTCCGAAAAAGAGATTGACGAAATCAAGGCTGAGCAGTGAAACTTGACTAGGCGGTACAATAATGACCATCACATTAAGCAAATCATCGACTTGTACAAGCACATAGTGTCTTTCAATGAAGCATGGGACAAGATCGGCGTCCCTTTCAATCGGTTGCGCTAATTCTACGATGGGTTGGCGATGGCGTTCCTAAACACGATGTCGGTCGAATCAGATTTCTCCATTTTGAAATGGGAAAAGGACAACAATCGCTCCTCCATGACCAATTTGACGTTAAAGGGAATATTCCAATGTAAGCATATGAATTAGATTTGAATCTTGTAAACGTTGAACGCCACCCATCCATGCATTACAACAATAAACAACACTTTCTTACCCCAAGGGTGTCGGAATCATAAAGATCCATGGACGCACAACTTTGATTGAGGTGGTGCGCATAAATTAGCTTATTTTGTTTGATTTGTGCGAATGCACAAATTTATGAGGCTTAATGAAGAGGCTCCCCAAAATTTGTGCATGTTGGTTTAGGGGTGAAGATTTTTTAAACTATAATTTTATTTCATCCATCATGCCTTGTGATAGGTTTTTGGAGCTCAATAGGTGTTTGCACGTTGTAAACCCGAGTTGGTGGCAACTATAGCGCAAATGTATTGGCCAACATTATGATTATTGATGCCACCTAACTTTTGCACTTTAATGCAGTCCTTGGCATGACGGATCACAACAACAGTCTGTTGAAATGACATGCCACACCCGACATAGTTGATTGCCAAAAAGAAGTGCATGTTGTTTGGGATGTCTCATTGCCTTCATCGAGCTTGAAGACCTTCATCGTGTTGTGCTTCAAAGTAATCTTCTTTTCTATTTTCTTGCGTATGCGCTCCATGTTCATGTGGTGGTCCTCTTCGTCTTTGTCGTCAACTTCATCAATGCCAACCAAGATTTGATCGTCGTCGTGATTGAATAGCTCCTTGATGATGACGTCAATGATTGGCAACAAGATAGTGAAGTTGATGGCCTCCTAGTTGGTGTCGATGCACATGTGCATTGTGTTTGCGCACTCGACCTTACCGTCGAAATACACCTTCTTATTCTTGTCGTCAACAAAAAGCTCATTGTACTCGCCCCATGTTTCGGCATGTTGCTTTAGATGCAACAAATAATGCTACTTGATGAATGACGTTTTGAAGATATTAATATTGTCAGTCGGCTTGTGTTTGCAACTTGTTGGTTCAACATCTTGACCATGTTACATGCAAAATAGGCAACGCACACCCGTCACGATTGGGCATATTGCTTTTCTCTTCGAGTTCAACAATCTCAAAGCCAAACTCTAGTGCATGCTTGTGTTGGAACAATGTAGTGTGCTTGGTCGACTTAGACATGGCAATAGCACGAGCCAGTTTACCTTTGGTCTGAGACTTCTACGTATTCACATTCACTCCTATGGCCTTCTTGGTGTGCTTGGAAGTACAAAATGTTCCGAAAGCTCAAAAAATACATGCAATGGCGCGACACACACTTCCTACCGCCTAGGACACAAATTGTGCGCATATGTTTTATTTTGTGCATCGACGTTGCTCTTATTTGGTGCACTTTGTGCGTCTAAAAATAGAACACACAAATTTATGAGGCTTGGACTAGTCCCACCCCATTATGACAAAATTAGGAAGGTTAGATGGCTAGTGGACACAATGAGTGAAAAATGTAAAAGATTGTACAACGTAGGGAAATTTCTAATAATGGATGAAATGATGATTCGTTACAAGTGCAATTTGCCGAATAAGGCAATATTTGCCAAGTAAACCAACAAAATGGGATGTGAAGGTTTGGTGTTTGGCTGGTGCCAAAACCAAGTGGGTTTGGGCTTTTGCAACCAAGAGGTGGCATCAGATTTTGTTTTCCTATTAGACACAAGTGTTACGAATGGATGGCTATTACATCCCAAAGTTAGCTAGAAACTTGGAGCCACCCCATTGGAACACTAAGAATTTCTTTTGCTTATGGGGAAAACTTTGGCTCTCACCAAGGTGAATACGGTTCCTGGCTTGTCAAGAATTGCACCTTCTACCATTCACACAGTGACACATGAGGACAAGAAACATATTTACATGGTATGCAAGAGAAGAAGACCATATACAATATGTTTGCAATGTGGAGTGCACCTATGTATTTGGTTCTTGTTTTGTAGTAGCCCATAAGACAAGGAGATTAAACCAGGAAAAAATAAATAGTACATACTAAATAATGTTTTTTTTGGGGTTGACTGTTTTGTTGTAGCCAAAGTGGCAATGATCCCAAAGAGGATTTAGCCAAAATTCACTATGAATAAAACCTTTTTTTTCTGGTGGATACCCATTTAAAAATTTTCTTTTGTGGATATTCACCAATTTTTTTCTTTTTGTAGATACTCTCCAAATTTTCCAGTTTTTTCCACCCTAAGTGCTTAGGAAACTTTTTTAAAAAAATAATGATTGATGAATTTGTACTCCATAGTTGTGCTATAGCCAGATTTGGCGAAATCTTCTAGGGAATCTCACCACTTTTTTTACCAATGTTTCTAAAAGTGGTGAAATTTTCTCACTAATCGACAAAAAATTTCCAAAAAACTTGTACGTTTAACAAATTTAAATTAAAAAATGAAATCAAAATAAAATGAAACAAATGTGACCATGTTTACTGATTTTTGGACATTTGTCACCACTTTTTCAACCTCACAAAACCGAAAAAAAAACCTTGTGTTTTACATGTGGATATGGATGGTAGCCACTTTAGCTCCAATTAAAAAATGGTAGGTAGGGAAGGGGGAATGGGGAAGGAAAAAAAAGTGGATGGGGGGATGGGGTAACGTGAGAAAAAAATGGTAGGTAGGTAGGCGAGGGGGAGTGGGGGAAGAAAAAACAAATGGGGGTGGGGGATAAAAGAAATTATGGAGTTTGGCAACATCACATATTGGGGGCAAGAAAAGTTCTCCTGCCATCTGGGTATTTTCAAACAAGTTAAGTAATGAGCATAGTTTGCTTCTCATATTTCTGTTCACCCTCTCCCCTATGGTTGAATATTTTTCTTCCAAAACATTTTGTCATTCCCTTCTTTTGATATCAAACAATAGTGTGTTGATAACTTGGATAGGTGTTATGCATTTCATTAAAAAACTCGCTTTAGAATTTGGCCTTTAGAGTATATTGCGATAGGGTGTTTGCAGATCCACATGTTCAAGGAACCCCCCTTTCCAGGGGCTACACAGCCCATGGAACATCAGTTGTCAAAAGCTTAAAGATGAACTAAGGAATTTTTTTTGCATTAGCATTTTTTTCTAATGAACTCATTATGAAACACTTGAAAAAAAATTCCACTAAGATTTTCATCATAGTCATTACCATCAACATCATCTAACACAGGATTTCTATGAATGAAATACAATCGTAGGTAGAAAAGACTTGGGAAGTTAAGAAAGAGTGCACATCCCTTCTAGTGAAGATGAATATACATTGGAAAAGACTGACAATTTTACATTGTTGTGCAGTAGCATGGGTAAGTTGGTGGGATTATATTTGAATTCATAAACATCATACCCACCCACCCCTTACCTACATATTTGATGTAAACCTACCCGATTATATTTGCAAGAGAACACCAAAAGATTAAAAAAAAAAGAGAAATGTCGGTCCAAAATTGTGGCCATCTACGAAATAGTACTACCTTTCTAACTAGTACCTTGGTGCAACTATGCAAGGAGAACAATCATGACTAAAACTGCCATACCACACTGCCAGGAGTGGGTCCACAAATTGTGAAAGTGGAGAGAGAGGTAATGAACATATCCATCTGAAGTGAGAATGAGAGGTGAGTGTGCAAGGGGTGGAAGTTGAGAAACACCTAACTAAGCCATCTGAACAAGAGATAGTGGGGAGGTGATTTTGCAAAGGGTGAAAGTTGAGAGGTAGCAAACCCATCGGAAGTGACCATGGGAGTCAGGTTTGCAAGGAACCCAAAGTTGTGAGGTACTTAAACCACCTTGTGAGACTGGAATTGAGTCCAAGGGATGGAAGTTAAGAGGTAGTGAAACCAGCTTGTGAAATTGGAAGTGGATCTGAAACAGTGTGGAAGTAAAGAGGTAACCAACCTATGGGGTGAAAATTGACAATGAGCCCTACTAAACGACCTGGTCAAATTGGATGTGTGTCTGAAAAGGGCTGGAACTAAAGCCATAGCCAAACCAATCAGAAGCGAGCATGAGAGGTGGGTCAGCAAGGGGTGCAATTTTTTAAGAGGTAGCCAAAATTTACCAAAACAATTTCAATATCCCCAATTGGATACACAAAGGAAACAAAAGCAATCCTAACTGTTCCTATTGGGGGGGGGTGGGGTGGGGATTTAGACGGTCGCGATGTGACCATGGTTGGGCAGTTGGACTCCAGCAGTAGAAACTACCGACGGTCTCGTGTGGTCGGAGAACCAACTGCGAACGGTCTGCGAGCCACCGTCCTCGTTCTCGCCCGACAGATCTTCCAACGAGACTTGGTTGGTTTCAGGCACCAGAAAGGTGCAAAAGAAGCCCAGGCAACTGACGGTCGCCAGACAGAAGAGCGAAAATCGGAGCCCTATTCCCCTGGGATAGCCGGCATCGTCTCGACTCCTATGCGAGCTCTCCGCAGCGTAACCGAACCCGAAAGCTCCAATGATGGCACCGGCTTTGCCTGCCGCAGCGGATATCCCGTGGCAAGTCGCCCTTAGCCTGGCGGGGAAAAGCTCAGCGGGCACGATGAAGGTGGTGCTATTAGGCCCGAAGTTGCAAAAGAAGAAGAAAAGGGCGTACAGTACAACAAACAAAACCTTGCTGCGGTGATGGACCTTTCCGCTTGCATCGTAAGACACAAAATGGTTGTAAGGGATAGCAAGGGCCAGCATGAAGACGGTCATGAAGAAGAATCCCTGGAGTTGGATCTTGAATCTCCCAATCCTGTCGATGAGGGCAACCGTCACCCAATAGCCCGGAACCGTCGCGAACAGCGCCACCAGTGTCTGCGTGCGTGCGATCTTGAAAACCTCTTCGATTGCAGTCATGTCCTTGGCCGCCGGTATCCATCCAATTGCGGCGTACACATCTTTCTGAAACAGCGTCTGGCTGTAAAACGCAATGTCAAGACAGAACCAACATGAGGTGGTGCCCAAGAGTTGGAAACCGTGCCTGCGTACAAACTCCCGTGAGAACAGCGTGTACCGCGCCTGTTCCTTCATACTCCCGGGTTCAAGGACTTCGTTTCCCTGTGCTGCAGACTCGACGTCCAGCACCGTGTTCATATCGATCACAGCTTGTTTGGTATTCCCGGCGACCAGAGCCGTGTATCGCGCCGTCTCCGGCATCTTCAAACGGTAGTAGAACGTAAGCGCAGCCGGGACTGCACCCATACTGAGGATGATGCGCCAGATGAAGTCGGCCGCAGGAGACGCGTAAGGAGCCGGAGCCGGATAGAAATGGTTGAAGATCGCCGACACCGTGACGCCCACTATCCCCGCGAAGAGGATCCCGAATCCTTGCATGGCGAAGACGGCAGCGATGAACGCCCCGCGCGTTCTGGTGTTTGAATACTCTGACATGATAGTTGCCGAGAGTGGGTAGTCGCCGCCGATTCCGAAACCCAACCAAAATCTGAAGAAACAGAGAGTCGTAATCACAGCGGTTGCGCTGCGGCCGAACGAGAGCCCGGACCCAATCGCGGAGATGACCATCAGGAGCAGCGTGACGCCATAGACTTTCTTGCGGCCCAGCTTGTCGCCGAGCCAGCCGAAGAAGAGCTGTCCGACCAGTGTCCCGCACAATGCCACCCCAATCACAGCTGCATTGACGTTGGCAGGCAAGGTTCCGGGCGTTGTGCCGTCGAGTTTGGTGTAGTAGAGGCGGCCGAGGAGCTTGGTGACGAGAGGGATGGAGAAAAGATCGTAAGCGTCAGTGAAGAAACCCATTCCCGCTATGATAATCGCCGTGAAATGGTACCATTGCGTCTTGGCCTTATCTAAGGCTGTCAACACCGGCAACGCCATGGCTAGCTAGCCGCCCGCTTTGCAAATTCTGATTCTTTCACTGCAAATAACAACAACAGTCGCTAAGAATATTGTACAAAAACCGCAGAAAAGAACACAAAAAAAACAGTCTTGAAAATCATGCAAACGCTAGTTCCAATGCTCATTATCATCAGCACAAAATGTGAGAGGAGCCTCTCTCTCTCTCTCTCTCTCTCTCTCTCTCTCTCTGTGTCTGTCTGTGCAGCGCCTCAACCTTCACTTAACCACATGAGACGCATTGCAGCAGCAACTTCAAAGGGTCCAGTTTACTTGGAAAAAGTACCTTACAAGAAGACCCAGTAGACTGCAGAGAAACTCCCCTCAAATCCCCACAACAAACAATCTCAAGCAGAGAAACTCCCCTCGAAAAATCCCCACAACAAACAAACAAACAATCTCAAGCCGAGACAGGCATTGTTGCTGGGCAGATTGAAGATCGTGACCACAAAGGATAGAAGGGAAAGCAGAAGAAGAAAGAGGGAACAGCCACACCCAAACACGTCACTGAAAGAAAAGAACTGAAAGAAACAAGAGAGACCGAGAGAAGAGATGTGTGTGTCTGAAAGAACCAGGGGAGGGAGCTCCTCATAAATGGGGAGGAAACCTGGAGCAACCACAGGTGGGGCGGAAACGGCGAAGGTGCTGGTTGCTTGGTGAAGAACAAAGGCATTTCAGTTCAATAAATGGCAACCCCAGCTTCCAGGCAACCAGAGAGAAAGAGACATTTACCGATCACGCGCCGCATAGTTCGCGAAGCTCCCAGGCAGGGCACAATTTAGCGTCGCTGCCTCGCCGACAATGACCACAAGCTTTAATGGATGGATGGGATGATTGATGGCTGTTTTTTCCATTCGTCGTTTTATACGTCGTTGTCGGAGAAGATTATTGTGCGGCCACGGAATTCAACGACTATGGATGGATGGATGGATGGACGGATGGATTATTCATGCTCTTGAGCGGCCCCTCATCAGGCTTTGTAGTACCTGGTGGGCCATCGGTCATCCTGATCGACTTCTCGCCAGCGTTTAAAAATAAATTAAAAATCAATTTTGTGATGTAGCCACCACAGTGGCAATGATCCACATGACGATTTACTAAAATTTGGCTACAAACTGAATTCGAAATTAATTTTTTTGAAACTTCTTCTTTCTATAGTTTTGGTGAACCTCCTTGAACAATGTATAGAAATCTGGCAAATTTTTTCTAAAATTTTGGTCGAATTCTGGCTATTCAAAGTCTTACAAAAGTTGATGATTTTAGCACTTTCAAATTCTAATCTAGCTTTTTGGCTATATGTAGCCAACATGTTTTGTGTACCGATCTGATCTTCTCATCGCCTATGCGTGAACACACAACTGGTTCACACAGTTCAAGTGATCTACAGCTATTCTTTTATTGCCAATTTGTCTTTTTCTTGCCACAATGTAATGGAAACCCACCCTTGAGTTTCAAATTTATGATGTAGCCAAACTAGAAATCGTCCGCAAAAACATTTAGCCAAATTTGGGCTATAGACCAGCTAAGAAAGTAATTAAAAAAAGGATCCTTCATATTCTTGGCTACATGCTAGAACCCAACAGAAAAATCTGGAAAAAAAAATTAAAGAAAAGAAAAAGAAAAGTGGAAATATGGCAACGAGAAAACTAAAAAAGAAATGTTTTCAGCCATTTAAATTTTTTTTAAAATTAAAATAATTTTTAAAAAAAAACAACTAGATAAATTTAGCCAGGAAAATTAAACACTTGTGATTACCCAAGGCCAGGCCAAGAAATAATCTTAAGCTTCGTGTACTTACCCCTCTTCTTGCTCCTACCCTTTAGATCATAGGGTGGCTCAGAAGCGTGTACCCTACCCTCTTGACTCCTGCCCAAATTCGCTTATCTTTGTTGACAAGAAAAATGAGTGCAGTTTTGATCATTACTAATTGGGTGTGATACCAAGGAGATACTCTTTGGGGGGGATATGCTCTTTGGAACTCCATGGATTCTGCTACTTGGAGAAATTACAAAGGTGAAATGTTTTCTAAAAGGTGAAAAAGGTGCAATGCAAGGTTCAATTTGCTTCAAATTGGTCCCTGGGCTTTTGTTTAAAATGGCCTTTAAAAGTAAGCATGCTACATTTCTATGAGATGAATAGTTGTGAAAGGATGTTGTTGGTTTTCATTTTCATTTAAGGGTTAGTTTTATTAGTAGGGCAACTTAGTAACTTTTAATAGGTTTACATTTTATTGTCATTTGTGATGGAAATGATGTTAATTAGTTTAGCAAAGTTTTTTTAAATAGTGGGTAAAAAGTTGATTTATTAGTTTTAATTAATTTTATAAAAAACTAGTGATTAACTAGTTGTCATTTAAATAGGTGTTAATGTACAGCAAAGGTATATTATGGTAGGTAAATAAGTGGACAAATAAATAAGATAAATAGATGGATAAATAGTTATACCTACCTATCCACCCACCTACCTATATTTACATACCTACAAATGTAAGTAGCTAGGTATGTACATATGTACATAAGTGAATAGTTCAGAAAGTAGATATGCAATTAAGTAGGTAGGTTAAATAGGTACGTAGCTGGTTAAGTCAAGTGGGCGGATAACTTAAGTAAATAAGTAAATACATATGTAATTGATATGTAGGTATGTAAATAGGTAGATTAATTGGGTTGGTAGGTATGGGAAGGTGTGTAGGTAGTTAACTAAGTGGGTAGTTGGTTAATTAAATAAGGCAAATTGAATTTTAAAATATAAAACTAAATTTGCATCATCCATTTTGAATGGTTTTAAATTTGTTGCATGTGGTATAATTTAAAGAATTCATGTGGCATATTATTTAACTGGTGGAAAATATATATAGGTAGGTAAACAAGGTAGGTAGGTGGGTATCTAAACCTAGGCTAAATAGGTAGGATTTTTTAAGGAAGACTTTACTTTATTTTGGATACAAGTTTTAGGGTCAAGCATTTTTTATTGGTTTATCCCAATGGCATTTGCTTTCAAAAGTTTAAAATGCACATTTATTTGTATAATTTATAATTTGAAAACAAGGACAAAAAATATGGAATACATTTTTTATTCATAAAATAATTTTATTGCATATTTTTTGCTTTCTTTTTCACTTGGGATTTTCATGATTATTGAGCAAAATGTCACTTGGGATGAATCAATAAAAAAATCTTGATTTCAAATGCTAAACTTAAAATAAAATAAGAATATCTACCAATTATCTACTTAACTCAATTACATATTCACCTAAATATTGATTTTTGATATATTTTAACCAAAATTCAAATAACATGTCATATAAAAAAATTATTGTGTCATGAGTCCTGATGCATTAGTGCTTGTGATTATAGATTGTGTGGGATTAAACTTGTGCAACTAATGAAATTTTAGTTGTAAATATTGGTAGTGACAATTTTATAGTTGTAAGATGATGTTTTTTTTCCCCCTAGTGGATGCAAGGTAAGAAGGGGGCAATACCTTTGGAACCCCATTGATTATCTCCAGGACCACAAGTACTAGGAGAGGATGCAATTGGAGGCACACCTAACCATTACTTTCATTCCTTTCCCACAACAGACCAAGTCAACAGTGGAGGTAGTACCTCCATCAGGACTACCCACTAATTGTGAAGACCAAACAATCATGGAATAGGTGGTAATGAGAGAGATGGTGTTACCATTAACCCCGGTTGAAGGCCATGTTGGTGGTAGAATGGGGGAAGGCCATGTTGAACACCATCAAGGCAATTGTTCCTTGGGTGGGAGTCCTCACGGTTGGACAAGAGGTAGCTGCCCTTTAGAAGTCATCTAATAGCTTTCTCAGGATGCTAAAGCAACCGATATGATAACTTGTTATTGAAGCACCCAATGCTCAAACTCGAGGCAGTAGTGTGTCAAAGGCAAAAATTTGGGCATTGAAAGCAATGATTGAGTGAGATCAAGGGACATTTGGAGGAGGTTTTGAGGATGACATTCTTACCTTATAAGGCGGATGAGGCCTTGTACAAAAACACCATTGTCACCTACCGGCAAGCCTACCCCAGTTTTAAGCTTGGGATATTGCTACCATTTCCAGACTCAAGCGTATCAGCAAGCTCAAAGGATAGTGAGTAGGAAGAGTAAAGTGCAATCTTTTTCATGAGCAAAACAGACACAATAAC
Organism: Sphagnum tenellum; assembly: GCA_963921925.1. Lineage (NCBI taxonomy): Eukaryota > Viridiplantae > Streptophyta > Sphagnopsida > Sphagnales > Sphagnaceae > Sphagnum > Sphagnum tenellum. The sequence goes on along the minus strand of OY998153.1, from coordinate 9,083,532 downwards.
AATGCATTATATGTTTTATATGTGCAAGAGGTTTGACCTTTTGGAGTATTATTGTTAGAGGGTTGAAATGGTTAAACATGGAAGGACCATGTGCATAATTGCACATCATCTCATCTTTTTGATGCAGATGGCCAAGTTTATTTGTCCCTAGCAGTGATCCTTGCCAACCTACAATGTATGTTGTGCGGGTAATCATTGAAAGCCATCACTATGTTGATTTGTGATTGATATTCTTGAAGCATACAGGATGTTTGAATCAACATTAAAGGAAATTAGTTGAAAAATGGTTATGCCTTTGGTGCACCAAGTAGACTTAAATATTTTTTTCTATGATTAGATAATAGGATTATCCTAAGTTTTTCCTTCATGATGATTCACACTGGCTAAGGATTCGGGGGATTGCACTTAAGTGATTAATGAGAACCTCACATTTACTTGTGGCTTATTAGTTTTCTCATTTTAGAACCAAGGTGTTCATTCATGGTGGATTTCAAAATAGGAATTTTTTACATTGTTATTTGACTTAAACAAACCTTGGTCCTAAGTAGGGGGGTGATTTAGGTATGATACACCAATTAGGGTGTTTCAATGTTATTTTGTGTGATTTGTGGACATTGATGTAAATGCCAATATGGTAGCACACAATAGATTAACTGTTCACAAGTGGTTTCGAATTTTCAAATTACAACTATTAGTTTTTTTCCAACAAATTTTGTTGTTATTAAACCAAAAAATTGCGAAAAATAAATTCTAATGTAAATTTGACTTATTTTTCTAATTCTTGAAAAAAAATCACCAAGATTTTAATATCACAAAAGTTTTTTAAAAACAAACCCTGGATTACAACCATTCAAGGGATTGCTTTAATTTAAAGGAATTAAAAAAAAAAGAAATTAAAAAAAGATGGTTTCCACGTTATTATGTAGAAAAAGTAAGAAAGGAAAAAGGAAAGTAAAACTAAGAAGCAAGTTTAAAGGAAGAGTAAGAATGGAAGAATGCTAAGTCTTCCAAAATAATTTCAAAGAGTGCTTCATTTTCACAGATAAAAAATTAAAAAAGTGCTGAATTGTACAAAAATTGTTTTGTTAAAACACTCAAGTCTCAATAGATCTTAAATGAGAGAAAGAATCAGCAAATGCCTCATTTCATATTTTTTTTAAAAGACTCACATAGCCGTCCAAGTGTAAAAGACAAGTATGAGAGATGTTCAAATGTATGAGAGATCCACAAATGTGAGCAGAGAGGTGTGTTGAGCAAGAGTCTTGGGAGCTTCGTCGTTTTGTGTTTTTGTTATCCCATCTGAAGAGAAAGTATGAAGTTTGCAAAAGAGATTTGATTTTTGGATTTTCTGGCAGTTTCGGATAGCTTGTCGTCAATAGTAAACTTGGTTTGTGGATTTTGCTATTACCGTAGTAGTCTCGCACCTATTTGCAGTCCCAATTTTAGTTTTATGGGTGGGGTTGCAAGAAAGTAAATAGCTAAAGTTCCATGTGAGAAATATTTTTGCAGGGTCACATATTCAGCTCCGCTGGGGGATGATCTTATGTTTCGACCATAGACGATGTCTGTCTCGCAGAACAATGTTTGTGTTCCTGCAATGCTCCCACATCTACCCTCCATGGCAACGTGTTCGTCGTGGTCGTCATCATTATTGTCGTCTTCTAGGTTTTCCAATGGCCGTGAATTGCCAGGAAGAAGCTCCTGGAAACTGAGGTCTAAACCTTCTGGGTGTTTTGTCGGGAGTTGTTTTCGGAATCTCGGAATTCTGGGTTTCCGTGAGGGATTTGGACTCGGAAGGAGAAGAAGGAGCGATGAAGCTTTTATCGGTGGGAGGAAGAGCAGAAGCTGCAGCTACAAAAAAGATTATGTGTTTTTCTTTAAAGCTGTAAGTTCGAATGCTGGTGAGGATGGAAATGATCTGCTGGAAATCTCTAGGAGAGGTTCAAACCCAACTAAGCTGCTCACATTGCCTACGATTTTGACTTTGTGCCGGGTGGCAGCCGTGCCTGCATTGCTTACAGGTATGAGCTTCTAATTCTCCTTCCACGGGTCGTCGTCTCGAACTTAAGGGAGGCCATTCTTCATGCAAACCAACCTGCCTGAGAGTAGTGATGATCTCAGAAATCAGCTTGGGAGGAGAAGAAGAAACTTCAATCCTCAGCCATGTTTCTTGATTCAAGTTTGTAGTTGTTTCATTGCATGCAGAATTTTAGGGTGTGGCGTGTAGGGTTAGTACGGGCTTCAGGTCTTTTGGGGGGGGGGGGGTACAACAGCAGATCCAACTGACAAGCTGTTAGCTATACCCCAAGTCAGGCCCCATGGCAAAGGACACTGCAAGGCTTTCACCTGCTCTCTAGTGGGCTTGAACCCAAGACCTTTGTGACACCAAACAGGGTTTAGGGTTTAGTGTTTACATACCACTGAGACATCATCATCCCTTGGGGTGAGCTTCAGGTTTCAAAGCAAACAATGAAATTAGGAACATATGTTCCTTTCAACCATGCAGTTGCTGCTGCGCTGCTTTACTCTCTTTAATCTATTGTGGAGTTCTCAGATTGCACACCAGATTGAGTTTAACCAGCCCTATGTGAACCCTGCCTGATTCATACAACTTCCATGGAAAGAACCTTTAGCACTAGCCTGGCTAAACCTGGGCATTTGAAGTACTTGTGGACATTTTGGGAAGTGAATACAAATGTGGGTCTCTGGAGCAGTATTCTACTCGTCGGAAGAGTATGCAGCAGTAGCTGGAACCACAATTTTTGTAGCAGCAGCACTAACAGATTGGCTTGATGGTTATCTTGCCCGCAAGGTAATTTGCCTCTTCCCCCTAAAACGTGCACAATTTTTTTCTTTTGTATCATGCACCAAAGTGAGCCAAGTTTCAGAATTTTTTTGCTCATTGAGTTGTTACCAGTAATTAGTACAACATTGAAAATAGTGGTCTTTTGGTCCACAGATGGGTGTCATTTCTGAATTTGGAGCTTTTCTGGATCCTGTTGCTGACAAGGTGAGTGCTGGGTGCGTGGACCAAACTATTTGTGGTTTAGGGGCCTTGCTAACCAGACAACAGGATCTCTGGTGCAAAACAATCCATATCCATTGATGGCTAGAGCTGACATAGTGACAGTGTTTCCATTCATAAACTCTAGAAAAACAATTGTTTGTAGATGCTTCATTTGCATGTGGTTCCAGCAGGAGGAATTATGCATGTGTGACTCCTGCAGTTAATGGTGGCAGCTGCACTGGTGCTGCTATGCACAAGGCCACTGGCAATGCCCTGGGCGAGGCTCCACCCGTGGATTCTTCCTCTTCCAGCCATAGCCATAATTGGACGCGAGGTGCCACTCCTAGAAAACCCACAAGTTTGTAGGAAACAGATATGGATGGATTTTTGTTAATTTGATATTTGTTGCACCCATCACCAAATTATATAGAAACCAAAGTTCCCATCATAGTTCTGCTACTATGCCTGTTTAAAACTGATGAGACTTCTGGGTGTTCTCCTTATGTGCCTAAGATTTTCAATTTGTGAGGGTTTAGTCCAACTGATGCGGGATTATTAAGAGGAGTCATGACAGATCACAATGTCAGCTTTACGGGAGTGGGCGGCATCACAGGGTGGCAATCTTCACAAGGTATTTGCTCTTCTTGCTGGCAACTTGTTCTTTTGTAGATTGAGCTGGCCAACATTGTGGCTGTGTCTACCTGTCACCTCCAGACTTGGAACAGAAAATTGGTATGTTGGTTAATTTCTCACATTGCCCTATGACTAATGCTGGGAGCTGATGAAGTCAGTGGGAATCTTCTGGTAACTAGTCACCACCAGATGCATTGCTATTGATGGTCACTGAACCTGCTATTGCTTGTTGCTATGGTTCATACCACTCTTTGTTATAGCTTGTTATATTTTGCATTCCATTTTGGATTTCTGTTCTCTAGTCACAGCATTTTTCTTGATTGGTTTGCTGTGATTCCTTTTTTAACATTCAACTATAATTTTTTTCCCCTAACCTTATCATCAGGTCATCTCATGATATCATAAGAACCCTGAAAGTTTCAAGTCTTATTAAGATATTTTCTGTACATTATATCCATACACTTTGTGAGTGACACGCATGAGGTTATGACTGCACTCATTCTTGTTGTCTTTGTTTTGGTTTTGCTGGTTTTGCTCAGAAACAAACACTTTCACTGATTGGTGGCTGCACAATATGGAGATTGACTTATGCTAATGAGTAATTTTTTGTGAAGGCTGTGGCAGTGAGTAGCCTGGGAAAGCTGAAAACGGCTTCACAGATGGTGGCAATTACACTGCTGCTGGCCACTCAAGATGGCAGGTAAACTCTATGTGACTTCAGAGAGGGATGGATAGTGAATTTGCCCAATTCTGCCCACTGAAGACTTTTGGCCTAGTAAGATAGGTCCAAAAGTCTTGTCTGACTATCATCAATCAAGTATCATAGTTCAAATTCTTGTCTCAAAGTTCTCCTCCTTTCTTTTTATTTTCTTTCTCCTTCTTTTTTTGGGTTTTTTCCCCATTTCTGGCCTTTTCCCTTTCTGTGTTCCTCTTTCTTCTTAGGTATGTTGTCTTCTTTTTCTCTTTTGGTTTTCATGGAGCTAGCCAAATAGTCATGACTGAGTTATCATAGGTGGTCAATGGCTCATGTGTTGCTGTTGAAGCTCATGGAACAAGTCTAGGACCATCACTGTCATTCAAACAGCTCCTCATTTCTGTCTGGTGGTCTTTTTTCCTCATTTCTTTAGGATAGGGTGGGGTTTCCTCTTTTTCATGGTTGCTGATTGTTGCTGGTTTGTTGTCAGATCTGGAATATCCGTGAATGTATTGTAGGGCCATTTCTCAATTTTTTTTCAAGTTGAGTTAAATTGTATGTAATGAGAAGTTCTCAGGTCTTACGAAGATACTCAAATGAACTCATTAATGGGTAATGAGAACATCTGTTGCATGTAACAGAGCAAAAGCTATAGGTGAAACACATTCATGCTTCACATTCTAAGCTACAAGTAAAATGTGGGAAATCAGAATAGTCTGCTGGACATAGTTCTATTTGCCGTTTGATATGATGTTTTGTTTGTGAATTGTCACAGAGGGGGAGCATTAGGGGCAATGGGTGTTGCTCTTCTATACATTGCTGCAGGCCTTGCACTCTGGTCACTTGCTGTGTACATTAAAGCAATCTTTGGGAACTTGGCAGCATAGATTCCAGCAGATTTGGGTAACCTCCAATGTTCATAATAGTAACTGATCATTGTGCTTCAAATGGAACACACTTGGTCATGCACCTCAATGTTTGCCTCTTTTCCATTGTGCCCTAGTATCCTGCAACACCTATCACCTATCACACTCCCATGCCAATAACCTGTGGGTCCTGCTTTTATTCTCCAAGCATGTTGTGGATCACAGAAATGTGATTTGTTTTTGGGGTAGCAAGTCTGTAGGGGTCCAGGCTTTGAAGGTTTTAGGTCCAATAACAGACTTTTGAGGGGTGTCTACAGGTTTAAACCTGACATGCTTTTAGCTTTCCTGTCTTTACAGCATTCTATGGTTTCTAAGCTTCCAGGGTCCACCGAATGACATATCTGGAGATGCAAGATATGTTTGTTAACCACCAATACCTTCCATAGAGATGCAGGTAAGTTTATGTATGAAGTGTAGCATATTAATACCTGAAGTTATGGATCAAAAGCTTTCTTGCTGCTTATACAGATTATGACAGAAAGGAGAAACTGCAAGTAAGGGATCCAATATGTGAGCTTTTTATCCTGCGTGCAAGCCAACATCATGACTAAATCTTCACAGTAATTCTACAAGTGCAACAAAAACTTAGGATGCAAATGTTTGTATGATGGCTTTTCCAAAAAAATTAGCAGATTATTATATATGTACTTTATGAATTTTAGGAGCTGATGAAGTCTATAATGAGTCATAGCAACTTGTGATTGCTATTCATGCTATTTATGGTGAAGGTGATGGTCTCACACTAGACCAGCAACATGCAAAAGCTTATGACTGCAATCATTGCCATGTTACCTTCAAAGTTTTTTTGTGAAGTTTTGTTTGCAATTCATTGACATGCAATTCTATAGGAAACATAAGGGCATATTCATTTGTTGTTGGTGTCTTGTTTGCCATTCAATGCCTTCAACTTGATTGAGCATCTGGTGGTTGATTTGTCAAAATAAAAGGCTTGCATCTTATGATGCCATGTTTGGTTATATTGAAGGAAAAATTGGGCAGCTTGTCATGTACCCCTAATTATTGATGAATATGTTTAAAAGTGCAATACCTTCATCTATATGGATATTTATGGAATTGATCACTGTTAGCAGATTGTGTAATATCTTATATCTCTACATACCTTAACCTTGAATGTGGCAAAGTGTGCAATACTTTCATACTGTTGCAAACCCTAATATTAGTATGGAAAAGTGGGTGATACTTTGATTGCTTCCTGCAATGTTGATATTCTGATGTGAAACTTTCAATTTTTGTGTGGCAAAGCATGCAATACATCCATTTTGATGTTGATCCCTCACAATTGGGTGTGTGAAAAAGGGCAACACCTTCATTTTGTAACAAATCTTTGTACTTGTGTATGGTAGATTGTTCTTCATACTGAGTATGGCACAACCTGTGATAGCTGCATGGATGTCTATTAACCATTCTATATACTACAGAATGACTTTTATGTTGTTGTTTATTAATCCCTAGGCACATTTTTGCAGATGGTTTCACTTATATCAGAAAGTTTCATATCCCATGTAATTGATAAAACAAGATACATGGAACATAAAATACTCCCAACATGATAGATGCCAACATTAGAATTCATCAATTGATATGCAAATAATGTTACAAAAGTTTTGAATCACACACATGTATGATATGGATACATGAACTGACGATCTTACGAAATGGGACATACTCAAGTCTAGAATTCTACAAAGACATCATCCCAAATTTCCAAAGTCATTGAAACTGCAAGCTATTAAAATAGTTTTAGATTCATTACCGTATTTGACTACTGAAATTTAATGTGATCATCTAAATTTTGCATTCAATATTGTGAACTCCTAATCTTAAGCTTGAAAATGCTCATTAATAACTATCGTGCAAGGGTTTCTCTCACCTCAACTCTCCTTCTCAGTCACAGCTTCCATTCTAAGTGCAAAAGCATGATTCAAAATGGGTGTGTTCCAACTCCAATGCAAAACAATTGTAATCAAATTCTTTTGGTTTTGTTTACTAAGACCTTGACATTACCATTAGTTACCGTAGCATGTCATTTTGTACCATACAAGGTTAGACAATGTATGGTGGCTGTGGAAGCATCATCCATAAGTGAATGATGTCAACTGTAGAGATTGACTAGCTTACATGTCAGTATACATCCCAATCAAAGGAGTAAAAAAGAGGATGACATAAGTTTTGGTAATGTTTCCCCAAATAACAAATGACATGTAAAAATGCGAAACAGGTTCCATGTCTTCAGATATGAACCTTGAGTCTCTCACTCTCCTTTAGGAAGGACCTGGAATTACAAACCCAACTTCAGTTTGCTGCAAATACCTTTTTGTTTGGTTCACCACCAGAAGATGCTAATCAAAGTATTTCACCTAACCAGCTTGTGTATTTTTGTGTTTCAGGCAGCAAATAAATAGAAAGGAGATGATTCTGTATGTGCCAAAAGATAGGATGAGTGTCTGATACCCACAGTTTCTACAGACCAGAAATAGACCTTATACCAACCAACACAAGTTACTGTGCAGGACATCCACAATCCTTGCCTCAAGGCTCTGACACAGTTTCTAAGGACTATTGAGAACTAATACATTGCATTTATATGGTCTAACTTTCAAGAACTAAGCAATTATGTAGACATGGTTTGCCGAAGGACTCAAACCTGGTTTATACAATTCTTCTGATCATATATCACTCAAGAAAAGCAGAGTCTTTCATTAACAAATCTTCCCTTGAGCCCGCAAGTGTTCCACTCCAGGACTATGGTATCCTTGTGACATTGACCAAAGTAGTGGTGGTTAGCTCTGGTGCTTGGTGACCAGAACAATGATGGCTGATGGCAGCGAGCAATTTGCACTACTCTCAGTGCTGAATATCTTGTGTTCTGGATACAATCCAGGAAAAAAGGTCAAAAAAGGAACCTAGTTGCCTAAGAAACAGTTATTAAATACCTGAATGCTTTTCAGTGCTATTTCAAGAGTGAAAATAGCTTTGTAAGTACTGACAATTTCTCCACATTCAACTGAACCTGAAAATAATTGAGAGATGAGTGGATAATAAGGTTAATAAATCAGATTTGACCACATCAACCAATCAGCAAACATAAAAAAGGAAACCCAACCCCAAATAAAGGAGAAAACAAGACCAAAAACAAAGCTGAGGAGCAGTTTGAATGACAGCAACTGTCATATGCATGTTCAGGAATCTTCAACAGCAACATATAGAATTGAACACCTACCATAACATCCCCACTCAATTCATCAGCTCCCAGCAACAGGTGGATGTTAATGTCAAACATTAACTAACATGCAAAGTCAAAGTCTCACGAGTCAAAGTAAAGGGTTAGGAACCTGACAAATCAAAACCATCACAACTAATAATAGAATTGCAGTCATACAACGGGATAACTGCGGCCTCTTGTCCAATACAACATACTAAAAGGCAGGTTATTCAACATGCAAACAACACCCAATCTTGAAGAAAATAAGTATAGAAAACTTACTGTAGGTTTATTGAAGAATTTTTCCACGCTATCACATGTGTCCAAAGCAAGCTTTTGCAGCAAAGGTAACTGCAAGCAATAAAGACAATCTTCTGTTAGCAGCTAAAATTTAAATTCAATTTCAAAGTTGCAAGAAAAAGGAAGGAAGAGGGGCCTATGTAAACTCACATGCATGGAAGAATCCTGTATGAAACTGCCAGGCAGTCCTTTACCCTGAACACAGAGAGCAACATACACAGTGACTGCCTTGATAATGACTTACTAACTTGCAAGCACATACCTTTTAAAACCCAGGCACATTATCAAGGCGATTGCAGAGGCCTTTCATTTCAAGAACAGGACATTGGATGTTGCATTTAGACTGGTGTCGGGGACCTTATCACTGGTTCATGACTCCATAAGTCAAGTTTGCAGTTTTGAGAATCTATGATCAATAAAAACTTGGATCAAATATTGAGTTTTGGCATTATGTTTCCTATTCAAAAAGTGGTGACCCTGGATGAATCATCAGTTGCAAATGACAAGGTGGAAACAACAGTCCTGCATAGATACAGGGAGAAAGTGGAAAATTACAGTGTGGCGCAAGTGGAGCACTTGCAGGGCCTGACACCCAAGTAGCAGACATGAAGCTCCATCCATTGTTATCTGGTAGCAGTCCTGCATGTATGTGGAATTTACTAAGTATTTATAAACATGAAAAAAAGTATCAAGGTGGTCCAGGAGACCTTCCCGAGTAATAAATCCATAAAGTTGCCACTAGCAAATGTCTAGATTTGAGTTTCCTATTTACCAACTCCAGAGGTGTATCAGGTCTAGGATTGGGCTATTGTGCACAATACAACTCTTGCCAAAGATGAGATAAAAACACAAAACACAGACACATGGAACCAAAAAATCCTGACATATGTGTTTCTTGCTGAAAACTATTGCTCAACAGAGAACATGAGCATTATAGAGATACCTCTAACTTGAGCTCATACAGACCATGCCACTTGCTTGCAATAATCCTCAGAGAATCTGTCATGCAACCTCCTCATCAGATAAGCTTGTCAATTGTGACTTGATAAAACACTCAAACCAGGAAACAGCAATATAGATGGATGTGACTAGACATTAGTATGGCAGGATGTTGTTACTGACAATGTCACACCATGGCAAAGAATATCCTATAAGAGTATGTGGTGGCTAGAGCTACTTTAAAGAAATAATGTGACTAGGTCAGAGCAGAGTGCACAAACAGAACTGTGCATCTCACAGATCAAAAGGTTACTTTATTTTGCTGGGCTATCAACTACATCTGCTGGATTGGTATTTATCCCATGAGAAGATTTGAAAACCGACAAAATTACAAAAGATGTGATCTTCAACAAGAACAGGATGGGGGATATTTAAGAGGAAATCAGAAAAGGCCAGAAAACTGGGAGGTCTACAAGAAGTCACTCCAAAACATGTCCAACACCTGAATTGACCCAAAGTTGGCATCTACATTCAGGATTACATTTGATACATCAACTATTTACATACAATGAGCAATATGAATCACACATGAGATGATATTGACATTTCACTCACCACTGGTCAGGCATTGACATCCTACAAAAGAGAGACGACAAAGGCCTGGGCAAGTACTGCTCAAAAGCAATACATCACTATCCTCCATCCAAGGTGTAACTCTCTCCAGTCTGAGGCATGTTAGATTGAGACCACACCCTCCTTTAAACATCCTAATGCTCTCACGAGAGATCTGTCCAAGACAGTGCTGGAGCTCCAGTGTATGTAAGCCCTTTAGCTCTTGGAGCATACTCATCATTCCTTCATCAGATATTACCTGCCAACACACCCAGAAAACTTGAGATATCAGGCACCCAAGTAAGCCATGGTTGAAAGTAAGAAGAATGTTTTCCACAATAACCCATGCTAAATTGTTTTTGCTGCTCAGAACCTTGGAACTTGCTTTAACCACAGCACTTGGTGGTCCAAAAAGACAACTTCACATTTTCTTTCTCATCAACAATTGAAATCCTTCTTAAGTTAACCAGGGATTCAGTGCCTGGGTAGGTAGGTACTTCCTCATACTTCACTTCGTTCATTGATGTAAAAAAACTGGAAACAAGTCTAAGAAAGAGTTGTCATATTTGTCACAGTTCTCATACAGTTTTACAATTTCTTAATGAACTTGAACTCAACTGCTGCCAGCTGCTCTTGAGGTACTGCTTTGCAGTTTGAAGTTGTCATTCTAGCATGGGACAGGAGTGAAGATCATGAAAACCATACTTGGACTGTAGAGAGAAAATGAGCCACCATTTGATGTGCAACAATGAACAGGAATTGATATAGGACAAATCAAGGACTTTATGTACAATCACCAAGCCCAGATGAGGAATCTCTTGGGAGCACCACATTTCACAGCACCAGCAATGAATGTTCTTACATCCGAACCTGGAAGCAAAGAGAAATGTGCTTGAAAGTTGAGCTTATATGAGACAGGCTTCTCAATGTGGTGTTGCTTACTGTACCCCCAACTCCTACAGTAAGGCTCTGAAGCCTACAACTTCCAAGGCCCATGGATTTAAAGGATGAGTCTGACAAACCCCAGCCCATTATCACCTCCTCCAACAGAAAGCTTTGTCCATCACATTGAAGCTCTAAGTTGTCTGTAGCCATTTGAGTGCAACCTCTTGTATTGAGAACCTTCAACCTTGAGTTCTTTGCCATGATGTGTGTGACAGCCCTCCCTGAAACCTGTTAGGTACAGAGCAATCATGAGTATCCTCAAGGTGGATGGAGGTGTTCTTTGGGCTGAAAGAAAGAAATAAATAACAAATTCCAAATGTTGTGGAAAGTGAATTGTTCCTCATCTCTAGGGGGACCAACAGCAGCTCTTTCAAAACAACAAGATTCATTCTCAATAACCCAGAAACACCCTGCATTGCAAGCATTGGAGAATACATCTATGAGACCGTAGAGAAAACTCCACAACAACACTTTAAAGATAACACAACAGTGAGTGCATTGGAGAATAACAGTTTCTCACTCCTTTACCATGGAAGCCATATCAACCAGTGGAGTATAGATATATGCCCTTTACTGATCCAAAAAGTACAAAGACAACTGAGATCATACAAGAAAGCTTTGCTTGTGAATTCCAAAGTTAAGAGTACACAGCCACCTGTGTTTCTCTGAGATTGAGATGCAGTAGATCTGTTCCAGAAAACGTAAATAAAGCAGTGTCACTGACACAGGTGTAGGCCATGGACAAATAAGCCAGGAAAGGCTGGTATTTTAACAACTGAATTAGATGTTTCTCCTCCAAGCCTGCACAGGAAAATTCATAAAGTATTAGGAGTCACTCTTCTAGTAAACAATAAATCAAAGCTTCAAGACATCCTGTATGTAGGAACATAATGAGTGAAGGGAGCAGAATGAGAATATTTCTTTGCAGTATAGAAAACAGAGTTATGCATCATGTTGTAGGAACACCAGCACACACCAGTAAACCCAGCAGCAAATTTCCTCCTTTAAACTTCTCTAGAGGTGCAAAACACAACTGTGGAGAATATACCAAAGCATTTGTCCAGGTCCAAAGTTTGAAGAGCATGGTTCTTGGAGATGCTGGCTACATCCACAGGGACAGCATGCAGAAGAGCTCTGGAGGAAGCAGGCCCAAAGGAAGTGCCTGCAGCCCGGAAATCCTGGAACAATTTTCAAAATAGGGCAGAGCCACACAGACCCTCAGAAAGTGGTATGACCAAACCTCAAAACTGCACAGTGCCAGAAACAGTGCTTGAACATCACATCATGGACTAACAATTCCAACTGCAAAGCACCTTTCTTAAGTCTAGATTTGAGAAGAGCAAAGATGATCATCCACTCCAAGGGTATGACTTAATGTTGAGAACAATTACAAACCAACATACACAGCTGACATACCTTAAAACAGTTAGGGTAAAGGTTCAAAAAAGTTGCAATGCCTGAATCAGTCAGTTGTGAACAGCCACTAATGTCCACTGCCTGAAGGGCTGGACATTTATGCCCAAGAGAGTCGAGCATTCCATCTGATTGCACCATGACAAACATGACCTCAGATTCAAGAAGCAGCTTCAAGGTTAGAAGAAACAGGGCAAGTGCTTATCAAGATGTGTGGCCCTACAAGTGAAAACAATTATCCAGGCATCCAGAATGATGCAATAATCTTGATCCCCTCACCTCATAGAGAATGGGAACCAAAAAGAGAGGCACAATCAAAAATGCCATTTCATGTACGTTCCACCATATTTGCTGGTAGATTGTGAGAGAAAACATCTCAAGAGGAAAGAACTAACCAGACAACTCTGAGCGCCCACGTAAAGAAAGCTCCTTTAAATTTGGAAGTCCATCTGACTTGTTATACAACACATGAGTCACTGGATATACCACTAGAATTTGAGACTTCTGCACTGTTACTGCCCCCTTCATCTCCACAATCTCTTCAGTTACAGATAAGTCCAAAACTTCCAAAAGTGGACAACAAGCTGATAAGCTTATGTATATTGAGATGGCTATCTGTGGGCAATCCTGAAGTCTCAGAATCAACAGTTTTGGGCAGGCTGCTGCAAGCCATTCACATAAATCTTCTTCTTGTATTCGCCAGCACTGAGATAGGGTGAAAGTTTTCAAATTTTCAAAGCAAGGAATGTCAGGCCACAGTGGCTTATGAGGAAACAAAGGATTTGATATTCGGCTGGGCTTGGAGAGCTCCAGATTGCAGGCTGCTGATGACCAAAATAAGAGTGGACCTGTTACCTGTTGGCAACCAGATAGATCCACTTCCTGCACACAAATTACCATAAAAATCAGAATACCATTTCTCGGCATGGACATTATATCAATACACCACACATTCGACCAAATACTTATGTTCAAATCCGTCTCCTTTGCTCATAATTCTTTCTTTTCTCATGCTGAAATTTCCCTTCTGGTGTGTATTGTCCTGACATATACAGATTGGCAAGATGAGAACAGATTTGGGTTCATCCCTGCAAGTTTCCAGTCATGAAGCCTGTGCACTAATAAAGACATGATAGATGCTGATTGAAGCCAGTGAAACAAATAATTGTATGTTTGGGTGCTATGCAGCAGACCTGGGAGTGTTGAGTGAGGCGTATAGCAGGCTTGCCCACCCAAGATTTCTGGAGAAATTCCAATGGAGACTTCAAAATAGATGCAAAGCAATATTCTAGTATATTAGCTCCAGACAATGACTCTTCCCCCCTTGTTCCAACTTCAAAAATCTCCAGCGGATATTTTGGAACAAGCCGCCCTGCAGGTTAAACCTCACACAAGTTTCTCATATATTCACTCAAATCTGTAGCCTAGCATTTCACTGAGAAGATGGTAACCGAAAGATGGAGTTACATTGAAGAAAAATAGACCTTTACCATCTCCTGGTACTCCCCTCAAATCAAGATAGCCCCATACAATGTGGGGACAGGGAAGTGTGCACAGGACATAATATATGAAAATATCCTAAATAATTGAGGACAAATGCAAGAACAAAAATTATGAAAGAGACATTTGGTGCAAACATATCATTTGAGGGCAAACACTGTATTCAACAACTTTCATACCCAAAGATAAGCATATCAATCTTAAGCAAAGCAATCATAAGAGGCGATCAGCAGTTGCATATGGAGGGCACAACAAAAACTACATGATGCAAAGAGGGCTCACCTAGAATAAACTCAATAGGCAGCAGGCTCAGCTGCATCTGCTCAACACAAATGTCCCAACAAACCAGAGTTCCTTCATCAGCAGATTTAGTGAAGAGCTGTCTTTGCTAGATCAGAAACTGTCAGACCCCTCAAAACAAAGAGAAGAGCATGAGACAGATGGTAACCTTCTTTAAAATGCTTGTGTAACCTTCACAAAGATGTCTAGTCAGCTCTGCCGATTGCAACTCTTCTGTTTGGTTTTCGTACCATCGCAAAAGGGCATTGCATAGTTGCATCTCACTGCACAGCACAATCAAATGTTACTTCCCCACATCAAAAAATTTGAGACATCGAGTTTGAGTCTTGATAAACAATTGGGGAGTGTGGCATTTGCATTGATGCTAATTCAGTTCTCCTCAACATGCTTGCAGATTCGCCCTCAAGAGACACTGGTGAATGATCCAAACTTGATGCTGATCAAGGTCATTGTCACATCTGATGACCACAGAACCTTTAGAGATCTTGTGACTTAGTGTGCAGCCAGCTGAAGACAGTCTTTCTTCATCATAGTAAGTTTATGGCCTTTGAGGATTCTTGAATTTTCAAAACTTTTGTGAATTACTGCAAACTAGTTATTCCTGGTGTCAAATGTGTACATGCCATCAAAGAATTGTGGGTATCCATTCCTGCCCTCTTAATTCCATTTGGAAACAGTTCTGAGATACACTTCACAATTAAATCCCCCATAGAAACAGGCAAATGAGGTGATTGGGCAGGCCAGTGTGGGGGGGGGGGGGGGGGGGGTGGAGAGGGGGGCTATACATACCTGTGAACAGTGAGCTCAGGATGATCAACACATGCCCAAAGAAGCAAGAATGGAATATCAACAAAGCCCTCCCACAACACAGCTTCTGCCTATACATCCAAGACAAGCTCAAAACCAACTAAGAAACTCTTCTTTGATTTCATTGATTCTCCTTTTTCATCTCCATTAAGCAAGCTCCATTCTTGTTCTTTCTTCTTTCCTTCCCACCTGGAGAAATGTAATCTTCAATCTTTGCAGAATGCAGCACCCAGGTCAATGAACATATAGGCAAATGCTGACAGATAAGGGTATAATAGGAGCCTACAAAGTTGATGGCGAGACCTTTGGCACAAAGTTCCATGATTGATGTGACTCCTTCACCCCAAAAGCAATCAAAGCAATGAGTTGGGAATAAAATATTCAGATCCAGTTGCTGATCAGCAATGAGCAGATACCAGCAGAAAACTCCAATCTCAGCCATGAGTAATATGCTTCTTGTACAGGAATAATAAAGAATGTCATGTAGTAGATATTTAAATCTGGTACAGAGATCTTCATACCTGTGTCTGATGCAGTGGTCCAAATTGAAGGAAGGCAGAGAAGAATGTTGTCATTGCTCTGGTTGCTTCCTGTATGGAACATAGAAGCTACCCGTTCCTCACATGAAGAGATTGCTGACTCCACCCCAAAGAACACCGCACCCTAGTATGACAAAATTGTAAGAGCTCAAATGATAAACCTGATTGTGTGATGTCACTTCTAATCAGGAAAAATGGGTCTAAATCTCAAGCTTCTTCAGCAGTTTAGCATTCTCCCAGAATATGTTGTTAACACTAGGTCATCCAGAATGCTTTTAAGGGTGACATCTTACAATCTCACCACCCTAATGATGGCATTCTCATGGCATGATCATAGCATGAAGAAATCAGACCTACAAAGATTGGGAGTTGTTCTTTCCCCTTGAATAGAAAGACAATTGATGAGTACCTGCAACACTGGTGCAACCATGGATGACGATAAGCTAAGGTTGAAGCCATGCATGCACTGCAAAAGCATTAATATTGTTGGTGTGTCCCACTCCACCGTTATACGCTCATATCCTGCTTCTCTGGACCAATCAAAATTGTTTATGACATCAGTATCCACCAACTACTTTCCTAGGAGAGAGCTTCACCTGCAGTTTCCTCTGTCCCTCTTCACAAAGTCTCTCCAAAAACTACTGAGACTTGCTTCTTCCATACCTGAAATTGCTGAATATGGATCGAAAGTATGTTGACTGCTTCACAAGCCTGGAAAAACACACATCCCCAAGAGTTTCAATCAAACATCACACGCACATGACACACATGCAACCCAACATTGACATCCATTGACATGCATCTCAAACTTTTTGAAATGAGAATAAGTCAATTCTATGTCATGCACCAACAGAGCTCACAAAACTCAGGATGGAATCAATTCCCTTAGAAGGTTGTTCATACATCAAGCCGCTGCTGGAAGTCTCACTATCCCATCTCCATATTGCTCCAGCATCAAGTGGCCAATTCATGTCATTGTTGTTAAGAAACAATTCCTCCTGAACTCCCTGGCCATTGATGCTGAACCTATTTAGTCTATTACTTGTATGACTTCCAATCGTATTCCACAGAAGACTGTTGACATGACAAACTGTGGGGTTTAGGAGTTTTGGGTCAAGAATTAATGAGCGAAATTTAGGGTTGAGGATTGAGGCATGTCTGTGGTCCCAAGGCAATGCTTGCAAAGTATGGCATACAAGGTATCAGGTTCAACATCAGAATTTCCACTGTGGTTCAAATGTGCCACATCAAAATTAGGATTGACAAGTGATTTGAGATGCGGCAACCTGGAATTAAACCCGAGCTGAATCTTCCACAGTAATCTGCTTGATTTGAAGGTGATGAAAATGAACTGGAGTTGTCTCAGGTTGAAAAATGACAGATCTGCTTGATGTCAATTTCTAATCTTTTTAAAGTCAGTTTTGTTCTCTTTGATTCTCCTCAAAGACCCTCAAAAGATTCAAACACAAACCTCTCTGGACAGTAGATTCCCAACCAACACCAATTTGTTGGCCTTCTACTACCATGCAATTGTCCCAATTATCTTGACATGCTCCTGAGTTCAGAGATCTTTGTGAGGAAAACAGACAGACAGTCAGTCAGTCAGATGATGTTGGCATAATATCAGCTTACAATTCCTTGTGCACACGAAAAATGAGGCCAATCCGCAAGTTCTCAACCTCAGCTACCAGGCCCTTCCAATCTTCAGATGACAGAGTCCCTGCCTCAACAATCTTTTCTCCATCACAACATCCAAAGCCCACCTCTAGCAACACAGGTGTTGATGCAGCAGCAGCAGCAGCAGCAGCAGCAACAGATGATGACATTATCTCCCCTTCCAACAAAGCCACTTCATGACTCCTATCTGCCATAATCTATCTCTACAGAAAATGAGAGGGAGAGAAAGAGAGGAACCAAGGGAAAATCACCCCCCCACAATCACTCTTCTTTGAAAGGGAATGTTGCCCTTAAAAACATCCATGAAACAGCTTGGCCCAAAAGTGTAAGGGTAAGGGAACATTTCCATTGAGTAGCTGCAGCTTCGGCTTTGGATTTCCCAAAGCTGCTTTCAATTGGCAAGAGAGTCCCACGTTGAATGTTCAGCTAGGGTTCCTTTCCATTAACATTAAAATACCAGATTGAATGTGCAATTAGGGTTCCATAATAGGTATGCTGTTGCTTTGTAGAAGGGGTATTAGCTGAGGCAAAAAAAAATTTGGTGGCAACCATATCTAGGAATAGAATATGCATGCAGCCAATGAGATAACAAGAGGGTTCATCTTTTTTCCCTTTTGGGCAGGGGGAGGATGGAATTTTTTTATATTATCTTGTTCCCATCATGTTCCCCATCATGTTAGCAAGGTCTCAATGGGTTTCAATTATGTTCCCCAAGGGTGTTCCCAATAGCGCTTCACTTTATCTCATATCCTTTGCCCAAAGTTTTCCCCTTGTCACCTATATAGGTGAGTCCAAGGGGAGGCACTTGATGGCACTAAGAAGCTCTAGTTTAGGAAGGTCACATGCTTCATTTCTAGGGTGATGGGCTGATCAAAATGGCCCATTGCAAAAAATCAAACTTGGGCAACAAACCCTTTTAATGAATAGGAACCACTTATGTTATTGCTTATGTCAAAAGTTGTGAAAAGTCATGTGAAAGTAGAAAAACTAGGCAAATGCAAGATAAAACACAAGGAGATGTTTCAAGAAATCAATGCTATAATATTGTTGGTTGAAAATTGACAAATGATAATATGTAGTAGATTTAAATGAATGGGGTTGATAATTCATTCCATCCCCCTTTCAAGTATTTAAAGGGTTATGGGTGAAGCTTTGAGTTCATCCTCCTTTCGATGATTTCATGTTGTTAGTTTGTTAGTATTGGGATAAGTCTTTTGTGTAATATACCCATGTCACAACAAACTTATGTCTCATTTTAATTATGAAAGTGTTCACAAGAGCAAATGTATGTTTTTGGTGGGTGATTTTCATAAAGTAAGGTTTCTAAATGTGTGTGATGACATCCCCATTGGATATAACCCACACAAAGATCACATTTTAATTACATGAATGATTCTAGCCCAAAAACATGAAAGTTTCATCTTTGTGTATTGTGAATATGGGGTATACATGTTATATGTGAATTCAATTTGTGTAACTTACTTATGTGCTAGTAGGGATCTGATTAAAAATTAATTCTCGTAGGTTTAGACCTTTCTTAGGTTACATTTTTTGGTTTCATTGTTAGGACTTATATTTTCAAAAAGTCAATGTTTAGGATGCAAAAAGTGGACATGTTACATTTGCTAAGTGTTTTACTTGTGAAACATATGGGCATGGGCGTACTTATGTCAAGAGTGTGATGAACACAACAAAGAAAAGGAAATTGAAGGCCAATAAAATTAACAAGGGGAAGGGTGAAATTCTAGGGGTAGAAAACCTTATGGTGGAATGGCTTGTGTGGCAATTAAGTCTTTAAACTCTTCAACAATTTATAAGAAATATGATAGAGTTTTTTTTAAGGGAGTATCAAAGGTTGCAAAAAAGAAAAAGAAAAACAAGCTCAAATCTGAAAGGCAATAAAAACATCATAAACACAAGAAGAAATCTAAATTACAAAATGATTTACATTAACCACAACATAATAATGTATCCATAACTTGATGGAAGCCATGTTTTCAATATAAGTAAAACGTTGAAAGTTAAATTGACAATAATACACAAAATGAATTTTCATCAAAATTTAGTAAAAAATTGTGATGCTACTTTCATTGCTGAAACGACGCAATCCTATGAATTTTTTTCTTTTTACTTGTTATAACTTACACATGACTCATGTGAATTGTCCATGTTTTCATAATGATATGAAATGAAATTACTTTGTCAATATTTTGATGGTCTAAACCAATGTTGGCTAGTTATATAAAAACAATTAAATATACATCCAGATATTGGCTAGATATGTATAAATGCATATTTGGATTTTTGATTCATTTTGATATTCGACTCTATACATAACCACTATATGCCTAACAAAATATTTTCATTATGCATAACCTTATTTAAACCAACACATTAAAATAGAATAAATATTCTTGGAGGCGGTGTTTTGATAATCCAGATATGCATTAGGTTTAGGGTTTATGTCATTTAGGTTTTTAATGTTAGGAATTAGGGTTTTGCAACAATAAGAGTGCAATTGAGTGTTTGTGCTTTGCACTTTGCAAGATTTTTTTTTAATACACTATGCATGCACACACATGGATTCTAACTTGCTTTACTTTCTTTGAATGCATATAAATACCACTTGGAGCTTGGAATTTTCATCATTCTAATTTATTTAAGTGCACAAGTGCGCATTTTGTAACTTTGCAAAAAAAAATGTTGGAGAACTTGGCATTGTTGTTGTGCATTATGTGTGAATTCAGCATTGACGTTGCACACATGTTCATTGTTCAACATTGACAATATGCACAACTCACTGCTTTTTTTGAATGCATAATGCACAATGCATAGACGCACATGGATTTCAATTGCTTTGCTTTCTTTGAGTGCATTTGGATGTTTGCACACTTTGTAACTTTATAGATTTTTTTGTTGGTGAATTTGGCATTGGCATTGTGCATTGTGGGGGAATTTGGTATTGATGTTGCACACATGTTCAATGAGTTTGATGTTTAATGCGTGCTTTGGCAAGTTTGGCGTCAGTGTGCATCTATTCAATAAATTCATATGAAATGAATTAAAAGAAATAAGCTCCAAACTTTTCAACCTTCTTTATGTTTGGGAGTTCGACTTTTGTGTTTAATG
The DNA here is from genome assembly GCA_963921925.1 of Sphagnum tenellum. Taxonomy (NCBI): domain Eukaryota; kingdom Viridiplantae; phylum Streptophyta; class Sphagnopsida; order Sphagnales; family Sphagnaceae; genus Sphagnum; species Sphagnum tenellum. The sequence continues at coordinate 9,062,888 of OY998153.1, read as the reverse complement.
TTTTAATGTGTTTGGTTTTATATTTAGGTATTTGTGTTCAATGGTTGAAAAAAATTCAACAACCTTATTTTGGATAAAATGTCAATTTAGGGTTGTGTGTGTGTGTGTGTGTGTTTTGGTTTAAGTCAATGGATGAAAAGCTTCAACAACCCTATTTTGTCGAAAATGTAGGTTTATTGTGTTTATTTTGTTGATTTACTTTTATGTCAAGTTCAATGGTTAAAAGGCTTCAAGAACCCTATTTTGTTGAAAATGTTGGTAAAGTTGATGAAAATGTTGCATCAACTACCCCCATGTTGAAATCCAATCTTCATCACTTTTAGATGTTGAAAGTGTGCATTTGGAATTTGGCAACACATTGTCAAATGTTGATGTTTCATAGCTTGTGGTTATAGAAGCAAAAGTTGTGGATTGGAGACTTCACAATTGTTTGTTTAAATATGTTGGGGACTTTTTGTTGTCAATAATGGCCTATGTGTCAATTTGGTGAATCCACAAATGTTACAATGTATAATATGTAGATTGAATGTTTTGGCTCAAATATCTACTCTACATAAACGTTTAATTAAATATAGCAAAGTTAATGGGATAATTCCCATGACTATTCATGTGCAAATTGCACATTCAAAGTTGTTTGCCTTGAAGAAACAATATTTAAATGAAATGGCAAAACTTGTTATTGTTCATGTTCAACAACCAAAGAAGAAAAGTCCACATGTCCTTATAACTATGCGATTACTGGTTTTTGGGTGCCACAAACCTATACAAAAAAAACAATGAACAACAAAAACAATTTTTAGAAAATTTGGTGTTTTATATTTGCAAGGGTTACATACCTTTGTCTAGTTGTGAGAATGTTTGGTTTCAAAGGTTAGTTCTACCCCAACACTCACATGTTCAATTTCCATCTCAATCATCTTTTGTGGAAGAAATGTTGGCTACCATGGTCAAGAAAATCATGGACCAACATTTTGTGCCGAATCTTGCATCTACAATAGTAGTATCCACTAATTTTGATATGTGGATGTCTCATGATGGTGTGGATACTTTTAGTTTCATTATCAATTTTTTGAATGACACCTAAGTCCCCATGCATATCACTATGGGGTTACTTGAAATGAATGAAACAACTGGGTCATCCATGGCTACACAATTATAGTGTTTGTTGGAGAAGTTTAGTTTGTTACACTAGATGATCACCTTTGTAAAATATGAGGGCACTAATTTTGTAGCAGGTTTACATTCTATCATTGATTGTGAACCATTAAAGATTCTTAAGGTTTATGAGGGCACATGCTTTGAGCATGTGATGTCTAAGGCCTATAAATATGTTACAAATGATGACGAATTTTTTGTTGGGTTCGAACATGTGAATGTGAAAGATGCTTTAAGCTAATTTACATAAAACAATTACTCGGACCAAAAAGTTTAAAATAAGGAGGCAACAATGGGAACGGGCTTGTGCTAAAGTGGGATGTAACATTAAAAATTAAAAAATCATGTGAAGACTATATTTGCTAACAAAGTCATTATGTTTGAAGAGATTTTTGAATTTAAGAATGTCATTGTTCTTTATTATGGAAGGAAAAAATCCATGGCTTTACAACATAGAGTATTTAAAACCCACATGTGGGTTATGGTCGAGGCAATCACATCTACCTTGAATTTGTTGTTTCAACATGTGTGCTAAATTAAGCTAGGGGCATTGGTTGTTGTCAGATGCATTGACAAAAACTATCACATTGATTGTGAACATGGAAATTAAGTTGTTACAACTTTTTAACCCATCTAAAAAATTTGACTTTTTTGAAGTTGTGATCCTACTTTTACATACAAATGTGCGACTTGAGATTATAAAGATGATCAAACTTTTTTTGGATTTCTTGAAGTTTTTTTATGCATGACATGTTCATAACATGATGGTTATTATGTTGGATCCACATTTCAAAGCTTTGCACATTGTGCAAAGTTTGGTGTGACATAGGAATGCATGCAATCCAATTAACATTTTGAATGGTTGACACTTGTACACCATTGCATTTGCTACAACAACTGATGATGTAAGATTGAAACTTGAAAAAAAAAAGTTTGGAATGGAGACCTCAATCGAGGAACCTTCTCAAGCATTAGTCATTGGAAAGTTGTTTTTGTTCATGAGGTTGTCTATTTCTTCATCTCCATGTGTAGATCCACTAACTTGGTGGTGTATGCACGAAGGTTAGTTTTAGAAGGTGAATTTTTTTTAGCAAAATAGATTCTTGGAATCCCAAGTTCACAAAAACAAAATTGAATGGGTTTTCTGTTTTGTTGGGGTGTTGACAACTTTAAGGCATTGCAACTTGCAATTGGACAACATGGACTCGATTATTATTACTGTGAAGAATTGACTTGATGATTGACAAGCCAATTCCAAGCCAAATTCAGATTTCAAACAATACTTAAAAATAGAGAAACTTTTTGCAAAGGATAATTGTAATTTGATTGAAGAGCATAACTTTTTTGAAGAATTGCAAGTTGATGGTGACTAACTTTGTGGGTTGGGGTGGGTTAATGTCAAGTGTGGTTGGGCAAGGAACTTGTGCTGCATTTGAGCATAATTCTTCATAGAATAGGGGTTCAATTCCCCCACAAGTTTTGGTTTGGGTCCTAGGAACTTAGGTTCTTTGTTCTTTCTTGCATTTTTTTAAAACAATAAAATCAAGAAAATAATATGCATAATCTTTGTGCATATTTGTCGTTTTTTGAAAATTGAAAATTGACATATTCATAACCAACAACTTTTAAAAGAAGTAAAATAATGTGTAACCATATGGTGTAATAGATTTCAAATTTTTTAAAAAATACATATTTTTCTTCTTTAAAAATTGAAAATACACTTTATTGATATCCGCAAGATAGACCTAAAATGTGATAACTGGACAACACTGGTCTGGACCCTTTGGTTGGCTACATACCATCTTCCTCCCCATCCTTCGTTCCACATTTTAAAACATGGCTTCCCTCCAATGATCAAAGTTCTCTAAAGTATGAATAAATTGAGTCAAGTCTGAAATTTTCATTTTACAAGTAATCAATTTTTGAAAGCTGGGTCACAGAATTTGTGCCAAAGGGAACGAGCACCTACAGGGTACCTTACACCTTCTTGAGGGAGGCCCTGTAGAGACTCCATTTGACTCTGGAAATGTTAAAGCTGGATTCCAAAACCCTAACTTCATTGAAAGAAGATAAATTTAAAATGTTTACAAATAACCCCAATTAAATTGGGGCTTTTGGCAGGTGCTAGTTTCACCCAAGCCAAGAATTTGGATTCAGCATATTGTCATCATGTAAGTGACCACAATATTCTTGGTCTTGGGTCCACCTCCCCTGTGTAAAAACACTTGTCACTAATGCTCCATTTTGAGTTGGGCCAGTTCTTGCTTCCTAATGTACAGTGAGCCTAAGCCCACCCCCCTTCCCCCAACTCAAGGACTTACAGAAAGCATGCAACAAGCATATGGTTCACTATTATATTAAAAAAAATGTTACAAGAACCACAGCAGGGAAATGAAAATGAGTTGATGCATGCCAAAGAAGACCAACAAGAAAAGAAGAGAAGGTGAAAGAAAGAATGAGTGAATCGGCTTCTTGTGAGAAAAAGACAAAACTAAAAAGAAGATGAAGAAACCAAGAAAGAAAGTGTCTGTCTGAAACAGAAGAGATTTCTCGATCAATGTAAAGAGCTCATAAAAGAAAATTTTCTTTTAAATTTGAAACCCAGAGTTGGGGAGACCTCACCCTTAATTTTTCCCTCGGTTTTTTGATGACACTAGTTTGAGTGGTATTAACATACCCACAAATTTATCAATTTTCTCACAGATGCAAATTTTTTCTTTAATTATTTCATGGTAGCTGAAGGAGCAATCATCCACAAGATTTGGCCAAATTTGGCTGTAAACAAGATATGAAAGTCAAAAAAAATTTAAGATTAATGCAATTGCCTTGAATCAGTTGTTCAGGAGAAAAAAAATTAAAGACACTGAAGCATCCTTCTGTAATGTTGGAATTTGGCTACCTAATGGAACCTATTAGATTTTTTTTTATAAAAAAAATTATTTAAAATTATTTAAAGTTAATTTTTTAAATCTTTCAAACATCTGAAAATTCAAAATCCTAGAAAAAGCTAAGTTTTTTACAATTGTATCAATAAACTTGTCAAGAGAAAAAGGCTGCAGGGCTCCCATGATAGACAAAATTGATATGCCCACCAAAAGGAAAATTCCATTTAGCGGTATATAACTAAACTTGATGTATGATGGTTTATAGCCAGATTTGGCTAAAATCTTCCTAGGGATGATCATCACTTTTCCCAAACATATGGATGGATGATGGTCACTTTGGCTGCAAACAAAAATTCCTTGAAAAAACACTGGTGATGAACTACCTAAGCACACGGGTGGTACTGAGGCCAGTACTTACTACTTACTCCTCAAGGACTGAAAATTGAAGTACCTACCAACATGTATTGTTTTAGATTCTGGGTGCTTTTCATTAGGTACTTGCAGCCCAGTATTCATTTCAACAACCATTATAGGAATCCTGTATATATATAAAAACAAACAAGGATGGAAATCCATCCACAAAAAGCACCAAGGCATGTTGAAGCAAATGTAAACACATTTGCAAGGTGAATGTACAATTGGTGAATGTACAATTGGTTTGTGAATGATGAAAGAACCAAGGAACCTATAGCAGCCTGCAATCTCATTTGACATGTGAAGAAAGACCTGTTTGGTTTCAGAGATTTGTGTTTCAGATTTAGGCAGCTGCTCAGCAGGCTACTTGTAGTGATCAATTCAATACTCCCATTGGTTTGTGAATGATGAAGGAAGGAAAGGAGAACCAAAGCAGCCTGCAATCTGATCTGACACATGAAGCAAGACCTGTTTGATTTTTCCCAGTTTTTGGGTAAGGCAAAGCCCCAGGGTAGGGTAGGGTAGGGGCATTCTCAAAATAGTGGGGCCAAACAAGGCAATAGCTGACTCCAGCCCCACATATTCGGAATGGCCCTCTCCAGTGAGCTTTACCCATCAACACACATGAGATGAACATTACTGTAATACTTTGGCAGATTCGACACTAATTATATTATTTTCAGAAATGTTGAAAATTTCCCAAAAAAAAAAGAAAAAAAAATTGTGAAGGAAATTTTAGAATCGTTGTGAATATTAATTATTCAATAGACATGTGCTGAAGTTACCATTGTATTATGATATCACAAACCTGAACATACATAGTAGAGATGGCAAGGTGCAGGAGGGAGGGGGGAGGGGTTTGATGCCCACTACTGAAGAGTGAGAGGGATCTTATGCCTATAAGCCTACATGAGCATGAACATCCCTCTCACTCTTCAGAAGCAGGTGGCTCAACCCTTCCCTCTTCCAGAAAGGTTATTCAAGATCTAAAGTGCCCTCCAAATACATTAGCAAACTTCTCTGAGTGCTTTGACATAGTGTACTTATTGGAAGGTTAGATGAGCAAGTGCCATTGATATCCTTGGGAAATTGTATTTCAATTCTCTCCTACGATTGACTTACCTCCTCCTTAGCAGTAACTTTCATGTAGCCTCAATTTCTGTTATCTTTGTTTTTTTCTTAAACCTATTAACATATGTTACTCCTTGCTTAAAGAAATCCATGGGAGGCCATTTCCATGGGGTCCTCATGTGTGTGGTGTTACTTCAATGGCCAGTTCTTGAAAAAATAAGTTTTGATTCCAAGTTTCAGTTTTTTAAATTAGACCCGGTTCTAGCGTAGTCTTGGGTAACCTGGACTGGAACCGACAATCAACTACCAAATTAACCTCTGGTTAGTCTCAATTCTAGTCTTTTTATTTCAAAGATTTATGTTTTATTTCAAAAATCTGGGTTCCAGTTCTGGTTCCACACATAAATGGAACTGAGAATCTGATTTTGAGTCCAGTTCTTCAAAGATTTACATTCCAGTTCCAGTTTTGGAATTGGTGCCAAAACCCCGGTTTCAATTTGGTTTTTTCTAGTGGAAACCAAAACGGGTGCTTTTAACCCTTCAAACAAACTAACCACCCAACACTGGTCTTGTTCAGCATTTGTTTTTAAAATTTTGTGATGTTGCTCAAGTGCTTATGATCTATAAGATGATTTAGCCAGAATTGGTGATAGGAAAATATAAAAGTAAAAATTCATTATCTTTTTATATTTTTTGGCTACCTATTGGAACTTAGGATAGAATCTGGCATTTTTTTAATAGATTTTTTTTCGAAATTTGGCAACTTAAAAATTCAAAAACAATTTTTTTTTTGGCCACTTTGAAAAAAATTCACCATCTGGCAATTTTTTTCCCACACAAAAAAGGTCTTGTTGCTTCTATTTTCTTATTTTTCTTATATTGCATACAGTTTATTATTGCATTTATGTTTTTGGTCCTTTGAGTTCTTGATTCTTTTTTTACCCATGGCTTCTGCAAAGTAGACAAATAGATGGTTGTTGACAGTGCCATAGGCTTTCAGTGGATTTTTTTGTGTTCAAGCTTAAATCTGAGGATTTATCAGAGTTGGAGACATGTCATGTGCCTTAGGTTCTCTCCAAAGTGACCAACATCCCAAATCTCATGTAAGTGATAGTTCAAAATCACTTGTTAGATCTTGGGGTACAAGAAACTGGGGCTTCACGTGGTTGTAACTAAGACTTGTGATTCACAAAATAATTGCAATTGTTTGCTAAATTACACCAAAGTGCATAATTATTTGAATCATTTAAAAATTTTATTTGCATTTTGTAATATATCATGACAATATATAAATTCTCACAAATGTTATACTTTTAATCATTTAATATTTAATAAAAAAATGTAGTTTCCTTTGACAATTTCATTGTTTGGCTATTGAACTACCTTAATTTGAATATAATTTATGAAACGTTCTTTTAATATTGGTTTGGTAGAAGTTGAAAGTTACATACAGTAGAACCTCCCAAATTTTATACCTCTCAATATTGATAACCTCTCGAAATTTATAAAAAATCGATGGCCCAAGTTAGGCCTAGTTAAATTTTTATAAATTTATTTTTTATAAGATCTGGCCGGCCCACACATTTTCAAATTCTATAATGCGATGATATATTAACTAAATTGGTTCAATTTAGCTAATACATTAACTAAATTACCTATTTAAGCGGAGCTGAAGTACTATAATTAATAACATCCCAAAATTTATAGCTTGGACCCGGTCCCAACCTTATAAAATTTGAGAGGTTATACAATAATGGGCAAACCGTCATTGGTATCAATGATTGAACCACGTCATTGATGCCTCTCCTATAATTAATAACCTCCCAAAATTTATAGCTTGGACCCGGTCCCAACCTTATAAAATTTGAGAGGTTCTACTGTAGTTTCCAAAAACAATATTTGTGACTACATATTTTTGCCACCATTGTGTGCTCTCACCCCATGTAAAAAATGTTTTTGCACAAGAAATGCTTCAAGTTGGTGAAGATGATTGTCTTGTAATTGTCCTTCTTGACAATTCGAATAGTGATCCTTGAAGGTTTGTTGGCATATTTAATTTGCAATACCACCAAGTTGGTTGGCAAGATGAACTTCCCTAAAAGCCTTGAAATAAGGTCCAACATAGAAAATATTGGAATACTAAATGGTGAGAACATGTGTGTTTTATTCATTGTGGTCTAGACTGAATTGCAATTAAAAATGAAGAGGGGAAAATGGGGAAATTGGTGCAACCCCAATTAACATTAGAAACAAAGGTTGAAAACTTTACAATGCAAAGGAAGACAAAGAGGGTAAAAAGGTTAAGAAGAAGGACGAGAAATGAGAATTAATAATTGATGATGTTTTTGTGTAAGAATTGCAAAATACTACAACAAAAGGTGTCCATGTACGCCAAGTGACTTCATTAAATTTTGAATGATATTTTTGTGTAATTTGAAGGCATAGAAAACACCTTCAACATTGTGTGACCATGTAATTGATTGGAATTGTAAACATTTGCTTTTATAATCAATGGTTTTAGAAGAAATTTGTAAGAATAAATTTGCCATACAATTTTTTGTAATTATTTTTATGAATTTAGAAGAATTTTTTTAAAGATCTTGTTTGTTTCTTGATATAGTCTTAGAAATATTAATTATTATTTGAAAAAAAATTACATGTGTTGTAGAAAAACCTTATTGGTCTTTGAATACAAAAAACTTGTTGATCAAGTAGATTTTGAAGAGATCAATATTTGTTCATGTTCAAATATGTCAAGAGTAATTATAAAAGGCCTTAAAAGGCAACAAAAAATGGTTGCACCATAATAATCTATGCTTGAAATAATATAATTGCTAGAACAAAAATGTTTTCAAGTTGAGGGAATTCAACCAATTGATGTTCCCATCATTGAACCTCAATAACCAATGACAATAAATATATTTCTTTGTAAATACCAATAGGACAAGAGGAATGGAAAGAACCACAAGTACTTTCAATTGGTTGTTTTTTTGACATTTGTCCCAAAAACTAAAACCAAATGCACAATGGGGTGGACATCACATCGTACTTATTCAACATGTTGATGAAATAACTTATGTGAACCATAGGTGGAAATTTATAACACTTGGCTACTACATTCTTAGAACTATTATATTATCACGATTAACACATATTGTTGAGTATTACACTTTTGAACCAATTCCTATTTTGAATCCAACCACAACATATTATGAGTTGGAACACAACTAATTTCTAAATTGGTTGGAACAATGTTGTAATTTGGAATGAAGACCTTCACATCGATCTAGTTTTTAACCACATCTAAAACTGATGGAAGCAAACACAATATATATTACCATTTGACAAACATAACCACTTAACCAAAATGTTTGGCTAAATGTACTTGTTATGGGAACCATTGAACAATTAGTTCTTCAATGAAGTATATCGATTTTGATCATACATCCCACCATTGAGATCGCATTATCATGTGCAATCCATGCATGCCCTATCCCATGCTTGTTTCCCTTTGTTAGATTTTTTCAGCCATGTGATGCATTTCTAAATGTCTAATTGAGTAAACTTTATTGATGCATAATGTGACTCGTGATTCACCTTGTCATCCATAGTGGCATATTAACATACTTTTGATAATGCATGCCTGAAACAATAACCATCAAATGGTTACGTCATGCCAAGGTCATGACAAGACACAATTGAATTAAAAGCCGTTGCACAAGTTTGCAAATTGAACCCCTCATCCTTGACACAGGCCACAATGTTTTGTGTGAATGAAAATTTATCAAGGACTTGTTTCAACTTCATAACCATGGTAGCACCACTAGTATCATTACCTTTAAACAACCCAATATTGATGTGTTTCAACTCCCAATTGCTAGAGAAATAATTAACAACCATCACAAAATATATCATGTGCCTGTTTTGACATCCAAAGATCAAATGTGCATGTGGTTGACAAGCATTCAACCAGGGCAAGTTGCACATATTATACCAATGTTTTGTCCACCAATGTAGGAAGGACTTATTTACTAAAAACCTTTTTAGATGGGAAGTTCATATTCATGTGCAATTAAAGAGCTAATTTGTGGAACTAAATAGACTCAATAATCTTTAGTGGTAGAAAAACTTTGATCACAAACAACATGATGTCCTTTGAAAACCCCTTTTGTGAAGATGTAGTACATGTACCTTTTCAATATACCTTTTAAATAAAGTAGTGTGTTCTTGTTCCACGTGTTTTTTCAAGGCTAATATGCCATGAGATTTGTTATATGCAATGAAGCCTTTGCGGCATCTTGTGCACAAGGCCATGATTTCGAAGCCAAGAGTTTTAACATGATAAACAATGCGTCTTATGATTTGACTTTGCTTCAAATCAATAGGTTGGTTGTTGTTCACCTTCAAAAAAGCCCATGTGTTTAAAACCCTCTAGTGAGGCCTCCAAAATTTTGCTTGTTTTTTCAAGTTATCTAGCAATGCCTCTTGGATTATAAGATCATCAATGTTGACCTCAGATGGGGCCTCATGCTCTGAGTTGTTCACAATGTTGTTACTACTACACCTTGCCAAACGCCCAACAACACAAAGGGCATTAGGGTCGGCTGTACACATTAGCATTGGTTTTGGGAGTTGAAGATTCCATGGTAGTGGAGCAAAGAAATGACAAGGAAATATAGTGAGAGAATTGCCAAAAGTGATGGTTTGAGAAGTAGATAAAACACATGTAGGTGGTGACAACATAAGTGAAGCACAAAAAATTTGCATTCACATACCACACCTTGAGCTTGTTGATAGAGGAAAATGAAAAGAAAGACAAAAAAAAACACGAGCAACAGCAAAACAATAAATAAAAAATTTTTTTATGTTTTTTCAACTTTGTCTAATGGATCTGATGAAATCACTATCACCATACTTGAATAAAGCTTGAATAATTTGTAAAGGAGCAATGAATGTTGCCATTCCAAGGTTGCATTCATGTAGCTTGCAAAAAATGGAGGTGTTGAACAATCTCATTCGTCCTTTCTCCATCACAAGAAACCTAAAACTCAAGAACCTCCATAAAAAATGCAAAAAACAATTTTGGGAAGATTGGTTTTTTTTTTTTTTTTAAACCTTGAAAAAATGGAGAGACTTTGAAGTTCAGCAAAGCTCAAGTTTCTATGAAAGAACCTCATGAAAACACAAGTGGTTTTCATAACTTGCAAAGGTTGGGTTTCTATGAAAGAACTTCAAATGAGTTGTTTTCAAGGTCGGGTCTCCGTGAAAGAGTCTTGGCAGTGAGATGGTTTTGAAACTTGTCCAATGTTGGGTTTCTTTCAAAGAACCTCATGCATTTCTGCGTGTTGGGGCAGAAGCGAGCCCGGATCTTCAAAAAAATTTGTCTGTTGGGTTGAAGGTGGGGGTGGGTATGAATCTTCTGAAAATTACTGGGTCAGAGGTGAGGGTAAGGGTTTCACAAAATTAGAACTGCTAATCATTACATACAGTAAAGAACGTCAGGACGAAATGAAGCTTTTCATCCATCCATTTGCATTAAATGGCGACTGTCTTAGGCGGACAATAGAGTTTTTTCTGCAATCCTGCCTAAATCTAGGCGAGCTACACGGACTCATTTCTAAATTTGGCAAATTCTTCCTTTTTTTTCCTTTTTTTCTAAGAAATATGGCGAATGTTCTGGAAGTTCTTTTTTAAAATTCCTTCCTAGAGGTCGCACTGGGTTTTTTTTGTCGCCAGTTAGCGAAATTTTGTCAAAAAAAAAAAAAAAACAAAACGCTGCTGTATTGAAGCTGGGGATCCTCGGCATTGCACCTACCTAAGGAATTTGAAAAAAAAAAACCCTATTATACAGGGTTTGCTTTCTTTCAATTTTTGTGATTAGTGATCTCACAAAGAGGATTTAGCCAAATTAGGCTATAGACCATATAAATGACAATGAATTGAACACTTAAGAATATTTATGCTTTATATGTATTTGGCGATTAGGGGCCATTCCTTTTCACACAAAATGTTAGAATGTGTAGAAAAAATAAATTTCAGGTTGAAACAATGAAAATAAATTCCCTCAAAAAGAACCTAGCAATGTGGTATATAGAGAGGTTTTGGAAATGTAGTTTGTAGTTGTAATTTTGTGATATGTACTGTCAAATACACACACACGTGTGCATTAAGCACGGGGTTCAAACTAGTTATATATAATGGCCCTAAAAACTGTGGTTCTTACTGGATCTAAGAACCGCCCAACACTGGTTTATACATAGGTAAGTGCTGTTCTTATTACCTACCTACTAACAACCCACAAGCAACCTGCTTATGGGTAGGTAGTAAAAAAACAGCAACTGAGCCAACCATCACTGTTAGCTAAGGAGCTGAAACTCAACAGAAAACTGTTTCCTGACCACTTACCATCCATCCTCCATGCTGCACTGGTGGGTGCTGCTGGTTCACTGTAGCCAAATCTGAAAGGCTGAGATTGTTTGATACCCTGGTTGATTAGGCCAAATGGTACAAACTAAAACTGGCTTTGGTTGGTTAATTAGGATTCATAAAACTGGTAAAACTGGAGAGAAAGGGGTACAAATTTTGGCCAAGGATTTTATACATGGGTGAACAAGCACCCACTGTGTTATCGCCACCTTTTTTAACGAGGCCACATCACCATATTAAGCCCAAAAAAATGTTAGATTTGGACTTAGAGACCCTGATTTAGTCTACTAAATATTTGCAATATTTAGAGATTATATATGTATATATATTGGGATTCTTACCATAGAATCATGAGATATTTGCAATATTTAGAAATTACTTATATATATATATATATATTGGGATTCTTAGCATGGTACCAATGTGGGTGCTGATTCAGGCAAGGCTATGATAGAATCCATGCCAAGAACAAGAGCAGTCAAAAGTAATTATTCTTACAAGCAAAGCATTTTCAATATGCCACCCCTCCCACACCCAACCCTCAAAAAAAAAACAAAAAAAACAAAAAACCCTAAAATGAAACAGGAATGGTGTTATCTGTGAATCTGCACTTGCTGACCATAGAGAATGAGGAGAAAAGTAGGCAGGCGGGGGTGACTTGGAGAATCCAACTCCATTAGATCACCACTTAAATAACTTCACACTGGCATCACTACAAAATTGCTGGAGATGTAGCTTTTGAAAGCCCAGTTGAAAGCATTTCTATAGTAGTTGCTAGAGATTAGTTATTGTAGTCCGAGTCCCCCAGGCTGGACTACTGACCGCCCCCTGGGACCAAAAAAATTAATAATAGCTGCCAGCCAATGCTGGTTATGATGTTCCGAGCAACAAAGGGGGCCTTTGCTGCCATGCAGGCCAGAATTTCTTAAGAAGCTGTAAAGTACTCATAGCAAGTAGTACTTCTGTCCCAGAGTTTTATTTTTGGCAACTTTACAATAGAAAATGCTCAAAAAAGAAGCATTCTATGGATTTTTTTGGGAAATTAAAAAATTGGACAATTCTTATTTCCAGTGTAATTTCAAATAAATTTTCTCTTTTTTTTTTCCTGGAAAATAATCGCCAACTTGTGGACCTCACCAAACTGGAAAAAAAATCCCTAATTCTTAATTGTCAGATGTCTAAATTTGGTTCCAGTACATTCTTCAATACCTTTTTATTGTATTATATAGTGTTTCGTTTATTATAATTGTGTTTAAAAGTAATGTGTTGTGTTGCCCCCCCCCCCCCCCCCCGCCCCCCCCGGGGTATGATTCACCTTTGTTGCATATTGTTTTGGAAGTCAAAGTTAGTAGAATGTAACTCCTTTGGTATTGAAGACCCAAAAACACAACAAATTACAATCATTAGTAGAAAGACCCCATACTATCATTTGTTTAATGTAATTAAAAGGGTTGTTTGCAGCTATTATGAGACCAAAATAATTGCAAACAACATTTTTAGTTGCATAAAACAAGTTGCAAAACTTGGTTTTTTTACAAGTGAATGAACATACATTTGGTGGTGTATTAATTCCAATTTCCAATATTTTCAAAAATGAAAATTTCAATTAATTTCATTATTGTTATCTTATTAACTAAACTCATTTTTATATAACATGTCAATTTTTTTAATCACTTAATAGTTAACTTGAAAATGCATTATACTTGGGTGAAAACATGGTAAAATATTTCAATGAGGGTTACTTTTGGTTTTTTTGGAAAGTTTCCATAAATTAAACCTTGGTATATTGAGCTTATGAATTTTATTTATTTCAATGGTTAATAAGAGGAAGTTTCTTGACTTGATGACACTTGGATGTTTGCATGGGCAAACCAACACTTTTACAAAATTTTGTTTGCATGTTTTTTGTTTATCATTTGTTTTGGGTATCTTCCTTGCTAATCCAATGATGCTTGGGATAAGATCAAATATTTCACTCCACACCTTATGCACCACACCATAACCACCTTGATTGTCCATACCAAACAAAGGGAGCATGTTCACTATGCTTAAAATCCATAGGATGCCCTAACTTATTTTTGGGAAAGAAGATTTTGAACCCTTTCTTCCATCCATGGTGCCAATTCATGCCTTCTTCTATAAATTTTTGCTAATTTTGGCCCACCATGTCACCTAATCCCAAAATTCCACCACCTCCATAGTCTAATTTGCCAACTTGTCCTTTGTTGGATACAAGATGTCAAACCATTGCATTAAATTTGATGTCATGTCCCTAACCTTGCATTCAAGCCACTCTAAAAACCTTGGGGAATTTTGTAACTTGATGTACTTTGGGGAATTATTTAGTTCCATTCAAAATTTCAATTCCATGACCAGCAGCAATAATAATAGTAAGGGTACTTCACTTCATTTAGTTTCATATCTCCTTTGTAACCAAATTTGGCTGAATCTTAATACTTGATGATCACCATGAGTCATGACCACAAATTTGAGAAAGTATAAAAAACACTGCCATGTACCACCAATAGATACACACACTGAGATCAGGGGTATTTTAGCCCAAGTCCAAAATGATGACAGACAATTTTTGGGTGACTATTCCCAATGTGTTCCTATTGAATTCCCAGAGAATTCTTTGAGTTTGTTCCCAATAGCATCACACTTTTATTCCATATGCTTTGGCCAAAGTTGAACTTTCGTATTACTACACACTAGGGTTTGGAATTTTGGTTTCTTGGCTTTGTGGTGTACCTTTTCTCTTTGCAATGGACTTGTCCCTTGTGTAATTTTTTTAGAAGTTGGACTTTCATGTATAAATGGGGGAGGGGGCGTCAATGCCAAGCATGTGCATGCTTCTATTTTGGGGGAGTGCCCAATATTTAAAAAAGATTGTGATGGGCCAATCAAAGTGGCTCCTTGATTTTATTTATTTTGAGTGCACCCGTAAATAAGCAATAGAACCAACAATAACAATAGGTTTGGTGCACAATAAGTAAGGTATTGGAGGAGTGTGGGTAAAAGCAGAGTCAATTTTGAAAAACATAATAAAAAAATGGTAAGTCTTATAAAGAGTAGAGCTATCCATAAAGTCACCCTAATCCCCTCTTTCAGTGATATCCGCAAAGTAGGGAAATTTTGTTAGAAATCAGTATGAAATGCTATAACTCAACATTTAATGCACAAGGTTCGAGAGTAACTATAGTAGTTGTATAGGTAGGAGCAGTGAAAATATATGGAGCAGCAGTGAAGGCGCTCAGGAAAAAGGAAAGACAGGATGAAAGTCAGCTAACCGCCAAAATTGGTGGAAACAACTGTTTGGATCCCAGTTTATTTGGTTTTGTAAAATTTTCATTCCCAGTTGACCGTTAAACCGTTTGATGATGCCCTGTTATGTCGAAACTGGCCGTTCTCGCCCCCTAATCGCGTGACTTTACTAATAATAACTCTAGTGTCTAGTGTTTATTCCCTTTGGTGGGGGAGTGGGGCCAATGGTGGGAATATTAAACACCCCACATTCAGACGGGACCCAGAACCTTAAAAAAATGAGGAACCACCTGCAATAAAAAATGTGTACCAATCACAAATAAATTTAAAACCCAGACAGAATGAGTGATTGCTCGTATGCCGACGAATTCAAAAGATCAAGGAATCCCAAGACACATATGTCCCACTGCACGGCCAAGGGTAAAGCCTGAGGCAGTGGCTTTACTAAAGTAAGGGCGTGTGAGCAAGGCAGAGCAGAGGCGAACCCGATTCCAGTGAAGTCACTGTACAATGGGCTTCTTCTAGCCAAAAGTTCGATCCTTTTTTTAGTTTTTTTCTCATGATGCCCAGTATCATTGGGAAAAAAGGAAGAACAGTAAAGCCATTTCCAAAAACAGAATGCCCACTTTGATAGGTGTTGCATTTTTAAAAATGTCCTCCAAACAATGGAGGGAAATTATGTTGGGTAACATACTCTTCTTATGATCACACAACTTTACACTAAATATGAGTAAGTTAAGGGCAACTTCAGATGAGGGTCCAAAGTCCAGGGATCAATGAATTCAAGCAATTTTACTGGTGAAAAGCTTTAAATTGGTCCCAAAGCCTGTAAGCAATTTTAGTGGTCAAAAGCTTCAAATTGGTCACAAGGCCTTTAAGCAATTTTAGTGGTCAAAAGCTTCAAAATGGTCCCAAGGCCTTTAAGCAATTTTAGTGGTCAAAAGCTTCAAAATGGTCCAAAGGCCTTTAAGCAACTTTATTGGTCAAAAGCTTTAAATTGGTCCCAAGGCCTTTAGACGAGGGTCCAAGACCAAAAAGTGGCAAATTGAGGCTAACTTACATGGCACCTGTTTTGGAGGGAAAATCAATTGGTTGCGACCAAAAAATAGTGCTAAAAGGAGAGCACCTGATTTGGAGAACCAAGAATCAGTTTAGGGACCAAGGTACAGTCCAACTCAAGGATTCAATTTGCTTCAAATCAGTCCAAATTGGTTCTTAGGAAATTGGACCCTGAACCCTCATCTAAAGTGGGCCTAAGTATCTTTTCGAAAGAAAATTTCAAACCTTACATCTAAGTCATGAAACCAAATGCAGATAGGGGGAAATATTTCTTTGAATTTAGAACATACATCAAATAAAAATATACGATCTCATATATTCATTGTTGGGTAGAAATTGTAATTTAATTAATTTTATATTAAGATCATCAAACTCAATATGTAATTAAAATAAATATGTTCTGATTTCTATATAAATAGAACATATGTATTAAATATGTTTAATATTAATTATTAGTAAGTTCAGTTAATAAGTTTAGTGAACTAATGTCAATAAATGAATTAATAATAAGCTTGCAAGCATGTGAAGTGACATTAAATGTTAGATTTTCTTTCCAGACTTGTAACCAATGACTCATTAAGGTTGCAACAAAACAATTCTTGGAATGTTGGATCACATGAAGCTTTTGTTTGTGTTTCATGCTGTTTGGAATTGCAGTTCAAAAGAACTTGACATTACACTTCAAGATGCAATGAGTTCTTATGAAAAAAAATTAGTGAGAATATGTGCTTTCTTGTTATCAAGGTGCATTTCTTGTCTAAACCAAATCAAAATTCATATATATGTATTTGAATTGTTGGCCATACCTCGAATGCCACATGTTGTAAATATTTGAAGATTTTTCAATTAACAATAGAAACACATATTTGAAACCCATTAACATTTGTGAGAACATAACAAAGAGTGAGAATCACATCACCACCATCAAATTGTAAGGAAAACCTTATTTTTCATATTGGATTCCAATATTATTGTACCATGTCTACTTTAAAAATGTATAGTGTCATGTGAAAACATGGGAACATGATATATTTTATAAAGGGTTAACTCTTTTTCTTTTTTTTGTTAACCATATTACACAACTTGTATGTTGGGAAGGAGCCAATTTCTTATATAATTTTGTGGACTTGATTCACAATTTAACATGTCTTTCAAAAAAATATATGCATACCTACAAGTTTAATCATTTGAAAGATTTTTTTATTCATAGCATTTTGTTCTGACCTTAGTGTTTGCTTCAATTTCATTCCTTCTGGTCTTCCTGAATGTGTTAAAAAAAGTCAATGTGACAAACAAATGTGCTAACCTTGTTTTTAAATACCTTGAAACCATTAATTATTAAACTTTCTTTCAAAAAATTGCACCTTAGATAAGAATTTTGCTCTAGCACCTCCCAATATCATCTTACAAAATTTAGTTGCATGCTCATTACTCTCCACAACTTCAAGTACTAAAACTAAAATATGAAATAAATATAATGTATAAAAACTTGATGCAAACTTATATAGATCCTTTTAATAGAGCCCAATTATGCATAGGTGATAATGCATGTCAATGCCAACCTAACATTGTTCCTAAACTACAAAAGCTTTCATAAGACCCTAATAATTCAGTCCCCTTCCTGTTATACAAGAAGTGGGTTCAGGGCTTTGAATTACACCCTGCCCAACCCAATGACGAACATGGACATGGTGACATGTAATAATGACTTGGTGAAACTCTCAAACAAAGGCGCAAAAAGGAAGAATGCCCATGATTGTAGCAGAGATTAAAAGCACAAATGGTCCCTTTTAGTTACAGAGAAAATCTAAAGGTGAAACACAAATGATTTGGGCACCAAGTCTTTGTGCTTTAACCCTCACAACAACCGAACCTTCCCTCACAAAAGCTCCTCACACTTCAACCTTTGCAGCAATGCCCCACCCCCCACAACAATCACAACAACAATGTGATTTGCATCCCCTAAGAAGATTCATGTATAAAAACATCACCATATTCAAACAAAATTTTCATAGACTTCGACATGAAATTTTCAAAGACAATAAACTCAAACCCTTGAACTTTATTACAACTTAACTTTGAGGGGCATGATTAGGATCAAACAAGGGTTTTAAATGTTTTAAATGTTCATTTTAAACAACCATGTGGTGTAAAATTACATGGGCTATCATATTGTTAAAAACTATGAATAGTCCCATTCCTTACAACAATTTTGAATTATTGAAAATCTAAATTGAAAATCATCAAAGATTCTATTTGCGTCTTTCCTTGTTGATCCTCCATCGTTGCAAAATGAGACTTTTTTTTGAAAATTTTGAGTTTTATGGACTGTTTGGACAAAGCAACTCCATTTACAATAAGTGTTGTTGGCAAGTAGATAGTACCTAGGGTACAATGAACCATGCACTTTGAAGCTGAAGCCATGTCCCTTTACATGTGGGCATATCCTTAACATGGGGGGAGCTATCTAGCATATTGATATCATTGTTGCCCCTGAAGAAGGCCAAAAAACACATGTCAAATCCATAAGGATTGATTGGCAAAAGCTTCAAGACCGATGTTCATGTTACCATCCTTGTTTTGAAGTTGACCTTGCCAAGTCACTAGGCAGTTCTTCCATGATTTGCATGTAGTTGCACTACAAACCTAGCCTTTCTTGGCTCCCATAAGAATAGTAGTCAAAAGTAAAGTTCAGAAGCACAACAATTGAGTGACATCAAAGCTCCAAAGGCACATGTTGTTTTTGTGAGTTTTCAAAGGCCTACATGCTTGAGTTGTGTCGTTAGGCATCAAACAAATGCCAGAACTTTCAACTCCAAAGTTTATTTGTGTTGTGAGGAGAGCTTTGCAACACTTAACTTTTGTGTGGATAAGTGGCATGGTGTGTAATGGCCAGAAGGCTCTAAATGTGTGGATGTGAGGCTGCATTGTAGAGAATGGGTGGGAGCTTGAGCTGGCCAGAATCATTGAACCAGAACTACCCTCACCAATTCAAGCCCACCACTTTGTTCGTGATCACAATCCTATGGGTACTAGAGTTCATGGCCATGGGTGGAGACACTGTAAGGATGCAAAAGAAACCGTCTAGAGAGTCCAAAACTAAAACCCAACCCAGCCGAACCTATCCCCTACCTCCCTGTTTCTAGGACTGGAGAAGAAAAAGGAAAAAAATTAAACACACCAGGAGGCTGAGAATGAAGATGTGACAGAGTGAGTTCGATGATTAGCTTTATAAGGACACGATACTACCTATTAAATTGGTTAAGGGGAGTAAGTACGTACCTCCCTCACAACAAGAAGAAACAAGAAACCCATACATTATACTACAGAAACATACTACCTCATGGTAGTAGTCTTTGGCCATAAACATTCTTCTGATTTTTTGAGGCCCAGCAGCGGCGGTAGGTATGCAGGTCCTTGCCCTTGCCTTCTTTAGCCAAGGAAAGAGTCCATTTTTGGAGTAAAGGGAATTAACATGCAGCGGTGGCTTGGACGAGAAAACCCAACCGGTGGCGCCAGGGGTCACTGCTAAGTTCCTATCGTGTTTTTTCGTCCCGATGGAGCTCGCGCGAGATACATAGCTTTTGCTTTTGTTTTGTGGTGTTTGTTGTCGTCGTCGTCGTCCGATGACGCGGTTTGACCGGATAATGCCTGCCTGCCTGCCTGTTCGTTCTAGCACGCCTTTTTTTTTAATTCTTTTTTGCTGAATATAAAAAGCCACAAAGCTATATTAAAAATTAGAAAGTGCTTTAATAAAGTGCTTTTTGAGTTTTTCAATAGTCAATTTTGACCATTTTTATTTTTTTTCAAACTCCGGATTTTCACACATCGTTTCAAGTACGTTAGACAGAAATATAGAAGCATGTTTAGAAATTTTACTTTCATATTTAACATGTAGCCAAATATGGCTAAATCTTCCTATGGACCATCGCCACTTTGGCTACATCTCAAAATTGAACAACCCCCCCCCAATCCCCCCCAAAACAAACACTGGGGCCCTAATGTGTGTGGGGGCCCGCCTGCCCGCCTTTCCGCCACAGTAGAAAGTGAAAGATGTTCGTGAGCAACGGATGCAGCTATGGGAGAGGTGCTTCGAGAATTCCGACCTCTTTTTTCTCCTCCTCCTCCTCCTTCTTGTGTTCTTTCCCTTTGCGTTTTTCCTCCCTCCTTCACCTTCTCCTACTACTTGGCTTCTTTTCACGAGCGTTGAAAGATGGTGAGTAGGTAGAGCTTTTTCAGATGATTGTCTGTCAGTTTGTGCTCTCTGGTTCTGAGAGAGAGAGAGAGAGAGAGTTGAGAAATATATACACACGGAGTTGAGAGAAACACAACCTGTAGACAACAGGAGAGGTGCTTTATGAGGAGATTCGGATCTGAACTAGACGAGCTTCTGCGGAGAACTGGTGTTGGGCAATACACGCGGTAGCTGTGTTATTTTATGATGGGAGAATAAGGGACTGTCGGGCCCGAGAGAGAGAGAGAGAGAGGAGAAAGCCAAAAAAGTAAAAAGAGAGAGGTTCAGGGATCATGGCAGATCAAAAAGACTTGTTGTATTGGAGCTCGGAATCATCCAGGAGTAGGACGGACAAGCAGCAGCAACAGAGGATTGGAAGCAAATGTAACTGTTGGACGGACAGACAAATTTTTTTGTCGATGGGAGAGAAGAGGACCATAAGGAGGGGAGCAACTTGGTGAGGCGGAGGTGCTGCCTGCAAACCAAGAATTCTGTAGGTGAGAAGCAGACGCAGATTGGCGCAATCCGGGTGCGTCCGCTAGTTGATTTTCCGAGGAGGAGGAAGCTGCTGCACACAGAGACAGAGACCGAGACAGAGAGACGCAGCATGTCCCTGTGGAAGACTGAACGAGGAATCCTGGAGCAATGGTAGCAGAGAGCCTTTTATAAGGGATCAGCAGAAGCGCTGCTGCTTCAGCGTTTTTACACATGGGATTGGGAGGAAGGGCCAAGGAGCTGCTTCCTCCTTCTCCACCGCCGACTTTCAGCTGTGTGATGTCGTTACGAGTTCGAGTGTTGGCGCTCACAGTTTTGACATCAATTACAGTTTTGTCAATCTTTTGGTCGCGCCTCCAAGTCTCGCAAGTGAGCTTCCCAGCGATAGAATGGACGATAGGCAGCAATTCTCTGTCTAGAGGAGTTTGCTCACTGGAGAGTAGTAGTCCTAGTAGTAGGTTGAACGAGACGCTGTTCCAAGTGGCAGCGATCGATCCACCTGATGCGCTTATGCGGAAGCAAGTAGGGGAGATACTAGATGCAAGAATCTCCAACGGATATTTCAGGCGATCGCATGTGTCTGCATTGCCAGATCGATTCCTGTTGGCACAGATCTCCACTCCAAAGCACATTCCCTTTTGGCCGCTGTTCAAGACAATGGTGAGAGAATGGACTGACAAAAAGAGGTTTGATCCACAGGAAGCCATGCACAGTTTGGTCACGGAGATCAAAGACCCCATCGTCCGCCACTACAACAGGGAGCTCCCACCAGAGAACTCCAGCAGCGGCCTGAACCAGACACAGGAGAAGAAGAGCAAGTACAGAAAATGTGCTGTGGTGGGGAACAGTGGAATTCTGCTCAAACAGTCTTACGGAAGCTTTATCGACTCTCATGACATGGTCATGCGCTTGAACAATGCTCAAATCTCTGGCTATGAGAAGTTTGTAGGATCCAAAACCACTATCTCTTTTGTGAATAGCAACATCTTCCATCGCTGCTCTAGGCGAGCTGACTGCTTTTGCCATCCATATGGCATGAAAGTTCCCATTGTCCTCTACATCTGTCAAGTGATTCACATCATGGATGTTGCTGTATGTCAAAAGCCAGAAAGAGCTCCATTACTGGTGACAGATCCACGTTTTGACATCCTCCTTGCAAGGCTTGTGAAGTGGTACTCTGTGAAGGAATTCATGGAGAAAACAGGGCAGTCTTTGGATAGATGGCATGCTGTGCATGATGGGGAGAGTTTCCATTACTCTTCTGGCATGCAAGCTGTGATGCTCGCACTTGGCATCTGCGAGGAAGTGGATCTTTTTGGGTTTGGTAAATCAGATATGAGCCCGCATCACTACCATACCCGCCAGAAACAAGAGCTTGGACTTCACGACTATGAGGCAGAGTACCGAATCTATGAAGACCTTTCTCAAAGGTGTGCCAAGTCCATGCCCTTTCTCAACCAAACTGGGTTTGAAATTCCACCTTTGCACATCTTTTTGTGACAATGATCCCAAAGTGAATGCTGCAAGGTGATGATGATCAATGCAAAACTCACACACAGATACATGTCAAAAGTGCTGCAAGGTGAAGGTTGTGAAACACACACACAGGTACATGTCTGCTTCTTGTAGAACAGAACCTAGCTAGTGTCTTTCCATCT
Source organism: Sphagnum tenellum (assembly GCA_963921925.1). Classification (NCBI taxonomy): domain Eukaryota; kingdom Viridiplantae; phylum Streptophyta; class Sphagnopsida; order Sphagnales; family Sphagnaceae; genus Sphagnum; species Sphagnum tenellum. Next base: position 9,040,227 of record OY998153.1, on the reverse strand, counting down.
TTCACCGAAGAAAATTTAGTTTTATGAATTGAAGTGACTCTGGTCGATCTTTGCCCATTGAATCAATGTTGCCTTCACTTTGAGAAGGACAGTTGTAACAACACCATTCTTTTACCCTGATATGAACAACAGACTTAGAGGATCACATTTTAGGGTTTCTATAATACCCAAGCGCAAGTGTGCTTAGTGAGTTGGAGCAATTTGTGTCCCTCCCAGCTCCCACCTCAGTGCATGACCAGGTTGACCTAGTCTGCAGTTACATATTGTGCACAGCAGAAGTAGGAACAGTGCCCACAGTAGGAAAGTGGGTGGACCTGGGAACTGTGGTTGGAGATGATAAGCTCTCAATCAAAACTGGCTTGGACCAGACTCTTCTCTCTCATTTCCTGCCTTTGCAAGCACATGAACCCCATTCACCCCTCTAGTGGAATTCTTTTCAAAATGATTTTGTGGGGGGCAGGTAAGATGAAAGTGTAGGCTAACAGCCTCACAGCAGGGTGTTCCCAAAGTAAACACCCCTCAAGATGGACCTGATGTAATGTAAATTGTTTATTTTCACCTTCCCACATGATACTTGGTGGATAGTGAAAAAAAGAGGCAGGAATTTCAGAGAACAAAACACCTAAAACACCCCCAGGGTCAGGCATTTTGACTTTTGAAATGGCCCACCTTCTGCATAGGAAAAATTCCGTTGAATATGGTGCCTTGCAAATCCACTAGGAAAGTTCTGCTGGTGCTTTATGTCTCCCCAAGTCCTGAACTTCTTGGCTGTTCCTTGAATGCAAAGGCCCCAAAGGCCAGCGATTGGTGGAGATAGTTGGCATGTACATTATGGTTTTGTTGTTTTGAATGGGCTCTGAGGTCATCATGGACTTTGTTCAATATTGTGGGTGTAAGATTTCTGGAGTCTAGCTAGTTTTCATCTGTTGCTAATGTAATCTGGATTCAGTAGCTAGTAGTATTGACCTGGAGCCCATGTGATCTATCAAGCTGAAATGATATATACTTGCTTTCGAATTTTCAGCAATAGTTTGCAGAGGAGAAGCTTTGCCTGTGAGGAAAAAGTGAGGCACATACAGATGCACTTCTCAATTCCTGTGATTCAATTTTGGTAGTCGTCTTTGAGTAGTCAGTGAGCAACAAGAGTAAATGAAACCAATGCTGGTAGTGCCAAAAAAAAAGCTGATAATGTGGAAATTTTGTTTGTCATCTGTACCTGATGTTTGGATTTTGTGTCTACAAATCCGGGTTTAAATAATGGCATGCAACTTGCCTACTCAGGCACCAGTGCACTACCTCACTGTCATGCTATTATTATCTTTCAGTGCTGTTATTGTGACAGATATGGCCATAAAACCAATGAGAACAAATGATGAGCCAACTGCTCATTTACATGCAAAAAATGAATGCAAGTGAAATTAAGCACCCTTAATTTCCATACTCTTCTATGCCTGACATTTCCTGGGGAGGATTGGAGGCTTGAATCTGGGTGTTGAGTTCTCTATTCATTTAGTCATCTTCTCATTTCATACGGCTTTAAACGTTTTTTTTTAATAATGTGCACTAGGTTGGGCTTTTTCCAACCAACATCTTGTGACATGGCTTATTACATTTGTGATCAAACTATAAGCTCAATTGGGGAACCTTTTTTTTCAGGGTTCTTATGGGGGAAATGCATTATAACCCATGATGATTGTTTAGGATTTTTTGTTTTCATTGCTATAGATGTTAAGTTTCATATTTTGCACAAGCGAACACATGTGTTCCCATCACCCTCCTAGTCTTCATGTCATAGGTTAATATTGTGTTCACCACAAATGGGTTTGCTTTCTATTTAATGTCAACATTGTCAATCCCTTTTGAGCGAGTATAGTTTTGCAAGTTACAATTTATTGGGGAATGGTTGCAACAATTACAATCCAAGCAAAGGACAAGCTATACCATGATCAACATCCTAAAACATGTTTATAAGCTTTGTTTGCAGTAAAGGTATTTGAATATTTTTATTAAGAAGCCCTCCTTTATTAGTTTTGCATTCATTTCATAAGTAAATCGTGTCAATGATTCTATAAAAGCTTGAAGTTCAAATTGCTTCCATTTTGAAGTGAACCGTTGATGTTAAAGAAACCTTATTTAAACTTGGTGTTCTTTTAGGTTTTTCAACCATCGTTTTGTCCAATCTACTTCATGCAACAAATGAAAGTTTTAGGTTTTACCCCATTTGACACATCCCTATTTTTCTTTTTGTGACCTTTATTTGTGTGTTCACGTGTTTATGCTTTTGGTTGTTATTTCTTGGTTTGATGTTGGTCCTTTGTTGTTGTTCCTTCCTTTTGCCCTCCAAATGGGTGTTTCTTTCTTTTATTAAGTTTGGTAAGGTTTCATAAGAAAAGGGACTTATTGTGGTTTTCTTTCATGTAACTATTAAAAGCTGAAAGACATGGTGTTTATGTTCAAAGTTGTGGATTCCCTTGCAAAGTGTAATTAAGGTTCAGAGCTTTTATTTGATAGCCAAAAGGTTGGAAATTCTTTTTGTTTCAAAATTATTAGTCTTTTCACTTGAAAATTACCTAACATGCTTTAAGCATTTGCTAGGCTTTTGATGTGGACTTAAAGCTAGATTCACACAAAGGTGGCAAAGGAAATAAATGTAAATAATTTAAACTAACCCTAGTTTGATCTCATTCACACAAAAGGAGTACAATAAGTCAAAAAATGAATCGACAAATGATGCGGGTTAAAGAAAGTGTAAATATTTAAATGTACTTTATCCTTAAGAGCAAACATCTTCAAATTTTTTTAATTTGGTGTCCAAAACATTGAAATAAGGAGATTAGTATGATCCCCTGATTTCAAAAAACTTAACTACCCCCCTCCATGGTTAAAATGTCATCCAAAATTTTCATTTAAAATTTCCGCCTTAGGTGCAAACCAATGTTGGTTTGGTGCAATGCATTTGTTATACTAATTTGGTCTTAATATATGGGCAGGTGAAACTTTTTATACCAATAAAAATTGGCACCAAATGACCACCAAAACTTATATACCAATTTAATTTATATATAATATAGGTGAAAATAGACCATGGTGGCTCCTTTGTATGTTCACATCGTATGTTTTTCTAAGTGGTTTGTCTTTGAACGTAAACCATCTCAAAACTAAGGAGTTGCACAATGTTTTACATATTATGGTAAAGCATAACCCAAAAATAAAATTTAAAAAATATATTTATATTCCATTTATAATTTATTTATATTATGGCAAGTTGGAGTATATTTATATGAAGTAAAATCAAATTATGTCGTGAAAAATGAAAATGTAACTTTAAAATGATTGAAATGATTATAGAACTTTATTAAAAAGAATTATCCATTTCACATTTGATTTCACATAATTAGAATAATGTTCATGAATCATTTGAAGAATTTGATAATTATCATTTCACAAATGAAATCTTTTTGGGGCACAACCATGTGATATCTTGACATTTTCACATTTCAATCACCTTTGATTGGAAGGTGACAAATATTGTGATAAATTTATGCTTTTCATTCTTTAAATGATTTATTATTATTAATTAAATTAGATTTTAATGTAATCTAAAATGAAAAATTGGGTTTGTTATACATGTGTTATATAAATATAACTATGGTTTCTTTAATCTACATTATATTATTTCCAAATAATGTTAGATGACATTAACTTTGTGAAAGTTCAAATTATAACCCTGGAACCCTTAAAATGAAACCCAAAATTAAATGCACCACATTTGCAGAAAAATTTATTATAATATTCATCATGAAAATGCTCACAAGGGGGCAACCATATCATGTTTTTCACCCATACATGAATCATGAATTTGGGATATACATATTTAAATATTGGTGTGTTTATTGTTATACCAATAGTTACACATAACAAAACTAATATTGATGAAAGTTCAACCAATATATTACTAATATGCATTAAAAAAATTCCATCCGTTTGGTATGGTATGTCATTATTAAGATATTTTCATTTCATGATTTTAAACAATGATCAAATCCAAGGTTTGTTTGACAACTAAGGCAACCCCATTATTTCTAGTGATAACATATTGGGCAAAGTGTGACCCATCCTACCATTGGAATTACCCTAATCCAATTCTTGCAAATAAGTTACTTAAAACTTTAGAACCAAGTTGCCTTTGTACAATTGCATGTTTTCATATAAGAGGATGTAAGCTTGACACTAAGGTAACTAGGAGCATGGAACCTTAGTATAAATATTAAGCATGGTATTTAAAATTTTATACCAAATTGTTTTGGTATCTCCCAATTTTTTCAACCTCTCTATTAGGCAAACATTGTCTTAAATCATGTATATTCACAACTAATACCAGCTTGGTTTGGTCTTCAATACCAACATTGATATTAGTCGCAAACCTATATACTAGACCAACATTGGTTAAAGACATTCAATGTAAGGTTAAAATCATTTCATTGTACTATTTATTTATTTCTATGAACAATGCAAAGGCTAATTTGCTCTTTAAACACTAATCATTTACCCCCCCTCCCCCCCCCCCCCCAACTATACCCCCCACTAAAAGAGGGTAAAATGGAATAGTAACATTCATATTATCCTTTTGTCTAAGTCTAGCCTATAGTTGTTTTCGTCTTTTTAAATTTGGAGAGTAATGATGATGGTTGATACTTTAACTCAAGTTTGATTTATGGTTGTTAGAACCCAATGTTGCATGTTTATTGTGCAATTTATTTTCATAATGACATTATCACATAATCAATTGTGTTTCCTAACCTTTGATTCATGAATTATTTATTTGTTGTAATTTATTGATTTGTCTTTAAGTTTTCATTAATATGCAATGGCATGGGTAAAAATATATATGGGTTTAGTTCACAAGACAAAAAATTGAGTTTTTTATGAATTTTTTACGTGCCATTTAAAGCCTAAAAATTACTTGGGTTAAGATCCTTGCATTAAAGGCTTATTTATGAAATGTAAATGGACTCACAACCATATTTCATGAGAATTAAAGCAACATATTAATGCTAGTGAAATATCCAATATACTACGTATGTTTGAAACATATAGGTTTATCCAATATTCATGATAACATTGAAATATTTTGACATGGTTTTATTCTTACATATTCATAATGAAATGATATTTTAACCATTTTTTTGAGAATAATTTTATTTGAGACGATGGAAAATGAATATTGACATGGTGAATCTATTGTCCATGATTTTTACTCAAGATGTCCTTCACTTTATACTTTTGATCATTTCATAATTTGTTGTCCAAGTATTTCCATAATCCTTTCACAAGTTGATTTTTTTCATTTTAGCTATAAAGTTGATAAATCAAAATATTCAGATCCAAACTTCTCATCCTCATTGAGTGTGTACTAATGATTGTTAAAGTCAAATATGCACCTTCAATTCACAAAAGTTGATTTGCATCTCCTCTACATGAATAGAATTACATATCATAAAGTTTCCAATTTTAATGAATTGCACTATTTTCATCCAAATTAACTAATCACATGTTTTGTTACAAATGGCGAAGAACTTTGTGATGACAAAATAAGTGAAAGACACATTTTATTGGTTTCACAACACTAGTTGTACATACATTCACTGTTTTTGATAATATGCTTAACTATAAGACTTAAAAAACATTGAAGATAAGATGTTGAAATTCTCACACTATTTCCATCATCAATAAACAAGTAAAAAATTAGATATGGTCATTAAAAAAGTTAAAAATTTACAGATCATCCTTCATGACTCCATGTGAGACATCATATTACAAAGTTTTCAAAACATTTCCTTTGTACAAATAATCTTGCAATTTGTCCTTACTAATAAGCTTTTGATGCACATTACAACTTCAAAATACTTAATATTTGATGACCATAAGGCTTCAAATACATGGCAAGTATGTCAAGAGCCTAATAAAAATAAAAATTGTTTGCTCTGTAAAACAACAGATTATGGCATTTTACAAGTATTGGTGTACTACTTGCAATCAAATCATACACCAATAAAAGAAAAGGTTGCATTCCATGTTATTATTAGAGAAGAAAACTTTGAGAACATTGAGCTCAAGTATAATTGCTTCTTATCACTTACTTGAGTAGTTGTTGTTGTAGTGCAATTTCATCACTAAACTTTTATTGATGTGTAGGTGGACGTCTAGCACATATTGTCATGGACTTGTTTACAACCCCATTTACACCTTTTTTGAGAATTCTCATGAGATCCATGTGTTGTGAAAACAATTTTTTGCAATGAATAATATTGAAAATGGTCACATGGCATGCAACCTATAGTGTAGACTTTAAAGAAAGTTGGTTGATTTTCAACTTTGTCTCAAGATGATATGCTTATTACAAAAAATATTGCCTCATGTTCAGCTTCAAAATAATGCAAGCATTTCTAGGTTTAAGGCATTCAAAAAAAAATTGACTATAAATTAATCCATAGTTCTCTCAAAATAAACATGTTGCAAGACTATTGATTATATTTTTATTATCACCAAATAATATATGCGCACTTACTCATGTTGGGAAAATCTTTTAATGGGTTAAATAATTTACCATTGACCTACTAGGTTGAAACTTGGGAACTCTTTGAAAAGTCTATTTGAGATAGCTTTTCATGTTGACATTAAAAACTTAAACTTATTTTTTAGTAGTGTTCTAAAAAGAAGTTTAATCAATCTAAAGAATTGAATAAGGACATAAAATGGTTGTTTTAATGCAATGCATATAAAAGCAAAAGAATGGAGATATTACATTATCCCCATGTATTGCAAGAGTAATTATATCCCCTCTAAATATATATGCACCAAATGTACACATTATTTCTTAAGCCTATTTAAAAGGAAACATGATTTTCCATACATCATAGGGTTTAAAAAATGTATATATAGTTACCAAGTTGCATTCAAATCAAATCCATAATTCTTTGTATTGCAACAAATCATTTCGGGTGCTTTGAACATACATTTATCTTTCATAGCTTGTTGCGAAGAGGCAATTACAAGATCTCAAATGAAACTTGCTACCAACAATTTGTTCTAAACAACTTCATCGATGCCACAAAAAGTCGTGAACTCTTTTTTGTCCCAAAACTCAAAGTGGTGTTTTGTGCATGTTCATTTTACACAATTTAATATGTCATCTTTTGATGAATTTGCATGTTTATAAATGATGTGACTTGTAATTTACACATGTTTGTAAATAAATGTGTTGCGCATGAATAACAATGATTGGAAAGATAAAGTCATGTTGTGTATCTTGCAAGTTGCCATTGCAATCAGCTTCAAACAAAGTGTTTTCCGAAAGCACATGCACAAATACCATTTATATAATGGAGGTAAGGGTATTTTCAGAAACCTACTATGTGTTTTTTTTTTGTAGCACCATAAACCATAGGCTCCTAATAATATTTGTTGAATTTTTTTGATAGATATGTAGAGATCAAGGAAATATGAAAAAATATATATATCATTGAATGCTATATCAAAATTTGTTTCATGGCATTGAAGCTACAAAATATGATGGAAGAATACAAGAAAATGAAAACCAATGAAGTTATTTTATACTAAGTTTTATACCAATTTTATTTTCATTGCATAAAACTACTACATGTGCTTGATTTTTTTTCAAGTTCGATTTGTTTTTGAGTTGCAATTTTGATGTTTTTCAAATTAACAATATGCATGTTTATGCTATGATACTTGACAAGTTGTCCAAGTTTTGGATACATCAATTTGACTATATTAATAATTTACTATTAGGTTCAACGTTCCCACTCATGAAGTAGGTCAAATGACTTTACAACATGTAACAATTGGTATACATTAACATTTGATGCTCTTGAATTGAAGTGATAGATTCAATTCCAAGAAGATTGAAATTTTTGAAAAGCTTGTGAAATTTGCAAAATAATCTCCAAGGAGTGCTTTGGTTGACACATCTACAATCTAATTAGCAATGTCAATATAAAAGACATTGATAGTACCTAAGTTTTGTTGTTCTCTTATAAATGGTATTAAACATCATTATGTTTTGTTCTTTGGTGGAACTTTAGATTATGAAAATCAACCAAATGTTACTTTGATTATCATTGAAAAGTGGTGTAAGGATTGGCGGAACATACTTTAAATCTTTAAAGAATTTCCTTACTTAAATTGTTTATTTAGTGGTCACACTTAATGCGAATATTCTGCTTCACTGGTTGATGATGTAATTTTGTTTTGCTTCTAGCCTCCCCATAAAATTGGTCCTTCGTTCATGTGGATTACAAATCATGTTCCTAACTTTTTGTCCATAAGATCCCTAGCAGAATCTACATCTACATATGCTTCAAGCATGTTAACAGTGGCACTAGCTTGGTAGCATAAACCCCAGTGAAATATCCCTCATAAAAATTATAAATCTTTTTCACAATAGTGAAATCAATACTACTAGGCTTGGATGTAAATTTCGCCACAATATGCATGACATAAGAAATGTCCAAGTCGGGTTGCAAGTTGGGCAAACATGAGGCACTCCAATGCTTCAAGGTAAAAGAAGGTGCATTTTTTATTGTGGTAGTAAAAAAGAATTCCAAATGTGAATTGGGGTCAACATGGGTGCTTATTGATGTGGATTCTAAAAACCAAAACATTTGGAAATCTTTTTGATATACAAAGCATGCCTGATCCACAATTTTTGTTATTCTCACATTTTAAAGATGTGGAATCCCACATACACATATGCATTGTTTGTTGTCACCTCAAATTCTTCCTTCATCTTGTTGATCATGTGATCTTTATGTGTGGTGCCCTTCTCACTACATATCAGCCCATCATCAATAAAGATGGCAATAATCAATTTCAGATGTCCCTTGTTGACATAAACACAAGGATTTACAAGGCTTGGTTGTAAATCATATGAAATCAAAAAGTTGTTAAAGGTTATTGTTCCACTTTCTCCTTGCTTGCTTTAAAACAATAAACTCTTCAATAGCAAACAAACTTGAGATTGTAACTCCTCAACATTTGGAGCCAATATTTTTCCACCTTTTTGAATTTCTCCTCCTACATTATATTGGGCTACTCCTACTACATATTGTTGGATTGTTTTTCTTCCATAATCTTGGGCCACTCATGTTACATCTTGTTGGGTTATTCTTCCTACATCATCTTGGGTTGCATCATCTTGTATAATTGCTCCTACACCTCCATCTTGTGGAATAGTTTTTACATATATTTGGTTGAAATGCTTATGTTGAATGTCATATGGTTGGAAGAACACTTGTTTCTCCTAGTTGACTTGTGTCCCTAAATTGTATATGGAATATTCACTAGGGCCTTCATGTGAATTTGTGATGATAGGTGTCTATTTTTCATGAAAGAGTGCATCTACAAATGATTATCTACTTCTTGATTGGATTCAACAATCAATATGTTTTTAAAATTGCATTATACCCAACGAAATGGCCTTCACAAATCTTGGGTCAAGTTTTTTCTTAGCTCCTTTGGCACAAAAACATATGTTGGGATCCAAACACCTGAAATGTCCAACTAAAGGTTTATGGCCTATCCATAATTCATATGCCATTTTTTCCTCATGAACCCTAAACCTAGTTTAACTTAAAAGATACATATGTTTGCATTGCCTCTGCCCAAAGATTAAAGTGAAGCTTTCAAGAATGTAACATACTCCTGACGGGTCAAAGTAAAATAAATTATAAAAAAAAAATTACACCTCTCATATAACTACCATAAAGTAACATCAAATTAGGTGAAAGTATGTGTCAAGTAGCATTAGTTGGCTCTATTAAGTTTATAAAAATTAATTCTAAGAAAATTTCAAAATGAATTTAAAAAGTAAATAAAAAGTACATTTGAAATTTATTGGAAAAAAATGTGTTCAAACTTTTTATTTTGGTTAGAAAATTTAATGAAATTGATATGTATTAAGTTAAAAAATGAAGATCATCATATGTTTTAGCAAGTCATTAAAAAAAATCTATTTCCTTTTTGTAAAAACCTACTTGACACCTACTTGAAGCTAAAAGCCCATAGTGAAAAGTAAATATCAAAAGTTACTTGTATTTTGAAAAACCTACTTCTATAGTTTGAAATATGAAAATCAATGCACATTGGGGTAAACATATATCATATTTAGTCATTGAAATGAAAACATTCAATGTTCCACAATTCTATAATGGGTTTTGTTACTATTATAAATGTATTTTTTCTAGTTTTAACTAGGTAATCAAGTTGTTCACTTTATTTTACTTACACCTTGATATTCTTTGTGATTATTCTATTGTTTCATTTTGCTTTACCATTTTGTTGAGGACAGTATGGAGTACTTGTCTCATATTTGATCTTAGCCAATTAAATGTTCTTTGAATGCACACCTTATGTATTCACCGCCATTGTCACTTTTGAACTTCACCATAACATTCCTTGTTGTTTGTAGGTTTTTTGCCTCCACTTTCTTGAAGCATGCATTCAAATACTTTTACCTTAGATTTGATGCAAAAAACAAGTTCGAATCCATTGTAGTCATCAATAAAAAACACAAAGTATCTTGTGCCTTTTAATGATGGGATGCTCATGGAGCCACACACATAAATATTTGAAAAAAATCTCATGGTTTTTTCACTTTAATCATGATTTTGTCATTGATTGGAAAAAAAAGTTGAAGATTCTCACATACACACAACGCTCACACAATTTGGCAATCTCTTTTTTGTCGAGTTTAATGTCAATCACCATTTATTCTTTAAACACCTTCAAAACCATCTTTGGATGAACATGCCCAAAACGTTCATGCCAAATCTTAAGATTGTTGTCATTAAATGAAACACCAAAAAATGTAATGTTTTGAATGTGTACATGCCAATCTTCAAGTGGCACCTTCATGGGGATGAGTACCTTTCATTTGTAATCTATAAAACTTTCATGTCCTCACCCTAGTCATGATGACCTCCCCTTTGCCATTTGAGTTTTGATAATGCAATTATTTATTTTCTGTGTAGTTATAATTCCTTTGTCTGCAACATGTTCTATTGAAAATATATTCTTTTTTGATAATGGGATACATAAAACTCCTCCCATTTCGTGCTTCTGCCATTGTCCATTGACCAAACACATGACATCCATAATGCCAACACCATGAACCCACAATTGTTGGTTGTTGATTATGGTCATTAGCCAAGTGTCCTTTTCATGATGGCAAACCATCTCTTTCAATTTGTCATGTGTTATATGGCTACTATGTCAGCATACCAAACATCCAAGTTATGTAATTGTTTGCTATTTGCATCAGCCACAAATCTTGTCGAATATTATCCACTTTTTGCAACATTAGCATTAATACATTCATTTTCCTTCTTCTTCTTACATTCTTGCTCCTAATGCCCCTTCTCATAACAGTAATTACAACCTGTCTTCTTCTTCAACTTCGTAAATATTTCTGTTTTTTTTCTTTTTCGCTTCTACATTGGACTTATTAAAACGTATTCCTCTCAATGAGTAAAAGTCTTATCATTGGTATCTTATTCTAAAAAACTCTTCGTGAATGTTTCCTCCTTCAACAATTTCACGGTCATATTTTCAAGAGTTTTCATGGCATCTAGGACATTATCCCATGTAGATATCACATGTCAATAATCAATTGGCAAATTGCAAAGAATCTTGGTGATCACAACATTATTTGCGGTGGGCTCACCCATATCGTTGAGTTCAACTACCATTGCTTCCATTGCAACCACAAACCAAGGACATGTTTTGATTAGGCTAAATCCAGAGTTCAAAGAATCATTGTTGCATGATGTTTGTTCTCCATGGCATTTTGCTCATGGACAATACTCAAGTGACAGCACATTGTTGCTATAGTTTTACAATTAATTAAAGCACTCATGTTTTTTCATCAATTGTTGAACATATTAACATCATGGTTGTGTTATTGCATTTCCTCCATTTTTTCACATCAATTACTTCTTCAAGAGTCTAAGTTCCTTCCATTATCTCCATTAATTCTTTTGCACAAAAAAGTATTGTCATTTGGAATTTCCATATCTAAATATTCATTCCATTAAATTTATTGATGCTTCCTATAATATTATCACCTTCTACTTGCATACATACATCATTCTTCTTTGCCATTTTGAACAACCAAATAATTTATGTTTCTTAGTGTTGATTCAACAAGAAGCTTTATCAATTAAGCTCCCTCATACTAAGTAATTTGAAATATATTATCTACAATTTCAAAAACATTGTGCAGGCCCATAACCTATTTTAAAAATCTAACAAATATGTAAAGATTAAATAACTATGAAAGATTTTTATTTTTATTGAGTGCTATTACAAAAGTTGTTCCATGGCGTCAAAACTACAAAATATGATAGAAGAACACAAGAAAATGAAAAACAATATCTAACTATCTTCTACTAGGTTTTATACTAAGTCTATTTAATTTCATTATAACATAGTTATTGCATATGAAAGATTTTCTCAAGTTTGATTTTCTTTTGAGTTGTAGCTACGATCCACAAGATGTTTTTTTGAATTAATAATGTGCATGTGCATGCTATGATACTTGATAGGTTGTCCATGTCTTGGATACATTGATTTGAGTATACTAGTAATACATTATTAGGTTCAAAAGTATTAATGAATGAATTTGCATGTTTCTTGCATTGAAATGAACACTAAGACAAAAGAAATGGGTAAAAAGGAAACACCAAAATGTAGGCAAATTTCAACGTAAAATCAAAAAATCATATCACAAAGTTAGAAGGTTTGGGTGGTCCCAATTCCTAGCAAGCATGTGTTTGAGCCCAACCAAATCTTGCCAACACCTTGGCATCAACTACAATTACAAGATCATGAAGGCCTACTAGTTAGGTCCACAAGATTGGCACTTTCACTATACTGATCAACTAAATTATCATGAAAATTAATTGCCTAAAAGGAGAATTAGGCTTAACATGGTTAATGTTTTACTAACAATAAATTGAAATTCTAGATGTAGCAAAAGATATTCCTAAACCATTCAACCCCTCCTAAAACAACTTGAATTAATTAATAGAAGACAATCCATGACATACAACCACAAACTTGCCATGGCATAATAATGATTGATTTTTTCAACTTTGAGGTCTTTTTATGTACATTTTAAAACAAGCAACATATCTTTGAGTGAATTGTGTGTAGGAAAATTCACTCAAGTACTCCATGTAATTGCGCAAATAATGCATTCAAGGGTTTTCAATATGTATATGCACAAATGTTTTCCTTTTTAGATGTTTGATACAAACTATCATAAAAAGTTTTAAGTTAATCTTATAACTAATTCACATTTTTAAAAAATGATATATTTTCATCATATTGTAATTGTCCAAATGGACATTTGAATCCTACATACTAACTAGAAATTACCAACATCCATCGCTGAAAAGGCTTAAATAATAGGGTCACAATATGTAGCTACAACTGGAACACTTCAATTGTTGATTACAAGCACACAACAACAATAAACAAGATTTTTTTTATCAATAGCACAAGACAACAATGAACAAATAAAAACATTATCATTTCCCAAAATAGTACGTAATCTTGGTGTTAAGAGAAATGTGGCCTATTATGTAAAAAAACTTTCTTGGAGTCAAACAAATAATCTATCATTTGTTCTAGGACATTACCAAAACAAGTACAAATGTCTCATGTTCAAGTAGCAACTTGGAGTTAGAGAATGTGACCTAATTTCATAAAACTTTCCAGAAGAAGAAATACAAACCTTATCAACAAAACATTAAAACTATTAGAATGTCATATATCTATGCAATAAGGTAGTTTGTAGTTCTATTTATTAAGTAGAAATCTCCCAAACCATGGCAACTCTATTGTGTGTTTGTTACCATTGGAGAGCCCTTGGCAAACAAGGGTGCACTAGTGTGGTTTGGTAAGGTTTTGATTTACAAGGTGCAAGAATTATTGAATATTAAACAATTTTGTCAAAAATAATTCAACAAAATCAAACTAAATTATAGGGAAATTCAGTGTATTCTTGATATTGCTGGAAAATGCTGATTAAGTAGGATTTTATGGAGGGAATTTCATAATTTCTTAGACCTAAACAATGGGAGATATTGAATTTTGAGTAATTGTTGTTATTAAGAATTCAACTATTTTACTAAATTTGATTTTGGAAAAAGAAATTTGTTGGGTAATGGGTTCACACTTGGGTCAACAACACATGTTTTCATCCAAGTTGTTTCATTTTGTTGTGCTCCCCAATTTTTTTATCTTTTAAATTAAATTGGGTTTAATTTTTCCAACATGATGACCCAAACAAAAGGGTTGGTGAATCCAACAAATAACTTTTTGGGAAAAATAAAATAAAATAAAATAAAAATTGCCATATCTTGATTTTTTTTTTTAAAAAAAATCACCATAACTAGGTAAGATTCTAGAACGCATCTACTTGTCCACTAGGATAGTGGCCATTTATTGTTAAATAATGTTGAGGAAACTAGTTAGTGCACCTACTAGAGGAATTTGAAAAAAAACCCCTTCTCATTTTCATCATTTTAGAGTCCTTTGAGAAGCCCAATTCAATCTTTTTTCCTTTTTAGCCAATGTTCCCTATTGGTTGGTCTTAGCAACCTTGATGAAAGTTGCAAATGATGTCTTGTTTTCTTGCAAAAGCTTAAGATTCGAAGGACATCCCTTTCATTACAATTTAGACAAAACATACCAAATTATATATATATTTTTCCCTTTGATGCTCAAATTTGGTGGTTTCTATTGGTGATTGTGTTTTGTGTCTTTTTTTCTTCCATTAACGTTAGCTTGGATTGCTAAAATTTGGATCAAAGGTTAAAACATCTTTTGTAGCAAGCCACCTATTTATTTCTTCCTATTGAACCTCATATTCTTCATATACAACTATGTAATAGACCACAAGACTATTGGATATAACATGGTCAAATGAATCAACACTTTGATAGGAACAATTATCGGTTATTTAATCCTTTTTTTTTCATCTAATTACATTTGCCCTATTTGTTATTTGTTATTTTATTGTGGAATTTGATTCAACACCTCTACATTTCGTTTCAATATTGGTTCAAATCAATTTCATGTATTTTTTTAATCAATTGAATTCCATTTAATTCTCCATTCAAAAACGTATCTTATAATATTTTATGATATAATGGTGCCATTATTTATTCACCATGTTTTAATGCAAATTTTAAATCATTTTTTTCATCATTTTCCTATAGTTCAGGTTTTTGGTTAAGTCTAAGGAATTCCATCCATCAATGCCTATTGCAACCATCACTTTGAGCAAATTGCAACCTCTAGTCCTTTCCAAGATTATTTTTCATCATTGCTTGTTTTGCAAATCAAATATTTTCATTACAAAATTTGGATGACATGTGATTTTTTCGCAACTATAATGTGTCCTTATGAACCCCTATTACCATAATAGGTACATGAGTGCATCAATTTTTTCTTGCACATTTTGATACACCCAATTATGTGCATAGTTTGCTTTCAATTATATGATAATTTCCTATCAAGGGATTTTCATTTTGTTTCATATTTACATTCTTTTTTGTTATTTTGTAGGTCCATGTTTTCTATTTCATTTGTTAGCTTAATTTTTATTTATTGGCTTTTTCTATCTAGATGTTATAAATATGGGTTCAAATTTATTTTCGTCCATAGGTACTCATAACACTTTGAATGAATTTTCTAGATTTTCATGTTGAACTTTGTATTATTCATTTACAACTATGTATAAAACCAAAATACTTTTGGATATAATGGTCAAATGTGTGAACACTTTAATTTGAGAAATTGTGGGTTGTGAAGAATAATCTATACAAATGGATGGCTAACAATTTATTGTCTATCTATCCTACCATTGTGAGTTCTTTTTCATGCTTTTCAAAACTACTTTTTCATCCCCCATTCTTTTTGTTTACATTTGAATGTTCTCACTTCTCATTTCTAACGTAGTGGTTTCAACAAACAATATTTTCTTGCCTCCCATCTTTTTTTTTTTGGGTGTCTTCTATAGACTATCTTTTGTTGCTCAATCTTGCATTGGTTGTACCCTTGATTAGAAATATAGACTCTCTATATGTTTTGTTTTGTTCTTTTGTTGGAGGATCAAATTTGTGTTTGCATTGTAAAATGGCAACCTTTTGTGTCAAGGGTAAACCTAAACTTACAATACTTAGTGATGTTTATGGGATTGCCCATGTCATTGAAAAATGTTTATGTGCAATGTTTGGTTTCTAACTTGGAACTATGCATACTAGTGGGTGCCCGTGACCTTCGGCCATTGTGAAGTCCCCCGGTTTCTTTAAACTTGGTTCATGTTTTAGTTTTTTTTAAGAAACTTTTAACTTTTTTTTATTTTTATTTTTATGTGTTTTCTATTATTATTATTATTATTATTTATAATAAAAATAAAAATTTTCTTTTTCATTTATATATATATTTTAATTTGGATGCAAGTTTGAAGTTTGGAGAAAGAAGACACACCTCATTCTTTTTCAAGTAGGGTTTTTCTTCAATATTTATAAGTTTCATATTTTCTTATTTTTTACTCTTTATTTGGTTTTTTCATTTTTTGGAATTTTTTTATCTTTTAAAATTATTTCACTGTATTTCCCTTTCCTTGTTTCATTTGTTTCCATTCCCTTTTTATATTTTTATAGTTTTTACTTTTTTTTGGGTTTATGTTTGTTTCATCTTTTTATTTTTTCTATTCTTATTTTGTCTATCTTCATTTTTTCTATTTTTATATATTTTTTTATTTATTTTTATTTTTTTCAAAAAGATTTTAGTTTTTTTAATATATTTTATAATGAAAAAATATATATATTGTTTAAAAGAAGAGACGTAAGCGGGAGAGGAGAGTAAGAAGAAAATATTTGCATTGCAAGAAGACCACCCAGACGGTTGCTGCGGGTCGCTAGCAGGTCCAGTGGGCGGGTGTTTGCCCTGGCCGCCCTGCCCTGCCCTGCCCCTGCCCTACCCTGTTTATCATCACAGACAAACAAATAGACAGATAAACAAACACCACTGTTGCTTATATATATATAATTTCCAAAGATGATGCATATGATGACAACAACAATGTTAAAATATTTGTTTATCAAGCTCCACTTTCGAGTGCCCAAGGATTGGAATGAAGTCTTCATATTAAAAGACTTAAAATTGTTGGGAAAACTTCCCCAAAAGCTCTTAGAACATTGTGCTAATGTTAGGCACTACTACCTTTGTTGCCAATGTCGTCACCCAAGGTGTTTGAGTGAAAGATGAACCATATCATTTCTTTTTTGATCATGACATCATAGTCATAGACAATTGTGTGATTCTTCCAATGCGGATGTATCATTGCCTATCTTCATATTCCCTTCTAATTTTTCGATTTTTTATTCAATTGCTTTTGGTGCTACATTCCAATCAAACCAAAAAGTTGTGTATGTGTATTCCTCTTTTCTTAGTGGGCAAGGAAAACTACATTGAAAAAAGAAGAGGTAGTTTTCTTAGTGTAGTTGTCTCAGTCATTAAGTCAATGTCTTTTGCCCCTTGTGCCACCTTTGAGTTGAAAAAACTCAACTATGATACACTCTGCATTGAAAATGTTCCTTACATCCCATCCACATTTAATGGGGAAGTTCTTTTTGAAGTCCCACTAATTAATAATATTGATGACCATTTTGAACATATGTAAAGCATGGTTAGGAAGTATGATGGTCATTCTTGGTGCAAGGTCAAGATGACCAATAATAATGGCTTCAGTCTTACTTTTCAAAGGATGAGGTGTTTGGGTCATCTTGAATGTTGAAACAATCTCTAAAATTACCTCATTGTGAATGGAAGCCCCAATGAAACTACTCGGGTTGGTGACATTGTTCATTGTTTTGTGTAAAGATCATTTGGAATTGATCCAACTTTTGCAAAATCTACAATGTCATTTTGTTATATGTCAATACATGTGTAGTTCACATGTATTACGTGGTACATAAACATGTTAATTTGACTTGAACAACAATTCACCTAGGTACACATGAACATCATGTCGTTAAGGGGAGTTGTAGAGATGTTGAACAAGTGAAAGCTTTGGTCCATGACGAAATGTCCCATTCCCTGTCAACTACCCCATCCACAATTATGTTGGTTACAAATAATTTTTTTCTTTCCAAACATTTTTTCAATGAGGATGTTGAAGGTTTAATGAAATTTCTTCAAGAAGAAAAACTATATCAAATGATGGACAAGTTCACAAGCTTGTATTTTCCCAATATTCAACATTTGGTTGTGTCTAAACATCATTCGAATAATAGAAGGGTGAAAATCCTTTAAGGTGTACCATAGAAAATGATATGGGCCTAGTTTTTATTCTAGTCCTTGTTTACCTTATATTTTAATTCCCATAAAAAATAATGAATCAAAAGTTGTCAAAAATTCCATAAGGACTTTCTTTTAAACTATTATAATTTTAAATTCCATCATAAGCATCCATAAACATGTCTTTACATGGGAAAAAAAAAACTAGGTAAAAAAGACCAAAAAAATGACATTGTGATAAGATTTTTGTACACGTTAAAAATTTGCACCCAAAGGGTATTCTCTAGCATTTTGATGCCCAAAACCGATAGTGGTTATGACTACATCCAAGATAGTTGTTTTCCAAGACAAGAATTTAGAGAAAAGGTATTCCTATTCAAAATGTCTATGGATGGGGAATGGAGCATATTTGACTTGGTGAAGCGAATGTAGCTTGGTGGCAACTTCTAGATAACTTGGATCATGTTCAATGATGTCAAATGTGTCTAGGATTGGACAACGTTTGCTTGCCATTTGTATGATCTAGTCTATTGTAAAATTACGATGATTGCCATTTGTGACATGCAATTAGAATACATAGAGGTTCAATGTGTATTGTGGCATAAATTAAACAAGGTGATGTTGAAGAATGGTGTTCTTAATCCAAACTTCCAATGTTTCATGTGTTTAATGTTTAAATAAATTAAAATGTAAATGTGAATCGTGCATGGTAGTGGGGGTCCAAGTGAACCAATGGTTGATAGGGAAGGCATGTGCTACTTCCATTGGACACAATTCGTGGACAAACACATGAAGCAACAAATAAAACCAGATATGCATGAATAATACAAAATATTTTGTTATGATTACAATAATGTTGCCTTATTAGAAGAAGTTGATGTGTATTATGTTGTTACATCATAAATTTACCATCTCATGATTTAATAATGGAAATCATGCAAAGTTCATTCATTTATAATTCATACATTTCGTGCAATGATATTGTGCATTGAAAACATATTTGGCACATATATTTATAGGAAGATGCAAAATTCATGTGACGTTTGTTCAATCATAAGTTCGTACTTTATTTGTTAACACATTTATCCATGTGTCAAATGTGTTTTCAACACATGGTATTTGTGTGTAAAATGTATTAACCCATGAATGAACAAACTTCACATGATTTTCATTATTAATCTGTTGCATGGCAAATTTCCGATATATATGATGTTGGCGGTATTTATATGGGATGGCGAATGTAGTTGGGCTTCAAGAGTTGGACAATTGGCTCAATCTTTGGCATTTTCATGTCATGTAGTGGGGAGGCTTCATGATACATGTTACGTTCCCATCCCTCTTTTGCTATTGCCATTGCATTACAACTAGATGTCATTTTTCAATATGTTAAAACTTGTTTTAGATTGACATCAATAAAAATATATTTTATCTTGTAGAAATTCACTACCTAGGAGCTTGTGGAAATGCCCACCTATAACATCTCATAAACAATGCATCCCATATGGCTTCAACAATTGGGGAAAAAAGAATTTTGGTTATATGTTACACCTTTTAATGATTATGTATGAACTTTCAAGCAATCAACATTGTACTACAAAAAAGGTGGCCCATCAGGGCAAGGATTTAATAGGAATGAATTTCTACTATGTAAAACATCCCAATATGGTGATTATTGATGTATTTTTTAAAGATGCTATAAGCTTATCTTTCACAACTAAAATCACACACTTGGAAGGGGAGGAGACCTTTGGTTCTTACAAGCAAAAACCAAACTTATTTCCAAGATTAGATGGGGATTCACATTGGCATGATCATGTCCATTGCTTTCATTAGTGTTGACACCCAAACTAGAAAATCACATTTGCATATTGAGCGGCCTAATCGATATGAACAATGTGGATATCACCATGAAGGTGTTGAAGTCCTAGAAACTCCATGCAAAGATGAAGTGTGGCATATCAAATGATGCCCCCTACGCCGCATGTCCAATGTTCAACAATGTAAAAAATTAGTCGACATTATTGTACCACAAGGATAATTACCAAGTTTAATTCCATTGGTTTTCTTAGCCTTACTTATTTTGGTTTGTCCTTTGAGTTCATAGGTGTTCCCCAAGCTTCACAAGTTCTAATTTTGTGCAAATGACATGAATCATTGCACGCACCATAGGGGGGGGGCCGGGGGGGGGGGGGGGGGGGTATATACAAAATGTAAGTATGTAGTCGATTGACTAATGGTTATCCCTTTTTGGCGTATGTAAGAAGGGACCAATCTTTCAAAAGACGAGATTAAGTCTTTCAAGGAACTAAACTTTATACTCAACAAATGATAGCTTATCCTTCTTCAAAATCTCTTCGATAGGGAATTTTGTGTTCTAATAAATCAACCGACAAATGTAGCATCATGGCACACAACATGGAATGGGAAAATTGTCCCAACACTAACTTTGGGCTCGCGACTGAAGCAAAGGGGTTGCAAGGGTGCGGGCCAAGGGGAAGCCCGGGAGTCACATCACATATTCCTAGGAGTGTAGGAAAGTGTGAGGGAGTGAACCCTCACACTCCCAAGGCAACTTCCACTTTGGGAGATGGACTCTCGGTGGACTCCAAAAATTTCAAAGAGCGATTTCAGGGGTCAAAATTCAATGGCTTGTGGCGTTTTTTATATCATTGGAAAGCTCTTAGAACTTAAATGTCTGAAATGGGCTCGCATTGCTCATTTGGACATCAAAAGCACAAGTTATGGCCAAAAGAAGGGTCGGAAGTCAAACTGCCAGTTTGACTCCCGATTATAAAAAGTCAGGAATCGACCTGATTTACTTATCTTTAGATAACATGTGACATACCGTTGAAAAGCTATTGACAAGAGCTACAATTTTACTTTAGATGGCACCTCAATCCGAGGTCTTCTCGCAAAGTTATGGGGCTTCAAAGTCACGAGAGTCTTCGTTGGCGCGATTTCGAGACTCCCACGCGAGAGTCCCGGGAGAGAAAAACCATTTGGATGTAGGCCCCGTGGAGAGGTGCATAATATACTATAAGGGGGGAGGTGGTGGCTTCCCCCAAGTCCGGGCTGTGGTGAGTTTTGTGTGTCCATGTTGCCAGTGGCTCATCTTAGCACCAAAGGTGCCCCCTAAACTATGCACTAACCACCTTGTGTGGGTTGTGTGCAGGCCCGTGTGAATGAGTGAAGCTTGTCAATTCTTCCTAGTCCCATCCCGGAGCTCCAACACGCCCCCCCCTTACCCCTCAAAGTGTTGTGAGCTAGGGAGCATGCCCCGACTCCTCCCCCCTTCTACTGTTTTTCACTTGGACTCACTTTCGAGTCCTTCAAGGAGTTGGGTGTGTGTCAAATTTTTTTTGATGCACACTACCATTTGTGATGTCCAAATAACATTATAATCGATGGGAGGCTCGTCACCTTTTGCAATTACTTTCAAACCATCATTAGAATTCATACTCCTAGTTATGGATGAATTTACTTGAGTTTTTACATGTTGTGAGGAGTAAAAGGCAATATGAAGGTATAATTAAGAACTTCCCAACCTACATTTGCATGGATTTTGTGACTACGGTTTCAAATTCATTGGGGAAATGTGGGAAATAGGTGCCATGTAAACACATGTACTATTTATTGTAGCATGTCATGTTTTGTGCGAAGTTTGAAATTTTCAATCATTTTTTATTTGGAGTTGGGGTGAAGTTTGTCATTTGTTGGTTTGTTCCATAGTTTCCACATAGGTAGGAGTAATAATTGGAAGGTCTAGCAATTTTTAAAAGAAATCAATGTGAACATTATTTTTTTAAATTACAAATTGGTATTGTTTTGATTATGTATGTTCTAATTTTCGATATGATTGGATTAATGTTGATTCAAAATCTTGGTATGTATGGATTATATTTCACTTTTTAATTGAATGTGTTAGATAAATATTGATTAATAATGCATATATTATATTGGGTACTTTACTCTTTTTCATAGCGCTTACCAAAAACAATAGAATATTGTTCTTATGATTGAAACATTCCATCAATGTGAATGAAATAAGCTTCCCATGTGGATTGTACATTTTGTATATTTGGAAAAAATATTTTGTTTACATGGCAAGAATATTCTTGAAAGATTTTATCATGTTCACAATAGTTAGGCTCACTATTCACACTCACAAGCTCATAGCTCACATTCATGCACTCACTTAGTGGTTACATTGTTTAAGTAGGTAGCTTACATAGGTTATGTATAAGTCAAGTTAGGTAGGCTAAACTACTACCTACCTGTTAACCTTTTCTGACCTACCTAAACCTATTACCTACCTACTTATCTATTATATATATATATTATATAAGGATAGTAATAAAATTAATCTAGCTATAAATTTGAGTAATCAAATGGTCTGTTGTTTACCAATCATATTTTACTAATTCATTATATGATACCTTAACATTATATACGACTTCTCCTCCGTGCATATATGATGAAAAATGTCATGTTGCACATCCAATGACTTTTTGGCCTTTGTTATTTGTCTGTAACAACAAAGGGCTTTAATCATGTAATGTCCGGTGTGACTCCAAAATTAATGATATATGGAGTCGTAGACAATAAGAATTTCTTTTAGTGTGCATAACCAACACAATAGTTTACATGTGAAGGCCAAATTGTAGCCTTGGAAATTTTGGAAAAAAAAAAAAAAAACATTTGTTTGAAAAATTGAAAATTGTTTGGATTGCAAACTCTACTATAAAAAATTTGTAATCACATTTACTTTATTATTTGTGATTCGTGATCACATACATACATTACTAAAAAGGTAAGTGCAAATTTGCATTTAAAAAAAATGCTCCATTTCACTACAAATTGTAAAAAGCAGTAACATAATTGAATCTTCAAATGAACTATAAAGTGTAAAAAAAAACATAGAAATATTCAAATGCATTATGTAGCGTAAAAAATACAATGGGAATGTTTGTGGTCATTGAAGTTAGCCTCCTCAAGTTCATCTTCATGATCAACCAATAATTCCTTTTCAACTTTGAAAAACTCCTCCATTCCCTTGACAACAAGAGAATAGCCAATAGTGACATTGTTCAACTAGTTCTTCATAATCATCATGAACTTGTCCAAGTTTTGCATTTAAGTCATTAAGCTTGTATGGGTTCTCACTATATATATTTTGTAATGGATGTGGGAGACATTGTTTTCCTTTATTTTCCCTTTCTATTCATTAAAACCAGCTTCCTTTGCCACCCTCCTTTGCTTTTTGTACCAAATCAAAACAACATATGTTCATTCATAACATGTTTTTTCATAATAGTGATGTCATGTGTAGGATTGTAAGAAAGCATACCTCTCTTGGATCACACAATGTTATTGTTTCTTGAAGCTTGATTTGTGAGGTGACACATGACACACTTCATCACCTAAACAACTTGAATGTGGATTATTGTAGATGGATCATTGAATAATAAGAATTGCCAAGTGGGAGAGGTTCGATGATGCAAGAGCCAAGACTTTTAGTTCTTTTGCAATTTGGCATGTTGAACATTCTAAGATGTTTATTGACCATAATCCCCTCAATTACTAATTTTGCAAATGGGTGTTTCATCCATAATGCTAATGGTTTGTTACACCAATCACTAGTGATGTTACTAATTGTAAGTTTTTTTAGCCTTCTCATGAATTGTTTCACAACTAAATGAAAAATAAAATTTTGTAGATGTCATTGTAGAAGTTAGGAAACCAATTGAGAAAGATGATGAAACATGGAACCTTGAATCTTTCTAACATTTTAAACTCATTGTTTTATGTTGTCTTGCCCTTTTCCACCACCACACATTATGACTATTGTCCAATTTGACTACATTTCAACTACATTTGGGCCTTTTAAGTTTGCAAGTGGCTTGTTGCACTAATTAATGATTAATATTATTTTTAGTTGTTATGTTCACAATGGTGTTCATTTATGAGTATAATTTGGATTTTATTTAATTATTTAATAATTTCAAATTGTTGATGTGGAAATTGAGGTAGCTTTTAACTTTATTTACATAATGCATTATAATGTGTTAGTGATTTTTTTGACATTTCTTTAACTATCAACAAGTACATGAATTGAACTATCTACTTTTAACATGTTTAAACCATTACTTAAGAGTTGTATTTTACACTTACCATAATTTATCAAAACACATGTAAAAACAAAAAACCCCATATTTATATTGGAATGAATTAATGATTATTTTCACATCTTTTTAATTATTAAACTTGAATCATTTTTTTAATATATTAAAATCATTATTCACAAATTGCATTTTGCATTTATTATGATATATTAAAACACGTGCAACTCAATATATTAAAATTATACTTGAATAAATGATCTAGTGAACTTTTTCACGTTACTTGAACTATCAACATTTTTACATGAGTTGAATCGTCCATTTTGAACTTATTGAAACCACTATTCAAATGTTGCATACTACACTTACTAATATATATTGAAACACACATAATAACTTAATGCTTCACATTTATGTTTGAATGGGTTAATGATTTTTTTGGCATCTCTTGAACCATTAGCATTTGCACATGAGTTGAATATTTCATTTTGAATTTTGTTAAATCCACTATTCATAAGTTCCATTTTGCATTCACCATAATTTTTTGGAATGGATGTCTGAAAATTTGCAAAATTTCACATTTACATTTGAACAGGTTAGTGAATTTTTTGCATCTCTTTGAACCATTAACATTTGCACATGAGTTGAACCATTCACTTTGAACATTGTTAAATCCACTAATCAATAGTTGCATTTTGCATTCACTATTTTTTTTTGAAATGGACGTTTAAAAATTTGGGAAGTGTCATATATGTATTTGAATGGGTTAGTGAATTTTTTGCATCTTTTGAACCATTAACATTTGCACATGAATTGAATCATTCACTTTGAATATTGTTAAATCTATTACTCATGAGTTACATTTTGGAAATCACTAATTATTTTTGAAATGGATATTTAAAAAATGGGAAGTTTCACATTTATATTTGAATGTGTTAATAATTAAGTCAAAATGTTAATGCATGCAAAGTCTAGGATCCATGTAATTTTTTTAATTATAAATTTTTAGATATTTAATTATCATATATTTACATAAATTAAAATATGTACTTTTCCCTTAGTTTGTTTTAAGCATCATGGAAAAATTATAATGAAAGTTCACGATGCCACACTAAAAAAATTTCAAAAATATTCCCTAAAAATTTCCCCAATTTTTTTTCCTTGGTACATCAATCCATGTTAAAAAATGAAATAAAATCTAAAACATTATTATTATGAGAAATTTTCAATATTTTTTTACCTATTATCTTTTATTTTAAACACGGTTTATCAATTCCTTTATGCTTGTTTTGTTACATGTTTATGTTTAAATATTTGGAGATGAATTAAAAAATTTCATTAAAAAAAGAATGAATTATAAATGGTCATAATAATAATGACATTAATAATGTTTTTCATTTTTTCATTTTTCTCAAATTTGTAATCTTCTTCAATAAAAGTATTTAAAATATTCTAAAATCATTTGGTTATGTTGATGGCCTTTTTCATGTTTGCCAAATGGTGGAAATTCATCATAAAACAAATTCAGTTACATCATTAATATTTATTTTGAACATTTGGAAAAAATGGATAAGGTTTATAATGTTTTCAAGCATTGAACTTAAATGACATTTTCAAATAAATTGATGTTGGAATTGTTTATGTGTTTAATGTTGTAATTATTAATATTAATTAAAAAATACTCATTAATAATGACCTTTTTTCTTTGAAATTAATGATTTTAGTTTTTTGATATTTTTTTATTGTTTACATTTTTTCTTAAATTTTCACTATTTCCAACAAGAATTGCCAAGTTAGGAAAATTCAAAACCAAAAGAATATGTTGGTTGTTGGGGGTAGGGGGAGGTCCCATTATTTAAACCAAAAATATCAGAATATTAATTTTTTAAAAACTGTTTAGAAAGAAAAAATGTAAAATATATTCTTGCATCATTAATATATATAAATATCTTGCAATTTTTTTTCAAAGTTAGGTATTTAATTATCTGTAGTAATGTATGATTCATTTTCCTAAACAAATATGGTCTTGATAATTAATGGTTATATTGATTACTTAATTAATATTTTTTCTTATGGCCATTTTTTGCCAATTTGAAGGGCAACAACATGAAAATAATAATTTTGAAAGAATTTTTCTTGTCAGATTAAAAATATATATTGTAAAAATTTCACAATAAAATATAATAAATAGTTATAATATTGAAGGATTTAAACAAGTTTATAACTACACAATTTATCTATAACCAAATGTGGCGATTGTTTTATGGATGATTATTGTTTTAACAATATCGTTAAAATAAATAAATAAATAGTACTGAATCATATTGGGGAAATAAAAACATGCAATTCCACAAAAATTGGACATATTTTATATATTCAAAATATGAATGCATTTTTGAATTGACATTGAATTTATAAAGATTTTAGGTCAATTTAGACAAAAAGAAAATTGTAAATTTTTTCATGACATGCAATTTCAAGTTATTTTCTTAACCTTTTAAATATATTTTTTCAAAATTAAATTATTTAAAAAAATTATTAACTAAATTATTTTAACATTTCGATTACAAGTCTTAGAACCCATTGTAGAATTATGTCATTTTTAAAAATTAAAATTGTAAAATTTTAAAATTATATATATATATTTCTTGATGTTGATGGCCCTTTTTATGTTTGCAAAATGGTGGAAATTCATGACAAGAAAAACCTTTGGTTACATCATTGATATTTATTTCAAAATGTGAAAAAGATTGGAGTTTATGATGATCTTAAAGATTGAGTTTAAATGTTTTCAAATAAATTTGATGTTAGAATTGTTTATTTGTTTAAGGTTGGAATGTTTATAATTACTTTATATTTTTATTTTATAGGAGTAACATTATTTTTTTCAAAAAATTTATCTTGATTTTTTGGCAATTTTTAAAAATATAGTTTACATTTTTCATTGAATTTGCACTATTTTTTTCCCGTTTTTTTGTCCCCAATAAGAATTGCCAAATTAAAAAAACTTGAAACCAAAAAAACATGTTGGTTGGGTGAGAAAGGGGGGGGGGGGGGGGGGGGGGGGGTTAATCTAACTATTTAAACCAAAAATTTCACCAAATTAAAATTGTGCTTCCTTTTACAAAGGAAAGGAAACAAATGTAAAATATATTTTTACATCATTTACAAAACAATGTTGTGTAATTAATCATTGGTATTAATGCATGATTAATCTTGCTAAACAAATATGGTCTTGATAATTAAATGGCTATATTTAATAATTAATTAATGTTTTTTTAATGACCAAGTTTTCTCAATTTAAGGGGGCAACAACATCAAAAATATATTTTTTGAAAGAAAAGTTTTTCAAGCCAAATTAAAAATGTATATTGTTTATTTTTAGAATAAAATATTGTAAACAATCATAATATCGAAAGATTTAAACAAGTTTCCAACTACACAACTTGTTTATAACCAAATATAACAATTCAAAATATAAAATACACTTAATCATATTGGGGAAAATAAGAACTTGCAATTCTTCAAAAAATGGACATATTTTATGTAATGAATTTAAAGAATAAAAAAAATAATAAATGCACTTTTGAATTCACATTGAATTTATAAAGATTTTAGGTCAGTCCAAACAAAAATATTGTTGATTTATTTATGAAATGTTATTTTCAGTTGTTTTTTTTCCCATTATAAACTTGTTTGAATACATTTTGCAAAAGAAAATGTATGTTACAGTTTGAATTCCTTGGATAATTTCATGCCAAACATGATAAAGTTAAACTTTCTCATCCTTGATAATAAAATGTTGAAGTGGTTTTGTGGTTAAGGCCTTATTGTGCATCCACGAGGTTTAGGGTTCAATCCTTGATGTATACATGTTTTAATGTATCTTGTACAAATGTATTAGGAACATATATACTATGATGAATACACAAACATGTATGTACATCATGTTTGAATGGTGCTAGAATGTTTTTGTTGACAAAATTGAAAAAAAGATGAATTTCAATTTTTTTTCACGGCATGGAAATTTATCACGAGATGCCATGAGAAAAATGTAATCCATGACACCACAAAAAGAGAAAAGAGAAAAGAGAAAAAAAGAGTGAATTTGAATGGTGGAAAAAGACAAAATTTCTTTTTGTGACAATGCACAAAATTTCACAATGCACACTAGCTTTCAATCTACATGGATATCATCACAATGAGAATAAGGGCAATGAAGAAGATCCATAATATAAATACAAACCACCACAAAAATAAAATCAATGCAACATAGAAAGGCATTTTTGCTCTCTTTATGTAGATCACAACTCTTGACATGTAAAGTACAACTTGAAATAAAAACACAAGACTAAATGCAAGCTTTGACAAGGAGTGGATAAAATATATAAGATTTGGGGGACCTTTAACAAACTTGTGCTTGACCTACATTGAAGTTGGAAATGGATGTTGACAAAAAAATAATGTCATATTTTAATTTCAAAATGTTGTTCCCATTAACTTTTGATTTGATATCACAGAATGATGAATCACTTGTATGTGAAACAAACATTGATATTAAGGGAGATGACTACAATAAACCCTAAACACTAGTATGCATTTTGGTATTGAAAGTGTGAAACCATGTTGGTTTTGTGTCAAATGGATTTTTGCAAAAGACATACCAAGGGTATACTAATATCAAAAAGATACCAAATAGAATGAATACCAAGTTTATTGGAGTTTTAATATTGATGTTGGTACCATTGTTAATACTAGGTATCAACTTATATGTACTAGATCAACATTAACATCAACCTTTCTATTTCATTAACAATACATCCAAGGGACACATGTGCGAGGGGGTTTATTTAAATTTTTTTTGGGCATAAAACTAGTTGTGAGAATTTCAAGAGGAATTTCACATTAAGTGGCAAAAAAATCCTATAACCTATTTAAACATTTTAAAATACATATAAAACATTAAAATTGTCACAAAGCTAGAGGCAGAGGGGAAATGTGAACAATATTTTTCTCAAATTAAAGAATCTATTATAAAATAAATTTTTGGGGGTGCATTTGTGTTAAATTTTGCTCAATTTATAAATGCTTAGGACATTAAAAAAAAAAGGAGGAAAAACCAGCCCCAAAAAAGAAAACAAATCAAATAGCCACAATAATACAAACTATCCATTTAAACCAATTGTAGGTTGTAATACAAATGTTGCAACACATCCAGTTGTAGAATGATTTTTTGTTGTTGGTGTTAATGGAATTACAATTATAATTTGGAAGTGTAAGATAATGGTGGATTGCAATATCTCCATCAGCAATGCAAAACTCAAGAGACAAGGATTAGGAAAAATTGGCTCTAACCCAATTATGATAAAACTTGAATATATTAATACGTAATCAAATTCATACATAATGATGAAATAGTTGGATTTTGGTATTGGATGCATGACGACTTTGGCATCTAATTTAACTATAACCCCATGGTCAAGGAAAAAAACTTTGGATTAATCCAAGGTTGTGTGATGTTAATTTGATAAGTTCATAATCATACTTGCTTAGATCCAAATATTATGATTCCACTTGTATTAGTTCTTACATTCATTATTTATATACCTATGAATTGCATATAAAAAAATGAATTAGATTAATTATTATTCTTAAACATTTACAATGGTGAAAAATGTAATGTAATATTTAGGATTATATTACATGAGAAAAATTTGTATGAAGGTTAATGTTAAAAGAAAGATAATTGTGAAATATTATTATAAGAAAATTTCTTTAAAAATAAAATTGAAAGATAAAATAAAATAAAATATTAATTTTTAGTTTTATGATGATTTAACTTCACTTGTATGAGAAGGAGATAAAAAATAATGGTATAGAAGGTGGAGGCTTACAATAAATTTATAAATATACAAATTATAGTAATCTGAAAAATATGGAATCTATTTTAATATTTATTTAAATATTATATTATAAAGGTTTATTGTAAAGGTCTATTTGCAGAGGGACATACTGTAGCCAATATCAATTTCAACCGTTAGATAGTGTCCCTTGCATTTAAATGAGTTGGAATTGAATACGTGTTTGAGATGGAGTTATGATTTATGACTTTGGTATGACTTATGATGGGGTGTGAGGATGAAAGTTTCTTATTCTTGTGTTTGCATCATTGTTCCTAGGTTCGCCATGATGCCCCCCAAGGGTGTTCCAAATAGCACCCTTTTAAAAAAAAATCCCATATCCTTTGCCCAAAGTTCTCCCCTTTCTCACCTATATGGGGGCAAAAGGGGAGGCACTCTATTGTCACATAAAAATTGCTATTTTAGGGGAGTCTCTCAAATTTCAGTTTTTAATGGTTGTGATGGGCCAATCAAATTGACCCATTGCCCACCAAAAAAAGAGAAAGAAAGAAAGAAAGAAGAAAAAACAATCAAACAAACTTGGGAGGCAGCCCATCTAATGAAGAGGAGGGAAGTGAATAGTAAACAACAAATGAACCTAGCCTAAAAGCAGGACAAAATCATCATATACTGTAATGTGGCTACTCAAAATTAGGAAGGAGCGTTCCAAGGTTAGGTGGGAACTCATTGGGAACAAAAATCTAGATGAAAGTCTTGGGCACAAGTATCAACAGGTAGTTACTTAACTTAGTTAGAGGAGATGCCTTCCCAAATTCTCCAAACTCTGGAAATTGTGGACCAATTTCATTGCTCCATCATAACAACAAGTTTGGAAGTTGGATAGACAAATAACAAAAGACAAAATTAGCCCACTTAAAAAGAAGGCTTTTTTGAGCCTTCCAAATGGGTAGAACATACATACCTTTACTCAAATTTTCCACATACGTTAGTGGAATTGGATGGTCGGATCTATATGATAACATTATTGGTGTTTATTTGTTGGAGTCCTACTGACTTACCTAAATAATAGATACCTACCCACATATCTACACTTTCTACTATATGCTTAGTACATATAGACTTGCTCTTGTAGTGAAATAATCGCCCCTTTTTACTTGTGTGCCAATTTGTTATATGGTTTCATTTGCCCTTGTGCTGAACCCATGCAATAGAGCCATGGTCAAACTCTGATCAATTGTACAACCACTGGTGGGCTAGCCCATGTCACAGGGCATGGGCATGGAAGGGAAATTAGCAGACTTCGTCAGTCTGTCTATCCATCAAAGGTTTCCCATGTGTCTTCATGCAACACATAAAACTTGTTACCTTTTTCCTGCAAACCTAAAAGTGAGTAGTAGTACCTCAAAATTCAGCAAGTTTCTTAAGGCCCTTCTTAGATGGTAAAATCGGCAACCAAGGCCCATTCTATTATTTCCTACTTACTTACTTAAGCTATGACTCATGGAAAGACCATAATTCTAGGGAAATATCCCCCTTGTAGGGATGCATATACTCCAGTTGGTTTAAATGTACTAGCGTTGCAAAGTTTGCTGAAACAAACCAAATCTTCTCCCCCACAACCCATTTTCCCTAACTTAAAAATTAGATTGATTTTACCAAACCTTCTCACCACAACCCATGTTCCCTAACCTAAATTAGATTGATTTTACCAGACCTTCTAACAACAAGCCATGTTCCCTAACCTAAATTAGATTGATTTTAGCAAACCTTCTCACCACAACCCATGTTCCCTAACCTAAATTATATTGAATTTGTTTTCCTTTTTCTTCTGTTGTAGGCTTGAACGCATGTGAAACACGTAGTTGGGTCTGGAAATAATAATGTTCTAAGTCTTAACCACAAGTGAGAAAAGTCATATGAATGAAAATCAAGGATGGGAACTTATCCAACAAAAGTACAAGGCAAATGAGAACACAAGTAAACACAACCCAAAAAAGAAACAAAAAGAAACAATCAACAAAAATAGATAAAGATCCTATGCAAAGTAAACACAACCCAAAGAAAAAACAGAAGCGAACAATCAACAAAAAAAAGTCAAGTAAAGACCCTATGCAAAGAGGACTCATGATTAGGAAATGACAATCAACCATAACAAAGAAGACCTGAAACAAAAAGTCCTTAACGATCTTTGGGTTGAATTTGTCAGATCACCCTTGTTACTACTGCATCATCTGTTGCCTCCTTCAGCTGTGTAATATGTACAACTTTAAAGTACACAGAGCTTGTCATCAAAACTCCAAAACCTGACATTCACTGGATCATAAATTGCTAGCTGCTAGGCAGCCATCTTGTAAGTATGTAATAAGCACATCATGTAGTACAAGGGCAGCTCCAACACATGTCTGTCGAATAATTGATCAAATTTGAAGATTTCATGTTGAAAAAATAAAATTCAATAGATTTTTTTATTTCTGTTCACAAAGTTTTAATTCTTATTATTATTATTCAGTAAGCTAGATGCTACATCATGTTGTTCTTGACAGATAGAAGTCAAAAATGGTTTATTCTTTCTCTTGGATATGGGTGAAGTTTTGGGAGGAAGAAAAATAAAAATGGAATTCCTTGGTTCTTTAATGGTTTGCCTCAACACACACGATAAGATTAACATCCACACTACATACCCAACAATAAAAGGGTTAAGTTATCATTGCAACTGAATTCACCAGTGTTGTTGGGCAGGTACTTGGTTTGGTGGGTTACAAGTTACAAGTGACAACCGCTGGCTTTGATTCAGTTTTTTTCTTAATAGTAAAACCAAACCTTAACTAGGTTTAATTTTTGGAACCAGTTCCAGAATCAAAACTTGTTAAGAACCAGAACCAGGTTCCCAGTTACATTCATGTGTAGAAGATTTTAATTTTTTTGGGAAGACTAGGAACAAAGGGCTAACCAGAGGTGAACTGGCCATGAAGCACCAGTTTCAGTCTCGGATACTTAGAACCAGTTCCTTGGAAATGAGAGAACCGCCCAACAGTGATATTTTACATATGAAGGTTGTTTAATGTCGATAGTTGTAAGTTTAGTACTTTAAATAGAACCTTGATACCTATAATGATAGGTTACCATGAATTTGGATAGGTATTTGTGCCAAGGAAGATGCCCATATTTGATGGATTCTCTTCATATCGTTTGTTGCATTCTCAACAAAGGTGAAAAATAATTGGGAATACCTATTCATTATTCATCCCCATTATTTTTCATGGTTGTTGGCATGGTTGTCGGGACTAGGTTAGTCGACTTCACCAAGGTCACAGAGTGAAATTATGTGGAGCTAGAATTCACTGGGGAAACCTATTTTCATTGCACAAAACATTTGGTTGCATCTCTTGCCTTAATGTAAGCAAAGGACTCAGAGAAACTTGGTAGTACATTTGGAGGGGCACTTTAAAAATCCACAAAGATCCTTTTTACAATAGATATAAACTTGCTATTGGAGCCAAATGCACTGGATTTTCATGTACTAGTTGTGAAGGAACTATTTAGTTTCTAAAAGGTTCCTCACTTTTCATTAAAAAAAAGTTCCTACCCATTGGGTATCATAATTTTAAATAAAAAACAGCCAAGCTTACCATGTGATAAGCCTTTCCATGAAGGGCCTTACCAAAATAAGGAGCTTGCACAAGGCAAATTTTAATACTCCCCTACCCCTAGGGCCTTACCATAGCACTTACACCAACTTGTAGGCATAAGAGCCCTTCCTTTTCTACGCTTCATAATTTGCGTATGTTCAAGTTCAAAATAACCTTCACCTCATGCCTTATGATGGATAAAGCCCCATGAGTGTGGACATTAAAAAAAACTATCACCTCATCCTTAGCCTCTTTTTTTTCAAGAATGGTCCAAGCCTAGGGTTTTAACCTAGACATTTTTTCATGCTTTGTTATGTCAATAACTTCTTGAGCATTTGCTGAAATTGATGTAGAGGTTTGGCTTGCTCTCAACATGGGTAGAGTGGTATAAGCAGTCATGTATACTGAGAGTCACTATTCTTATGGTGTATGACATCTTGTTATGGTGTACTTCATATTGGAGAATATCCTTCCCAGATTAAAGGAGGGATATTACACCTACTCCTTAAGAGTGGGAGGGATCTTGCAATTACTTGTATAGATCTAAGATCACCCTGATCTCTTAGAGGAATGACCTTAGACCTATATAAGATCCCTCTCACTCTTAAGAAGGGAGTTGCAAGAACCCTCCTCTCCTATGCCTCATGATCTACATACAATTAGGTTAATGATAACTTTCATTCCATGGGTGTGAAACAATCCCAAAATGTAGGGCTAAACTTGACTAGTACCTCATCCTGCGCCCCTTGTTTTGAGGGCTAGTAGTCAATTCTAACCCTACATTTTGGCATTGTCCCTCTTCCATAGGGCTTTACCCTATATGCAAAGCATTCAAAGAGGTTTCTTAATGTATATGGAGGGCATGTTTATCTTACCCCGACTCCTTATAATTGGGAGGGAATTACCTAAGTAGGTGCAAGAAAGATCCCTCTCATTTTGAAGAGGTGTAGGAACGCTCACCCTCATACACTTGAGAGTCTTTTTATGTTTAGGTTCTTGATGACATTTGCCTCGTGCTTTAAGATGGGTAAAGCCGTAGGGTGGGGACATTCCTATTGCCTCATCCTAGGCCCCTTATTTTTGGGATTCCCCCCATCCTAGTGCTTTTCTCTACACATAATTCCTACTCTTAATCCCCAAATGCCACAACAGACCAAAATGGTTGGTTAGCCCACCATTTTTCCTACCTACAATTTCTTAGGTTAAAAACTGACACCCTTATGGTATAAGGGCTTGCCATATAATCTTTCCCACCCTTGCAATGTCCAACTCATTTTTTTATTGTCAATGAAGCATGGTATCATGGCCCAATTCTCCAAAAAACTTGTAATTTTGAGGGGTGTTCAAAGCAAAAAATTTAATTGGTGGTGATTTTCCATTTCTGAACCACATCTTGTTGTTTCAAAACCAAAAGCTTTAACTTGAACTCCTCTCTAACTTTATCAAGCTGATTTTTAAAAA
Organism: Sphagnum tenellum; assembly: GCA_963921925.1. Classification (NCBI taxonomy): domain Eukaryota; kingdom Viridiplantae; phylum Streptophyta; class Sphagnopsida; order Sphagnales; family Sphagnaceae; genus Sphagnum; species Sphagnum tenellum. Next base: position 9,004,764 of record OY998153.1, on the reverse strand, counting down.
ATTGAAAGAATCCATGAGTTTTGGATTGGGATTATTTGGCTCAAATGTCAATTTTAGGGTTAATGGTTAGTTGCCTCTTGAAAAAAAAGCCCAGGCAAAACAATTGCTCGAAACAACCAAATGAACCCTTTTAAGAGTTGTTGCAAAAGTATCTTCATCCTTGAACTAACTTAATTAAACCTACTAGCCTGAATTGGATTGGGACCATTGGTGCTATGTGTATTTATGTTACACATTCATTTGGTTTTATTTGAAGGGTAAAGATTGGAATTTGAATGGCCTTATGTTTTTACCTTGACATGTTGTGTTATGTTTTGCATCTACCCTTCGCCCCCCCCCTACCCCACATGGGTGGTGATTAAACTTTACAGGGTTATGCATATCCATGAAGATGAGGGTTTATGTGGCCCAACACCCACCAACCACTACTACACCATAAATTGGAGACCCATTGCCTATGTACGATGGAACGGTCTAGCCTCAGTCCATTATATTAGGTAAGGCACCAGGCAAGCCCATTAGGGTGAGGCAGATGATACACCCAACATAAATGGGCAAGGCCGAGACCGTTCCATGACATTAAGGTCTAGAGAAGCAGATTTAACATTGCAAAAAAAGAATAGTGTTCAACAAACATATTTTGGACACTATTACAAGTGTATGATCATCATCAGAAGATTATGTCATAGGTCATGAAAATGGCATAATCAGCCATACGGGACCTTACAACTAAGTTACCAAACTTTCACCTTGGTAACTATCATGTAAGCCCTTCTACTTTTGCCTTTTTTTTTAACCTAGGTAACGACCCATGTAAATGGGTAAATATCATGGATAAGTAGGTAGGGGAAGTAAGTGGGTTTTTTGGTAGGTGGGTAAGGAAATCATTTGGTGGCTACAAGTTAAGTAGATGCATGTGGACCCTTGGTTAGTAAACAGCTAACTGCAGTGGTTAGCTATAGGACAGGACTACACCAAAAAGTGTTTCATGTCCAAACACCGTCCATCATGCATGTTGAGCTGGTGAAGTGGCAACTCGAAGGAGACTTATTGGTAAATTTCAAAACCCATGGTTATTTGTCTAATTGTGCACACTGTTATGTGAAAAAAATGATATTTGCCTATCATTCATGCATAACCCTAATTGACAACTTATTATATCTCATATAATTGATGAAGTGGATACGTAGTTCCCAAAAAACAATATGGAGAAAATCAAATTGTTGTTAATAACAAAATTCCAACAAGTATTGCATTACATGATAGGTAGTATACAAAAAAAAGGATGATTTTGTATTTTATTGATTCATATTTGAGAAATGTGTTTAGTATTGACATCCATACGAATGTAGATAATTGTGGATAAATTGATTGCAATCTAGTTAATGCAATGGTTACTAGGTTTATTCTCCTTACTAATGTTGAATTTGCTAGCATTTTGACATCCTTTTTTGCCTGCTATCAATGTCTAGTTGAGATTGAAGTAAAGGATCCTGGATGCTAGGGTTTCATGTTCAAAAAGTTTAGTATTGTAAATCTATCATATTGAACCAACTTCATATATACCTAGTGTAGATGGCAAAGGAGTGTTTTTGCTTTTTGCTACGGTAAATCCTTTGTTACTCCAAATTTGCTTGGATATTTCAATGCATCATTTTCTCTTCAATTTTATTTTCACTTTCTTTTTGTTCTTTTTATTCTTTGCTTTGTGTTCACATTTTGCCTATTGGCTATTCTTGATACAAAATATGCAAAAAAGAAAAAAAGAAAAAAAGAAAAAAAAAGGGTTTTATTGTTTTCATTGCCAGATTCCAAAAACAATAAATACAAGTCACCTGATTCTATGTTAGGTGGTAAGTGGTGAACAATATAGATGGATGATTGAATTTCTTCAACCTTTGATATGTTGTATATAGCCGAATGTGGCTATATCTTGTTATGGATGATCTCCACTTTCATTGCATAGCAAATTTGAAAAGAGAAAACACTGCTCAAACAATCACCTAAGAAATTGATGCACAATTTAAACATCATCTTGCACCTACATTGACACCAAAGATGCACAATATTGAACGTGCATGTTGGATCAAGTAAGTATGTTGGAACAATTTGATGTGAAAAACAAACAAAGTGATGGCACCGTTCTCTTTCACAACTGGCACATCATTAAGTGAATTCCTTGTTGAAGTACTACTCTTCTTATCCATTTGACAATGAATATAATAATGGCTTGTTTTCTTCTTGGGTAGAAGCGTGAAACCAACTATGTGGTTCCCTGAAGCTCGATGGTTATCATCAATCATTGAGAACCAGCTACTTTATTGTTTGTTAGAAGGAATCTCTACTTGACATATTGTGTGGAAATAACCATTTTTGTGCATGGGCAATTGTTAAAGTCAATTGCACAAGGTTGGGATTGTAAAGCGCATGGTAATTTTGCTATCCAAAGCACACAAAGAGCATATGCATTTGTAAGGAATCTATTTGCAAATTGGTTCTTTTAATTGCTTGCATTATATTAGTTATATTCCATCTCCATAGGTATATAAATTTTCACCGATTCTGGAAAAAAAATCATAATTTAAATTTTTAAAAAGAAAAAAGAAAAGAAAATATATATACACATATTTTTGGGTGGGTCAGAGGGGGTCCCACAAATTTACCATCATTAACCTAAACCGTATAAACTTTGAGATCTAACAACAGAGGTGGGTCTCCAAGGGGGTTGAAGTCAAGAGCTTGCCAATGCCACTATGATGGCTGGGCATATCATCATAGCTAGCCCATGCTTTGCATCATTTGAAGAACAAATGAGACTTAGGAGTGGTTCACATTGGAGCACTGGAGACACTACTGCCCATTGGAATCTAAAATTGCTGATTGGTCCATAATGCATGAGGGGAGTTTTGAGTTACAGACCAAGCAAATGGGTTTGGGTCAAAATCCTACAATGAAATCATAACATGGCAGAAGCAGATAATATTAAGCCAAGTTTCCATGCTCATGGCAGACCCATGAGAGCCAAAATTCCAAAATGAATAATAATAATAATATGATTATTATTATACTTTATCATTGTCTTTGTGTGTTTTCTTTTCAAAATGCCAATTTGGAGGGAACTTTTGGTGGCTTCCCACACAAAATTGCTGGCCCTTTTTTATAGGAAAGGGATGTCCAAATTTATTAATAATATAAAACGTGTATACTTTTGTTCCTTGGAAGAATTGATGATAATTATTGGGAAAGGAGATGATCTTTGGGGACCTCCCATCCTCACATTGACAATTTTAATAGTTGTTAGTCATTGAGTTATGACTAAAGTTATTGTTTTAAAATTTTGAACAAGGACATCAGCTGCTGCGTAGCTCTTGGTAATTTAGCAGGGAGCTACTAGAGAGTTATCCATAAAGTGTCAGGCAGTTAGGGGGCGAGAATGGCCAGTTTCGGCATAATAGGGCATCAAACGTGTAACTGGGAATGAAATGAAATAACTGGGAGCCAAACTAGGTTTTCCACCAATTTTGGTGGTGAACTGAGTTTCATCCTGTCTTTTTTTTTGCATGAGCTTCTCCACTGCTGCTTCTACACCACATTTTCACTGCTACTATAATTACTCTCGAACCTTGTGCATTAAATGCTGAGTTTCAGCATTTCATATCCAGTTTTATTCCACTGGAAAGGGATAGGGGGCGAAAGCAGAGGAGATAGGGGGTGAAACAGGGGGTGAAACAGAGGGTGACTTTACGGATAATTCTAGTACTACATCCTTGTTGTTTGCTTCCCTCATGTAGGCAATAAAGTTCTGCACATTCAATATGCTTACTTTAACATTAGTTAGGTCTTAGGGTCTCAATATGGACCAAACAAATAATTTTTTTTTTTTTTTCAGAAAATGAACTAGTTTTATAAATTTGAAACTATTATTTTTTCGTGATTTCTTATATGACATTGTCATACAAGGAGTGAAATTATTCAGATTGTAGCTTGCGATATGAATTATTACGAGGGTTTTCAACACCCCAGCTTCGTATTTTCACAATTCACCGTTGTAATGATTTATTTAATGATGAAACTGACTCTAGGGTAAAGTATGTACTCTAGGGTAAAGTAACCACTTTGGCAAAGAACCCCTCAAAAAACCCCAAAAATAGCCTCTTGAGGTGCTGTTGGTAGGTACCTAGTAGTTGAGGGGAGGACTAGGTATCTAAGTTAGGTCCTACCTTTTTTTTTTTGGGTTTGTTTTTCATTCACCTATGTTGATTTGTTGGCGTTGCCTACCAAGGCAAGGATATTGTGTCTAGATTCATTATAGAGTGTAATAGTAGCTTAAGGGATTATAGAGTATAGTAGCTTAAGGGCCCCTAGGTAATAATAATAATAATAATAATAATAGGTCTATTTATTTTTATATGAGGATTAAATTTGAAAGATGATATATTTTGGCTTGTGTTGAAACTTGAGATTAGTTATCATAGAGTTACAATATGCATCTCAAAGGACTTTGGTTTCTTTTAGAGGAATTTTTTGGACGATTACATGTTTGTGAGGGTGAAGTATTTGAGTTTCCATAATTCTTCTTTTTTTGCCTTAAGATACTTTTTAATGTAAACAAAACTGAGAACCAGCCCCAAAAAAACAAACACTGGAACCAGGAACTAGTCCTGGAAAAATGGGACCAGAACTGGCCCCAAAATCTGGTTTATTTAATTCTGAATTTCAAATTCTAAAAAAATTAAATAATTACAATATGTCTAGCCACAGACATATTGTTTTTATTTAATTATTATTTGATTTAAAAATCGGAATTACGTAAACCAGATTTTGTTCTTACTTTTCTAACATGTCCCAACTCTCAAGTATGAAGATTGTTTATAATTTATATATACAGTTTTGGTGAGTTTAGGCATGTAGTTGATATAGATGGTTCTGGACTCACTTTGGAATTTGTTTTAAAAAACATGAAACCGAGGGTCTTGAAATCCGAAGAATTGGGTTCAGAACCAGATCAAAGGTTCTATCAAATTTTTTTAAAAAAATAAAATCCTCAAACCAAAACCAAATGTCCATTAAAATAAATTTTTTATAAAATTTGAAATAAAAACCTGGACCAAAGGTTCTCTTGAAAAGTGAGAACTGGCAAACAATGGTTTGCGTAAACCCATTCTGGTTGTATGTAAAAACAAAACTGTTTTACTAGGTTTAAACCAATTGTGGTTGTGTGGGTAAAAAAAAGATTAAACCAGTTGTGTACAACAGAAAAGTGTGCAAGAAGGTTTTTTTCATTGGTAGGTAGTAAAAAGGTGAAAGTGAGGTACTCGGTAGGTGGTTGAGGGTCTTCTTTGTAGCTCTCTTTCTGTTACCTACCTACCTACCTACCTACTACATCCCTTGCGGCTGAGCAGAGCACAACAAATCAGGAGCCCTTGCGCTGGCGCTCCTACTCTCCTCCTTTCTCAAGTCTTTTCTTGCACTTCTCTCTCTCTTCAGCTGCTGCTGCTGCCGCCTACTTTCTTCATTCCTCCTCTTCCTCTTCTGGGTGCTTGCTTGCTGGCTCTTTCCCTCTCCTCATCATTCTTCTCTGGTTTTAGTTTATTCTTTTTTTGCTCCACTTCCCTCTCTACTTTTTGTTGTCTGTTTTCTCTAACTGCATTCTTGTCTCTTTGGAAAACTCTCCTCTCTCTCTCTCTCTCTCTCTCTCTCTCTCTCTCTGTGTACCCATCTCTTTTTCTGAAGGTGGATCGTTTAATCCAGTCTCAAGTGTTTGTGCAGGCATTCCCTAGTACCATTTGCTCTTGTGTCTGAGGGTTTCTTCTTTCAACTCCGTGTTTTTGTTTTCCCCCCCTTCTTCTTTTGGTGGGTTATTCTGAAACGTCTTTGTTTTTCTCTTTTGTTTCGGATCTTCCATCATGCATTGCTCTACTATTGTGGCTTTTAGTCGTAGTAGTAGCAGTAGTAGCTGCAGCTGCTCTGCAGTTCATGGGAGGGCCTTCATCTGTTGGACTTGAAGCTTCATCCTGGCGGCAGCAGCAGCTTTCCCATGTCTTCCCAAGAACAATGTCAGCAGCAGCAGCTGTTGTTTCCTCCGGTGGCAATAGTATCCCATTAGTTGTGGCTGCTGCTTCTTTACCAGCATTCCGGCAAACTGGCATTTTCCTGAAGAAAGTTTGGAGGGAAGGGGCTCAGGGAAGACAGTGAAGAACGAAAGGAGCAGCTCGTGTTTCTTGGGTTTCGATGGGGAACAACAATCTGTCAAGCGAGCTTTCCAAGAAGACAAATGTTTTGGGTTTGAAGCTGTGGGGAATAATCGGCATAGCGGTCGCAGTCGTAATTGTTATCACGCTTCTGTTCTTGTGCACATGGCTTCTGTTGAAGCGGAGGAGAAGCAGCAGTAAAAGGAAGCATTCAAAGCTTTCCCAACAGCAGCAGCAGGAGGAAGAAGCTCTTGAGAAGAAGTCGCTTGAGATCAAAGAAGTGAAGATTGACAGAGTGGGAAACACGTACTTACCGCCACCAGATCCCATCCTTGTCACAATCAGCGAAAACTCCGGCGAGAAGGAGTCCATGGAGAAAGGTGTCGTCCATGTGGGTGACCCACAATCTGGCAGCTTCAAGAACTCAATTGGGTCATGGAGAGCTGAGAAGGAACAACAACGGGGGACTACTGCTGCTTTTGTTGACGTGGGTGGTGAGTTAAGGCACCATCACCACTACACACATGAAAACCCTAACAACAACATGGTGATCCTTCCTTCTCCTCCTCAATTCGAAGCATCTGCTGAGAAACGAGGCTCCTTTGGACATGACACCATCCCACCGCTGGACAACAAAACCCACTCCTTCTTAAGCTTGAGTGGAGGTTCTGTATCTGCAAGGAGCATTGATTCTCCTGTCTCCGCCGCTGCTTCTGCTGCACCTGAAGTCTCTCACTTGGGTTGGGGACATTGGTATACTCTCCGAGAACTGGAAGCTGCCACCAACAACTTTGGGGAGAGCAATGTGGTTGGAGAAGGTGGCTATGGCATCGTGTACAGAGGCCAGCTTCCAGATGGAACCATGGTTGCAGTCAAAAACCTTCTCAATAACAGGTACCAAATGTGCTTTTGTATGTGCTCAGTCGAATGTGGCTTCATATGCACTCAATCAAATGGTCTCAACCAAATGTGCTTGATACATGCTCAATCAAAAGTGCTTTTGTATGTGCTCCATTGAATTCTGCTCAAGTGAATGTGCTTTGTCAAATGCAACTCCTATAAACTTATGTGTAGATTCACCGAACTTCCTCACCTTAGCAAGAATAGGAGTTTTTCACCAAGTGTGCCTGCAGTTCACCACGACACACATATCATTGCAAATCTAGTTTCAGAGTTTTTAGTTGGTCTACCGGTAAAACATTTATTTACATATCTATGACCATCGGAGGAGACTCATCAAGTTCTCTTGTGTATCTTACATTTGTGTGTCTTACATCTCTTTTTACAGCTTTCATTTGGATCTAGTGTCCTTTTTGGTTATTATGATTGTGAATGTGCCCTAATCTATGATGTTGACAAACTTTTGCTTTGAGAAATTGTGCCCACAAAGACTGCATTGCCCTGCAACTTGTCATATCATCTCTTAAACAATGAACATACAGTTCTAGGTGTGGTTGGAATTTGACTTCAGCAAACTTGAATGTAATGTTTGGCTCTCCCTTAATAGGGGTCAGGCAGAAAAGGAATTCAGGGTGGAGGTGGAGGCCATAGGCCGGGTGCGGCACAAAAATCTGGTCAGGCTACTGGGTTATTGTGCAGAAGGTGCTCACAGGTAACTCATCAATTTGTCCACAGTATCTTTCTTTGTGAACTAAGAAATAGTGGTTGAATCATGTTGTACTACATAGGTCTTGTTGCCAAGCTGTTCTGCATTGCCTGTTATCATTCTCTGCAAATTCACTGTTGTTGCTGTATTGCTGATAATTGAAACAATGCAATTTTGATGCAACATAACATATTTGTGATGACATCTTTTTTGTCTGCAGGATGCTTGTATATGAATATGTAGACAATGGGAATTTAGAGCAATGGCTTCATGGGCCAATGTCCAAAACTAATCCCCTCCCATGGGAGGCACGTATGAAGATTGTTCTTGGCACCGCCAAAGGGTAAGAATTAAGCTTTATTACTTTGCAAATGTATTATGTGAAAATAATAAGAATGCATTAAAATAGGTGGTTTTGTTTCATTAGTGGAGATTCAACTAAACACTAAAGCAAACTATTTCTTTTCTTGGATAGTGGGATTTGGGTATCAACATTTTATTGGTACGGAAAAGTGAGAACCAAATAAAAGATCCATATTGCAGAGACATGGAATATGGAGTGAAACTTGTGGAACAACATCTCAACCAGCAAATACTGTTTTCGGTTGCTAAACTGCATTGACACACATATATATACATACTAGCTACTCTTCATTGATTTGAACACCAACTGTGAGTGCCAATGTGGGTTGCAGCCTGGCATATTTGCATGAGGCACTGGAGCCAAAGGTGGTGCACCGGGATATCAAGTCCAGTAATATCCTTGTTGACTCTGAGTGGAATGCCAAAGTGTCAGATTTCGGTCTTGCTAAGCTTTTGGGAGCAGGGAAGTCCCATGTTACAACTCGAGTTATGGGCACATTTGGGTAATATTCTTTTCTTTTCTTTATTAGGGTTCTGACATGGCATTAAAACATTCAATGAAGATTGTAATGACATCCAAATAGGGTTTTAGAATATGGAAAAGCTGCTATTAGGGTTTTAGAAAGTTGTGAATTATATTATCTATTTAAAGGGGTAGGTGTCATTTTTAGTGATTGTCTGTTCACCTATCTGACACAGTTGCATTTAGGTTTCCAAGAGCTGGTAGGTAGGTCCTCAGGGGATGGCTGTGCTTAATTCAGTCAGGGTTGCACACTTGCAGATATGTGGCACCAGAGTATGCAAATACTGGTCTTCTCAATGAGAGAAGTGACGTTTATAGCTTTGGGGTGCTTCTTATGGAGATCATTACTGGCCGTGACCCCGTTGATTATAATCGTGCTGCTGGCGAGGTACCCCTGAAATTCAACTCATTTTACAACAATTGTCTCCACACTCACATGATTACATCTCAGGAACTTTGGATTGTTGATTCTTTGAACTGTAGCCTAGCACCTGCTTTAGTGAGATAGATGCTATGGCCACTCATGATGGGTCTTTGGTTCCACTGTATCTTCTGCATCTTATGACAAGATTTATCTTAGTATGACCACTTAGGGTTGATGAAGGCATTTAGTGGTTTGTAGACTATTTTCACTCAAGCATTCCTGAATTTTTAGACATGGTGATTAATAAGTGGTATGAGTGGGGAATTTGCAGATAAATCTAGTGGACTGGTTGAAGCAAATGGTTGGGAATAGGCGTTCCGAGGAAGTGGCGGATCCAAGCATGGAATTGAAGCCAACTTCACGGGCACTAAAGCGTTCTCTGCTTGTAGCTTTGAGATGTGTTGACCCAGATGCCCTTAAACGACCTAAAATTGGTCATGTCGTTCATATGCTTGAGGCAGAAGAGTTTCCCTTCAGAGATGTACATCCCCTGTCTCCTCCTTTGAATGTGTGTTTTGGTTGGTGCAAAAATGGAAAAAAAAAGAAAAAGAGATGCAGTTCTTGAAGTCTTATTATAATGCATTGTTTTGTCCTTTTTTCCACCATACTCCATACTTCATCAAAGATCATGTACATCACTGAAATTTCTTACTTTTTGATTGTTGGTCATGCAGGATCGGAAAGTGGGCTCAACAAATGTGCGGTCCCATCGGACAGAAGCACAAAGCCAAGAGCGTTTATTGCAGCGACTTTCAGCTGGGCAGTCAGCAGATGATAGTGACACTTCAGTAGAAGAGAGTCCTGCCACCAAGGCCTTTGTGAAACGCAACCGAAACTGGGAAACAACCAGAAGCACACCACGCCGTTATGAAGGCTGACAGTGGAATTTTAGCTTCTTGATTCAGAGTTGGCATGCCCACACTTTCCCCTTGTTGGTTCCCAATCTTCTTAAGATGGGAACAAGATGTGATCAAGGAAACAGGAACAAACACTGTAAAGAAGGAAGACAAAGCATCGAATAGAAGAATAGTCCAACTTCTGCAATCAGGGTGAAGCTTCTCAAGCATTGCTTGCCACATTCGTCCTCTGGCGATTCTTTTTTTCCTAGGAGCAAGCTCAACTAATACAATAGATATGTCATCTTGACCTGTGGCTTCAAGGTTTGTGCATACTTTCATCTTGACCATACCAGACCACATGGATGAAACGATTCAAGAACATCAATGACAAAGGTGAGAAATTGGATTGGAAAGGGACGGAAAGGAAAAGGTAAGACTGAAAAAGAGAAGGTAGGTTCCAGTTCAGAATAATGTATAAGGTTGAGATTAGGACCATTGTGTTATACCAGTATGTAATCTACAGGCCTCTGAATTGCCTGCAAAGTTCATTCAGTATTAAACCTAATATGACTCTAGCCAGTTCCGCTTCAATTTTGTGCATATTTTTTTACCAAGTCCCAAGTGCTTTAGGTTAGAGCAATTGCATGAAAAAGAAACTTGGCCTAAACCAATGGCCAAAGAAGCAAATCATTGAAGAGGCAACATGACTCGCCCAATTGAGCTCCAGCTAGAAAAATATAGGAACACCAACATCGGAAATTAGTAGAAGTAAACAGGAAAATGTTACTGACAAACTCCTGATTTGCTGCACCCATTACCAGATTTGTCAACAGACACATTGTACATTATTGGTATGGATGTTCCCATAAATTATTGTCCAAGCTTCCAAATGTGTTTGTTCCAGTTGTGCTGAATACAAGATTGTGTATGATATTGTGGGTGAGATTTTGTACAATATATATTATGGGTGTTGATGATGAAAACCTTGATGATCACTTTAAACCAGTATTGTCATGTGAATTTTTTTTTAGTATTTAGTAGTGTGGGTACGAGAGCAATTAGTATTTTCATATGAAAATTTGTATAGTATTGTGGGTGTTTGTCCAATTGTTAACTGGTATTTTTGTATGATTTTTTTCATGTCAGTAGTACCTACTTAATATTGTGGGTTCAAGTTTTGATGCAAACCTTGCAGGTCATTGTTAACTACTATTTTCATGTGGTCTATATGGTCTGGCGAGTCCAGTGTACTTTGAACAAAAACTATTAGTGAGAGAAAAGATGAGAATCTGAGCCCTATTGATATTTTGCACTCAGTGCACTCCAGGCTTTTGGAACTGCCAGCAGAGAGAGATATCCTAATATCTCAATGCATGCACTAAAAAATGTAATCTGTTGTAAGGACTTAATTACTAATAAAATTCACCGAGTACGCTTTTACATGCTTTTACGAGTTTGAATTACAAGTATAAGCTATGATCCTCTTTGCAGTTTTCACTGGCTTTGAAATCTGTGCAACACATTGTAAGTAAGTAAGCAAGCCATGCAATGATTTATCTTTGATCCTCTTTGCAGTTTTCACTGGCTTTGAAATCTGTGCAACACGTTGTAAGTAAGTAAGCAAGCAAGCTATGCAATGATTTATCTTTCCCTTATTGGGGTCGGTGAGACACCGCTAAATACCCCCAACATCTAGATGGTTTTTTAGTTCTGCAAAAGAACTTAGCAATGTTCATCTTTTAATTTAAGAACTACTTTATGTTTTTGCAGCAGCTCAGCGGGTTCCAAATCTGAGCTTTGCTTGGGGGGGAGTATTTAGCATCTAGCCTGGCAATGGGTTTCCAAGCAAACATCTCCATGGACAGACATTGTCCTCTATCGTTATGGGCTGCTTCTTGCTACATACTTTAGCTGCTCCAACAGCACCGTGCAATCAATCCAAATTCAGTCCTTTATTGCCTTACTGATTTGTATGGGCTGGCTATGTATGATCAGACTACCGAAGTGGGCATGTGACACCCATTAAAGACATATTTTTATTATGGCCTTATCTTCTAAAACTTTTGGACATAAGTGGATCCTCCAATTCACCTTCTGAAACACACACATCATCCCTCACCCCAATTTGCTGCAAGAAACAGCATCTCACCACAAATCTGAAAAGATTCAATCAAAATTTACTGTCATCATCTGGAGCTTTGCGGAAAACTGTCTTTCATCTTTTGGACCCTAAAGATGAACTGGATAATAATATTGACCTATATCCAACAGAAAGTGCGCAAGTAATGTGCAAGAACCCTGTCTGTAAATAAATATTGCCGTAGTACCTTGGCCATTTTCAACACATGTTTGTTAAATAATTAATTAATTTTGAAGATTTCGTTTCAACAAATGGAATATTCCTAAATATTCATTATAATACTTTGCAATATCTTTTGATTTGGAAAAAATCATTTTTGGAAACTGCATCATTTCTGAAAATAATATAATTAGTGTCAAATTGGCCAAGGTCGTATGGTATTACACATAATGAACTGTTAGCACACTTAAGATAAGTAAGAAAACAAATTCAGACCACCAAATCCAGCAATCCTATTGGCATGAACCCAAAAAAATAAATTAATTAAATGATTTTTTTTTTTCAAGCTTTTATACACAACCCTATTCTGCTGAAAATTGAAAATGATGATCCCTTTCTAGCATTTCCATTGGGTTTTCTAAAATCCACACAAACCTACTAAACCCTATTTACACATTTGATTGTTAGTTCATTATAGATATAACTAAGACAAAAAAAGGTTCAGACCACCAACCAAATCCAGCAGTTTTCATTGGCCATAACATTTTTTCTGCACTGCACACAACTCCAGATCTGCAAACCTGGATCAATTTGTAAAGCCCAGCATCATCAAGCCAGCTGTGAGTTGCCTGTGAGCGCTTTGCAAGGAATGAATGACACAAAGGCCTAACATTCCTTGTGGGCCCAAGTATTATTATATATTAACCCTCCATTTAAGGTCACCCATCCCAATACTATTCCAGTGCACAAAGGTGGTATCACCCTTCAGAGTTCTTAATGAACCCAATTGTGAAGAACCCTCATTTCTATTTTAACTCATTTCTAGTGACTAAAATAATCCTTTAAATTCAGCCTTTGGCTCCCCCCTGCCCCAATTACAAGAAAGAATTTTTAGTTTTTTTCTGCCCCATTTTGAGAAGAAGTCAGCTCATGAAGGAGGAAAGATTTTTTTTTTTTTATTTTTTGGTGAACTAGGCCTTATGCTGCCCACCTCATTGGATGCATAGGATCTCTATTCCTAAGTGTGTTGGTCACCATTTTTGGTCTAGGCTAATGGCAGAAGGGGGCACGAATGGTGAGAATTGTTTGGGTCCTTTTTCTGTTAATTTTGGCCTCCCAGGGGAGTTGGTGTGCAAAATCCATTGCTTGGTATTAAATCCATCTATTTGTTGTTTTGTTTACATCCACTCTATTTGTTATTTTTATTTGGGGGATTGTGGGCGCCAGAAATGAATGTTTTTTTGGGTTTTGAGGATTTTGATACAACAAAAGGTTAGGTTAACTTCATTTTTGGCCAAGAATATAGTGTGAAAAAACCCCATCCTTTTGTTTTTGTGGGGGTTGTAGTGCCCAAATCCATGTCTTTCTCACTTTTTAGTTGGGAGACGGTGAATTATTAAAGTTCAGCTCCTACATGCCCTGCTCATGTGACTGAGTAGGCACATAGTCCAAGCTGACAGGTCTGGGCTAACATGTTCTCTAACCTCCCATGAGCAACAAAATACCAGTGGACGGTTCAGGGCCAACAGTTTTAGCAGCTCAAAGTGACCTCAGTGGAGTAATGTTACTCAAGATTTACTCAAATGGGAGGCCTTGCAAACCTTGAAATTCACTAGGTAATTGACATTATTTGGGCTTTGAGCAAATGTATCATACTTTGCCTGCAAGTAAATAGTTTATGTGCCACTCACCTCACTTTCCCAAGCATAAAATGATCACCGGGTCTTAACTTCTAGTGTTGGGCGGGTATCAAAAGGAGTGTCAGGTATCACCTGAGTATCAGGCATTAAACACCAACAAGTATTGAACTTATTGATACCCAAATTGATATCCAAATCCTCAATTATTTCTTGTGCTAGAATCGACCATTAGATTCAGATCTTTTTCATAGCTTTAAAATGTTGATACCCAGATGGGGTAAAAAGGTGTAAGAAGAGTCAAGTTTTCAGCCTTAAGTTTTAGGTTAGGTCTAAGGGGTCCATGTAACTAGTAATTAGGATGTCTAGTTTCTACAAGCATCCAAAGCCTTAGGGTTTTTCTTCTTTCCTAGTGGTGCCACTTCTTGCCTACTCCAATGATTGTCTTGTAGCTTCTATGTCTTGAAGACTAAAAGGTCCCACAAGCAATTTCTATCCCCATTATTCATTTTCACAAATTTTAGTGTTGATGCATCAATGCTTCTTGCTTCTTTTTTGTGAGGCTTTTTGTCTATTCTTTGTGCTTGGTTTTGCAAGTCCTCAAAGATTTTTCTTTCTTGTTGTCTTTTTTCATTCCCCTTCCCTCCTCTTCTCTTCTTCCTTTTTCCTTCTCTTCCCTTCATTCGTTCTTCTCTTCCCACCTACAAGCTTCATCTTTCTATTTCTTTGTAGCATGTTGGTTTGCCACCTTGCCACACCTTGGTTCATCATGTGTCACACATGCTTTTGATTCCTCCAACCATCACTACTTGTTCACATCACTCTTGCTTACTACATTTATTCTTGCCATCACTATTTGATCTTGTTGTTTTCATTTGTTCCACATGCTCCTGCCATCAACATTGTTTCACCTATCATTGTGCCTTCACATGTTGCTTCACCAATAGTGACAATCAACACAAGTACCTAGTGTTCCCACTGCTTTTCCATTTACCTATTTTTGTGTTGTGTTTTTTTTGAGTTTGCATTTTCACTTGGTACTCCTCCCCCCCACCCCCTGACTAATTTGCCTCTATGCAAGTGTGGGAGCTTGAAGTTCAAATCTCATAGTCTTCAATAACATTCAAACTTGTGCTAGTAATTTTATTAGACTTTTACATTGTTTGTGTGGGCATGTGTTTTTCTTTTCTTTGTTGCGTTTGTGTTTCATTTGATTGCTTGTTTGTTGATGTGTTTATGTTTTGATATGTTCATTTTTGTATTTTGTTTTTGTTTTTGTATTAATATAATTGTTTATTTGTGTGTGTGAAAGATTTTCATTTACAAGATTTTTGAAACCTTTGATAATTTACATAAAACATCCCAACATTCAATTGCATTCCACCCTTCTACATTTTTTCCACATCATGAGAAGGGAGAAAAGTGAATGTGATTGAATTTTTCTTCTAAACCTTAAACCCTAAACTTGACCCTTTTCCCTTTGTAATTGCTTACGATTTTTTAAAAAGATCTTTGATCATTTTTGTCTAAAAAATTAGTGGTTTTATTATTTATTATTTTTATAATATTGTTATGAAAATTACAAATGGATCAATCCTTTGAAAATACAAAACATCTCACAATACTCATGTTAAACAAACACACGTGTCACATAATCAAATCCAAAATCTTTGTGAAGTGAAAAACATTACCCGTTCCAACATGGGAAAATTCATGTTATACTCAACTTTAAATCATATATTGACAAACAACTTGAACCACATAACACATAGAAATTTCTAAAAATGAGCAAAAGATTCAACTTTGCAAAATAGGAATTTCCTTATTCTTCCAAAAAATAATATTGTTAAGAACCAAAAGTCTTGAAATTGTTCACACTAGGATTATTACTCAAACCTACTAATTTTCTAATTATGCTTATGCAAGGAAATGTTCTCCTTCAAATTGTGTAACAAAAAGAACTTTTTGAAGACCTTAATCTTTTTATTGTGAAGAAAAATTTGCCTATGCAATTTGTTGAAAATATGTGGTTTAAATATATGGTTGTACATTTATTTCCAAAAATTAATTCCCTTTTGGGAATGCAATTTTCACAAGAAACATGATCAAACTTGGTGGATAAAATTAATCAATTATATGTTCTATTAACCTTGGCAAAATGCGATTCCACAATTGTCATCTTTGATGTATGGATGTCAAAAGGAGCCCATGATATATTTACTTTGGTCATTAACATTTTAAGAATGGATTAGCAACCAAAAACATGTGACCCTTAGACTATTTGAAACTACATAACAAGCTTTGGCTCAAAGTTTAATAGATTTTGTTGAAGAAGTATGGTTTATGTCACAAACTTCCCATCCCACAATTTGGTAATGGAAATTGTGTGAAAATTGTTTTTTCATGGGTTCGTATTTCTTGCGGACATATGTTGTGCATTTAAAATATGTGTGATGCATGTAGAAGTTTGTGGTGTAAAAACAATACTTATGTGAAGAATGAAGGGTATAACTTTAATGCAATGACCAAGGCATTAATATTAGTTGTGAATTGTGACACTTTAAGTTTGGAGGAAAGTTTCCAAGGAACATGTTTTGGCCATGTTTCTCCCAAATTTTTTAACCATGCTACAACCAATGAAAAAGTTTGAAAATTTTAAAAATCATGTTTTAATCAAGTCTACATAAGAATATTTACAAAATCGCATGACATGGTTCAAAAATATGGAAAGGGAAAGCAAAAGTGGAATAGTGCTTCTGTTGATTTTGGAATTCATCCAAGGAAATTGAATACCCTAATGAAAACAAGGTAATGCATTTGTTATTTTAAACAAAATTACAATTTCAAAATTTTCATTTATGATAGGACAAGACAATGGATTGATATGTTTATTATTGTTTATTAAGTTTGTGAACAAAATAGTTATGTTTTTAAAAATCATGTCTCAACATGCATTATAGTTTTAAGAAACTATTGTTTTATATTATAATAAACAAATTGTTATGAGGTGATTGGCCAATTGCCACCTCTAAAATGGCACATCTTCTAGATTATTATTGACTACATTTTTTCCATTGTCAATGTTTGTGTTCTAAGTTGGTCTTGTGGACATTAATTGCTTAGTGATGCATTTCACTCTACCATATCCATGAGTTTGAAACTTAACCAAAAAAATGAAATTGTGCCCACTTTTGATAGCTTATTGGACAAAGATTTGAAGGTGTTGTTGAACTGGCTTTGCTAGCTTTTAACATAAAAAAAGGTTTATGTTGTCCAAGATTATTTACTTTCATTTTTAAGGAAATGTGAAAAAAAGAAGCCCATAACATGTTTTCCTTAAGGTTAGACCCTAAATTAAAAAACCTTAGAGTAATATATTCAAATTTTAGATGGGAACAAGGTGTTGTTATTGAATGGTAGGAAATTTTTATATCGTACGTTAACGAAATGTCATCAACAATTTGTGTCATTTTCATTTTAAGTAGTTTTGTTAATTGAAGACTTGGTGAGGACCACAATTTGGATATATTTGAATAGATTGTAAGTACAAGTGAATCAACAACAAAGCTTGTCAACATGGAGCCCTTGATTTTCAAATGGTATTAAAAAATAATGTGAAAGACACCAAATTTTTTTTTCTATGGTGGGAAAATATGAATTGATATTTTTTTTGCTTAGTAGATATTAAATATTGTTAGGTCACATATTCAAATAATTTTTTTTCCCCTTAATCAAAATACTTGTTAATATCAGGAGATGCCATTTACAAGCAATTTTTTTAGAGAAGTCAATTTTTTAAACAATAATTAACCTAATGAAATGTAGGTCATGAATCTCTTTCTAACTTTGTAAAATTCATTGAAACATATGAAGATTTAGAAAATGAATTAGAAGAATTTGAAGGTATCTCTGAAAAGTGTGAAGTTGAATTATGACAATGTAAAAAATAAATTGTTGGCACCTTGTTGTCATCAAAAAAAAAATTGACAAAGATTTTGTAATTTTGAAAAATGTCATGACTAGATTGTGAAAATCACCTTTGAAAACTAATTGTTTGAAATTTATGAAAACTAATAATAATGTGTAATTTATTGATTATTAAAAAAAATTGGTAATATAAAATATATAAGAAGAGAACTAGGTTTCCATTTGTGTGTCACTTTTAAGATAATTAATGATGAATAGGAATAAAAATAAAATATGAAAAATGTGTACATTGCAATAACAACTACAAAATAATTTGCAATCCTTGGATTTACTGTTATAGATATACTTTAATTACAAAAGTCCTTTGAGTCATTTAAATTGTGTTAATATTTGTGTATGTGAAAACGTAATGGATTGTTAAACGATAAAGGGGTAGTATAACTAGTTCATTATAACCATGTGCATCTAGATTGTGCCATGTTGCTTTGTTTTGTCATTTTTGTTTGGCCTATAATTTATCTTCTTCACATTATTGATGGATGATAAAATATTTTATAAGGAGAGTAGTGTTGCTTTTACAAAATGTTGGCCACAACGAATATTGTGAATCCATGTGAATTTATGGATATCATTTGGCTTGAAATTGTACTAACCACATCCTATTGTTTGGTTGCACAAGTTGAGGTCACCACAACTTTTGCAAACAAGGAGTAAACTTGTCCTTTTCTTTAATTATCTTGTAATTTTTGTCAATCTTTCATTTAATCATAAAGAGTTACTAAGGAACATGTGGCCTTAAGTATTTTAATCCATTGCTAAAAGATTTGGAGTGAAGAATATTTTGCCTAGCCAACAACATGAACCCAATGAAATACCACTTGAACCCATTGCAAAAGGTCTTGTGATGACCATGAGACTCAACATGAAATCAATCAAAAGGAATCCTATTAAACCAATTATGACTAGGAGGACCAAGATGAGTCTTCCCACAATGAACAAATATAAATGCACGAAGGAACATCAATCCAAGTTTCGTTCATTACCCACCAAAATATTGTCCAACCATTTCACAAAAGAATGTCATAAAAAATGAATAAAAAAGTTTGTAGCAATTTTGGTCAAGTACATGAGTGGACCCAATTATATGGGTTCAATTTTGGAACTAGAACCAAGTCCCATTTCTAGAACTAAGTGGAACCAAAATTGAATAACGAGGGCCAATATCGAGTTATGGAACTAGATTTGAACCACCCCTTGGTTATGGCATTGCAAGTAATTAGAAACAAACATGAGGTTTAATTTCAAAATTATTTGAGAACCATAATCAAACATAGATTTTTTTAATCCAATTCTTATTTTAGGGTTTAGGGATTTTTTTGAGGAAGCTTAAGTTTTTTCATCATTTTTTTGGTTTGGCTTTCATGTTTGAAAAACACACTACAAGATCCAAATTTTTTAAGCTTCAAATTGCTTCCAAAAAAAAATTTGTTTGGTTTTTTACACTCAAGAAATCATTCAACTTCAAATTTTTTTTTTTTTGGCTTGTTCATAATCCTCTTCAAGCTCCTAGCATCAACTTTGAACAAGTGAAATAAGTTGTTTACTTAACTTATTGTTTTCATTGTCCTTCTATTGGTCATCATATTCTTAACCATTGTTTTGCTCGTCTTCTTCCTTGTTGACTTTTTTTGCTTTTTGTTTTGTGGGGATGGTTTGTATGGGAATGGCAATGTTGAGGTCTTCTTTTTCTTGCAAATCTTTTTAGTTATTATGTTATTCATCATCTTCCTATTCCTCATGATGTTCTTGTTGTTACTACAATAATTCCTTTGATGTTCCTAATATTACAACAACTTTAAGGGAAAATTCCTAACGTTTAGGGATTTTTCAAAGAACCTTTTTGAAGAAGATTAAGGTTTATGATAGGTTTAAGGGAGCTTCCAACAAAGGTGATGTTTCTCAGGTCAATCCATTGAAAATAAATTATTTTCAGGTTTATTTTATTTCTATAGTTCATACATCAACAACACATATTGAAAATTCTACAACCATAAACTTGAGTGATCAATGGGTTTGTTGGCAAAACAACATGACTTTTGGAAAGTTAAAGGTTGCACTACCTCAACTTGGACTTTCTATGCATCTATGGCATTTTCTTCACTCAAGGTGAGTTCAAGTTCAAAATCAACTTCACAAGAAAAATTAAAGTGTGTTCTATGTTATCTACTTATTCCAGTTGCAAGTCAAAAGAAGGGTGTGATAACATAAAATACTATTAATGGGATTTCTTCTTTTTGTAAACATTTGGAGATTAGTCATCAACAACTTTGGGTTGTGCAATGAGCGAGAATAATTGGGCCTAAAGAAGAAAGGCAAATTGCAAAAAAGAGGTGTGGCCCAAACCCTTGCATATTTATGTTTTCTTTGATAGTTAGGTTCCTTATTGCAAGGAAGATCCTTATCAAAAACAATTTCAAGAGGATATTGTCTTGTTTATTGCCAAGGAGATTATGCCTCTATCGTTGTTGAATTGCCTATTTTTAAAAGATCAGTCCCAAAGCAAAATCCATGGTTGATTTTCCATTGAAACAAAAGTTTAGACATGATCTTTTGCTTGGGATTGTTAAAAGGACCAAGGAAAAGTTTATATCTCCATTCTATGAATCTTGAAATATTTGCACTATGAAGATGTGATTAATAAAATTGGGTTTTTTCAAATTGGAGAGTAGTAATAGGCTCTAAATTTATTTTTTAGTTTCTTCCATTATGTCAATTTTCTTTCTTTTTTGTTGGAATACATTTAGTTTAAGTTCTGTTAAAATTCTTGTTGTTGTTTGTTGCAAATCTTGGAGTAATGGAGTTTCCTTTCCATCTTCATGTAGGTTTTTGGCAATTTGAAATAGTGCATTTTGAGGTCTAAAATAGAGTTTTTTACAGGTTTGAAAAATATTTTTGGGGGAGGTTAAAATAGGGGATTTCTAGGGGTTTTAAATAGGGCTTTGGGGGTCTAAATAAAGGTTTTTTGGGGGGTTTGAAATAGGGTAGAATTAGGGATTTTCAAGGGATGAATTTAAAGGTGACAAAAAAACCATTCAAGGTGGTAACTACAATTGCAAAAACCTTAAACATGAAAAATTAGATGGCATTGAAAAAATAGTTATAATCTTCTAAAAACATCTAGTGTAGATTAAAATTTATAATTAGGTTGGTTTGTATTATTTTGACATTAAAAATATTCAGAATAATATTTTTTCTTGGAATTGAATTTCAAGATTTTTTTTTTTGCATTTTCCATTTTTCATGTTTTGGATATCATAAGTAGAATTGGAGGTTACCCAAAATCAAAGATCATGGAATTGGGGACCAAAATTAGCTTAAGTTGAAGACAATAAAAAAACCCAAAACTTGGACTACCCCTTAATTTAGAAATTGGAACCAAAACCAAGTCCCATATTTGTAATATTAAAAAACCAAAATTGAAACCATTCCCTTGAAAAATGTTAAGAATTAAAATTGGGGGTCCTTCTTAAAACCTAAAGACCTACTTATGTCATGGGATACTTAGAGGGGATTTAATGGATTATACAAAACCTAAGGGGTTAGCTAGGGATTTCTTAAGTTAAGGAATACCTAGGGATTACTTAGAGTGATTACCTAAAGCCTATCTAAAAACTAACTAGTAAAACACCTGAAGGTTTGCCTAGGTTATGGGACACCTAAGGACTTAAGGAATTCAAGGAGATACCTATAGGTTATTTAAGGAGTTACATAGAACCTACCTAAAGGGCTACCTACATGTTATCAAAAGTTTACATAGGGGGCTAGATAAGGTCTACCAAGAGGGCTGCTTAAGGATTACTTAAGGAGACACCTAGGTTATGGGAGACCTAAAAACTACTTATGGGCTACATATAGCCTTTTTTGTAGTCCTTTCAATATCCTATTAAACAGTTCCTAAATAGTCCCAGATGTAGCCCAATAAGTAGCCCTTTAAGTATCCCCTAACTTAAAAAATCCCTAGACAATTCGTAAATAATTTTTAAGTATCCCCTAACTTAGGAAGTTCCTAAGTTATCTTCTAGTTAAACTCTATGTAGTTTCCTAAATAAGCCCTAGGTATTCGTTGATTAAGGTAAGCCCTTAGGTAGTCCCCAAGTATCCCCTTACGTAGTCCTTAAATAGCCCCTTATATAACCTCATAAATAACCCTTAGGTATCCTCAACTTGGGAAGTCCCTTTATACTCTTTTAAGTGGGCCCTATGTAACATTCTAAATAGCCCATAGGTAGCATTTAAGAGGGTCCTATGTAACCTTCTATATATATTTTTGATAGCCCTTAGCCTAAGTAAGTAGGTAGGTAGGCAACCATAGGTAGATAGATACATAACCCATGGGTAGATAGGTAGGTAAATAGTTACAAATAGGTAGATAAGGTAAGTAGATAGGGAGTCCATAAATAAGTATGCAACTCTTGGGTAGGTAGGTAGTCCATAGGTAAAAAGGTAAATAGGCCTAACATAGTTAACCCCTTACTAGGTAACCCCTAGTCTATGTAGCCATAATACAGGTAGACCATAGTGTGATTAGAAAAATGATTATGATATACACTTTTGAAAACTTTATCCTTAGTTTTGAGCATTGGCCCTCACTTTGTTGAACTTTATTGATAGCTAAAAAAAGGGGAGGATGAGTGGTACATTCATGATCAAAGTGACGCTTAAACAAATTATTATACTTTATATGTACATGTTTTCATCAAATAGTTTTGCAAATATTCATGAAGGCTGGGGGAGGTGGGATGTCAAATATAAGGGATGTTGTGAATAAAACATAGTACCATAGTTTTAAGATTTTAATTACCAATGAAACAAGGAGGAAGTTGTGGCTATCTCCTCCATAGCTAGTTATGATTAGGTGGTTATCTAAACCTTTTCACATGTATGGCCTAATTGAATTTTTGGTATTTAATTTCGTAAAATTCCTTTTGTGTATGTCAAAATTATATTATTAATGTAGCAAAGAAAAAAATTGTGGTAAAATTAAAAACATGGATATGAATTTAAAAAACTCAAATCCATATTTGAGGAAAAAAAATAAAAATTAGCAGCTTTGTGTTGCACATTTATGGAAAATGAGTCATAATTTTTAGAATTGGAGATTGATGACATTCATTTGACAAATCAACTTAGTTTATTATTCCTAATATTACCTCATAATAACTAACTTAAAGTCTCTCCAAGGTTAATAAATCCTCTTTCATGGTGTATCTTGAATGTTGTATTTTTTGATCTTTTATATTTTTTGCTCATTAGTTTTTTGAAATTTCCTTTTTATTTATTGAGTGCATTCTTTGTGATCCATTTGTATTCTAGGGATATCTTGTTTTCATGCTAGGTAGTTCATTGCATGTTGTATTCCATCTCCGGCAAAAATCTTTCAATTGACACATAACGATTTTTTTCTATATAGATTTTTAATACCATATTTTTGTGCATCATGTTTTTATATCTTAGTGCAAGAATGTTTAAAGTCATATTCATATCCAATTGCACTAAGGTGTGAAATGTTTGTAAATTTAAACTTTCACTTTTGAAAAGGTTTAACCATTTTACATCCTTTTACAAGACATTGAAAATATTTAGAATTTCATAAGGAGGATAAAGCTTTGAAGGACTCACAAATAATTTAATCATAATTATAAAAAAATGTCTGATGAAGAAGAAGAGGAGCTTGAGGAACTTGAAAAGGTGCTAAAGTCATTGTGTGGCATGTTATATCAATTAAAATATTTGTCATGTCAATTTTGAGGCAAATTAACAAAAAATAAATATGAGTACATTTAAGTTGTTTATATGCAACATACATTGCATTATACTGAATTTCATTAATTATTTTATGCATATTGATGTCTCAAAGTTAAATTACATTAAGTCTTTTATAGACACCCAAAGTTGGTCCATTGGTAAAACATATGTTTTTGATGCAAATTGATGTAAATAAAGGGTAGATGGAACATTGCACCTAATCTAGGAACATGGATTTTGGATCAATGTTCAAAAGCTTTAGATGTAAAAAAAGTGGAAGATAACATTGAAATTATAAGGATGATATTTCAATTTATTATTTGTTGGCCATTATCTTTGCCAAAAAGAAGAAGCAAAAATATTAAATTATGGAAGGTTTTATGAGGTATTGAAGACATCCAATATGATTCAAAGCTTATCAAAAGTGCTCGGTGGTTGGTTTTGTTTGTATGGGTTTAGGTTTTCTCATGGTCAGGTGTAATTGTGGATTTTGTGCCAATTGGAATGGGAATTGCTGGCTATGTTAATGGTGACACATTTGAAGGTGTTTACCTTGATGGAAAACGAAATGGGCTAGGAAAATACATTTTCAAAAATGGAGCAAATTATGAAGGAAACTATTCACAAAACCAAAAGAGTGGAATGGGGACTATGAATTACCCTGATAAATCAATATATCAAGGTGATTTCCATTCATCCACTACCAAAAGCAAAATGGAATATATTTCTTGAAATGGAAATGTGATGGTGGTGCATCATGTAAGGAAATGTTGCGGTATGTTTTAGGGTCATGGTTCCAAGATAAACGACATGGAGAAGGACAATACACATATCCAAATGGTGACATATATAAAGGCCAATGGAAAGATAATAAAAGAGATGGTGTTGGCACTTACCATTTTCAAAACCCAATAAGTCAAGTAATGCCTTACAATTATTTTCAATTAATTTCCATTGAAGAATTAATGTTTGATCATATCAATTAAAAAGTAATTTTGCTCACATTTGTCATATGTGTGATTCATCACACTGGAAATAATGTTCATAAATTCAAAATTATTAAGATTTCGAATTATCAATTATTGATTTTCCAATTGAAAATTTGAATGTAAATGTATCTAGATATTATAAACTAAATGGAGTAATAAATTAAGCTGTTATCAATATTGTCATTGGCTTATTTGTGTGGTAATTTGAGCAACCACCAAATTAAAGTATACAAAATGTTGAAAAAAGACATGCCTAGTGTAAGTGATTTAACATTTTGTTTACATCACAACTAGGGCACAATATGACAAGATGAAGAAAAACAATCATTGGCTTTAAACATGCAAATTATCATTCCTTGATGTTGCATGTGCATGTCCAATACTTAATACAATTTACACAATCCAAACATTTTCATTTGAACAAAAACTAATAATAATGAATAAAATCAACTTTCAAGTATCAACATGTTCAAACATAATTTCATATAATTCACATGTCATGGCCATATAGATCTGAATATTTCAAGTTCATATAGGTATTAGATTTTACTTCACAAATATTTAATTTTGGTTTTCTTCCAGTTTGTGGGAGATTGGTTAAAAGGTGGATTTACAAAAGGGACATGGTTATTTGCAAACGGTGACATTTATGAAGGAACATTTGCCAAAAATAAGCCTGATGGACAAGGGAAATTTATGTTTTTCAAATCTAAAGGGACTACACAAGGAAAATTTGAAAAGGGTAGGTGGATAATTGGAAATACATCAATGACACCAGCAAAAATCATCCTTCAATACATGTTGAAAGCATCACCTTCTATATTTGCCTCTTCAAATAATCGCCTCAATCAACCTTCATCTGTTATACCAATGAGATTTTTGTAAATTAGTTTGTTAGTCAATTATGTAATGCAAATATGTTTAGAAACAACACATTTTCTATAAATTCTCATCATAACAAATGATTTCAACTTAAGAAAAATATATTTCATTATGTTGGAAAGAGAATAATTGTGCAATTTCAAAGTTGAGGCCTTGTCTTGATATTCTAGTTTAACATATTGATTGTAGCAAAGGATTTGACCTATAAGAGAATTTGAGTTTCAAATTCTATTCAAAATGAATTTTTTTTAGAAATAAATAAAAATGTGCATGTAAAAGAGTAAAAGCAAAATATGCCTTTGCATTTCAAGGAGAAATTATTATCATTTATAATGTGCCCCGCCTTATAACTAGAAAATTAAAGCTGAGGCTCTATTTCCAATTTTACATATGCATTATGCTAAAACCTACTTGTTACATGATGGTAGCCTCATTCAATACAAAACATGTGCAAAATGTTTGGGATGGTCACACATGTTGTATAACAATGCATTTCAATGTATATTGGACCATTTTGAAAAATTATCAATCATTCAAGCCCTTTTCATTTTAGGCTTTATTACAACTTGGCAAGGCCACAACAATATGATTATGAGTGGGAAGTATTCTTCATATAATTCTTATGTAAAAACTAACTACTTTTAAGTGCCATGCTATATGGGTTGGTCATAGATCAAATAATGTACCATAGTAATTGAAAAACGTTAACAAATAAACTAAGAATACATCAATGCCATAGCTTTGAAAACTTGTAAAATGGAGTTACCTTTTACATGAATATATAATACAAGCAACATGATACCAAGAAAAATCAAAATACATAATATGAGACTTGGAATGCTTTTTGGTTCCATTTTAATCTAGTTTTATCAATAAATTTATTTTGTTGTCACATGGAAATGTCATATGTGACAATCTAGTTATTAATTTTGAGGATATGATATATTGAAAAAATGTCATAAGATTTCAAATATATCAGTTAGATTGGGTACAGTGTAATAGTTGTTGAATATGCCAAAAATCTTATAACAATAAAATTAACTTAAAAATCTTCCCAAGTCCCATACCCAATCCCAATTTCATCCTTTATTTTTGGTTATCCTTAAAGTCTCTAGATATGGGGATGAAATTATAAAAATAGAGACCAATGATGAAAATAAAAGTTGAAAAAAATTAAAATTATATTTTATTTTTTGGAAGGTTTTTCACGTTAAGTACTTCTTAGGGCTTACACTTTTGGGCATTTTTGGAGGGTTTTCACTACAAAGTTTGTTTGGGGTTTCCACAAATGTTGGGCAATTATTCACTTCAACAATTCCAAGCTGCCAACTTTGGTTGAACAATTCCAAGGAACCTAATTAAAACCAACCACAAGTTTTGGAACTAGAATTGAACCTAGGTTGTAAAATTGAAACCAACCCCCCAATTTCATATATACATTTTAATTGGAATTAGACCTAAGGTTTGGTCCTAAAGTGTGCTAAAACTTGAAATGGGGTCAAGGTTTTGAAAAAAACCAAATTTTGGTTCCATTTTAGGTTTTAAAAGTTGAAAATAGTTCAAGTTTAGGTTTTCTTCTTCAGGTTCTTCTTTGACTCTATTGTTTTTCATGCAAAGCTTATAGGTTATTATTTTCATTCTTCTACTTGTTTAGTGGTTTTTTTTGCAGGTCTTTTTCATCTTCCTTGCATTGGTGGTTTTTAAAAAAGGCGTATTCACATCTTTCTTGTGATGTTGCACCTTCTTTTCCCAAGTTAGTTGTTCACACTTTTCACCATGATCATTTTATTCACAATGGTTGTCATCTTGATATTGGCAATGGTCATTGTGATCATTTTCTTCTAGCCATCCTCTTGTTCATGTTCTTGACAACAATTGCCATGTTTTTCTTATGGGTGGAACCATTCCAAGGTGTTTTATTTTTTGTAAATCAAACTTCATTTTGAGAGTCCATATCTAATTTAATTGAGAACTAGCTTAAAATATGAATATTTAGATCTTATTGAAATTTTAAAAATTTTCATTTTCAATTTCCAATCATGATGTTATAAGAAATTTTAATTTTTTTCAAAAAGATAGTTTTAAAATATTCATTTTATGTTGAAAAGTATTCCAAAAATCATTACAATTTTTGGGACCTTGAAAAGTCCATAACACAATAAATTTAACTCATATTTTTCTCATTCAATGCATTTTTAATTCCTTAAATATTAATCATGCAATATCCCAAAGTTTCAAATACATGAAACTAATACATTTTAAAATTGAAATCCATATTTGTGAGTTTTACAAGTGTGATGAAAATTATTGCCAAAATTCAAAAGTCCATTACTTATTTTGTATCCATGATTTCAATGTGTTTTTTCATTCTTGAAAAGTTGATTATTTAAGCTTAACATATGTGACTATTTTTTCAAAAATCAACTGAAAAATAGTTATATATATTTTTAATATTTAAGAGATATAGGAAAACATGCCAATGTGATGTTCATAAAGGTCATTATAGTGTGCTTTCACCCTTTTTTTTAGCCATCTTCTTGCTCCTATACATGGTGATGGTTGTCATATTCTTCTTTTTATAATTGTCTTCTTGCTCTTATTCTTAGCAATGGTAGTTGTGATCCTTTTGGTCATGATGGTCGTCATGATCTTATTTTGGCCATCCACCAACTTTTGTTCCTTGCCATGGTTGTTATGATCCTCTTCTTCTAGTCATCCTCTTGGGTGAGATCACAATTAAAGGAGCCTAAGGACTTGTTGATAATTAATTTTTTATGTACGTTGTCTACTTTGAAAATCTATCACAAATTACATTTAATTGATATAAATATAATTTTTTGCATTATGATCATTTACTCATGAAGTTATCATCCTATGAATTTGAAGTCATTTCATGTTGTTATGAAGGTCCTTTTGCACATGCAAAGGACTTGTTGACAAGTGTTAAAAACATCCAAAAAATATGAATGTGCTTTTTGTTATTCAAACTTTCACCAAATGCTTTCAAATTTTGTATGAGCTTTAATATACTTCACAAGAAGTGGGCCATGGGTCCAATCATTCAAAAATATTTTTACATTCTTGTATTGAAACCTTTTTACATGACTAGTTAAAATGGTTTCAAACGTGCTTAATGACTGAAATAGTTCATAATTTATCATCATGTTTAAAAAAAGAGTTGTACATTTGCTTTTAATGTAGAACATGATGTAAAAAAATTAATTATTTACTATGTTTTGGGTCATATTTGGTCTCAAATTTGACATCCAACCATTATCTAGCTTGAAAAGCTATTTTAAAAAAATGCAATATAAACCAATACAAGAAGGCTGCATGTGCAAATTAGTCCTTGAAAAGGACTTAGACCTTGTCACAAGTGGTTCCTTTTATTGTGATTGCACCTTCTTGCTCCGGTTCATGGTGATGGTATTGTGATCATTTTCTTTTACCCATCCTCTTGCTCCTATCCTTAGCAATGATCATTATGATCCTTTTTCATAATGGGTCATCACAATCTTCTTATTCTAGCCATCATAGTCTTGTTCATGTTCGTTGCAATGGTTGTTGTGATCCTCTTCTTTTAGCCATCGTCTTGTTCATGTTCCTATTGATGGTCATCATGATCTCCTTCTTTTGGATTTCCTATTTTTTAAAAATTCTTTGCAATGGTTATTGTGATCCTTTTCATCACAATGGTCATCAAGATCCTCTTATTCTAGCCATCCTTTTGCTCATGTTTCTTGCAATGGCCACCATGATCCTCTTGTTTTAGCCATCCCCTTGTTCATGTTCCTAACGATGGTTGCCCCAATCCTTTTCATTTCATAATCCTTTTGCTATTGTCTTTAGCAATGGTCACAATGGTCGTTTTCTTATAGTCATTCTTTTATTCTTGTTCTTGGCAATGGTTATCATGATCCTCTTCTTTGTGATGGTTGTCATTATCATTTTCATCAATTTTTTTGTTTTTTTGCATTTTCCCATTTTGATGTTTTTGTTACTAAAACCAAAATTGGATGTTTTGGAACTTGGGATTGGAACTAAAATTGGAATCATCCCCTTAATTAAAAAATTGAAACCAAAATCAAATGATGTTTATGATGTGATGGCTTGGGAGCTATGAACTTGCCCTTGGAAATGATGTGGATGCAATGTAAACATACAAAAAAATGCATGTAAGGTATAATGTTTGGGTGGAATGGGGAATTGGGAGGTTGATGTGCAAATGAAAAAGACTCATGAAACAAATTGATTTACATACCAAATACAATCACTTATTCCAAGCTATAGTTATTTTGATTAATATCCTACACATACATTACCTAAACTTCACATGTACAACATCATTGGCAACCATGTAGATGACCCAATTAACTATAGTTAAGATTATGACTTTTAATTACAAGTATAAAATTTTCGTAACTTTTGAATTTAATTTATGCATTTATTAAAACTCCAAAGTTTTTAGTTGTTTTAAAATTGTTAATTCTAACACATGTTTCTTCTTCTCTATGTTAACCTTCATTTTTACCTTGATAAGAGCTCTTTGATCCTCATTATTGACCAGCATCTTCCATGCCATGGTGCCAATACTAGTGGATTATGATTGAAGCACTTGTACTTTGTTTACAACTTGCCACTTAGAGTTGATGCATAATTAAATCACAATTTAAATGATGGGGTACAAATGTTGTCTCGTCTATAAACTCATAGATGTTAAGAAGAATATGGGGCCTAAGTATTATGAATGGGGTAATGTACCATTAGTCACACTCTATTAACATTTGAGAATGTTTCAGGTGGCATGTTGTGTTGATTTGAAGTGTATCATGACTTCTTCATTTTACAACACAACTCTTTAACTTCCTTTTTCATTAGATGTTTTAACCTTCAACTTTTTCAAAACATCCCAAAGTTAGTCTTTCAAAGTGTCTTCTTCAAAGACTTTATCGGGATAATTTGTGTTGTATTCCCCATATACCACTGTTAACATAAGGCTAAACATATGTTGTGTCACATGCTTTTTATATTTTGAATACAATGAAAAGTGTCAGTTGTAATTTGTGATGATGGTGTTCAAATGGAATGATTTTACAAAAATGCACAGTTGCTTTTCCTTCCTATCCACCTTCACCATTGGTTGATTAAGTCGTAATTCACTTTTTGCATCCAAGTCATACTTCCATGTTTACATCACCACCTTTGGCTCTTGATCATCACTTACCATGCCTAGACCCAATGCCATAAAAATAACCTTTCAACTATATATGCACAACATAACCTTGTCCAAGCCACAAAAACCCAAATCACAACATCGCATTGGGACATTGTTAAACTTTGACATTATCACAAAACCTACAAGAATTGTTAGATTTTTTCTCTTCAACACCCAAATGTCACTCGGAAATTGATGGAATACATAATATTACATGGCCTTTAGAATTCCAAATGGTTTCCATACAAGGCCTTAATGTTACAAACTAAATGGTGATAAAAAGCCTATAGGATTTAAAAACTAAGGTGTTATTGAATGAAACAATAACTCTAATTTCAAAAAAAATTTCAAATTAATGGAAATAAACCTCAATTTGAACAAAACATACCTTCGACGGATAATACATGTATCAATGTAATGAAACAAACTTCAAATCAATGGGAAAAAAAACCTCAATTTGGCGGAAAGGAACCTCCAATAAATAAAACATGTTTCAATTGATGAATCAAACCTCAAATCAATGAGAATATACCTCCAATAGATGAAATAGACTTCAATTTGATGGAAATAAAGCTCAAACCAATGGAACAAACTCAATTCAATGAAACAAACCTTTAGTAGATGAAACATATATCAATTTGATGGAAACAAAACTTGAATCATTGAACCATACCTCAATTCAATGGAAACAAACCTCCATTCAATGAAACATATTTCAAATGATGGAAATAAAACTTGAATCAATGAAATGTACCTCCATTCAATGAAACACACTTCAATTTGATAGAAACATACCTCCATTCAATGAAACACACTTCAATTTCATGGAAACATACCTCAACATGATGGAAACAAATCTCAATTTGATGAAACAAACCCCAATTCAATGGAATCAAAACTCAATTTGATGGAATCAAACCTCTATTCAATGAAACAAAGCTTGAATTCATGGAATCATACCTCCATTTGATAAATCAAACAGTCAATAAATGAAATATGCTTCAATTTGATGGAATCAAACCTCCATTCAATGATTTAAACCTCTAATTGATGGAATACTAGACCTCAATATCTTGAAACAAATTTCAATTTCATGGAATCAAATTTCCATTTATTGAAACAAGCTTCAATTTGATGGAATCAAATTTCTATTTATTGAAACAAACTTCAATTTGATGAATTAAACCTCAAATTTCTTCGAATTGTTTTTTCAAAAAGATGAAATAGACCTCAATTCAATGAAATGAACTTCAAAAAAAATGAAACAAACTTCAATTTGATGAATTAGATCTCCATTTGTTTAAACATCGATTTCATGAATTGAACTTCTAATTTGTTGAAAACAAACTTCAATTTTATGGAAACAAATTCCCATTCAAAGAATTAGAATTTTAAAAAGTTAAGGTTTATGTTTTAATATTTTCATGAAACCTCCAAATTGATGAATTATATTTGAAAAAAATGAAACATGCTCCCAAGTAAGTAGGGTTTAGGTTCAATTTGATGAATTGACCTCCAATTTGATGGAATCAAGCCTCCAAGTAGATGCAGTGTACTCCCACTTGTTGAAACAAATTCTAATGTGGTGGAAATAAACCTTCATTTGATGAAATAAAAATTCAAGTAGTTAGGGGTATATTCAATTTGATGAAATCAACTTCCAAAAAAAAGGTGGAATTAATCTAGGGGTTAAAAAATGTATATGCATACATCATTCATATAAGGTACATCTCACTCCTACCAAGTTGTCTTGGGCCCCCTTATTTCAGGATTACTCCCACTATGAGGGCTTACCATACACATATATACTTTGTAAAAACTACATTACAGTCTGTGCTCAGCCAGAAATGCCATACTAGTACAGGTATATAATATATATTCAAGTTCAACATTTCAGTGTCAAATAATTATTTTATTTGGAAACATAACATTTCTGAAAATGATATAATTAGTGTGGAAGTTGCCACAGTACTAGGTAATATGACTGCATTAGGTGTGTACCATCATGCAACCAGACTAACAGAAACTCATGTGACTGGTGTTCAGCATCCTAAGCTGTTGGCTTTCCAGAACTACAGCAGCCAATGGAAGATCTTACAAAGTAGAAAAATGAAAGAATGGGGACAAAGTAAAATGAAGTACCTGCTTTAAAAGGAAGACTTTATTTGCCATGATTTGCATGATGGTCACACCTAACAAAAAAAGTGTTCAGAAATCCCGTAAAAACTCTGAGACTGAACTGTTTGCAAGCAAGCAATGTTTGGAGTAGCACCGTGTCACTTGTTTACTACTCTTATTGAAACTTGTCCGTTGTACAAGTTGCAGGTTTTCCTTCAAATGAATGATCAATCACCTTTGACCTTACAAGTTGTCTCCTTGGAAACACAATAGACCTAAAAGTGCCTCCAAGGGACTGAAAAATATTGTTCCAAACTAAATCCTTAACAGTTGGGAATTGCTTCAACTTGACCAACCATTTCAGAATATCTATAGAAGCAGTAGCCCAGCAGCACAGGGTTTTCTCAAACCCTAGCTATGGTTGGCCAGCCTGATGATCATCCTCCAATTGCTCAAGAATCCACTTTGATCTATTAAGAACATTTCCATGTTAACATTACCACTTTATATGAAAGGCTGATGAGGAATAGTTGTGTGGTAGGTCATTTGCAGAGGAGGGTACCTGTGAGAGGACATTTGGGGGAAAAGCCCTTGGCCTTGAATAGAATAGGAAAATAGCTGGAAAGAGAGGAAATCATGGATTCCTTGTGCTCCAATGCCAAAAGCCATATCACTAAACAATTATGCTGCCATGATGAAAAGGAATCCAAGAAAGACAGTAGCAATGATAACAAGAATAACACATTTCCAGTATTCTGAAGATTTTGAGTTCTTGGCTGCCTTGGCGAGGTGAAGATTTGCTTGAATGGTTGCTGTGAGCTTTCTATATGGGATTCAATCTCATCTATCATGTAACCCTGATTTGCAACAATTTGAGCCAAGTCTTTGAAAATCTCGCTCACCTCCCCTATTTGATGTTGAATTTCTTGGATGCCTTGATCTCGCTCCTCTGTAGCAGCTTCATTATAGAGCGCTTCATTCTCGACCTGTAATAATACCTGGTGTGTTTGCTGCAGCAATGCCACTTCCTCTTCCGTGCTTTCCAGTCTGTTTGCAATAGTAGGTGGAGGTAATGGAAATGACTGCACCATGCTGGTAGTGAACGATTTCTCTCGAGACTGAGCAAGCTTCTGTGCACCTTGAAACTCAACCAACACAGCTTGGAAGTCCTTAGCAAGCTTCGCATCCTTAAGCTTCTTACCGGTACTCGCGGATGACAGATGGTCCGTTTCATTCTCCTCCTTTAACCGTGCGACCGTCTCTTCGACTAATTTTTTTATACTGTGCTTCGTCACATGCAACTTCTCACGCAGGGACGGAGTATCTTCGGACGTACCCAGCATGTTAACGAGACGCTTAAAAGAAGAAACGCCAGTATCGATTCTAAACACTCCCGCCACCACGCCATCGCTACTACTGGACCCCTGCTGCTGCTGTAGTTGCGTCAGAGAGATCGAATTACAACTCCCTCCCCCAACCATCTCAAGATCCTCAAAGCTCACGATTCCGTCCCCCGGGTCTCGTTCTCCTCACCTTCTACTTTCTCCTGCTCTTGGTTCTTCTTCTTCTCCTTCTTCTTCTCCTCCTCCTCCATATTAGGGCAACAGCATACGCAAGACACGCTGCAATTGTTTGACAAGGAATGCAAAAAAAGATAAAAAAAACCAAATGATGCAAACTTTTCCAAACCCCAAAAGAAAAAAGTGATCTATCTATGAAGGAAGCTAGTTTGGAAAGCTCTCGAGGAGGAGATCCACCGAACCGGGATGCTTCAGATCACGTTCTTGGTCTCTTTTGGAAAGCTCTCTCGAGGAGGATGGGTGCATGGGCTTGGTTTTATGGCGTTTGGACTTGCATAGCAAAAGGTTCTTGAATATTGAATGATTTCTTCACTGAAAATTAAATTAAATTAAATCGTAGCTGAAAATTTCGGAGGAATTGGAATGTGCCTTTGGTGTTGTTGGAAAGATCTTGATGAGCAGGATTTAATGGAATTTATTTGATAAGATTTGGATTCAGAAAATGTGGGAGAAATTGATTTTAAATATGATTTCTGCCCCTAAAAGTTCAAATAAATTCCAAAAAACCAAGTTTTGGAAGGAAAAATCAGTTGAAGACGCGGTAACACTTGGGCCAATGGCACACGCCACACTAGTACAAATAATGGAAAATGGTTACCTAGTTTACTTTCTCACCAAGCAACAAAGTGTCTATTTTTCACCAAGCTAACAAGGGCCGTGTCGGTCACACTATGGCCTTGCCATTTACATTAAAAAGGATCTTAAGAAGGCAAAAGAAGAATTATGGAAACTCAAATATTTCACCATGCAAAAATATGTTAATCTTCAACAAATCCTCTAAAAAAAAAAACCAACTCCTTCAAGATACTATAACTCTATAACTAATCTCAAGTTTCAACACAAGCCAAAATATCATCTTTTAAAAATCCTCTTTTAAAAATAGACCTATTATTTATTACCTTGGGGCCAAAATCCCTTAAGCTAATATACTCTATAATGAATCTAAACACAACAATATCCTTGCATTGGTAGGCAAGGCCAACAATTCAGGTTGACAAATTTATTTTGAAAACAATCTTTTGAAGTTTTGAAGGGCACCACCCAATATCTCAAATTATCCTTCATACAAGAAAAGGGATCTTAGGCCTACTCACACCTACCATTTACGAGTGCGATGAACATTATGATTATTCTTATTCTTAATGGTAAATGGTGATAGGTTTTAGGAATTTGTCTAACATATTAAAAAGTGCAAACCAAAATTGCTAGGTCAAACCAAAACCGATGCAAAAAAGTGGAGAAGTTATTTCAAATTTTACTAGAAAAATTGCTGATTTCTTTCTGAAAAACAAGGAATATGTATATTTATAAACAAGATATTATTTTTCCATTTTTACTTTTCACATTTGTGTGAAATTTCACACCATATTTTCATTTAGGCATTAGACCTTGTGAACCAAAGTTTGTCAACTTGGGCATATTGCCTTGGCAACCTTTGGTTCATAGAGTGCAATGCCTTGTTGCACCAAAGGATTACCTTGCATAATAATCAATGCAACCTAGTATGCAACAACTCTTAATACCATAAGAGATCACAATATGTGTTTTGTAATTTCTTGTCATATGAACAAGAGGCATCACATACAAGGTTGCCTTGTGTGGGACATTTCACAAAACAAAATGTTCACTTGTGAAGTTATTATACCTTATCACATAAGGTTTGACTCATCTCTTGCATTGGGTAGGGCTCACATGTAAGAAACATTTTAAGAATGGAGGGCTGTTTCAACTATTCCCTTCTCCTATGCCCCTTAATAGGAATTGTCCCTACGTGAGGGCTTTACCTTACACTTTGGTAGGTTTCTCCAAGGTGGTCTAGTTCCACTATTGGGGAATGCTACTTATGGTGAAAAGCAAAATATAACTCACATTTGCATTTTATTCTTAAACCCATTTATAAATTGAGTTTAATGTGTTGTGAAACATTGTCCTTGAACTATTCTTTGCATTTTTG
Organism: Sphagnum tenellum; assembly: GCA_963921925.1. Taxonomy (NCBI): domain Eukaryota; kingdom Viridiplantae; phylum Streptophyta; class Sphagnopsida; order Sphagnales; family Sphagnaceae; genus Sphagnum; species Sphagnum tenellum. The sequence goes on along the minus strand of OY998153.1, from coordinate 8,968,412 downwards.
TAAATTCAATATATTCTATGCAATTAAATGGGAAAAAGCCTTGTGTTTTTCGAGTTGGATAACAAAGTATGGGATATAAAAGGAAAAAAGAAAGGTTTACATATGAAAGTGGAATGACCATTTTTGGTTGTTAATGTTGAATGTTCACCATCACTTTTAAACACTCGACATGACCTTGATATGACAGGGAATCAGGTCAAATGCAAGTATGATGCATGACAAGGGCTAACATTGTGCAACATCCATATATTAAAATAGGAAATGCTAAAAGAAAATTCAAAACTCCTTTCATGAATTCTCAATTTTGAAATTAAAAATTTCAAGTTTTAAATGTTTTGAGTAAGATTTGAAGGGTCAAATATTCTTATCTAAATCAAACATTATTTAGTTCACATGATAGAGCTAAAACACTATTAAACCTTGTCCTTAGATGTCCAAAATACTTTTATCTGTTAAAATGTTTTGAATACTCCAAACAAATGTGTCACAATGTGTTCCATTCACTCAGGACACAATCTAGATGGATAAATCATGACCAAATCAAAACCAACTTTCTTTTTCTACACAGTTCTACTCCTCTCTCATGCACACATTACAAATTTTTATTCATCTCTCACCCACACATTACAATCTTCCATCTTTTTTTTGAACACATTTAAGTTGCAATCCTTCATGCTCAAAATTGCAAGTCCTTTTTCAAAATTTCCTTCTTTCCTCTCACCTCTTTCTCAAATCACAAATAGAATAAAATCAAAAGAATTAAACACACACAATATTAACTTAAAACATTATGTGACCCACCTCTATTCCATTCCCAAAATTGCAATTACTCTCCTTTCTCAAAAGAAAAACAAAATTTCAAACAAAAGAACCACATGACACTTTAGGTCAACTTGACATGTCATTTTTTACACTCACAACTACATCTTTAATGAAACTTGTTATGTATAGTATAAGCATGTCTCAATCAATATTTTATGCAAGTTAAATTTTTATCTTAATAGACAACAATTAAAAAAAAAATTACAACCAATCATGAACCACCATTGTATGTACATACATTTTTTAAGGGCATGTATTTATTGTGCATGGGATTTAATTGAGCTTGTAAATCATTAGATTTTTAGTTTTTTAGTATTTATTTTAACATGCAACCAAAGTTCCAATCTCCAATAAATCATATTGCATGTAAATTGTACATGGAATTGAAATTTCAATCAAATGTAAATGAGACCAAAATTTACATGAGATTAAAATTTTGGTCTCACATAAAGTGTACATGGGACTGAATTCTACATGGGACCATAATTTCATTTCAATGTAGAATTTACATATTCAACATGATACCAAAGGCATGGTTGCATAATTATGAGCTTTAGTACATGTGTTATAGTTGATTTACATATTATAGATTAAATTTTGTATTATTTTGTATGTCAATATTTTAATGTTTCATTAATTTAATTACCTTTTTATTTCATTAAGTGAAATGTAAAATAATTAAAAATAATTTTATGTATTTAAAAAATGGTATACGATTCGTTTCATGTTTAGTTGAACATGATCATGTTTATTTTAGCAACCTTGATATGTAGACCAAGAAACTTACTTGTAGTATGGGGATAAATTTTAAACACTCATCATGCAATCTGATTATTTGGGCTCTACATTGCTAGACACTTATACCAATGACAACCGATTGATGAAGAAAATGATTTATTTTGTGAAAATTAAATTCTATTCAAATGAAAATATTGAATGGAATTGCATGCAATTTGATTTGAATTGGATTTCTTGAATTGAATGGAATTAAAATTCCTCAATATACCTATTTGAGAATTGTTTGGTAGATCTGTGGTTGGGTATTTGAGCTTCTGCTGATGGAATGGTGCTAGTATGAATTACATGGTCATGCTTGTTAAATTACAAATTCAAATTGAATAGAGAGATTTTTTTTTCTAGTGACACAGAACTCTTTCTTAAATAGGTGAGTTCCATCTCTTTAGTATGAATATTCTTTCTCTTCAATTTGATTTTGTAATTTGACAAGCATGATCTTGAAAACTAAATTACAATTTCTATTGTTTAGCATGAGTAGCAACTTTACAGTTGGATTCGATTTGAATCAGTGAAAGAGAAAAATCTTTTTCCCTACACAAATGCATGCAAAGTTTCCACAATGCATTCAAATTGCTGTTGTAAAATGACTGAATTTTGAATGTAAAACACCAAAATGGGAAGACAATATCACAAACTGTGAGGGTTTAACACCATAAATGGAAAGGCAATATCAACAGAGAGGAAGCTGAAGAATATGGCAATATTATCAATAGATAAATAGTTATGATATCAAACTTGTATCATCACTATTCTATTCCCCATTGTGACCAAATGCTCCACTTATCTTTCACATGTGCCAGAGTGCTTGAAATTTAACTACCATAGCTGGCTATTTGTACTTGTTTGCTCTGGAACTTGAAGTTGGGTGGTAGTCTGCTAATCCCAAGTGAGAGGGAGAAATTGTATCAATTGTTTAATTTTTCATTACTTTGCATGGAGAATAATGAACAAATTAGTAATTCTAGCTCACCGTGGAGTGTCGAGAACAGCAAACAGCAATGTATGTTACATGCTTTCTATACTTTTGCAAACTGTAATATGAATGGCATTTTTTCTATCTTAACCCTAAAGCCAATTTGTAAACTATAGGCTTTCTCCAGTTAACATTTATAGTAAACCGTAATGCTTAAACTATCCGTAAAAACGGAAAAATAACAAAACATATAAAGTGTAAAGGTCTGCAAATCTGGATTTTGCTACTTGAAAATGAATCAGTTAAACCATTTTAATGCACCCATTACTAAATTTGTTTCATGCAAATGTGTCAAACCCACCTACAAGTTTGAAACACATGAAGGGTTCTTATAAACCTACTATCACATACCTATCCTATTGTCCAAACTTCCTCATTACTGCCTCCCCTTGAACATCTGTCCTTAATCCCTAACCATCAGACAGCTTGAATATGGGCTGTTTTTCAATGTAAATTCCTGCTATCCTGAAGTTTAGGTCTTAAAACCTCAAGTATTAGACAAAATGTTTTCTAAAGAAAGAAAGAAATAAGCTTTCTAGGGTCCATATGAACTACAAACCACCAACCCCTTAAAATGCTGAAATTTACATGTAAATTTCATTTAAATGTAAAGTGCTATCCTCTACATGGAAAGGTCCATACCTGTCATTCTAGCAAGTTTCCATGTTGTCTTAAATGACAAAATCAGTTGCCATTGCCAATTTTAATATTCATACCTAAGGGAACATGTCCTATGAGTGCATTTGAATACCTCAATAATCAATTGCAAAGTAACATAATTTGTTTCCACAATTTGTCCAACATCAAAGGTTCAAAATTTCGGGATACTTGAGTTTATGAAGACTTCTTCATCATTTTGTAGCAATTTGTTCACATGCTTTTTACCTACATTTCCCCAACCAGATTGCAAACAGTTTTAGATTCTTGATTCATCACCAGGGGATACTTGATGTTGCCAAAAACAGAATTATTATAATTCTAGGCGTTGTAAAATAGTCATTGGGAATTTAATAAACTGCCAGAATTTACCCAAATTGTGATCTTGCCTTGAAATTGAGTTGTATTCCTTTTGCCAGAAAACAGATTATGATTGATATGCTCAGCAACCTCTATGATTTTGTTATCTAATACAACAATGATATACTTTGAGTTGCTTTTTCAGCTGTATCACAATTTTCCTTTATGATCTCTACATTGTTTGAGTTCTCTCAGAACCAAATTCAATTCTTTGATTAAAGTGTCTGTTTCAAGACGTTCAAAATTATGGAAGGTAAAGCTGTGTAGCCCAGAACACAGACTCCATTCTTACCCTACACCAAACAATTACTGTAATCTGAAATCTCTAGAGATGGAACATATTTTGTCATACAATTGCTCAAATCACATTCATCCCTAAAGCATCTTGTCCAATTTTGCAAGTTGCTTAAGTCCCAATAAACAGCTCATTGCATAATGGGTCTACCTTGTATGCCAAATTTAAACCAGTAAACACTAAAATACGAAATGTTCCATGAAACTGTCAAAAAATAATAATTCAGTGTTCACACAGTAATGCCTGGTTGAACATTGAAATCTACACTTGGTTGTTGCTCATCTTATATTTGCAAGACCATATCTGACAAAAGATCTAGCAAAGGTAACAGCTCAACGGCACCAACATATCAGTTGCTTCCTGAATTTAATCTTATTTTGATGGTGGAAGTAGAATGAAATGAAGTAGGAACAAAATTAATTTTGAATTGCAGGGCTAAACTACTTCTGAGTGGACTCTGTAAAAAACCCAAATTAGCCAATCTAAGCTGGAGTGTGTGCCAAATCCCCAAGGCAAAGACAGATTTTATTCTAACCCTTTTAAAGAGCTTTTTCAATTATCTAAAGATCATTCAATTTGAACAAAGCCTTTTGATTATTGGACAATGTTACCAAAAATGTTATACATTCCTCTGAGTACATTCCTCTGAGTGCACATTTTACATGTGTACTCAAGGTCAGCCTACGAATATGGGAATAAATATGCTATGTAACCCTAAACCTTAAAAAGTCTTACATTATTCACCAGTAACTAGGCACTTAATTAGGCATGTAATTGTTACATTTGAAACATGAACTACCACCCTCCTTGCCCCCACCCATCAACAGATGCAAGCAAGCTCGAGTGTCCCAAATTTAGCCAAGTATATATATATGCAAGTTTGTTTTCATTGTTTATTGGAGTTTAGGCATTTAGTGAGTACATATGAACACTTTTTTATTGATTGTACAATGCTAGTAACTATTAAAGTTTCAATTTTGGGCTAATGTGTGTAGGTAGTTAAAAGATGGATCCGGTTTAGAGCTAGACTGGTTTATTAAAGTTATTAGTAAAGTCAGGCGACTAGGGGGCAAGAACGGCCAGTCTCGGCATAATAGGGCATCAAATGCTTAACTGGGATTGAAATTTAGAAGAGGAAATAACTGAGACCCAAACTAGTCTTTCCACCAATTTTGCTGGTAAACTGAGTTTCATCCCCTTTTACCATTTTTCTGAGCGCCTCCAGTGCTGCTACATATATTTCCACTGCTCTTACCTGTACAACTACTATAATTAGTCTAGAACCTTGTGCATTAAATACTGAGTTTCAACAGTTCATGCTGAGATTTATTAAAATTTCATTGCTTTGCCGACACCACTGGAAGAGGGGATGAGCTGGGACAGCAGAGTGGATAGGGGGTGAAAGAGAGGGTGACGTTATGAATAACTTTATTAAATTATTTTTTTGAAAAACTACGAATTAAGAGTCTTGAAACTTGAGGAATAGGGTTCATTGACGTTTTTAAAAAAGTTGGAAATGAAACCAGAGGTTCTCTTTGAAAAGTCATAACGGCACTGAGCTTTGAACCAACCAAGTAATTCCTTGCTTGCACAAAATCTCAAATTCTCGTAATGTCAACATGAAAAGAGCTCAGAAACTGCTGTGCTGATTTATCTTAGCATTCTAAGCATCGTGTAAAGTCAACCTCACATATTTGTGTCCAGAGTGCAAGCATCATTTTCAGCCTCTATTATTAGTGTGAAGAAAAAGGATTGCAAAAGTGCGTCAACTCCTGGCAGCCTGGCGCAAAGACATTGCATGTATTTCCCCAAAAATAGCTAAAACCAATGCGTAGTAGTAAGCTCACTGGAGAGGAAACAATGGATATGTTTTAGGGGAAATTTTGAAAAGTACCCTCAAAAGTCCAGGTCGCAGTACAAGATACCATGGCATATTAAAGCTTAGCGAAGACCTCAACTTTAGTTAGGTGAGAGAATGAAGACAATGTTGGATTGCCAAATACAATGAAAGCCAGGACTTAGTTGAGTGGAGAACTGGGCGATGCTGGAAGGAACCGTCACGTTGGAAGCTCAGCAATAGTTCTTAATAAAGTAAAGGAGCCTCTCAACACCATTCCACGATCTCCTGGGGTTCTGGATTCAACAAACCATGGCATTATCTGCTGCTTTATATGGCAATTGGATAGTAATATTTAGGGTAAAGCCCCAGGGTGGGGCTTTATGGGCAAAAGGGCTCTGCAGAGTGTGGAGCCAAGTGCAGGCTCAATTCCCCTAAAGCTCAACCCCAAGGGCTTTACCTGGCATAAAAAATCATGTGCATTCTTCTTTTGAATTGTTTTTCCTGGAATCCATAGCATGTTTCACAGCAAAAAAAACTATGACAAGTTTTTTGAAAATGTGATGCCCATCTTTGGAGGTGGGCATTGAGTTTTCAGAACCTCACTGGCATTATTATGGTCAGTAAAAAGGCTACATGCAGCAACACTAGAAATAATGGCGGAGGTTTTTTCAAACTGGATTACCAACTTATGAACTCATAAACCCTGAATAGTGACAATATTCATGGTTAACCACCGTCCACATTTCAAGGATAATCAAAGCTTAACACAACCTTATTTTTTGGAGTTTGATTAAGCTCAGATGTGTGGCCCAGTGTTTTTTTGTTCTCAATGTTGTGACGTCGCTGAGGTGGTGATCATTCATAAGCTGATTTAGTCAAATTCGGCTATTAACAAAATTTAATGGAAAAATTTAAACATCCTTTTTTTTTTCCCCCCCTAGCTACTTGAGCCATCTATGGAAATATAGTGATTTAAAAAGAAAAATTTAAATTATTCACAAAATTTGGATTTTTTTTTTTCAAAAACTGATTAAATTTATCAGATCAAATTTCACAACTGTGTGAATTTCACTCCAAGAATAAAAGGGCTGGCTGTGTCCCAATTTTTCCCAAATTCTGTGATGTAGTAGCATCATGATTTAGCAATTGTCCTGAAAAATATTCAGTATTAATTGGCATCAAGTGTTTCGAAAACTGTAGTGAAAAACAGTCCCACAACTAAAAATTGTGGTAGAATGTGGCAAATTTTTCTTGGTTATTATTTTCCCTGGAAATTTGACCTTTTTTTAAAAGAGAGAACTTGTGGCGGTATATATCTTTTTATTTTCTGAGTTGAAAATTTTCAATCACTAGCTACTAATAGAATCAAGCTAAATTTGATCTTGAGTTCCACCTGCTCAGATTACAGATTTTAGAAGAATATTTTGTCCATTTCCAAGGATGGGTGATATACAGCAAGGGCGGATGTTAACTTGTTTATTATAACAGGCCTTACTAGGTTCATTCGCGTGAAGGTTTCCTTAAAAACAGAAGCAAAATCTGGGTTTATCTTTTAATGCAATTTTTCTCACCAAGAGCCCAAATTCATGAAGCAGTTTTGCATAATTTCTAAGACGTGTGGTTCTAAGCTTAACCTAAGTTGCCTGATAAAATGTTTTTTTACTAGTCTGCTCTTGAGTGCAAGAAATGATTTTCAAACAGATTGCCTCCAGAGTTTTCTCTGGTCAACTGGTGAACAGCTCACAAACTAATGATTTTCTTTAGTGCATATTCTACCACTAGAATTTGGGAGACTAAGAGCAAGGTCTAAAACATCTTGACTGGTTGTAGGAAAAACTTGCTGCATCTTGTGAATTCAAGCCAATTTGCAGGCTCAATCCTGTTTACCTAGTTCATAAATGCACCGGCCTTTCATCTGAGTCTGGCCCCACATTTTGGAAATGTCCCCTACCCATGGGTTTTACCCATTATACAATATCTTACACAAATGTTATCATGAACTTAAACATACATAGATCAAGAGGCATAGGAAAGGGAGGGTTCTTATCATTGTTGTGCAGTTGTGTAGTTTTTGATTTTGACTTCATTTTACTATTTTTTTTTTTGATAGAACCTTTGATTTGTTCTTGAGACTGATTCTTTGGAAATTTTTAAATCGTTAAATCCGATCATATTCATAAAGAATTTGGAGTTAGTTTGCTTTAAGATCAAGTCCAATTCTATCTTCATTACCCATAACTAAACAATTATTTTTTTGGTACTGCATTAGTTTGTTCAACTAGTGAACAAAATTTAAAATATTAATTATGTAAAACTAATCAAATGCAATAAGTTTCTTACAAAGTACTTATAAAGTAAGTCAAATTTATGTTTCGTTTTCACAAAGTTGTACTACCTAGAAAATTTAGACGTGTTTTAATTGAGTAACACCCCAGTTCAAATTTTAATTCAATTTCGAAAAGATGTTGGTTACTTGATTAGGTTCTACGTGAAGTTCTAACAAAACTTAGACCCTCCAATCTAAGGATTAAACCTAATCTAAAATCTAAACTTGTGTAAATCCAAGAACTTGCCAACACTAGTTTTTACACCTATTTCTTGAGGCTATAAAAAAATGTTAATTTGCCTCCAACTCTTATGAAGTAGGTGTATGCACCTCCTCTTTTCTTGGATGGACTTTCACATTGGAAATGAGGTGCAGGATCCAAGTAAACTTATGAAATTTATTTCGAGTGTTTTACAGATTTCCTTGTGTAAAGATATCCAAATAGTTGTAAACAACATTTCTAATCATGTAGAACAAGTTGTGAAATGGTGTTTTCATTCTAGTGGATGCTTGTGGTGGATGTTTGTAGTCAAAACCACAACATGAACTCTCTCTGCTTATTTTTCAAGATAGGTGTTTGTTTGGATGTGATCACTTTGTATCCATCTCAATTTGTAGGCCCCCTCTCCTTTTGATATTGCCAAAAATTGATTTTCATCTGAAAAAAAATAAAAATTCTGAATGATTTTTTTCACAATTGGGTTTCACAAGAACCCTGAAGTTAAGCTCTCTTGGGCCTGAAGACTCTTGGAATGGGTGAGCTTACAGGAGGTTGGATATACTTAGGCCAATACCAGAGGAGCCCACTCCTAATAAGTTAGGAATAATGTTGGATTAGATTGCAGTCAAGATCTGACACATATTATATTATAAGTAAACGTGAACTTTTTCGCTTCAGTTCTAGAAAAAACAATTATAACCACAAGCGGTCTACGTTGATCCTCTAAGAGCTTGTGCAGCCTGATCTTAGAGCTCCAAGTCTACAGCTTTGTAGATGAATACTACAATGACAAGCCAGGGTGGTGGGTTTGACACAGCCTGTAACTTCGCCTTTGACTTCTTTATTTAGAACCCACCTCATCCACGGAGATTGATGATCCAGCTGCTCAGCTGTTTTGTGGCCGCGTCAAAATTTTGTATAACAAAGTCAGCGCCTTAGCATTTGTATAAAGCGAGTGTCGCATGTCTCTAGATTTCACAGCTCTGCAATTGTGAGTTCAGTAGAGGCCTGCTGCTACAAAGAAGACACCACCCCATTCTGATCAATACTAGAGAGTACTGCAGCTGCTAGCTAGTTGCAGAATACTGATCCCGAGCTAAATCTCAGCAGTACATAGTTTTACAGTACTAATTGATCTTGGACATCCTCTCCTAGCTGCATAAAAAAATCTTCTTACAGATCCTGATCTGGTGAAGCTTTAGATTTGAAGCTTTTGGTAGTATAATTAACCAATCAGTGTATTCTCTATATAAGCTGCAGCTTTTGCCATCTCTAGGACTTCCAGTACTATATCTCTTGGAACAGCAGCTGGTAGCTGATTTCTACAGCAGCTTGAAAGATGCAGAAGTTGACGTTTGTAGCTGGTTTGTTGGTGGTGCTTATGGTGGCTACCAGTGAAGTAGTATGGGTAGCTGAGGGCGCCGTTGCAGCAAACTTTCCGAGTCCCGGCACAGCAACTGCAGCGCCAACCTATGGGCTAAACTTCTACAGAAATTCGTGCCCCGGCGCGGAAAACATCATCAGAGCTGCAGTTATTGCAAAATGGAACAGCGATAAAACCATCACGGCGGGATTGCTGCGCATGTTCTTCCATGACTGCTTCGTCACGGTACTTTAATTGGGTTGCACTCTGCAAGATCAGTGTTCAAACTCCTTGATCATGAGGAATTCAAACTTTGTTCGGTTCAAGGTGTGGTTGAATGAATAAAATGAACGGAGAAATGCAACATCATATGCAGCTCAGCTTGATCATGTAGAACCCTAGAACCAGACACTAGTTATAAATTGTAACTGGTTCCTCTGGACTGTATTCTTGTTCCTCTGCAGGGCTGTGATGCATCCCTTCTGATATTGAGCACTCCGGGAAACCAAGCTGAGATTGAAGCGGGACCGAATCTAACAATTCACGGTCAGGACTTGATCAACACTATCAAGACTAATCTGGAGGCAGCTTGCCCGGGCGTCGTTTCCTGCGCTGACATTATCGCCCTCGCGACTCGTGATGTAGTTCTTCTGGTACATTTGATATCCTTCGGAACCAGCCTCCTTATTCAGCTCCTTCATATTCACAAAAACTTAACAGATGTTGCTAAGAAACCCAAGTAGTCGCGGAGATCTTCATAGTTAGATGCATATCACGATTGCTTGTCGTAAGGTCTTGTCGAGTGTAAAGTAACAAGTCTGTGTAATACTTTACAGGCAGGAGGACCCCAAATTCTTTTTCCCACCGGACGCAGAGATGGAGTCGTGTCACTGGCGTCGGCCGTTGACGTGCCCGGACCCACTGACACTGTAACGCAGGCGATTGCAGCTTTCAATTCCATCGGCCTCAACGTCAACGATCTTACCACTCTTCTAGGTACCAATTCCTGTCACTGCTAGTACATAATTCTCTACACTTTCTCGTTCGAGACTTCAAAGCCTTTGATCATCACAGTCGATGTTCACATGGCTTTCTTAGGGTCTCTTTCCATCACGCTGTTGTGATCACAGTTACAGACATCACAGCAGCCTAATGGAAAGCCATTGACATAGGGCCTTGTTTCTTGTTGTAGGGAAAGATGCAATTAATCATATTAGGAACTCTGGGAACACATCTTCTCATCAAAAAAGATGGATGTTAGTGTATGGTGAGTGGCTGTGAGTCACAGGCTGCCTCATAGCTCTCATAGCTCTTGCAATTCAATAATGCTCTATTGATAGAGCTGTAAGATGACTGTGAGCACAACTAGTTGAAAATACATAACGGAAAGCTGCTGTGATCACAGTCATCACAACAGCCTAATGGAAAGATGTCCTATTATGTCTACATGGCACTTTGCTAGCTCGTGGACGCGGACAATGTAGGTTCACATGAGAAAGATGAGGTCGAACCTCAAAGCTGGCTTACGACCAAGAAGTTATCACATGAATATTGGCTTGAGAAAATGTTAATCCCTTCGATCACACGCAGCGTTTGACATGTGAAAATTTCTGATTGCATGAAAACAGGGGCTCACACAGTCGGAGTTGCGCACTGCTTGTTTTTCTCTGACCGTCTTTACAACTTTCAAGGAACTGGGGTAGCCGACCCCACTATGGCCCCAGCTCTGGTCGCTGCTCTGAAGTCTGTGTGTCCTCAAGGTGCCAGCGGCCTGGGCAACCCCGTGGCCCTGGACCAAGGTACCGAGTTCATCGTCGACACCAGCTACTTCCAACAGCTCCAGTTGAACCACGGCATTCTGCAAATCGATCAAGAGCTCACTCATGACGCAAGAACTTCGGGGCTCGTGAAGTCTTTCGCGCCTCAGGGACGCGCAGGCCAGTTCGGCCCCAGCCCGTGGGGATTCAGCTTCGCACGCTCCATGGTGAAGCTTGGGAACGTCGGTGTTCTCACAGGCACTAAAGGACAGATTCGGAAAACTTGTGGTGCAATCAACACCTAGTTAGTTGTGCACAGCTACAACTCTTTCTTCTGCTAGATCCTGAATCTAGCAGAAATATTTTGGTAGATTCCCCCGCCCCGGTCTTAGGGGAGGACAGGTGAATGTACATGATCGCGCAGAAATTATTCTGTGCCCATTTTTTTTCAACGTTTTACTTCAGAATATTATTACACACAGATATTTCGTACTTGGTACTTCAGAATATTTTGAATTACAGTCATCAGAGACGGGGTACACGAGCTCAGGAAATTTGGGTCACTTTCTTGTGAATAGGAAACTGTTACAGTTTGTTGATCTATACTACGCATGCATTAACATGTCTTAATCGCATTCGAATAAAACCAATATTGGCTGAAGAAATCTGTACAGTTTGGAACCGATTATATATTTCGCATCTGTAGAGCTGCGTAATTAATCTCTCTCAGCTTCTTCTCAAGTTTTGGCTGCCTGCGGGGCCAACAAACCTCCGTTCAAGTCATGGGCCTTCGAACAAGTTTCTTTACCTAGTATCTTCGTTCAGCGTCGCAGAAAAACACGTTTAGCTCATGTATGAAACAGCATTATAGGTGGTGGAAAATTTGGACTTGGAGATTGTTTTTTTGGCAAGTGTCGATGATGGCGAATTGTAAATTGCAAATGTTTGCACAGTGGCAACAACAATCGAGTGGCAACAAACAGCCCAGAATGTGATCGAACATACTGATGACGGCACATGCATTTGCCACAAGTACGTAGTTGGCGATGCAGCTATTTGCTAAAAGGGGAAATTTTATGGTTACATACCGCAACAAGTTGAAACAAGAGTCTTTACATCTTGCACCAAAAAAATCTAGATATGGCACAAGAACTTGTCTTGTTAATTCACGAATCTTCTCACAATTTACAAACAGTCTCAAAGAGTCCAAAGTTGACTTCCTCATGACTCCCTATTTTCAAATGTGAAATAATTCGTCATACCAAAATCCAAAATCCAAGGTCCAATTTCCCCACAAGCTCAACAGCTATGCATCCCTGAAAACGAGATTAAGAAGTTGGACAAATACAAAATCAAATTGACTTTTGCAAATTACAACGTCAAAATGGGCAAAATGCAAACATAAACTCATTGAAGAAAAATTATGAGCAGAAAAGAACTAGTTTATAATTCAAAACTCTACCACATTCTTATTTGATGTGTTCAACTTTTCTTTGCAAGACCCATAAAATCTTCCAAAACAATACCCTAGATTCCAAGAGTTAATTGCTTGCAACTATGCATTTGCACAATAACAGGTTTTTACCTTGCCACTTAGCAATGGCTTGGTCATAAGGAAACATTTACAATGTAAAAAATTGTCGATTGAAAAATTAGGTACATAGATCCAAGTGCATGTTCAACCACTTTCACAATTGGTTATTCATGAAGCTAAGAATGCTAAAAGTGTGTTCATCTTCAACAAAACCAAGTACTTAGACAACTACAATTTCAGTTAACTTTAGTACCAACCACTGTACATGTTAATACTAGTTTACAAGCTCATGCATTAAGAATTTCCATTCATCAACCACCAAATGGAAGACAACATGAAGATTCATTTAGAGGAAGTGCATTTGGAAGGACAATTCAATCCACCTATTTGATCATTTGAATGGCCAAAACCAACATGTTGATACTTGCATGTTTATACCACCATGGTATCAACCACCTATTGTACAATTTGTACCAAAATCAACAACCAAGTTGTCATACAAAAAGTTATAATATCCAACCTATGTCAAAGACATTGATCCAAATGCTCACATCAAAGTATTCAAAAACGACGCGCTCCCAAGTCACGGGGTGAAACCAACTTGAGGGTTTCACAAAGTCAAGTTGCGGAAATTGAGACTTGGAGGCACGCTTCCGACTTCCAACTTTAGAAAGGGGTAGTAGAGGGTCGAGTTGGGAGCCCAGGGATTAGACTAGGAAGAGATATTACTTGATCAAGCTAAATTCTGCATCAAAACAAACCACTCAAATGGTTAAATCACTTTCTGGGACACCCTTTAGTGTTGGGACAAGCCACGGGCACTTCGGACCACAAGACTCACCACGGCCCGGACTCGGGGGATGGCACCACCATCCCCCATATAGTATACTCTGCGATGCTCCGCCGCACCCACATCCAAGTGGCTCTTACTCCCGGGACTCCCAAGTGGGAGTCTCGAAATCCACCCAAGTGTCTCGGTTCTGGACTCTTGGGACTTTGAGAGGTTGTAACTCCTCGCTCTGACCTTGGATTACAACGAAGTTTCAACAAAAGTTGTAGCCCTTGTTAAGATCTTTTCAACGACGTATCACATTCCCGAATCGGACATTGGGAGCTAGTCGATTTCTGACTTTTAGTGGTTGGGAGTCAAACAGCCAGTTTGACTCCTAGCCCTTCTTTTGCCCATAACTTGGGCTACAGATGTCTAAATCAAAAATGCGAGGGCATTTTCGATATCTACATTTCAAGACCTTTCCAATGACACCAAAAACATGCCAATGCAAGGTGTTTTGGGTCCTCCTGTAGAGCTTTGAACATTCGGAAGTCCCGAAGGACTCCAAATCCCCACTTTTTCCAAGTGTTGGGCTTCACCCCCACACTTGGCCAAAGTAGAGTTGCGACAAAAAAGGTCATTAAAGTTATTGATGAAATCATGGAAGCTTACATTATCAACATGTTTGGTTTTATTTTCAAAGATAATATTTTTGAATGGGGTGAGAATTATATACAAGATCATCCAAATTACAGATTTGAAGAATTAGAGCTTAAGCATCACTACAACAAAATGTTTTCTAGTACACCAAGTGATTTCATTGGATTTCGAGTGAATTTACTGGTTGTAGTGAACGGGGACTAATGAAGAAGCAGTGAATTCACTAATCTAATGAATGGGGACTAATGAGCTACACCCACATTTTGTAATAGTGCATTTGCAAGTGATTTAAATTGTGAAGAATGATGATAAGGTCTGAATGTAATTATGGAACATGCAACAAACTATTGAATGTGTTGAAGTTTATTATTAACACCTGTTGAAACTAACAAACTATTTATAGTTGAAAACAACATACATTTTTTTCACTATTGTTTTAATAACATTTATATTGCCTTACCTTAATTTAGCAATAATGGGTATGAAATGAAATACCTTGATTGACCATAAAGAAGTATTTGTAATATGTGAAAAAAGTGGACCTATTAGGTTGAGTTACAATGTTTTTCTAACCACATTAAAGGTTAATACAATAGTTAAACCAATGGTACATGTTACAACAAAATCTACATCAACCTATACTAATTGTGGTAAAATAGGTCATACTCTTGAAATATGTCATAACAAAAAAAAAAGGTTTGAATAGTACCAACCATCACAACTAATTCTATTGAACCTATAGTAGAAACTAAATCACAACATATTAAACAAGTTAGGATACAACTCTAATACCCATGGACATTAAAATAAAAATGTCAATTTGTGATTTCAATTTATAACTATAAAACATTTGCAACCAACATTTACAACTAAAATTGCCTTAGTTGCATAAATGAAGTCACACCCAACATTTAATTACAAATCATAACTCATTATAACATCACCAAATTGACCATAGATGATGTATACGATTAATGTGTGCATGTTCATCCTTTCACCATTTGTATGACATTTGTAGTTAAGTCTTATTTTTACAACTATTTTTACAACTATCAAATATCCACACATTATTTGCGACATGTCTTAAATTAAAGTAATTTTAAGATAATGATTTTAAATGTTGAAAAAATCCTTGCCATCAAATTTCATTGACTTGTGATGGTGCGACTTAATCATACCAAAATCCACCATATGGCAACATGAAAATTTTTGCATGAGAATGTTTTTATTATTCAAACATTGATTTTAGCCATCCATTATGAACATTCATTTTAAATGGTCTTAGATTGTGACACGTGGCACAATTGAATTATGTCACAAGGCATATTAATTATATTTTTGAAAAAAATCATATGAATATTTATTTGAATAAATAAATAGGTAGATACATAGGCCTATGTAGGTAGGTAGGTAAAATTAAGTACGTAAGACATACCTACCTTCTTCGGTTACATGCCTATTAACCTATTTACATAAATAAGTAATTAGACCTTATGTACTTATTTATTTCATTACCTACCTACTTAGGGAGGTAGGAAACTAGGTGGGCTAAATAATAGGCTTGTAAATATTTTTATTTCATTTTATGTTTTGCCTTTAAGGTTAAGCTTTTTTGAGCTCATCCCTAATGGCACATATTTTTTAAATGCAAAAACATAAAAGAAGGCACACTTATTATAAAGTTTCCAACACGAGATTCAAAAATAAAACATATAAGTTAAAAAATTTAGTTGCACTTTAATTGCAAATTGAATTGCAACTAGAAATATTCTCCTATATGTTTCGTGCTTTTTTTCAATTTTGAAAAAACTATATAACTAAATACATAGATAGAAAATTAATTAACAACCTAATTCAATAACTAATTAATTCATTAGTCACTAACTAATTACCTACCCATTCCTTAATTAGTTAATTCTAAAACTAACACTCATTTCTACTTCATATTTATTATTAATTAATCAATAGATTCACAATCATAATTCATTAGTTATTATTTTAATTACAAATTTAACTAAATAGTTACTATGAATAACTTAAACGTTTTTTAACACTTAACATTTAAATTTTGGTTATCAACTAATTAAATAAAAAAAAATTATTCATTGACTATCTAATATAATTAATTATTATATAATAAGAAAAATATTTATTATTTATTATTAAACTATGAACTTATTACATTATTCAGTCTATAAATATTATTTTTAAAATAGTCAGTTTTAATTAATCATTAATATTAAGTAAAATTTTTAACTCATTAATATTTAGTTAATTAACATATAACTCACTAGCTATTAGTTAGTTTAATATTTATTAACCATAACTCTTGATTAATAGATTTGAATTGGCATATACCTCATCAAATATTAATTCAACTACTAATTGAAGTATAAATTAAATTTTAATATATTCTATACCAATTAATAAATATTGATTATTAATTTTGAACTTATAAACTAAATAGGAAATCAGT
Source organism: Sphagnum tenellum (assembly GCA_963921925.1). Lineage (NCBI taxonomy): Eukaryota > Viridiplantae > Streptophyta > Sphagnopsida > Sphagnales > Sphagnaceae > Sphagnum > Sphagnum tenellum. Next base: position 8,951,559 of record OY998153.1, on the reverse strand, counting down.
TTAATTAGTCATTAATAAAAACTATATTATTTAATTTGTAAAATTTTAATTAATATTTCATTAAGCTACATAACTATTAATTAATTAACATTTGTTATCTATTTTATTACCATAACCTTTGATTAGTAAAATAATTAATTTAATATTAATTAAATTACTGATTGAATTATTAATTAATAATTCTCAACTTATCAACTAAATAGGAGCTCAATTTAATTAATCATTACTAGTATCTACATAATTAAATTTGTGAAATTTTAATTAGTACTCCTATAATCCAAATAACTCTGATTAATCAATAGATTTTTTACTTATGATAGCTCTTGATTAATAAATATTAATTATCAGATTTTAAATGAAAATTCATTAATTAACTTTGAACCTATTCATTAATTATTTTTAGTTTCTAGGTCGATTAAAAGCTTAAAATGAAATTTTCATCAAATGAATTGGTAAATATTATATATTATATATCAAAATATTTCATTGGTGAAATAATCAGATTAAATTTTTAATTATAAATTTTTTTGACTAAATTGTTAAATAAATAATAAATAAGTATAATTTGTTTCATATTTTTTATTATAATCAGTTACTTATTAATATTAATTGATCAATAGTTACTAATTGAATAATTAATATGAAATTATAAATATAAATTGTGAATCCATAAAAAATCAGTTTAATTAAATTTATTAGTCCATAGATTTTAATATTTAATCAATTTGTTGATAGTACTATATTGTGAACAATGAACATTGGTTTGACATTAAGATTATGTCATTGGAATATGACATCCCCACTATAATCTAATTTTAAATTAAAATGAACATGGTATATTTATAAATAAACCATAATATAAAATCAAGATTAATTTTTTAAAAAATTATGTTCATAATATGAAGTAATAATATATAAAAGCAAACATGGTGGTGTCTGTCTGTCCCCGTTCCCTGTGGAGCTAGTGACAAACAGTGTAGGGGCAGGGCAGGGCGGCTAGGGTAGCCGCTACAGGGGGCCGCGAGAGGTGCCATTTCTATTAAAGAAATCCTTGGAGAAAACCGAGGGACCTATATCTAATCAAACAGAAATACAATTTTTTTTAAGTTATTTTCATTATAGAACATATTTAAAAAACTAAAATCTTTTTGAAAAAGAAAATAGAAACAAAATAAATAAAAAATAAATACATAAAAATAAAAATAAATGAAGATAGACAAAATAAGAATAGAAAAAATAAAAACATGAAACAAACATAAACCAAAAATAAAATAAAAACGCAAAAATTATAAAAAAGGAATGGAAACAAACGAAACAAGGAAAGGGAAATACAGTGAAATAATTTTAAAAGAAAAAAAAATCCAAAAATGAAGAAACCAAATAAACAGTAAAAAATAAGAAAAAATAAAACTTATAAATATTGAAGAAAAACCCTACTTGAAAAAGAATGAGGTGTGTTTTCTTTCTCCAAACTTCAAACTTGCATCCAAATAAATATATATATATAAGTGAAAAAGAAACACTTTATTTTTATTATATAAAATAATAATAAAAATTAAAAACACATAAAAATTAAAAGTTTCTAAAAAAAACTAAAACATGAACCAAGTTTAAAGAAACTGGGGGACTTCATAGTGGCCGAAGGTTAATCCATCAAATCAAGTCAAAACAAACCTAATCCATTAATTCAAAACTTAATCAAGTGAAAACAAACCTAATTCATCAATTCAAAGCTTAATTAGGTAAAGACAAAATTAAACCATCAATGAAGATCTTAATCATGTCAATAGAATTTAATGAAGGAAACAAAAATGTTAGATACACAATTTAACAAGATGAAAATAAAAGTTAATCTACCAATTCATAGGCTAATCCATCAATTCGAAGGTTGAATACATAACTAAATCAAATGACAATAAAGGTAAATCCATGAAAACAAATGGCAATCCATCAATTTAAAGGCTGAATACATAATTTAATTAGATGAAAACATAGGTTAATCCATCAATTTAAAGCTTAATCCAGTCATTGTAGAATTGAATCAAGGTTAACAACATTAATATAAATATGAAAGGTAGACATGAATGCTTTGAAATAAGATCACAAATTGAATTGAAAACCAAAATGTACATTTTTCCATTGATGTCCAATGTTGCATGACAAATGTGGGGGCTATTTTCATTCTACCTAGGGGTTTGTAGGCTTAACTTAAGGTTTTTTGAATTCATATTTGAATTGCAATCTAAATAAATGTGAGTCTAGCTGAACATTCAATTACACAAAGGAATTCAAGCTCAAAACAAGCTTGAAGGGACTACCTCTTCATGCCATGTTCTTTAATGTAATTGAGGTAACATCTACGGTCCACTAACCATCTCTAAGCCACTCCATGATAAATTTTTACCCACAACCCTAAACCACATTTTGTTCACTTGGTGAAGATGGCATAACATTGATGCGGTCCTTTAGTAGGTGTGGAATGATGTGGTTTATCACTATTGCATTTAAGAGAGGAAGCAACAAGCAACCTTCAAATTGAGTTACTAATTTAGGATTAGGGCACCATGAAACTTGGGTGGGTTTGGCAACAACTTTTGCTTGAGGAATGTGAGAAAGATGGTTTATGGAATGGGCAAACCATTTGGCTACCAAGGATTGAACAAGTTGGGCCACCTTAACACAATATGTGACAATTGACCAAAATGACAACAAAAATGTTGTCACAAGTTCTTGGCATTGATAATAAAAAAAATCCCATCTTCATTAAAGTTCTTTACATGGTGGTTTGAAAACTAGAGATCAAAAGGTTCTAGGATTCCTAAGCCTTAAACCTCACGTGAGAAATTTCAAGATTTTGCTTGAAGTTGGGGAGAAGTTTTTGTTGAGCTCGAATATTGTGGGCGTTAGTGGTCAATGGAGGTTGAAGATGTGAACTTGTGTTTGCCATCGAACCAAGTCACTATAGGTTGATTTTAGATGTTCTGAGCCTTGAATTTCTCGCAATCAGAGAAGTCTAAAAAAACAAAAACTGGGAAGATTTTGACATAAGAAGTAGAAGGAAATGGTTGAGTATGGCAGGTCTTTGACATTGCCTTCATGCTTAATAAACTAGAAGAAGAAGAAAACTTGAAGATGCACCATGTTGGGTGCGTTCATTATTGTCAATTGACTTAAGTGACCAGTCTTTTTTTCTTTTTTTTTAAAGTGTCGCATTATTGGCGAGTATCCCTCCACACAGATTCACTCTTAATTCGCCTAACTGGCGATACTTTTATCCAGGAGCATTAAAAATGTAGCCAGTAGGCTGTGGCGACTCGCTCCTTAAAAAGGGGTGCAGTCTGGCGAATTGATTTTAAGAAAAAAGGGGATTTTCTGGCGAAATTTTGGGCAGTGTCGCCTTTTGGCGATTTTTCGCCCCCCCCCAAAAAAAAAAAAAAACAGCTGCTTGACAGACCATGGCCATCAACCATCTCAATTCCCAAAATACCTGCAAAAGTACAGGAATAAATTGACCCCAAAAGTACCCAAGAGTTGAATGTAAGGTAATGCTCCTTACCATAACGAGAAGCTTAGCAAGTTCCTTTTCTTTTTTTGTGGTGACCGAGAGAGACAGAGACAGAGTTGCGATCTCTGGAGTTGGGAGCTTTCATGCGCGTCTACAAGATTCATTTTTCATTGTCTAGTATCGTCTCCTATTGCATCTCTTCTCCGCCTCTCTTTTGATACATTTATCAAAATTTTCTTCCATTTTTTTCTTCTCAATCGCCTTCCTCTTTCCAGCGCGGAAAGAAGCATTTCAATTGCTTGCCATCGCAGTTGCTTCTGGTAAGTTATCAGTGCGGAGCCTCCTATTGATCTGCACAGGTGAATACTCTAACTACGATTCTTCTGGCCTTTTTCTTTTTTTTTCCCCCTCCTTTTCCTTTCAGAATTTATTGCTTGTGCCGTGCACATTTGGAGGATAATGCCAAGACAGACTTAGAAGATAGAAAAGAACCTGGAGTTTAGAGTCAGAAGGTTAGAATCACCGTCGCCATTCTTCTTTTCAAATTGAATCAGACCTCTAAGTCCTGGAGATTTAAAATTGAGGTCGCTGATTTCGTTTCTGGAACCAAACCCTAAAAGCTTTTGAGCTCTTTTCTAAGGTTTTTTTGGTATTTCCAATGTCTCGGTCAATTTTTATGTGTGCACATTCTATGAACTTGCTCCACAGTCATAGCACCATTGAGTGAAGTTCTCCTTGGATTTGACATAACCTGAGACTCTACCTTCCTTGTAGGAGGAAGGCATATGTGCACCTCTCTCAATCCACGAGGTATTTCTTCAACATCTCAGGCTGCTCAGGTTGATTACAGTGGCTTTGTGCATGCGAGGGTTTGTCTTTCCAGTCCTCAACAAGCCATAGTCCAGAAAAATAGTGGCAAGGTAGACTGCATTGGTCTCGAAGGAAGCCTTTGGCATGTTCGTGTGTGCAGAGGAAGCGAACAAATTGTAAGAGGATCAGTAGTCTGTAGTAGCTGGAGTTTGCGTTTTCTGTCAAAAGGGCCAAGGACAGTCAGGAACAAGCTTTTGGAGCAAACCTTGTATGCCCATCTTGTACAATCAAGGATCTGTGCAGGAAGGAAGTGGAAGGGGCAAAGAGGCACCTCTGAGACAATCTCTCCAACACCTGGGAGTGGGACAGGGAATTGTAGCTCAAAGGCAGAAACAGTGCTGGCAATGCCAGGGTTTGAGGACATGTCTTCAGTGCCACAGAGTATTGATAATTCCATGTTTGTTGAAAGTCTGATGCCCAAGAAGGAGATTGGTGCACAGAGATTTCTTGAGGAACATCCACAGTATGATGGGAGGGGTGTTGTCATTGCCATCTTTGGTAAGGCACTGCAATGGGACAGTAAGTTGTTACAAGTTAGAAGACCATATTCAAATTTAATCTCTTCATTGAAGGTGCTAGAAATGGGACCCTAGTGCCTTTTTTCCTTAGCACCAGAGACAGTGAATGAAAGAGGCCTTTAACAGTAAATTGCAACTTTTGGAGTACGATTTTTGTTTGGTTCTCAGTTTTACTCATGAAATGTGGTCCTGGCTTTATGTCAAACTTGTAGGTCCAGTTAAAGGCTTTCCAGGGTTCAAAGCAAGAGATTGCTGAACATGGTCTCCATGTTCCCCAACAGCCATGAATGAGAGCAACCAAGGATTTGTCCATCCTGTACTATGTTATGTTCTGGTAAAGAAGCTCAGCTCATTGCATTGTGCAATGCAGATTCTGGCGTGGACCCAGCAGCTGAGGGAATGCAAATTACCACAGATGGCAAACCAAAAATTATTGATGTCTTGGATTGGTATGTGGGAGCTCTGCATAGTGGCATGACAGGATACTAAGAACTGCAAGGAGGTTCTAACTGGTCAATGAAGTTTATTCAAAACAACAGTAATTTTTGTTCGATCACATGCAACAGCTGTTTGTGACAGTATGTTTGCTCTCAGTTAGCAATCAAATTGTCATTCAAATGACAGGACGTACAGATGAAAGTTCATGTGGAGTCTTTGTTGTCTATTTTCAGCACTGGGAGTGGGGATGTGGATACATCTACAGTTGTGGAAGCAGATGAAGATGGATACATAATTGGAGCCTCAGGTACTTTTATGGTGTATTCAGAATGGTTCTGGTCATTGTTTTGGCTTTTAATGCAAGAGAAACTATGTCGGTGAGAAGATAAGGCAAAACAATTGTAAGGTAACAAAGAACCCAAGGTACTTTTCTGAATAGTATTGGAGAACTGACTCTTTCCTTCAGGATTGCTCATTCATTAAGAAGAATGATGGAAGATCAGAATATTAACTCCAGAAATCATGTGAATCCTTTATTTTTTGTGTCCTGAACTGACACTTGACATTTTGATTATGTAGGGGCCCGCCTACAGCTAAACCGGGAATGGAAGAACCCTACAGGCAAATGGCGGGTGGGCTCTAAGTTGGCCTTTTCGCTATTCACTAAAGAACTGACCCCACGACTCAAGGTAGTCATGGACCAATATTGTTCTGTTGGCACAGTGAATCAGTATTCTTGCTTGTGGATCTTCCTGAGTAGGAGAATGCTAGTTGCCTATTTGAGTAGATGAGTTGGTATGTTGCAGCACTTTCATCATCTGGGCACAATGTGTGGCTTTAATTATCTCATTTTGGTTTCTTCACAATCTTGTACTCAGGATTTAGTGACTCTGGCTGATGAAATGATGCACTTATACAGACAGAGCGTAAGAAGAAGTTTGACGAGAAACAGAGGGAGGTTGTGACAGCTGCACTTCGAGAGCTGACAGCATTTGACTTGGTTTGCACTGAAAACTTTCCTGCTTGCTTTCTCATCTTCCATTTTGTATATTTTCCAAACTAGCAGACAATGTTCACCGGTCCTCATGGACTGCAATTTGCTATATGCCAGTAAGTCCAGTGGAGACTGTGGGATGTTCTGACATGAAAGATGAACTTCCAGAAATATCCTAAACCATTGGACATGCAATTGAAGAAGAATCGAGAGGATATCCAGACCCGCATTGATGTCCTCCAAAAGTTTGCTGAGGTTAGATTCCCTGCACTTTAGTCGTCCCCTGGTCTCATTTTGTCCCTTCATGTTTTATTGTGTGTTATGAACTTGCATGAACATGATGTGTTGCACTTCAGCAGGGTAGCAAATATTTGTGTGGTTTGTAGATCCTATAGCTGATGCACACCTTGCAACTGATGACCTGTGTGCAGCTCCTAAAACTAATTTAGCACATTCTGCATGTGCACTATATGTGGTCACTTGCCAGGTAGAGGAACAGAGATTATCCAGTAGGCTTGCAATCTTGCTTATGTAAGGAACTTCAAGGGAAATCATGGTGTCTCTCTTGGTGATCAAGTCTTGGAGGATGATGTCTGCCTTGTATTTATGGCAGGCATATGAGGACAAGGGTCCAGTGATTGATGCTGTAGTCTGGCATGATGGCGATGTTTGGAGGGCAGCGCTGGATACTCAAGACATGGAAGATGGCAGTGGTCTTGGAAAGCTTGCAGATTGTACTCCTTTGACCAACTACAGGTAATCAGCCTGACATCTGGTCCTTGATGTTGGCATGTGAGCACAATATGGGTTAGAATGTTTAGTATTTGGTGTTTTTTTAGCCTGCTGATCTCATGCTTAAGCACTTCGTTGCTACTGATGTTAAGAACAAGTTTTTTTCATGTGTCAAGCAGCTCGTTCATGTGTTGCATTGGTGTAGGGTTCTGAGAGTCCACATGTTTTTGTTTAATCAAATGCTACTCAATTATCAAGGGGACACTTGTTTTCTTGTCTCTTTTTCTTTCTTTCATTCTTTCTGTTTCCTTTCTTTGTCTGGTCACCCACCTTGTCTGATGTTCATCAATACAAATATGAGAGTTTGTGAATCCTGTTCTGATATTGTCCTAATGTACTCTCCAACTTGTTATGTGGCTTCCTGAGTGTTGAAGGATCTTCAGAGTTAAGGGCAACATAATGATTCTTCTACTGTAGAAATGCATGTGTTTGTCTCTTCATAGAGTCCATGATCATAAATGTGTGCAGGATAGAACGGAAGTATGGATTCTTCAGCCGGATGGATGCATGCAGCTATGTCTTGAACGTCTTTGATGATGGCAATGTGCTGAGTATTGTCACTGACAGCTCACCTCATGGCACCCATGTGGCTGGTATCACTGCTGCCCACCATCCTGAGGTATGTCTTCATCTTTTGGAAAAAAACCACCTTGCTTGGGTCACAGATAAATGCTTAATCCCAAGTCATTCAGTAGATGGATCACTTAAGTTCTACTTGTCCTTTGTCAAAAAACTTTTTTCCTGCTCCCTTACTGCAGGGGGTACAAGAGGTGCACAAAGCTACAAAAGTCCAAGAGCTAAATGTTTAATACTTATGTGCATAAGTGCTTGGTGGTTAGGAGCCACTACTGAATGGAGTGGCACCAGGAGCTCAGATTGTTTCATGTAAGATTGGTGACTCTCGACTGGGAGGGATGGAAACAGGAACTGGTCTCACTCGTGCTATCATAGCAGTTATCGAGGTACAGTTTAATGGTTTGAGTACTTAAGTAGAGGTTATTTCATTTATGTGTTTGTATGGCCCTGCAATGCTGGGGCTCCATCAGTAGTCATTATGGCCATACTGTGATTGTTACACTTTCCAAATGGTATTTATTTCAACATAGAGGCTTCTGACTTAATAGTGTTGTTTTCAAAGTCCAAATATGCCTCTTAGACACTGTAAGTAGGGGCAGAGAGATATTTTCTTTGTTTGGAGGTTACAAGTAATACCAAGGCCTGCAACCAAACATGGGACGTTGAAGGGTTGGTGCCCTCAAAGAATACATCTCAACATACAATTTTGCCATGTGGGTGTGCAGAACAAGTGTGATCTTATCAATATGAGTTATGGGGAGCCAACCTCAATGCCTGATTATGGCCGTTTTATTCAGCTTGCTGATGAGGCAAGAGCAAAACCTGATAGATCATGCAGATATTTTAGTTAGATGTTCAGTAAGAAGGTTTTAAAGAGCTATTGTTGACAATAAATTCTTTGGATACATGTGAACAGACAAACACTCTGCCTGAGTTGTTAGTGTTGACACTTTCAGGTTGTAAACAAGCATGGGGTGATATTTGTGAGCAGTGCGGGGAATAATGGACCATCTTTGACTACTCTTGGTGCACCAGGTGGCACATCCACAAGCATCTTGGGCATAGGGGCCTTTGTGTCCCCTGCAATGGCAGCATCAGCTCACTCTTTGGTTGAACCTCTTGTGGAGGGCATTCAGTATACTTGGTAAGACAACTCCTCTCCACTCAGAGTTTGAGTTCACCAATTTGTAGAGGATGCAGTATAATGTTTCCTGACTACTTTAACTGAGACCTAATCAATACCTATAGCCGGCAAGAATGGATACCTTCAGGAATATTTGTTAACTTTCTTCTGTGTTGTTTGCTGCTGCTGACCACTTGGGATGCCTTGCATGGCATCCTTGTTGATGTTGTTGTTGTGTAATGGCTGTCATAGACAGTTTTGCCTCCATTAGGTCTTTGTGACAATGCAATGCAGCTCTAAGACAAACCTTTAAAATTCTGATTGCACTCTGAGTCTAATCATAATCTGTTTTCTTGAAATTTTATTGCAAGTAAAGGCTGTCAAGGATCTTTCTAGCTATCTGACAAAAGAATTCAACATGGCTTTCTGTTAGGTCTAGCCGAGGGCCCACTGCAGATGGAGATTTAGGAGTAAGCTTGAGTGCTCCGGGAGGTGCCATAGCACCTGTGCCGAAATGGACACTCCAGCCCCGCATGCTCATGAATGGCACATCAATGGCATCTCCTTGTGCATGTGGGGGTATAGCCCTTGTTTTAAGCTCTATGAAGGTGGGGCTTTCATATTCTTGTCTCATTTTTTCCCAACTTGGTTGTCCATTGACAAATGGCACCCTATCTAATGCCAAAGATTAATGCAAGGAAAGTCTTGTGAGCAGTTGTAAATTCTGAATCTGCTTGTACTTTTCTATTTTAGAAGTCAAGGATCCCTTCCAGTCTTACGTTCTGAGGTGGAACTTCATTGGTCTTTTCTTCTTTGCTTGGAATAATATTGATATCCTGCTAGGGTTCAACTTTTTCATGTGAGTGTTATTAGCCCCTTCTTTTGGAGTTTTGCCCTGTTGAGGGTGGAGCAGAGAATTCTAGGTTCAGCAATAATAGAATTTTGACTTGTATGAAGATTTTTCTTTCTCTATTGGCACTGTGGATAATGTTCTTGTAATGTTGTGATGTTTTGTGTTGCTCAGGCAGAAGGGCAGGCAATCAGTCCCCATGTGGTGAGGAAAGCCTTGGAAAACACAGCAGCCCCTGTGAGTAAGCTGGCTGAGGAAGCTCTGACAACAGGTCGGGGTCTCTTGCAAGTTGACAGGTAACTTTGTAAGCTGTTCAACACATTGTCTTTTTGTTGTTAACACCTTTTAAACTAATAAGATGAGACCTATTGTATGCACAGAGCTTACGAGTATCTCCGACAATGCAAGGATAAGCCATCTGTTTGGTACGATGTTGAAGTGAGCCGAGGTCCTAAGTCAGGTGCATATCCAGAGACTCATGATTGAGGATTTGGGAGTTTTGTTCAAAGGGAGTTTTTGTAAGGTTTCTTATTATTCAGTATTTTTTCTACTTGTTGAAACTGAATTGATTTGGAGTGCATCTGTGGAAACAGGGGCAATACAACGAGGAGTTTATTTGCGTGAGACACATGATTGTCAACGAGCAAGTGAGGTATATATCTGTGGGAACATGCTTGAGAAAGCTCTAAATGCCTGGGAGGTTTCTCCTTGATGCAGCACTGTAAATGTAAGAAGTCTTATTTAGTCCAAAATGTAGAAGTCTGTTCACCTACAAGAAGAGCTTCTGTGCAAAATGCTGATAGGTCCTTCATTGATGATATTACTTGCATGCATGTCTGGAAGTGGGCTGTGGAAGTAAAACCGAAGTTTCATGAGGATGCGGACAAACTTGACGTTCATGTCCAGTTTGAAGAAAATGTGAGACTGGAGACTGGAGGCCATTCATGGATCAAATGCCCTGAGTATCTGCTTCTCACCTACAATGGACGTAAATTCAAGTACTTTTTACTCCCAGAACCCACTTATGGCAAAATCATATATAGTCACAATTGGTGTCAGGGAACAACTATGTCTACTGAGTGCTAGCCTGACCAAGTCTTCCTGTTGCTTCTGGGACTGTTATAGAAATTGAACACCTAGATTTTTTCCATTTTGTCACAAGGATTATGCAAATGAGCAATGAAATGGGCACCCTTGCTTCTGTTGACCAAGTGTGTCCTGTGTGTGGAGTAGCATCGTGGTAGATCCCACAGGCCTAAATGAAGGATTGCACTATGCGGAGGTTGTGGGTATTGATTGTGAGGCTCCATGGCGAGGACCAATTTTCAGAATACCTGTAACTGTTGTCAAGCCTATTGAACTGTTGGCAACTCCACCATTAGCTTCATTCTCCAAATTGTCCTTTATTCCAGGTATAATTTCACAACTAGTTGCTTTTATGTGGATTAATCACTTTTCAATTAAGTGGATTGATCAATGATCCATGGTTTCATCTGCTGACTTTAACCCTACAGATGAGATTGTGGTACTGAAATCCAAGCCAAGGTGCAATCTCCATTGTGTAGTTTTGTATAACCATGTGATGGTGCTGTTGTGTGTAAAGACAAATGAAGCATAGGGTGTTTGCTCTTGGTTAGTTGCATTAACTTTTATTTCAGACTAACAATACCTCCTCAATGTTTCATGCAAGTTTTTCATTTATAACTAAGTAAGTGGAAGCAGGCCAGGTAGAGCGAAGATTTATAGCTGTTCCAGAAGGCACCACTTGGGCAGAAGCCACACTGCGAGTGGGAGGCTTTGACACACCACGAAAATTTTTCATCAATGCTGCCCAGGTCTCTTACTCTACCAATCTCCTGAAATCCCTGGATTTAGATATTGAGAGTGACACATGGTTTCTTCCTGAAATGTTATTACTCAGAGTCATCACTGTTTTGGAGAAAGAGCTGGCTTTCATGTTGCTGAAAATTGCATCTGTCCACATTGAGATGAGTAGTACCCTGGGGAGAGAACAAAGTAGTGCAAGCATTTCCAGCACATTTTTTTCATGTTCTTCTGCTGTGTATAGTTTTTGAGCACCACCTGTCATTACAGCTTGTTCCAATGAAGAAGCCTGTCGTGTGGGAGAGATTTGTCACATTCCAAGGGCCTTCATCCATGTCATTTGCATTTCCACTCCAAGGAGGACTGACTATGGAGCTGACAATCGCCCAGTTTTGGTCAAGTGGAAGTGGGAGTCAGACAGTGGCTTTGGCAGACATTGAGGTATTATTTCTTTGTCTCAATGTCAAAATGTTTGTGTGATTTGCCTGAATGATGGATGGTTGTATACTTATCTACATCCCACCATTGGGAGCTCATGAAGTTAGTCAAGACTCATGGCAGTGCATGACTGCTATGCACGATGAGGGAAAGGAGTTTTGACACTTTGGGTGTGACACTCATAAGGTTATGACCACACTCGTTTGTTGTTGTGTTAGTTTTGGTGTTGCCAGAACTGACACATGAAAGCCTTCAAAGAGTTGTTATGGAGATTTGTCTGCAATCTTGTCGAGAAGTCCTAATGTTTTGACCAAGATTTGGCTTGTTTCATCCATATCCTCAAAATTGACCAGGTAACTTTTGCTGGTCCAGTTAACTCAGTAGCCACCATTAAGTGGATTAGAACACAATTATTCTGTAACAAACATGACTACACAATAAGTTCATGATGTTCCATCTCTGGTGGGCATATCAGAGTCTAGGGGCTAGTGATGAACAAGAATGTGTCTAATCTGTTTGTTCTTCTGTGGATCAGATTGAATTTCATGGCCTCCTGGCTTCACACACAGAGATACTTGTCAATGGGAATGAGGGAGCAACACGTATTGATGTCAAGGCAGCATTGACAACAGAGGAACTGTCTCCATCTGCAATCCTTAATAAGGTGATGTTGATTTTTCTTTAGGAAGGAAATAAACAAGAGTGGGTCCATTCTTGCATAGTAGTCAGACTCTGCCTCCTAAAATTCTTGTCATAATTTTGTTACATATTTGCAGTGACTGACTTTTCATGTTCTAATGATTCTTGCTTCCATTTCTGTTGGTCTATTGAATGGTCGCATAAAGGCCTTTTTTTGTGAGGATATTTTCTTCTGTAGAGCTAATCATTGTAACTTGTACTGTATTGGTATGGGCAGGTTCGGACACCTCATCGTGCAGTGGAAATGAAGCTAGAGCCTTTGTCAGCAGGGAGAGATAAGCTATCTGATGGTCGCCAAATAAATGGTCTGACCTTGACGTAAGTGAGCTCTTTCCCCTGACATCATCTGGAACCTGCAAACTGCTATCAACTGACAATCTTCTCCTTGTACTTTTATGGGCTTTGAAAATCTGTGTTCTAGAAATGTGCATCAAGTCTACAGGTTCACATATCATGATCTGGACTGTCAAACAATATGCAGGTACAAGTTCACTCTGACAGAAGCAGGGAAAGTCACCCCACGATTTCCTTTGCTGAATGACCGTATGTATGAGTCTGAAATGGAGTCTCAATTTCTCATGCTTTGTGATTCAAACAAGGTTTGGTTCATGTGCACACTCTTGATTTTTACCTGTTGTCCGGTCAACTTTGTGTGCTGAACAAAGTAGCCATTGCAGTTTGAAGAACTTTAATGTCTTTAGGTCTAAGAGGTTTCCAACAAAGATTAGCTTATAGAAGTGAGCTATGTAACCTTACCATGTTTTGGTCTCTGGAGCTGATTCTGATCTCACGGAATAGCAAAGGCATGTCTTGCTCACTTTTAGTATGGTTGGCTGCAGCGGGTTCTATTATATGGGGATGTGTACCCAAAAAGTGTGAAACTCACAAAAGGCGATTACACTCTTATATTACTTATCAGGTGCTTAAATTTGCTCTGCATAGCTATTCCAATCATCCAATTCAGTTAGGTGATAATAGATTAATCTGGTCTTATTTCTAGGTGGTTTTCTCAACACTAAATGCACATTCTCAAGGTACTGTGCCTTGATATTTATGAGGCTACCTTCTGGGCTAGGCATGCCACAGCCTGATGTCTTTAAGTAAGAAGACCTATTCAAGAGCAGAGGGTGAATGTAGGGATATATATGGAGTGGATTCTAATGTGGCTCATATCTGAGTATATCTAGTAATTACCAAATTCAAATGGCTTTGCTCCACTACTGCACTTTTTTGGCACTCAGCAATCACATCAACTTTGACAGGAAGAAGGCAAATGTGTGACAAAATCTGGTTTTAAGCTTGATTTGGAGATTTAACCAACCTTAGATGACTACTGCAGCATGTCCAGCTATTGACACATAAGTCTTCCACCAAAGGTAGTATGATGACTCTTTATTGCACATTTGAGGGCTAAGTTTGGTTGTTTGAAAGTTGTAGATGTGTCATTGTGGCAGGCATGACAACATGGCTTATCTTGAGAAATTGAAAAAGGCTGTTCTGCTGCTTGACCGCCATCTAGAAGAGAAGGTGTTGTCTTGCATTCCTTATTACAGTTTCTTCTGAGCTGCTGACTGTCCATTTTCTAGCACTGTTCCTCTTATATTTTCCCTTAAGTCAAATACAGGCAATAAGTTTGATCTCATTCCGGACTGAAACATATATTGAAATCTTACGTTTTGGTTATGTTGTTGTTCTTCATGACCAACAGAATGTGATCAAGCTTGGATTCTATTCATACCTAGATGGTGCCATCACTGGTGGTGACCCATTCCAAAATGCTCTCTTGGCATCTGGGTAAGTTATCCACTGTAATCTTCTAAACCTGTGAATGATGTCTGTGGTGGTATAGAAATGAGGATGTGTGATGACCTTCTGAATGCCATCTTATAGTGCTTCTTTGTTGCATTCTCTGTTAATATTAATTCTAGGCTGTATGTCCAGCACTAAATTAGATCAGATTGTTGTTGGCTCAATAAATATGAGGTGCTTCCAAGGGTCAAACCTTTATTGGGGTGCACTTTGATGACGCTGTTGCAGGGAATTACGACCTTTCTATATTGCTGCTCCACCTGATGACAAGATACCTAAGGTTGAGTGCCCATTTCAGGCACCTGTTGATTTTGCCCTATTTGTTGCAAGTGTCTATTCTGCTGTGGCCAATCTATTGATTGTTGTAATAGAAAATGGTGAGCTCTATGGGGTGAGTGGTACAGTGGAATGAACAAGGGCAGTGATACAGGAACATAACTCAAAACTGATTTGTTTGAATTGCTGATGGTATGGCATCATTAGTGGAATGCTAGGAGAGCAGAAGAATGGAGCATGTCAGAAAAAATTGTCACTCTCCTTTTCTCATGGATGGTTTAATTATTTACAGGATGCTACTTTGGGATCACTTTTGATCGGTAGAATAACCTATGGTAAGGTTTCAATTGGAAATGGTCAAGGTAAAGGAAATGGAGGGACTGCATGTCCTGCCAAATACCAGCTTTCTTTTGTGGTCCCTCCACCTGTCAAGGTTTGCAACCTGAACACCTTCCCTACAGAGATACAGGAGTAGATCTAAACAACCTGTTCAAGGAGAGATCAGCCCAATTTCTTTTGGAGGTTTTTTTCATTGAAAAATCTGACCAGTGACAACTCATCAACACATATCGGACTGTCTTTCCAAAAATAATTTGTCTGCCTTTCCTCAATACACAATCAGTTCCCTGCTTTTGTGGAGAATTTTGAACATGAGGTCTGAATGTTGTGATTTGCTTGGCACCAGGCAGATGAAAAAGATAAAGCAACAGAGAAACGGTCTGAAAAGAAAAGCACATCACAAATACTGGAGGAGGAGGTAACTACTTCACCAAAAAGTCACTGGTTCTGTTGTAACTTACATGTCAAATTCTCTTTCTATCTTCAGCTGGATTTTAGTACTCCTGATATTGGAACAAAAGTATTGTTCTGGAATTTGTTTCCCTATTCCTTTCTTCTTTGCTTCCATGTTTTTGTTTTCTGATATGTCAAGAAAGCATTAGTTCTTTCAAGCACAGTGAGAATGAAACAATGGTGGGTGAAGGTAAGGGATGCAAAGATCAAAGTGTTGCTGAGCTTACCGTTGTCGACAAAGGAAGAGCGGGAAGAAATGGAGAAGCTTGCTGTGGCTCTGAAGGTACTCATGGCTTTCTTAAGCTATATTCTACCCTTTTGGAGAGGCAGCTGTTATGATGATGATGTTGGGTGGACTCATGGTGTCCACCTAAAAACTTGCATTTCAAGCCCTTCAACACCTTTACAGTAGAAAATTGCAACACAGGAATTTTAGTCGATGGACAGTATAAGAGGTCATTCTTTGTAGTGTGTTAACTATGAATTGACCTCACTTTGCTCACTGTGTGCAGTCTGAGTACCCAACACATCTGCAGCTTATGGTGGAGATTTTGCAAAAAGTTGCTGGTGCCCAAGGGAAAGAAGAACCAAAATTTAGCTTAGAAAAGGTCCTCAACTTATCCTATCATATCAAGTGGGAGTGTAACCAATCAGAAATAAAAAATTTGGCTCGTCAAATGTACCACTGACAAACTGGGCATGTGGACTGCAAGTTCAACCATGAAAGTTTTCATTTTTTCAATCTGGCTTAACTTGGAAATACTACACCACATTATACTTCTATGTGGAGGTCTGTTCAGGGTTTCTGCTTTCTAATCTTGTATTGCAAAAGAGGAACCAATTTGACCTCTCTGGAGTGCTGCCAAATGCATGGCTAGTAGTTCAAGCCAAAATTGTTCTAGCTTGTTAGGGCTACTGGTGTAGTCTCCTACAGCAGTAGATATGGTACTCATGAAAGGATTATGTGGAGCATGCAGTTAGGAAGTTTCATATAGTGCTGTCTGCAATGGGAACATTGTGGGTTACAGGTGATTGATGCAGCTGATGCAGTTATTAGTCTTGTAGAGACAGACTCACTTGCCAGACATTTCTCAATGAAGAGTGAAGCTGAAGATCCTGATGCAGCGGTACTTTCATTTCTCTTGCCTTCTTCCTTCCAAGTTCTTGCAGTTATTGTCTCTAGCTAATGCCATCCGATCTTGTCTTCCTCTGTGTAATATCTTGAAACATTGGATAACAGATACTCACTTTGTACCAATATGCAGCAAGTTAGGAAGGAAATGGAGAAGCAGCGTGATGCTTTGGCTGATGCTCTGTACAGGAAAGGCCTTGCCCTTATCCAACAAGAGGAGTCTGCAGTAAGAATGATCCTTTGTTCCTCTTGTCCACTTTAGTTGTCATCTTTGTGTGCTTGATTGAATGTCATGAGGTTGGCATCTGAAGCTAACATGAGTAACACCTTTTCACTTGCTTCGAGGTCCAACATTTCGAGGATGTCCCTAGCCCTTGCCATAGCCCTTTGGTCACTGCCTAACTTACAGTGGAATGAACTTGCAGATGTACTCTGATATCTGCATACTTTGTTATTTCAAGCAAAGAGCCTGTCATATAAGCAGGATCCTCATTGCATTCTTTCGTATCTTTGGGTTTTGTTTAGCAACTAACCTTAAGCAGGATGCCCATTTCGCATCTGTGTTTAGTTTAGCAAGGATGCTATTTGACACTTAAATTTCATTGGAAATTTAAATGAACTAAAGTGTGAATGTTCACATGCAGAAAGAGAAGGAACCAGATGCTCTGTCAGGACCTTCACACCTGGATTCAGCAACAGGTAAGATAATGTGCTTCATAGAAGCATTAGCCACTTTCTTCAGTCAGGGTTCCTCTGTACCCACCACAAAAATGAATGTGACAAAACTCACCATGATTTAACTTTCAAGTGACATTGAATGTTTTTCTGGGGGAGATTGCTATATTTTCCAGGCTCTAACGGAGAGGAAAATGGGAAGGACCCAAAGGGTGAGGGCATCAAGTCAGGAACCCCTGCAGTGGACCAAGAGAATGGTCAAGTCCCAGTGAAACAATCAGATGAAGTTGAAGAGACCTATGCAGAATTGCGAAAATGGGCTGATACAGGGTCACCCAAATATCTCATGTTGTCTGTCAGAAGGGAGAAGCGTGCCGGTTACCTTGGGAAGGCACTGAAGGTGAGCTCAGAATCTGTTATCTCAAAGAGAGCCTTCCAACCTGAAAGCTGCAACTTCTTGATCATTTAGCTCTAGGTCTCCTCAGTTGCCAATTGTCACATTGTTCCTCTGCTGACTTCAGTTAACATTTTGATTGTCTGGTGACAGACACTTAATGACCTGATCCAAGATGAGAGCAAGCCGCCCCAAAAACAATTTTATGAGCTTCGTATCAAGCTTCTGGAAGAACTCGGGTGGTCTCATTGGGCTGCTTATGAGCGCAAATGGCTCTCTATCCGCTTTCCTTCCGCTTATCCTCTGTTTTGATCTCCTTTTGATCATGTGAAGGTCAGGCACATCCACACTCAGCATGTCTCTTGTGCAAGAATTCATTGGTATTTTCCCAGAGGTCCATTTTATGCAGCTATCATAAGTTGTTCCCTTGCATGGGTGTTGTCTCTTGAAACTTCAAAGCATTGTCATTCCTGCAAAAAAAGCTTATTTGTCTCTTGTATCCATTCCAAGTTGTGTATTGAATCCATAATATTATTCAAGCAATGTGATGTGCACTGAGGGACTAAAGATGCCACATGAATGTGGTAGTTAGCAGTAGTCTGGGTTTGTCCTCATCAAAAGCATGGTGATTTCTTGATTGATCTTTTGACCCTCATGAGTCTTGTTCGTGGGTGAAAAAGGCTCTGCACATCATCTAGTCTTTCTGGATTTGTCAGAAAGACACGCACACCACATCAGTTGTTCAGATGGAAACAGAGCAGATTATGTGGCATGAGCAGTGGCTTTTCCTTTATTTTACAACCTATGTGAAGTTCACCTTGATTAATGCTTCTTGAAGGATGCCATTTAATCCACATCCATGCCATAGAGAAAGTAGCTCTAGGATATGAATGTTATCAGATGTTATTTTTGACATTTGTAGCTGGAGCAGTCCCTTGGAGGATGGAAGTATCGAAACATTGTTCATCATGCGAAAGAGAATAGATGTGCATTGACAAAGGCATCAACGATCTAGTGGTACTAGTGCTAGTGCCACTCCAAAAGCAAGTTTCAGGTACTGATCGGCCTACCTATCTTAGCTGGTAGTTGTTAGGATATGAGGTGTTGATGATTGTACAGAACCTATGATTGCAAACAGAATGTCACTCTAGAGAAGTACTCCAGGCATCAGATCACAAGCTGGAACGCGGGGGGGTTTTCTGACAGTATTGCCACCTGTGTCATTGGTGTGAATAATTGTGCCAGATCCCTAGTATAGGAGAAGGGCCTATCTCAAGAATTTTCTGGGATTGTAAAAGTACTCAGAAATTTCCTCAGCTATTTGGAGGGCACCTCAGATTCATGAATATCCCTCCTTTCTAGGAGGAGGGATACAATGCTTACTCTTTACTCTTTTATGATTGGGAGGGTTCTGATGCCTAACTTTAGGTGGAAGATCCTTTGCATTCTTAAGGAGTGTAGTTACCCTCTCCTCTCATACACATTTTGATCTATCCATGTTTTAAAGTCAATGATAACCTTGGCTTCTCAGGGTAGGATGGGTAAAGCCCATGGGTGTGTGAGGGTTTTGGGCAGGGCAAGGGGTTGATTCCCGAAATGAAGGGCTGGACTTGGCCTCATCCTAGGGCCCTTATTTTGGGAATCACCCGGCCCTAGGGGGTTTACCTACACATAAATAAAGAACCGAGACAAATTTCTCTTTGTTAATCATGAGATTTGAGAATCAATATGGAATGCACAGTGCTGATTGCAGCATGCCTCCTGCACTCTTGTGCACGTCGTTCAAAATAGCTGAGCACAAACAAAATGAAGCTGATGCACATAGAAAGCAGAAAGAAAGCCAATTCTATTCAAATTCCAGTCAATGTAATTGAATCAAAACTAAACGCAAGTAAATAATTGAATTGAATTCAAATTCAATGTAAAACAAATGGGTTGCAAATTGCTGGAGAAGGTATTGAAAAGTTGTTTGGGAATGTAGTGTTGAAAAAGAACTGTAAAAACATAAAGAGATACAAAAGACACAAATACATGCCTCTCTTTCCTTAAGCATGGGCTAAACCAATTCTGAGATGCAATTTGATCGGACAAAATACTGTGGGGCCTTTAGAGCATTCCCACTTGGGCTCAATATGTGATCCTACAAAAATATTTCTCACATCCAAGTTTAGTTGTTTACTTTTTTCCAACGCTACCCGTAAAACTGAAATTGGGACTGCAAATAGGTGGGAACTAGTAATAGCAAACCACCTGGATCAATCATTATGATTGGCCAATCAAAAACATGGGGCACCAGTCATATCACATTTATTATACTCTTTTCTACAGGTGCATATCTTTGCTGGACTTTTTACCAGCCTCAACAAACTGAGCAAAATATGCAGGAGAAAAACCAATTTCCTGAGCCAAGCCCACATATGATGAGTTTTCTTCATCCAATTTTGATTTGCAGTGTCAGATACTGCGTACTGGTGGGGATGCTCTTATAGTAGTCTTAGTTCACATGAAATCATCAGGCACCAAACTTCTTAATTATGCTGACAACCTAACTGGGACCTTACAGTGCCGGTAGGCCGAGTAGATGGTGCGTAAAGTAGTGCCTGGATTTTTCCTTTGTATTTTCAGCTCCCTTAACTGCCTGAAGAAACGTGTTTTCAGCCAGCCTGTCATTATTTTATATATAAATTCACTACGTTTGTGTGTGCGTCTGTCTGTCTAACACAACAATTCTGCATTTTAATTCACCAGCAGAACCAGCTTAACATTTGGTAGGTAGGTAGGTTATAATGTTGGGGTTCATCACAGCAGACGGATGACCAAGCCCGGCCCAGCAAAAACGGGATTATCTTTTGTTTGTTAGTTATTATATTTTCGAAATTACTTTTTTTAACCTAATTTACTTAAGTTATTTTTTACTAAGTAGACAAACACTGTTGAAAATGTAATTGCTGCTCCCAGGGGTGGGGGGGTCAGCACGGATGAGGGAGGGCCGGCACGGGCAGAAAATTTTAATTAATAAAAGAACAAATTTCTAATTCTCAAAAACTGTCACCTTTTATTTTCCAAACCCTAGACATCTAGGGTCATGTTTTTTGTTTTTCGGTTTTAAAAAATCGAGGGACTTCCCAATGGCTGAAGGTCATTGGTACCCACTAGTTTCTAAAAAGTGAAAAATTCTTGATTCTGCTTTCCGTAGGAAAAGGACCTGAGTACAGGCCCTTCCGCGATTTTCGACCTGTTCCCTTGCACTACCGGCCTCGGGCACAGATCTCAAATCACGGAAGGGCCTGTTCCTGGGCCCTTCTCCTTTACGAAAAGCCCTTGTAAACGAGGCCCCCGTTTTGAACTCCAAGGGCTCCTTTGTTGTTCCCGCGCAAATCTTCTTCTTCCTCTGTTACGACCACTGCCAGCAACGTTCAATGCGCGTTCTCTTTCCCGCGAAGGAAAGTCACCCTTCTCTCGGTGTTTGCAGCGCTCGCTGATTGTCTGTCTGTGTCCATTGAGAAGGTGAGTTTTCGCTTTTCAGATTGTTCCGTGTCTTCTTATTCTTCTTCTTCTGCTGCTGCTGCTGCGTGAAATGAAATAAGCATTTTGTGTCCTTAGTATTAGTGAGCTTATTTTGTTTTGCGGCATGAAAACTTGTAGAACATTGCACGAATTCGAATCTTCTCCGTCCACATTGATCTTCTTCTTCTTCCTCTGCTGCGAATTTTCTGTCCGGATCGATCTGTTCCTTCGCCATCCGCTGCGGGAAACGATAAATTTGTTGTTGGTAAGCTTTGTTTGGTTTTGCGGTATGAAAAAGCGGTTGAACGTTGCACGGATCCGCAAGCGAGCAAGCTTTACTTGTTTTGCGGCTTGAAAAATTGTTCAACATTGCACGAATTCACTCCCGAGTATTGATGTGCTGAATAATTTTCGGATAGAGTACCCGTGGAGAGAGAGAGAGAGGTTCTTTGCTCTTTGTGTCTTCTTGTTGGAGATGGTGTCGACAAGCTTAAGAAGGCGATGTGAGAGTTTGCCCGATGCAGTTTTCGCAAAGGTGTTGCTACTGCTACCTGCGGTAGAAATCGCGCGCTCTTGTGCCCTGGTGTGTAGGCAATGGCGAGACGCGACGCAGGACGCAAGCTTGTGGAACGAGCTTTGTGCAGGCTCGGGACTGCGAGAGCTGGATGCGTTGCGTTGTATGGGAGGTTGGAAGGGGCTTTTCGGCACAGTCTACGGCCTCAATCTCGTTGCCAGTCCGCATTTCTCTAGGATTCATCACATAGAGGCAGAGCAGATGAAGAGACAAGCATTGCGTACCTGGGAACCAAAGCACCGGTTGATCTACGACCGCATTTGTAACGTGGAGGAGAATCACGACGAACCGCCCTCTTTTTGCCACTGGGCAGCGGAGGGAGGCTCCGTGTTCCAGCGCGGGGGCGGGGATGGCGTGTTGCGTGAGGATCCGCCCCAGGGATGCCCTCCTTGTCCAGCAGCACTAGACAAGCCCGTTCTGGCGACGTCTTACGAATGGGGTGGGGTTCAGCAACTCATCGGATTGCACACCTTCGCCAACAAGTTCCTGGATACCAGCCCGCCTTTGATTTTCTCTATCTGGTTCGCGGGAAGGCAAGGTTCCCCGAGTGTATTCAGAGTCCAAGTGCTTTTGCAGGACGAGCTGAAAAACGTTATTCATTCCTGGTATGCCCTCTGTGACAGGAGAGAAAACGTGTCCTTTGTTTGTTGTCAGTAGAGGCCAGCATTCATCCTCTCAGGCCCATGTGTAGCTGTAAATGCACCAGTCTCATCATGCCTAATGGGTTTTGGTGGGGTAATGTTGCAGGGATTCAGGAGATGCTAGAGCAACTGAGAGCAAGTGGAGACAGATTAAGAGCATAATTTACGGTTATCCCCAAGTAAGAATGTTCAGATCTTGCAGACTGTTGTGTCCCACGGTACCTTTAAAGTAATTTTAGGTGTTCTAAGGACCCTGAGAAATATTGTGGAAAGATCTGATATGCAATTAGATTCAACTTCATTGCTGGCTTTGGCCAGAACCACCTCCTTGCAAAATGTTGCCCTTGTTCTGGAATGAGCATGCAAGGTTGAATCCTACCCCAATTTTCTGTGCTCCCAATAGCAAGTTACTGGAGTGATGTTACCATGATGAATTTCTGATTAAATTGAAGTTCTATTTGACAGGGTCTGCGCTCTATAGTTGTGAAAGTGGCAGGCAAGAGCATGATTCATGGAAGTGGCTTCTATGGGGCCAAGTTCACTTCTGTCAGACTGCACTTTATACCCTTCACCCAGGTGTTTGCTTTTCCCTGTCTTGTTTCAGTACATGTTATATAAGCCTTGTGATCTGTTCAAGTGTTATGGGGTGAAGACTGGCAGTTCAGCATGCTCATGTGCAGCCCTAAATCTGCTCGTAGGGGAAATCCTAACATTATGCTTGTCCACATCTGCAGGTGAAGTTTCATCTTGCTGAAGGACAGGGGCCAGAGCAGTCAGTTGTTTACTACTAAATCTCCATTGTTATCAGTTCATTTATAAATGCTGTCAGCTTTGCTGCAATGGGTATTCCTTGACCTTCAATGTGAGGTCTTTAAAGTGTGAGTGTAGAAGTAGCACAGAAATAGGTGGCTTTGTACCTGTGGAAAGTAAGCAGACATCGACATGATTGTTATGTCTTTCCTGATTGCAACAACTCTACAGTTCTTAAAAGATCAAGACATAAGATTAATGGAGTGCGTTAGTGTTATTTGACTGTTGCATATGAGGCCTTTTCCTGGCACTAAATGTGCTGTTTGAGGTAGGAAAATTAATCGAAAAATCTTTTTTTGGGGTAATAGTGGGGGCCAATTTCCACATTCTGTAGACTGCATATCTCTTGCTTATATAGCCATAATGATACCAGACTTCCTCAGCATCATGACTTTCTCATATTCACAGTTTCGAGCCTTGGTAGATTCATGGAGTCATGCTTCATGTTTGCTACTAGCATATATGAGTACCAGGGTTCTTAGCAGTTGTAATGTACTGGAGTAATAATGTTCATAATGTTAATGAACAGTACTGGAGTTCCCATTACTGAACAAGTACAAAGCATGGGTTGTTCACCTACACACTTGGCTCCAACTTTTGAGGTAAGTCCTTTTGTGGAAAGTCAAAGTTTGTAAGAACCCCACTGTATTTTGCTGATATGCAATTTCTATTTTTCCCCCTCAATATGTTGGCCTTGCACCAAGTTTTTCAAAAAAACCTTTGTTGGATTTACTGCATCTTTGAGCACCCAAAAACATATCTGCTCTTAGGGCGACTTTGGATGAGGGTCCAAGCTCCATGGACCAATGAATTCAAGCAAATATTATTGGTCAAAAGCTTTAAATTGGTCCAAAGGCCTTTAGACGAGATTACAAGACCAAAAAGTGGCAAATTGAGGCTAAACCTACGTGGCACCTGTTTTGGAGGGAAAGTCCATTGATTTGGACCAAAAAACGGTGCTAAAAGGAGAGCTCCTGATTTGGAGAACCAAGAATCAGGCTAGGGACTATGGTACACTCCAACTCAAGACTGAATTTGCTTCAAATTAATCCAAATTGGTTCCTAGGAAATTGGACCCTGGACCCTCGTCTAAAGTGAACCAAATAGGGTACTAAGAAATGCGATAAGTTGAGTTTGTTAGGGTGATTGCATAGTGGTATTTCTTGAGGTAACAATGGCTATAATGACTTCCCAAGTGATTGTATTTAAATAGCCTCTAGTCTTATGCTGTCTGATTTTCCTGAGTGAGAATTGGGAAGCAATAAACATGTTATGTTGAACATGATTAATATTGTTCAATAAGGGATATCAGGGCAGCTGCACTTTACTTGAATCATGTGAAGATCACTCATCAATCTTTTGTGGGTTTTGGTGGGTATGTGGTGTGTACGGGTGGTTTTTGGATTCAGAATTTCAGGTATGATGCAAAGATCCATAATTTATGAATCCTTTTTTTTTTAAACTGGCGAAATTTCACCAAAAAGTGAAATAATTTTCGAAAAAGAAATGAAGTGCTTTTTTTTTAAGGTTTTAATCGCCAGAAGTGAGAAAAAAAAGAGAGAAAATTCTTTTTCTATGTTTGAAAAATCTCTGGGCGATTTTTATATTTCAATTTCAGCATGTAACCAAAAGTATAAAAGGATTTTTTTTTTAATTTCATATTTGATTTATAGTCAGATTTGGCTACATCTACCTAGGGATGATTATCACTTTTTACATCATCCAATGGATGATATAACCCATTTGGCTGTACAAAAAATTCCAAAAAAGCCTACACTTATTAAAGCCTATATTGTGTAATTAACACCAGATCTTCTGACTTTTGAAAACTCATTTAAATAATACAAGAATCCACAATTTGCTACTTATCCCATATATTTATCTAATAAAAAAGCTAGAATATTAAAATGAACTGCCAGGGATAAAATCCTTGTTTGAAGAGTCGTTTTATGTACACCTATGAAGCTTGCCCAAACTCTCCCCCCCTACCACCCCCCCTGCCCGCGGGGCAAATCGCCCAAACGGGGGAAAAAAAAAATGAAAATTCTGTTTGCGAAAACTCAGAAACTCTGGTTTGCAAAAATCTGGAGAACTCGGAAACTTGGGAACTTTCGGTCTGCAAAAAGTCTCGAAAACTTCGAAACTTTGAAACTCTGGTTTGCAAAAAACTCCGAACACATTCCGAAACTCTGATGTGCAAAAAGTCCTGAAACTCCGAAACTTCGAAACTCTGGAATTTTTCTGCACAACAACTCGGAAAACTCAAAAACTCTTGTCCTTTGCAGAACTCCGAATTCTCGACCACACCAGCTGTTGCTTCTTTATCATGTGCACGATTGTAACGCAAAACTGGAATTCTCAAAAGGGATTGATCAGCCTGGAATTTTGTGTTACTTGGAAGTTGTTAGGGTTTAGGGTTCTTGCGCACGTGTTTGGTCAATGCTTCTGTCGCATCTGCCGCTTCTGTTGCATTTAAAATTTGATCATGTCGCAAAGATTTGGGGGTTGGTCACGAAATGAAGATGTGAATTGAGGGAGGTGCTTCACAAGAATATAGTTGTGGTGGTGAGGAATTGCAATGGAGGGAGCTAAAAGTCGGTGGTTTTGTTGATCTTCTTATAGCTGTACCAGTGAGCCAGGGCCATGAAGAAGCAGAGATTCAACCCACTGAGACCTGCTAGTAGCCAGTAGAAATAGTCAAGACGGCATCTGTTGAGGTTGTCGACGATCCAGCCACTCTGATGTAGAGGATGATGATGACCACCACCCAGTCTTGTCACTTTCACGATGGCGGTGAGCAGTAAGCTGCTGAGGAAGTTGCCGACTCCGATGGTGCTCAGGAACAGCGCTGTACCCAAACTGCGCATGCTGTCTGGAGCTTGATCGTAGAAAAACTCCAGTGCTCCGATACTGGTGAAAACCTCGGCGGTGCCCAGAAGAACGTACTGTGGGAGGAGCACGAACACACTCATGGGTATTGTCGAGTTGGGTTGATCTAGTAATCCATGTTCTTTTGCCACCTGCAGCCACAGCAGCACCAGCATCAATGCAGACAGATATTCACCCACCTCCGATGACCATATGGAATTAGAATCTAGCTAAGAAACCTAAAGCCCTAAACCAGAAGAACCCACAAGCAAGCTTGCAAAAGAAACAAAATCTGGCACAATTCCTCTTGATGCATGCAAAATTGGAGGAGAGGAAATCATACCTGGACTCTCTTGATTTCCGTGATAGCAGCAGCTACCATGGAAAGGATAGAGATGAAAATGCCGATGCCAATCCGCTGGAGCATTGTAATGCCGCGGACATTACCCGTGAAGTGGCGGACAACTGGAACGAAGACACGGTCGTATAAGGGGATCAAGGTGACGATGGTGATGGGTATTAAGCTCTGCAGCGAAGCAGCAGGGATCTGGAAGTTGGGTCCTAAGTTGATGTCTAGAGTCGTCCCTTGACGCGTGTAGAAGGTGGAGATCTGTGCTGGTAGAGTGGCGAACAGCAATGCTGCTACCCAAATCGGCAGCAGTCGGAGGACTAGCTTCACTTCCTCAACTTGCGTTACGGTAGACAATCTCCACGGGCTGCTGCTGATGATGATCTCTTTACAAGTTGTTGCAGCAGCAGCTGCTGCTCTAGCGTCCTCCTCCTCCGGCTGCTGCTGTTGGGGCCCCAGGATTGCTGCTTTGTCAAGAAAGCTGCGAAACCCAAAAGAAGAAGATCTCGTCACAAGAATCATCAACCCCGCCACCCACAAGCTTCAACAGTCGCAGAAAGGGAAGGTAGGTTTGGGTGTATGTATGCATTACCGAAAGGAGTTGGAATGGGGGATCCGTCGACTCCCGGGGACCACCGATTCCTTGTCGCGAATCTCGAACAGCAACTGCGAATCAGCGGGGACCTCAAGACGCCACTTGCAAACAGAAGCAACGAAGACTTGCGCGATGCGTGAGAGCGGACTTCCCATGGGTCGCTTGTGTCTGTAAAATCCGAAGCCGGAAACAAAAGCACACAGGAACACAGCCATCAAGACAGTGGGAACTCCAAATCCCCAACCCCAACCCACGTAGTCCTGAATGTAGACGAACACTGTAGCGGACAATAGACCGCCGATGCTGATGCCGAACACCCACCAGTTGAAGAAGGACTTCTTCATGCCGTTCTCCTGCGCGTCTTCCTCATCGAACTGGTCCGCACCAAACGCCGCCACACAAGGTTTCATGCTCCCCGCGCCTACGGAAATGAGGTAGAGCGAGAAATAGAAGAAACCCACTTGACCCGCCGTTGCCGATGGACACGCAACTGCAGCAGCAGCTGTGGAGGTTTTGCTGCCGGCAACGAGGTCGCACTCTGGTGGCTTAAACACGGCCATTGTTACTGACAGAGTCAACATGATCAGTCCCTACACAAATCCACAAAACATGAGTCCAGAACCTGAAGAACAAACAGCAGCAAGAAGATGCAATTTTGTGCTAATTTGAACTTCAGATTTTCAAATTAAGAACACGAGTCAACTTTTGATATTTACTCTTCAAGACCTCAGCAAGAATGATATGATTTTGTGCTAATTTGTGCTTCAGATCTTCAAATGGAGAATATAAACCCACTTTTGATGTATACTCTTCAAGACCTTTCCAACATAATGCCAATGCTGCTAGCTGCATTTCTTACCACCAAGTAGACAGTGGAGAAGATGAAGATGGTCCAGAAGCGACCCCAGTAAGCATCTGCGAGAAAAGCACCCAAAAGTGGTGCCAGGAAGGTGGTGCCAATCCAATTGTTGACATTTTTGGCTGACACTGCCGTGCCCTCATGCAACACATGTGTCAGGTACATCACCAAGTTGGCGGACATGCCATAGAATGCCAATCTCTCACCAATCTCGATTCCTGAACATTCATCACCCACCAACCCATCCATCAACCACAACCCATTACCAAGAAAAGCAGATTTGCTTCATCCCGGGAATGAGCTCCTGTGGTTGGTTCTTCCTGGACACAAAACCTGTTGTGAAGTTGCTGCTGAGACTGACTGGATTCAGAACTCAGAGCAGAACCGTGATTCAAGACTTGCAGGTGCACTAGCTAGTCCTGATCTCCTTCCTCAAATTGTGCCAAGAAGAAGCTGCAAGCTAAGCAAGCTAAGCAATGGTAGGTTGTTATCTTATTACCAATGATGAAGAAATTGGCTCTGAGTCGGCCAGAGGTTCTTTTGTCAATCGGCCTGCCACTGCAATCAACAGTGCCATCCTTGGCCAGACTGACCATAGTCTCCAGAGTTGGAGTTCTTGTTCTTGTTCTTCTACCACTGTGCTGCACATGATGATCATGATGCTCATCATCAGCATCTTCATTGCTGCTACTCTCATAGTACTCCTTGGATATTGGAACCACTTTCTTGTTGCTCTCAGACTCAACAAGCTGCTGTTGTTGCTGTGTCTGCCTGCTGCTAGCCTGCAATTCCCATGCCACCAGCAACAAAGTCTCATGATTCCTCACAACAAGCAAGCAAGCAAACTTCCAAGGTCTATTAGATTGAACTTCTTCTTGGGTTCTTCATGAAACCGTGAACTGATTGATCTTTTCTTTCTCCATGAAGTGAACCTGCTATTTGGATTCTCCCATAACAAAACCCAACACAAAATTAGTTTCTTCCAACAAAGAAAGACAGACAGACAACCCCACTACTACAACAACAACATCAAGACTGCAAGTTTGAGCAGCTCTGGCTGCAGAAGAAGGAAAATGATTCTTAAATCATCATCATCATTGATTCTCTTGGGCAAACTGCTTGCTTGCAAGTTTCTTCCACCAACAACTCTCTAGTCTCCAGCTGAAAATTGCAAGAACACTCCAAATCATCATCTGATGATGATCTTGGAGAAAATACTAGTGCTTGTGAATTTCTTCACAACAATTCTCAAGTTTCCAGCAGAAATGCAAGAATGCTCCATCTTACTAGAATGTCTGAAATTTATCTTCTGCAATCCATCTGAAATTCACAACTGCATTTTTTCATGTCTTTCTTCAGTTGTCTGGTGGTCGTTGTTTGCTGTTTCAGTTTTTTCTTTTTCTTTTTCTTTTTCGGGGCCCATAGTGACAGTAAGTTCTCAGAGGAACTCTTCTCATACATGATCTAGCTAAGGAACTATGATCTAGAGAGAATAAAACGAGATGGGTGGAAAAAAGAGGGATGCCAGGTTACATACCATTAGAGGCAGGAGAGTGAGAAAAGTTGTGTCGCGAGAGAAAGAGAGAGAGAAGGGGAGAAGGGGAGAAGGAGCAAAGAAGGAAGAGCTCAGAGTGATGAGATCACTTCAGCCTTCTTGAATAAGAGTTTCATAAATAGAGCTTGCAAGTTGCTCTTTGTTTGTTGACACCTTTGCAATGTCCTTGTTAACACCGGTTATTATTCCCTGGATCTTTGATGGTTTTCACTAGGGCCAAGGGGAATTTGGTGATGATCATCACTTTGTCCAGAATATCCCACAATCAATCAACATCACATACATTTTTCCTGTATGTATTTTCTGTCCCCAATTTTTCATCTTCTCAAGAGAATTCACAAAGAAAGAATGAGCTCCTCTAGACAACTGACCAAGTACTATGTACTACTCAGTGACCTTGGGCAACAAACTGTTATCATACAGATAACTTGTTTCAATCCCAATTCCTGCAAGATCTGTGGGTGGTGTTTTCCCAATCCCAACAAACTTGCAAGATATGCAGGTGGGTGTTTCCATTCCCCCAAACCTTGCAACACATGAGGGTGGGTGTTTTCAACTCCCCCCAACCTTGCAACAAATGTGGGTGAGTGTCTTTCAATTCCCCAAAACTTGCAAGATATGTAGGTGGGTGTTTTTCAATTCCCCCAGAACTTGCAAGATATGCATGCAGGTGGGTGTTTTTCAATCCCCCACAAAACTTACAAGATATGCTTTGGGTGTTTTTCAATACCCCCGAAAATTGCAAGATATGCGGGTGGGTGTTTTCCAATCCTCCCAAAACTTGCAAGATATGTGGGTGGGTGTTTTTCAATCCTCCCAAACCTTGCAAGATATGTTTGTTTTCAGTCAAGCCAGAGATCTAGTCAGGTTAGTCTCAACCAGGTGGACCATAACATGTACATGACCCAACAAATTGGTTTCAACTAAAACTTCATCCAGTAATGTTAGCAGGATCTAGTTCCCTACGAGTGGAGGCTGGCCAACAAATATGCAAAGATAAGAGAGATCTCAGTATTGAGAATTCCAGCTGCACTTGATCAAATAGACATTACTGAAGGAAAGAGGTGTGTGATTTGAAACCATTTGCCATAGCCTTTTGTTGCATCTATCAGCCTAGGGTATAATTTGCTTGTACAGAATTTGGATAAACTCAGTGGATAATAGCAAATGGGAAATAAGAAAATGAAACAAGGTGTGAATGAAAGAAATGTCCAAATTCTTTATATGAACTAGTTGGGATACCCATATATGGTTTTGAGGGGTGCAACACCTAGTAAAACATTATTCATGATGTTGTTGCTAAGTTATTTTTAACAAAGGTGTGCCTAGTTTTACAACTTTCAACTGCACTTTGTAAGGAACTCACCAAGGTAGAGAGGGGGTAGGATGGGTGGTGGGTGGTCAATGCAAAAGGGAGCTGGATCAAAGCCCAAGTTGGGGCTTCATGACAATCAAGGGTTGAATTTTTGGAAGATTGCTCATGGTGTCATTGGAATGCTGTTAGTCCAAATAGGAGATTATGTGAGGAATGCAAACCCCAGGTTACTGCACTTTGTGATCAGTAAAGGTGCTTGCAAGATTGGTTTCCCATCATCTGCAAGCTGATGTCTCCCTTCCCAAATTGTTGTCACATTAAACTCTTCTTTCCTTTTTTTCAGGTAAATCATTTGGACAGAATTGAGTTACTCCTGAATTACCCTGAACTGGGGGGTACTGGGCTCCCCAGTTTTGCCAAAACAGGGGACAAAAACGAGAAGTCAGGTTGAAAACGGTACACAGGGATAAAGAAACATGGGACCAAACCCGGTTTCTCACTTAAATTGGTCCACCCCCCATTTTGGATTTGCCTTACCTGTGCCTTGACTGCTTCTCATATTCTTCATTATATGAAGGCTCAAGTCAAAATAAGATCCTGCAAACCTTCTAAACTGATACCCAGTTTCATGAAACAATACCCAATTTCACTCACTTTGTACCAATACACTCAAATTGGGAATGAAACAGGGTTTAGAGGATCAAACCAGGGCCCAAAGATGGGACAACTTTACAAATTGGTTGAAAAACTTGGCAACTTCAGAGAAATTTGAACCTGATTTGCACAATGTAAAGAGATGCAAAAATAACCTTGTTTCTCAAACCATTAACAATAACAACAAGCAACTAGGGTTCGGGTTTGTTGCTTTTGCCAAATCCTCAACCTAGTCTAAGGTTGTGACCTCTCTTTTTGTTGATCTCCATGGCTGAATTTGCCACCTCCTACATACCTTTACAAGCCATTACCAACAACTTTCATGAAGGTTGAGGAGGAGAAACTACTAGTGAACTACAACTTGCAAGCACTATGTATGATGGCATAGTGCACTCCTAACTTATCCTTCACAAGATTTGGATTTATGGCATAATGGGGTTGCATGGTTTGTGTGCAATTTGTTTAATTTGTGATCATTTTTTTGATTGAACATCAAGTTGTTTTGTTGCTAATTTGTGAATGGAAGTTGTGAATATGAAGCTTCAAGCTTGCACAATGTAGTCAATGAATGTACTTAATACTTATGCTGTTGCATTTTGGAATTTGTAGGTTGGAGTCTAGGCTCAATTCTTGAATCCAATCTGCTTGAACTCAAAAGTACATGATTTGCAAAGATTTGAATCTACAAGTTGTGACAACTCTTTTTAGATCCAATCAAAATAATTGATCTTGCTCAACATTCAAGTTGTTCAAGTTCATTGTTCAAGTAAGCATGCTACCTCATTATGCACTTGCAAGTTGTCGTCAATGGTTAGTATCAACATTGTGTGTGAGTTTCAAGTTTGATGTGTGTTTCAGTGTGTGTCGATGGCCTTGACTCTTTAAGTCACCAAAGCCCTAAGGTTGACATTAATTGTGTGATTCTTGATCTTGCACAAGCAAAAGTTAACTTAGAAATAGTATGAAGCATAAGAAAATGTGTGAAATGAGTTGTCACTTCCAAGATGCATGGGCAAAGTTTACAGTAGGTGTTGATGAGAGGGTGCATGAGGTGAAATGTAAAGTTTACAACAAGATTAAAACACACAATAAACTTCTAGTGCCCAAATTAGATTCCTTGTGGAAACATGTTGGCCAAAGGAAATCAATCACATGTTTGGTAGTAATATGGGGATACTAATTTTTGAAAATGAATTAACATGTGATCAATCCACAATTGGATACGTCCAAAGGTAAGGATTATGTGGTCCAACATGTGGTTAAAGGTGTTGATATGTTGAGTTCAATTTACGTTCATTGTCGCAACCCCACTTTTGGAAGAGTGTGAGGATGACACTCACACTCCTAAAATGGGGATTTGGAAGTCCTTGACTCCCAAAACTTTAGAGTTCGATTGCAGGGGTCAAAACACCTTGCTTTGAAACGTTCTTCATGTCATTGGAAACATATTGAAGTGTAGATGTCGAAAATGGCCTTGCATGAATCATTTGGACATCTGCAGCGTAAGGTATGGCAAAAGAAGGGTTGGGAGTCAAACTAACAATTTGACTCTCGACCACTAAAAGTCGAGAATCGACCCGACCCCGGTGTGTGCAGGTGGAGTATGACACACCATT
This sequence comes from Sphagnum tenellum, assembly GCA_963921925.1. Classification (NCBI taxonomy): domain Eukaryota; kingdom Viridiplantae; phylum Streptophyta; class Sphagnopsida; order Sphagnales; family Sphagnaceae; genus Sphagnum; species Sphagnum tenellum. Next base: position 8,918,511 of record OY998153.1, on the reverse strand, counting down.
GGAAAGTTGTCAGGGAGAACTACAAGTTTGCTTCAGATCTCATCCCAATCGGAGGTTTGAACAAAGAATTATGAACTCACAAAGTCCCGAAAGTCCAAACTGGGACAATTTCGAGACTCCTTGGGAGTGCCGGGACAAAAAGTCATTCGGATGTAGGTGCCGCGAAGTAACGCAAAGAATACTATAAGGGGGGAGGTAGTGGCTTCCCCCAAGTCCGGGCCGTGGTGAGTTTTGTGTGTCCATGTTGCCCATGGCTTGTCCTATCACCAAGGGTGCTCCAAAATGCGAACTAACCAACTTGTTTGGTTTGCTTGATGCAGGTTTGAATAAGTGACTAAAGCTTGTCCCTCTTCCTAGTCCCATCCCGAAGCTTCAACATGCCCCTCTACCCTATTTAGTGTTGAGAGCTGGGAATGTGCCCTCGAGTCCCCACAATTCTGCTGTTTTAAAAACCAAGGCCCATCTTGAGCCTAACTCAGGACTTGGGAGTGCGTCATTCATTTTCTATTTATTGTTTCAAGGTAGACCCATGACAAAGTATGAACAAATGTTGTATTTTTTTTCCTTTGCAAAAGTGTCTCATAATTTAACCAAGCATTAAAATAATTGTTTTAGTTGTGAGATTAGATGATTTCATGTTACAATGTAAACAAAAAAAACGATCACAATTTGATAGTTTTCAATACCTATGGAACTTTGATATATCATGGTGGATGTTTGGAAAACATTTTGTAACTAAGATTTTCAATTAATGATGATTTACATCCCAATACATAATTTTATCATGAAATTGAAGCAAATATGAACAAATTGATTATTAATTAAAATACATTTTCACATTGCAATGGCCCTATCACAATGCTACAATTGTAAAGGAGTACAAAGGAGTAGATTTAATGGTAGTTTATCCATGAAATTTTGCACATGTAAAAAAGTAACCATGGAAAAAAAAAATCACTAAAAATCTCAATTCTTTTAAGGTTGTGAAGTTCATATAATTTATTTATTTTTAAATGTTAATATATTGTGTCATAATAATGATGAACATTGTGATCTTTTGAAAAATGTTCTTCCATTGAAAATGTAGATGAGATAAATGTTATTTTTACCATTTTACATTTTTTTAAATGAATTTTCAAATTAATAAAAAATGATAATTTGTTGTCAAATAAGGGTTTTAAATCAATGTTTATAAAATTATTGGTCTACTTTTACACAATGATACAACTACCAACCAATTGCATATTGATGCATTCAGTAACTTATTTTATGTTTGAAGTTTATTTCATATGGTCTCTAAAAAAATTCAAAGCAGATGAAATCTTCCATGTTGTTAGTTTTTATATTATATGTAATCCTAGTTTTCCCTAACATTTTCTACATCGTACCATGCATCTACATGATTGCTAAAAACTTGCATCATGTTGTGTTGATTAACATTAAATAAACGATTTTGACTTCAAGTTTCTTTATTCAATTTTTGCAAATTATGGAGTTCTTACAATGGACAATCTAAGTTTGATTTTCATCCATCACTATGTTGGGGAAAATATTAGATGTGTGCTTATTTTACTCATATTTGAGCACTTAGTTGAAGGTGGTGTTGCCACAAACATCAGTTGTTATTTTTCTACTCTAATGATATATGGTGGTTTGTTTCAAGATCAAATGTTGAATGTCTTATGTGTCTAGGAGTTGATGGCACCTTCACATTTTAATAAGGGGTCAAATTTAGATTTTTTTTTTAATGAAAATCTAACAAATGTCTGACTTTATCAAGATCCATTGTATGGCACATAGAACCAACCTTGGAAAGCAAAGTAAGGTCTTCTTTTTTTTTGAAATGTGAAGATAAAGTGGATTATCATGTTAACACCTTTGAAGCAAGTTGAGAAAAAATGCAAAATGTTGATTACAAAGATGGTAGCTAATTATAGCTTAGTGGAATCAATCAAGGCTAACATGTAAAATTTGTGTTACATTTATACCATCTTGAACATATCATGTGTTTTGCCCATGCTAAAATGTGTTCATGATTCAATGAAATTTGTGCATGGCAGAGATGTATTGCAAGTGATTACATTGCAACTTTTAAATTTGTCAAACAAACCTATACAAAATGTATGGTAATTCAAACACATCCTTCCAAGTTACAAACTTTATAGAGTTCATTGATGTTGTTCCAAACATATCTTGTAGGATTGTGCGAGACTTGGTGACCAATTTCAATGATGCCACAAAACATTTGGCTTTCTATATTATGGGACAATCCCACATGGTCCATTATGTTGATCTCTTAACTAATCTCCATTCCCCAATTACTCATGGTGAAGTTGAAACAACTATCATAGTTGTGAAAGCCTAATGCACTACCTCATGTGATTTGTTGGTCATTGAGTTGGAATGCATGTTTATAGATCATGAATTGATAATGGTTCTTGGCATCATTTACTAACAATATTAACTACAACTAGATTGTGGGTCCACTTTTGCAACTCAAATGAGTTTGATCCAACAACATCATTGTACACCCACAAAACTTGGTTCATTTAGTTCATGGGCTTTTTAGCCACTTTCAAGGGATATTTTGGATATACAAACATCCTTTTTCAAGTTGACCATGAAAATTCAAGCTTCAAAGGCCATGGAAAAGCTTAGAGATGAAAATATTGTCATTAAACTATGGCATAAATTTGCCACAAACAATCTGTTGGTTGTTCATCTTTCTAAGTTAATGAAACTTGTTTAAATGGCCATTATCCAAATCATTAGTAGTGTAGAAGATGAAAGAACATTTTCCACATTAACCTTCATGAAATCCAAGCTTTGGAATCAATTGGTTGGGCATCTAGACATTGTTTTACGCATGTTTATTCAAGATTTTTTTCACTAAGGAGAGCTTCTCTTTCCAAGTTGCTATTGTAGATTAGAATGATGGAGTTAATGTCAAAGTAGAATTGAATGCACAATTGTTTTCTTTTCATAATATCATTTGTTTTGAAATTTGATGTGATCTATGTTATGATATTTATTTTGTTAGCTATTATAAGCACCATGTGTTGCAATGGGCATGGTCCTTGTGACCAAGTTTAAATGCCATACAATTTTTAAAAATTAATAGTTACATTTGAGTTTTGGATCCTACTTGTAAATGTTGCATGTTGCCCAATTCCATAATAGATTTGTATATTGAAAGCTTAAAACATAAACACCTTTGCAAGCTTGGAGCCTAGTTTTTTTTATTGAGATGTGTAAATGGGAGTCATGTACAAGGTGCCTTTACCAATTCAAAAGTTTTTGTCAAATTTCATTTGCATGCTTGTAGTTTAACCACATAAATCACCACCATTCACATTATTTAAAGCCAAAAGTGCTACAAAAACAAAGTCCTTCTAATGATTAGATTAACTAGTCAAGTTGACATCATATAACATGATATTCTTAAAATCTTATCAATTTACAAATTGGTAAATTCTTTTGTTTTGATTGTTAGTCCAAAAAGATGTTGTAATATATTATGTAATGTTTTATTGAAAAAAATCATAAATATGTCATTTTCAAATAAATTTAACAACTTTTGAAAGTCATTTAAATAACAAAAACACTAGTTACAAATAAATATCATGTTTTTACATCCCATAAACTATAGTTTGGTTATATCATCTCCTACTTTGGACTCTTAAAAAAAAACATAATGAAAGGATCTATGCAAAAAATAAAATAAAAAATCTATCAATGCATCAATTTTCAAGTCATATTTCCCGAAAGATAACATTGATTACCAAAAAATGACTTCTAATAATGTGAATACAACTCACAATATGTTTTTGGGCCAGTGACCACATGAGCATTGCCTTCACACATGCCCTTGCACTCATGATACAAATTGAAAATATAAAAAGAAATGGCAACCTAATCAATTGAAAGATAACATGAGGGGGGTTTGCAATTATATTTGGGAAGGGGCATGTGGCCAACACTAATTATGGCTAATCCACTTGGGCAGACCAAAAACAACATGCATTTAGTGTTATTAACTCCTTCAACAAAATGTCAACCAAGTTATTTTTTTTGCAAGAACTATATTGCCCTCCTTGCTTAATGTATTATTGAATACTTTCAATGAAATAAAATTCAAGTTTTTTTATGGTTTCATGTTGAATAGGACTATGGATTCAACCATTTTTTACCCTTTAAAAAGTACCTAAAAATGTATTATCACTTGCAATGACATATTCGATAATAATTTTGGTTTCCATTTTAATCATATAACCTATGGTCAAGTACATTAGACATTCAATACAGTAATTTAAAATTTATGAATCCATATAAAATATCATATTTGATAGGATGAAGTTTGTGTTTAAAAGTCCCCCCATAAACTCAAAAATGGTCATATGGTTTTTCTTTTCAAGATAATCTTCTTAAACTAATATAAACGAATGATATCAATCCTTACACATTCCCTTGCCAATTGGATTTTGGATACATTACATTAGTAAGAGGTATTGGAATTCTTACATTGTTTCATCCATAAAGGGACATCATAATATGCACTTACCCATTTGCAATTGGCTCATCATCATATTAGATGCATCACTAAGGGCATTTAACAAAATTTCACAATTTAATCAATTATATTTTTTGTTGACCTACAAAATATGTTAAGTAGTTAAGGGTAAACCAATTGACCAAAATTAGGAGTGGGTTAGATGATAGGTTCCCTCTACTACCTCTTCTCCCTATCCTTATATAATAAGGTCAATTTATTATAAGAAAACATAAACAAAAGGTGACTTAATTGTTGTAGGAATAATGATAACCTTTTGAGTTATTTGTCACAAGGCCAATAGATTGTGTTTCAAAAAGGTTTTGGTGGGGTTCTCGAAATAAGCCTTTTTGTCACATGGTTGGTGGTGTCACATGTGTGTCCTATTTGAAAATTAAGTTATGTTATCTTAAACATATATCTATGAAGGAAGGTTGTTTGTTTATTTTGTTTATTTGTCACATTAAAATCTCCCAAACCATGATGCCTCTTACCACACTCTTTGTACCATTGGAAAAACCTTTTATGAACACAAGTGCATCAAGATGGCTTCATAATGTTTTTGACCTATGGTGGAAAAATTGTTGAATATTGAACAAAATTTAATGAAAATTCATTTAAATCAAAAGTAAAAATCATAGGAGAATTTGGATGCACTCTTGATATTGTTAGAAAGCCTTCAATGAGTATGATTTAATGAAGGTTATTTGAAATTTCTAAACCTAAGGTATAGGAGATATTTTGAGTATTTTTCATTGGAAATATGATTAAATTACCCAAAAAATGGTTTTAAAAGGAAAACAATAGTTGTAGAACCAGAAAACACTTGGGGCCAACAACACAACTTACATTATTTAGAAATAACTTTAAAAAATCCATGATATCCAAAAAATTGTTAAAATTATTCTAAATAATTTTTTTGCATTCCAAAATTTGATGATGCACACACACATGCAAAACAATGGTGTATGTTATGGTGAATATCCTAAATGGGTGTTTTTAATCATGCAAAGGTAATTATCAAGTTAAGCAAATTTGTTGTTCAGTAATGAATTAATTCATGAAACATACATAAAAAAAACAATGAACGATAAAGTTCACCAACCATTTGTGCAAAGGAGCCATCTTTAGCTTTTCCCTTTTGAACTAGGCACATGGGTTTTTGGGAGGGGGGTGGGGGGATCAAGCTGCACATGGAATCAATATTTCTAGATTCCATAGTTTAACCATAAAGATGTTTTTTTCTCAAGATATGCAACGTTTGAACCCTTGCTTGCTATGGGTATGTCTCGATTAATTTGACCACGAAGACTTTTCCTTTCCAAGATAATCAACATTTAAACTTTTATAACCTTGCTTGTTATATTGGAATTTGGTAGCTATTAGGCCACAATGGAACAACCTGAATGAACACAAAAAGGAGGCATAAAGTTCCCAATCCAAATGGAAATTCATGATAAAAAAATATGAAACATTGTTGTTTTTTTCAAAGGAAATGAATACTAAATTCATGTTCCTATATAAGTATTGTAAAATAATTGGAAACGAAGTTGCTAAACCATTAGCTAGTCAATACAATCTTAATGTCTACCATTCAAGGAACCAAGGTTCAAAATTCAAATGTTGCCAATCCCAAAGTTCTTATTCTTGCTAAGACTATAAAAATGCATCGATGTGCACTAGCTACATTATATTTTGGCATTCTTCTCTCCCAATTTACTCACAATGTGGATTTTGTCATCATTCATGTGGGGCCACTAAATAAGCTATTCATCTCAATAACCCTTAAAGGATGTTCTAACCATTGAGACCAACACCTATCTTAAGCATTAGACCTAATCTTAGCTTACATGAACTTATGTATGTAAAGAAATGATGACTTGTGAATATACTAGAATCGTGCAAATACATTTTTTGAAACTTGTTGAAATTAAAATATGATTAACCATTATTAGTAAACAAGTTTCACTTTGGGCATGTTAGTGTTTTGATTTGGTTTTAAGTTGATGCTTCAGGTATTTGATGTTACAAGCTTGTGCCAATGGTGTTCAACCCCCATATGTTGACCTTCATACATCTTTGGAATGACTAAAAGGAACCCAAAAATTTGAGTTCTTTTTTCTTTTGTTGATCCACAATTTTTTATTTCTCAATTTCGCACAATTTCTAGCTAAAACCATGTTCCTATGAATAATATGTTTACTTTAAACTAAGGACTATTGTCCATTTGAGGTCCTTTTGCCAAACACAAAAAGGAAATTTTGAATGGAAACTTTTTACAACTTGTCATCACAAATATTTATAATTGTCCCAATATATCACATTTTTTGGGTTAAACATCTTATGATAAATATGAAATTTGAATTGTGTTCAAATTATGTCAGATTTTTTGTTTCATCTTTAACATGACCATAATTTCAAATCATACCAAAACATATTAAGTAATTTGAAGTTTAATTTCTTGTATTATAATTTTAAACTATTTTTTAAACACTATATACATTGCATCACATTTACAAGTTGCATACGAGATTCATGAAATTCAGATAAACCCCAAATTTATTTTATTAAAATAAGAGGTTGTTGGTTTCTTGTATTTTCAAAAAAAAAGAAAAGGTCCTTATAATAATATTTTATTATTACAAAAAATTGTGTGTCAAAAAACTTGTAAATTATGAAAATCAAGGGACCTTTTGTGAAAGTAACAATGTTTACTAAAACAGTTGCTCAACTTTAAATGGTTTTTGTTCAAACAAAAAACTAAAATTGAAACATTTAATGATTCAATTTAGATTTCACAACATCCATATTAGTAATCAAACACAACTTACCATGATTAACATGTCATCAAAATAGCACCACATAAGCATATGTAACAAGGATTACAATTTATTTGACATGTTCTACATGGTTTTTGGTCCATGGAAATGTGGTTCTACCCATTTAGTCAGTTTTCTTTGGAGGTGCATAATGGTGTAACAAATCATAAGTATTTTTTAACATTTGCAACCATTTTTAATTTTGGGTTCTCTTTTAGGTGCTTTGTACAAGATCAAAATAAGTTGCATGACAATGAATGACCTCTTCCTTTTCATACCATGCAAACCACAAACAAGTAGATGTAATTGTCATGTGGGTACTTGTTGTTGGGAAAATACAATGAATGAATTTCAACAATATGTTGAAGATACACAAGGAGAAGTTATGTGTTACAAAACCTTATACATAAAATTGGTAGTTTTTATGTAAGTTCAAAATTGTAAAAACTTATATGGTTAAAATTCCTAACAAACAAAATATTAAATATTATTGATTATTATTTTTTGCTGTAATATGGTTAATGGGTCTAATGTTGAAAATATTTAAATAAATGTGAAATAATTTTCAATTGGTTTTGATAACAGCAACAATTTGAAGTCTTAGTGTTACAACCCTAGCTTTGGGCTCGAACCAAAGCAAAGGCTTGCAAGGGTGTGGGCCAAGAGGGAAGTTCGGGATTCACATTTCATGTTCCTGGGAGTGTAGGAGAGTGTGAGGAAATGAACCTTCACATTCCCAAATGAGCTTTCATTTTGGGAGTTATAGTCTAGATGGACTTTCAAATCTAGACAGTGATTGTAGAGGTCAAAACCCATTGGATAGAAAAATTACTTATATCATAGGAAAGCTTTTGGAACATAGATGTTTAAAATGGGCTCGCATGACCCATTTGGACACTTCAAACACAAGTTATGGCCAAATGAAGGGTTGGAAGTTAAATTGGTGATTTGATTTTCGACCATTAAAAGTCAGGAATCTCCCCAATTTTCTTGCGAGGGAATTCAGGTTAGAAAACTCTTGACAAGGGCTATAACTTTGCTTTGGACCTCATCTCAATCGGAGATCTACACACAAAATTATGGGCCCCCAAAATCGTGGGAGTCTCAACTTTGGGAATTTCAAGACTCCCCACTTGGGAGTCCTAGGACAAAATGACATTTGGATGTTGGTCCCATGGCCATACACATAGTATACTATAAGGGAGAAGGTGGTGGCTTCCCCCAAGTATAGGCCGTGATGAGTCTTGAGAGTCCATGTTTGCTTGTGGTTCATTCATGCACCAAAGTGATCCAACTATGCACTAATCAACTTGTTGTTTGGTTTGTGCAAGTCCATGTGAGTAATTGAGTTTCTTGTCAATCTTTCTAATCCCATCCCATAGTTCTAGCACGCCCTTCTACCTTTGAAGTGTTGTGAGCGAGCTAGGGAGCACGCCCCAACTCTTTTGCCTTTTTTTGTCTTTACTTTTGGACTTGCAGTTGAATCCATCAAAGAGCTTAGGGGTGTGTCACCTAGTGAGTGCACATCAACTTCATTGATGTTCCTTCAATTGCTCATCTGTGAGCTTGAATTTTTTTGCTCGTAGTTTTAAATGATGTATGGATGTTGTCCCAATTGTTAATTTATTATGTGATATGTCCTTGCAAATCAATAAGCTCCTATGTATGAAATTTCAATTCTGGAAAATGTTACTAGAAGAGCCCAATAATGTCTTTACATATTCACAATTTGAGATTTTGTATGTTTCCTTGGGTTCTAGAGCATAATGACAATGATCATCTCTAAATATTCATATTTGCGGACACCATTGATACTTGGACATATGATGATGAACCGTTAGGTTAGGGTGAAAAATAAGTTTACTTGTCAAAACAAATTAGAATTTTACAATGTTGTTGGTAACACTTCAAATTCTCCCAAGTATGAAGATGATATCTAATAGTTCAAGGAATTATTTTTGTTGTTAAGGATTTGGGATTGATGCATTGTTCAAGAAGGGTTTTGACAACTTTTTGTTTTGCATTATGTTTAACATATTTGTTTATAAAGTATCCTTGGAGCATATGTGTGATGAAAATGATTCTTATATAACTAAGTTTTGGTATTTTCACATGGGTTTTGTGGGTTCCATCGACTTTGCAAAAATTGCATGTATGGTTGTTCATTATAATGTACACCTATGTGCTTGAATTCTCCAAAGGTTTTTTGGTGAATATAGTCATTGTAGACAATTTGTTGTCATGCCATCGTTTGGATGACGACTTGACTTAATAAACCATTGGGGTATATATATATGGCATACTTGACCTAATAAGACCTTTCATTTGCACTCCATTGGCTTTGAACCCAAGACCTTTTTGGAGGTTTCATGGTCCCAAAATGGGCTATATCACTAAGCCATCACTCCTAGGTTAGTTTTATTTTTGAATCTTTAGACATCTTACCTTAGATGACTAAAGGAAAATGTGTGTGGGTTGCAAGTTAGCTTGTTGATGGCTTCATAAGGCCATTTGTTGTGATTGAGTGTTGGGTCACTAAATTTTCGTATTTTGGTAAAATTTAACTTGATTTCAATCTACATAAATTCAAGTAAGGAACTTACGTGTGGGAAGGTTGTTCGGGCTGTTGTTGTTGCCCAAATTGTTGATAGAACAAATGGTTGTATATAGAAAAAAAACATGGCACCCTTGCATTCACTTAATTCTTGCATAACTAACACCTTGAAGGCAACCTTGCTTGAGTAGCTATGCAACAAGAAAAAAACTGAATTCACATGCTGGACATATTGAGGGATTCGATCCCAAGCCAAAAGCTACAAAGATTTTGATCAGATTTTGATGGATTGGCTTCGATCTTCATCAATGGATAGACACAAAGCTTTGGCCTGTGCTTCAGAGGAGTGGCAGTTAAACCAAACAAGTGGAAAAGCCCACAATTGGGGTTCACACTTCCCAATGTGTGTACCATGTGTTTCTATTGCCACATAAATCTCAAGGTACTCAAAGTGATATAGTGTGATTGGTATTAATTAGTTGGGGGTGCCTCACAAGTTCAACTTTTTTTTTTTTTTTTTTTGCAATGAGCCAATTTGATTGGTCCATTGCAAAAAAAAATTTAAATATTTTTTGTTATAACTATGGAGGCTCCCCCCAACAATAGAAGATTAGATTGAAACATGGAGTGCCTTACCTCTTTGGCCCAGCTATATAGGTGAGAAGGGGAGGACTTTGGGCAAAACGTATGGGATTAAAGCGAGGTGCTATTGGGAACACCCTTAGGGGAACATATTGGGAACAAATTGAGAACCAGATGGGAACCAATAGGGAACTTGTAGGGAACATGTTGGGAACAAAGGAAAGAACTAGGAGTTGGAAGGAGTCAAATTCTCACCCCCACTCTCTTGTACTAAACACCATGGGCAAGCAGCCGGGAATGCCACACACAATTAACACTTGGTTAAAATGCTACCTACTTACTTACAAGCAATATGTCCATTGCCTCACCATTTGTGTGTGACAAAACTATGTCCGTAAATAAGTAAGGCACCGTATATTGCCGTGGTGGGGAGTGATTATGGTGGGTTTTAGGAAACGTTTGGAGTTGGGGAGTTAGCCACGTGTGTAACCACGGACTCTTCCTTTGCTCTCGTGTTTAGGTGACCGAATTGGGAGGATTTTTTTTGTTAAGTGTGAGGATTTTGACATGATACGTCAACCATGTACACACCAACTTGTTTTTTTTTGTTGGTTTCTTAGTACTAAAAGAACAATCATTAAGGATTTTTGTACATGAGGTTTGTTTTTTTATCACCATTTATAGTTGTCATCCCCATTGCCTAATGTGTGTTTTTGTACAAACAAATAGGTCTAAACTTGAGTTGCACATCAATACAATACTACTATCATAGTAGTACCTTTTTCAAGTTCGACAAAAATTATATATATATATATATATATATATATATATATATATTAAATGTCAATTTTTTTAGAAAATTAAGGTCCCTTCCTGTTGAAAATCTTAAAATTTTCTTTTTCATTAATGCGAAAAAAATTTCATAAGATTCGAGAAATTGTTATAGGATAATTTTTAAATTTTAATATGTATATTATTGCATGTACTTTTAAGTGATTTTAGGCTGTTTCTGAATATTTTAAAAATTTAAATAATAAAACTTTGCTGAATTTTTAAAAAAAATGTCGAAGTCAAAATTTTCAAAATAAAATAATAATTATTCAGCAATGAGATGCCAAACCTGAAAAAAGTACACTGGGCTTCAAGGGGGGCATGAAACTCAGTTTAGCACCAAATTTGGTGCCCTTATTTCATACCCTTATTTAATAAAAGGGTTTAAAGCTTAGAACTGGGATTGAGAAATTTGAACCAGAGTTACGTGCTTTTGTTGGGGCTAGAACTGAAACTAAAGAGGAAAAAATTCTCACAAATTCTTACAAATTGGGGACTAGATCCAAACTCTGGTTTTCATCTTTGGATGGAACTAGGCTGATGATGGTTCCTTAACCTAACCAGAACCTAACACAGGATCTAGCCAGATCTAACCAGAATAACTGAGATTAACCCAGGCTAACCAACTGGTACCTAGTCAAATGGTTACACTTCAAAGAACTAGATCTGCAAATATCTCTTTTTTTTTCTTTTTTTTTTAATTTTTAATTTAAAAAAAAGACTTTATTATTATTTCTAATGTCTAATTGGATGTGGATCAGAGTGTGTGGGGGTATTTGAATTTGTTAATAACCCACCAAAATTCCTGGTTTTTTTTTAATTAAAAAAATCAAGGAATTGCCAGGGTTCCAGTTCTTTGGGGGGAAAAAAAACCCAACTGGGAATTAAAAGAAAGCTCCAGTTCCAGTTATGTCAACAAGGGGTGTGTCACATTGTGGCCTTGGCATTTATATTAAAAAGTATCTTAATGCAAAAGAAGAAGAATTATGGAAACTCAAATATTTCACCAAGCAAAAATATAATCTTCCCCCCAAAAAATCCCTCTAAAAGAAACCAAAATCCTTCAAGATTCATATAAAAATAGACCTATTATTATTATTATTATTATTATTATTTATTACCTAGGGGCCAAAATCCCTTAAGCTACTATAATACTCTATGATGAATCTAAACACAATAATATCCTTGCCTTGGTAGGCAAAGCCCAAAAAAATCTCAAAGAACCTTCGGTTTTCATGAAAGAACCTGTGGGTTTTTGGGGTTTAGTTTTTTCATTAGAAAACTCATGTTCTTTTGAGAATGGTGGTTATGTATGTGTGAGAACCGGCGGGTATAAATGTGTGAGAACCCGCTGGAGGGGATTTTACCCTTCACTTGCCCGTTAATTGTTCAAAGTAACTACTTAGCCGACTCCCATCATCAAGTGTGGAAAGATAAATCCAATTGGTACCAAATCATGACCATACGACTACTCAATTAACAACTGTAACGGCTGTTCACGGAATTTTCGGGAAAGTAAGTATTTTATATACCCTGGCATGCTCAAAATTCCAGTCTCAAATATTTATTTTCAAAATTGCATGTTGAATAATAGCATGTTCCAAAATATTCTATACTATTCTCAAATTTTACTTTTATATTATTATTATTATTATTATTATATTTAAAAAATTCAACATTTCTGAAATAGATACCCGTTGTTCAATTCCTGGACCAGCTGTGAATGAACAACTAACTAACTCAGGTTCCTGAAACCATAAAGCATAGAACCTTGGCAGTTTCGACATTAAATTATATTATTTCTAGAAATGTTAAAAATTTCACCCCTCAAAAAAAAAAAAAACATTATTTCCAACGAAAAGACAAATTGTGAAGGAAACTGGGGAATCTTTTTTAATCACCCGGGAATATTCCATTTTTCAAGAAGGACTCTTCAAGATTAATTAATTAATTAATTAATTATTCAACAAAAAAAAAGTGTTGAAGGTGTCGTCCCTGTACTCCATACATTTGTCAAATTTCAGTTCCAACGTACATGTTTAGCATTCAGAGGCAATAATATATGTTTGTCAAAATTTTCATTCACATCCGTGGCAGGCAATCCATTCTTACTAGTGATGATGCCCTTAAATGGATCCACCAAAAACCTTAAGACTTTCTAATACCTTTTATACACACGATAAAAATCATCCACTTTGAACTTTTTGAAACTTGGCAATCCATTCTTACCAGTGATGATGCCCTTAAATGGATCCACCAAAAACCTTAAGACTTTCTAATACCTTTTATACCCACGATAAAAAATCATCCACTTTGAACTTTTTGAAACTTGGCAATCCATTCTTACCAGTGATGATGCCCTTAAATGGATCCACCAAAAACCTTAAGACTTTCTAATACCTTTTATACCCACGATAAAAAATCATCCACTTTGAACTTTTTGAAACTTGGCAATCCATTCTTACCAGTGATGATGCCCTTAAATGGATCCACCAACAACCTTAAGACTTTCTAATACCTTTATACATAAGATAAAAATCATCCACTTTGAACTTTTTGAACTTGGCAATTCGTATATTTCATATGTGTCAGTCAGTCTAAATGGAACTTAGATATATCTTCACAAAATCTCTCTGAAACGTCCACAAATGCGAGAAAGCTGTGTAGGTTGCCAACTTGATAAACAAACCACAGATGGAACGGCATGGTGGACCTAATTGTTGTACTGATTTTTTGTTCTGGGGGATGGGGGTTCATCATCAAAGTATCAAGTATCAAGTATATGAGCTTGTCCATGTTCAAGACAACATTCGAGTTATCCTTAAAGTCACCCTGTCTTTGGGCCCTAGTTTCACCCTGTAATCCGTGTTTGATCCCTGACTCAAGCGGAGCTGTAGAATTTGAGCAAAAACTGGGGTATATAATTCATTGAAGTTGGGTATGGGTTCATAATATTTTGCAGGATTCTACTTCCGACAAGTCACAAGACTTGATTTAAATAAATTATATGAGCAACAGCGGAAGTGCATGTTAACTCAATGGCTTGTTGTCGGGTCGGGTCTGCTGTTGTGCATCAAAAACAAATTAAAAAATCTCAAACTGGGGGTGAAACTCCTGTGATGATCAATTTGGGTGAGAAAACCAGTTTGATCCCCTCTTTGTTTTCCTTGTGTACGCTTGTTATCATGACTTTCAGTTTCGTCCCCAGTTTGTGACAAAACTAGGACCCAAGTACACTCTGAATGCCTCATGGGTTCTTACTCTCAGTCAGTGTTCCTCCAAATTACACTACAAATCTTCTTGTTGGGGGTTTTTATATTGGTAGGTGAAGGGCCTATCTTTCAAATCTTTTTGTTTGAGGTTTTTATATAGGTAGGTGAAGGGCCTATCTTTCAAACCTTCGGAGATTTTTTTTACCTTCCACTTTGGGGATTTGGAAGTACCTACCTATCTCAAAAGGTCAGTAGGTCAAGTGGAATGTACCGAATTTTAGGCCCTTCACCTACTTGAAAACCTCCAGCCATGTCATGATGACACCCTACTTGGGACCTTACAAAGCTAGTAGGCTAAGTGAAAGGTATAAAAGATCTTGGAAGGTTCAAAAGATGCTGGGATCTACACCAAATTAAAAAATCTCTTGACACCCACACCGTAATTGGGACCTTACAAAATATGTAGTGCACTTTGTTTGATGTTTAGGGTTTAAGGTATTTGAATATGATTTTCATTTGGATATTTTTGTCTCTGTTCAATGTTAATTTCAATGTAAAAGTTGGACATTGTCCAGACTTTTACATTTGAAAATTAAGTATAAAGAACTGGTAGAATTTGTGTATTGTATGTGGAGAGTGGAGAGCACCTTACTACAATCCATAAAATTTCTGCTGGCACCTTCACCCTAAAGTTCCTTAAGTCATCATCCTACATTGTAAGGTTCCTGGCTTGGAACTGTGACATCAAATGTTGCAAAGGATATGGGAGTAGGAATCGAGATCCTGAACAGCACCATGAGCGATTGCCATCGTGTGTTGAGAAACAAAATAGAGAGCAGAGTGAAAGTGTGCAAAGATGTGGGGGTAAAACAGAGAAATGTTTAAACTTGAATCAGGCAATCTCCATGCATGGCTTAACAGATGTGAGCTCAAAACAAGAAGTTCGAGTATCAAAAAGCATGATGCTTTGCCACTTTCGGGTTGCAAATAAGACAAGTACACTTGCAGCAGAAGGGAGCATCAAGCAACAAAAGCATTGCTTAAAATGGACTACCAAGTGCACAGATAAAAACCTACACGAACCCAGTGACCCACTAAAATGAACTAAAATGAAGTACAACAAAGGATCCACTAACCTACTAAGTTGTCGGAGGTCTGTCCTGTTTCATTCGTGGTACGATCGCTATGTCTCTTCGTGCCTCCTCCCCATGAATTTCACCCATTAAGGAAAGTTTCTTCTTGGAGATTTGAGGCAAATTATACGAGAGGTCCTTGGCACCATCACCCTTGATCATCTGTGCAGGAGGCATGTTCAGATTGACTTCAAATTCATTTTTTATTGTTTTCTTCCTAATCTTTGTCATGAGTGCATTTTCTGCCTCCCCAAAACTGCCTCCTACTCTAAATTGCTCCATGCCCTCCCGCATCTTCTCTTTCAGCTCATGCTTGCTTGAATCCATTAGGTTTCTGATAGGGCCTTCACCAAGTGGTTTGCTCTTTGCACTTGTCCCATCCATAGCAACTGTCCATGGCCTCGGTGCACTAGGAAGTGCAAGACTTGCATAATTGTGAGGGTTGGCAACTGCAGCTTTGTGCTTTGTGGCTAAAGGTCCGAACTGCTGACCAGATTTGTTCAAGGTTGTCAACATCTCTGCCAAGTGGTCCTCGGAAGCTTTTTGCTTCTCATTGTAAGAACCAAGCACTTTCTGCCTCCTTCTTGGCTCCTGCAGGCAGAATATTCAGTGAAAAACTTCCAGCATAGGATGATGCAGTCAAAAGCAAACACCACACAACCAACCAAGGGAGAGAGATCAGGTTCATATCAAGACAAGGGAGAAAAATTAGGACAAAGCAGAAAAAGGAGTGTGGAGACATGGCATATTCATAGAAAGTGGGAATTTGCAAAGCAGGAAGAGAAAAACAGGAAACTGGAATTGCATCAGCTCATTGTCCATCAAATTTATCATTTGGTTTAAAAACAACAGCAAAAGATGAAAGTTTGCCACACAGAGAGTAGATAAGGACATGAGGCTCCCACCTCATGAAGATCAGCCTAAGGGATTGAGTGAAGAGTATTGGTGGGTTCTTGTTTAGAAGACTGAAGTGACATGGAAATCATACCATTATGATGCAGCCAAAGGTGAAGAGGAGCTTTAGACCAATTTGAGGTCTGGTACAGGATTTGCAAGTTCATGCAATGCTGCTTCATGGGCCTCCAATGCCTCCTCTATCCTCACCTTGTATTCCACATGCTAAATAGGTGAAATTTTGACAAAGAAAGCATTTTGGAACCACTTACCGCTGGTGGAAGCTGACTAGGTTGGTTTGTTCAGAAACAATGAGGCTTGTTCCGACAAATTTAAGACAAAGGAGATATCTTCATAAGTACACACAACTTCTTCAAAACAAATGATTTCATATGGGGAGGTTCATGTACATGGTAACTGACATTTCCTTCTTGTTACTGTGAGGGAGGAGAATCTGCTCAAGGAAGAAATCAGGCATCTCAGTAACACAACACTGAAATGCAATATAGTGATCAACACAGAAGTCGTAGACCCTGGTCACATGGTCTATACAGCATGCCTGCATAGACCTTGCACCAGGTTGGCAGGGAGCAAAAGACAAATGACATGCACACAATACTGTGGCTTTGCTCACCCAAGACTAGTGGATACAGACCATGGTTGAGGGCAGAAGAAAGATAACACAGCTCAAATTGCTGGATATAGCCCTGTGGCCATAGACTCTGTACCAGTTAAGGCAGGGCAAGGGAGCTGCAGCAAGAGAGACTGTGACTTATGATGGAGTCAGACACATATACAGAGACATACTATTGCTGTAGCCACAGCTGGGTCAGAACCAACATAGGCACAGCTTGAATTGCTGGATGTAACCTTATGGCCAAAGATGATGTGGCCATGCAAGAGAGAGAGATGGACACAGGCCATAAGTGTCAGAGTTCCCCCTCCTTGTGCCCACAGACCCAGTTGAACAATAAAGAGAGCAATTGCAAAAGAAATATCACAAGAAGGCCATTGATAGCTCTGACAGCCAACATGGAACAGCAGAAATCGTAGCAAACCCAAAGCCACTTGGTTGTAACCAAGTAGAGAAAGAAGGAAGTTAACAACATGCACAAAGTCCTTTTGCCTCCTGAAACCAGTTTGAACAGAGTGTGAGATGACCAAGCAAATATGAATTTGCTCACTGCAGCCTTGTGGCCCTTTATCCCAGTCCCAGTTTGAACAAACAATCCCCACAAGACTTTGTTTTATGGCCTAAACTCAGTTTGATAAAGCAGACAGAAGCAGAAATCAAGACACACAAATTGATATATAGCACCTGAACCAGATCCCAGAGAGTGAGAGTACATAAAAGGCCTACCTTGCCCATTTTAGTGAGACGCTTTTTTCGCTCCTTAGCACGACAGACTGCAGCCTTGATGCCAATATTATCCATCCAACCTTCGGGCCATATCTCTGCCAACTACACACCATGCCAACAAGAAATACAAAATTATCCAGGTAAATTTGCATCAAAAGAGATTGAGCATTATATATGTAGCACACTCATTACAGTCCACATCTCCACCTACAGCAGCAAAGAGGAACATTTGTTACTGTAAGACTCATGATTCTGTCTTTCTCTTCACAACAATAGACAGACCAGACAACATAAGTAAAACAAGCCATTTTGCAAATAAGTTTGCTTCACAGAAAAACTGACTGTTCAGACAACATGAAAATCTAACCTCAACGTACAGCTTTCGAGTCTGTGGTCCTTTATGTTCATCCATTCCCTGTTCAAGTAGGCCACAACAACAGCCAAGCTCTGAAAACAAAGATATAAATGGCAATGAATAGTTGGAAAAGTACTAATGCAAATTGCAAGGTAATTATTCTTAAAGGAAGTTTGCCTCCAAGTCTGGGAAGGTCATGACCTGGCTTACAACTTGGTATGACATCCCAAAAAAACAGTTTTCACAAAAATCAATGTACTTCTCTAACATAAAAATGAAGATCCTAGCAAGCTGGAGGAACTTACAGCAGACATGATGGTCCCTAAGGTACATCTTCTCTGCTCAGGATTTGTGGCTAGAACAACAAGGAAAGATAGGGATTGTAAATTTCCTCCACAGATGCATTCATAATGGTACAAAAACAAATAGGTGGTCACTACACTGTTTCCTGAGTATGTTCAATTTCTCTTGTTCAGCCAATATTGGAACTGAGATGCAATCCATCACTTGCAATATATCAGATAAATGTCAGAGAAAGATGTAAGACCTCAAGGTACTGTTCATAGAGATCACAGAGACGGTCTTCAGTAGCATGGTCCCACTTATATTTTGCATTGTTGCTTCCACCTTTTTCTGCAGAACTGGGTGCTGCTTGGAAATCATCTGAGGAACCTTCTCGCATTTCAGCATCCTGGAACCAACCTAGGGAATTAGGAACTCATTTCTCCCTTAGGGTGTTCAAGCAATGAGCAAACATGAATTTGGACAATAATTGTAGAACCTGCACATGCAGTTAGCAATGGGCCAAAAGAAAGCACCAATTGACACAGATCCAAAATTGATGTATGACTAAAATGTGTGGGGGTATTGAAATCAGGTCATCATGTTAGGTGGGTAACAATCTGAACCTGGGCTTGCAGTGACAAAACTCTTGATTTAACCATATCTGTCACCTCACGCTTGATGTCCAGTATTCGACCTTCTTTTTCTTGCTTGGCTGACAGACCCAGCTCCACCATCTCCTTCAGATTCCTCTGTGAACCAAATGTCCACCCCATGCAATAGCACCAACACATAACCACATTAATACAATAAGCAACTACAGAATTCCTACTACAAAGATTGCAATGCAATTTTCACTAAGCTTTAATGATGCCCACCTAGAGACTGCAGCTTAGTGTTACAACACTACACTAGGATTGCTCACTTCAAAAAACAGCAATTACATGGGCCCCCCAAACTAAAACTGTCACAAGTCCATTGCTGCTATTGAGGGACATTCAAAGTTGGTATGACAGTGGCACTTGAGGTAAAAATTATTGACAAACATAAATGAAAGATTGACAGAAATTGCGTTGTTGGCAAAGACGTTTCAGGTCACAAAGTTTGTCATGAGCAGATCCAAAGGAAACTTTGACACACCAAGAGGACAATCAGTGAAAGCATGTGGGGATACTTCACCTTTAGAGTGTTGAGGCGCATGACATGCCCTAATATACCCATGAGACGATCAACAAGCTCATCTGGCACCTTGCCTTGTCTTGCCTGCTGCATTCTCTCACAAAAACCATATAACCCATGTTATCACCATCCCAAGAACACACTATATCTTCCTAGATATTGAGAACTTTTCCATGCTTACAATTAAAATCAACCTGGATAGAACTGAGCAATGACCAAATAAGGTTAGAGGGATTTCAGATCCAACAATCTATCAGCAAACATTATAAAACACATAAAATGTTATTGAGCAGTGCGAACAACTGCAACAGTCTCAAAAATGCTCAGTGTACTTCAACTTAAACTTGAATGTTAGTGACTGGCAACCATTCTAGACCCACTGACTTCATCCTGGCAGTGAGATAGTCCAATGTCAGGCATGAACCAATGTATTTAGTCTCTGAAATTCTAAAGATGACAAACCATGGACACACTTTCCTAGAATTCATAAGTTCACTAATACCATACCCTTATTTTGCACTGGTCTTCACATGTTTGGAGTAAAAACAGAGGCATTCCCAGAACAAGGAAGAACACATGCAACTCACCGCTAGTCTTGCAACCTTGGCAAGCTTCTGCTTTACTTCACGTGGCAACCTCTTAGCCTTTCCTCCTGATTGTGATGGCTGTTCTGGTTCTTCACCATCAGCTGTTGGTGGGCAATCTGTCACATCCAAAAGACCAAACCATGAAACAGAATTAGACAACACTCAGATACACAAAAACATCCACCTCATTGGAAGGGATTTCCCCAAGATGATTGATCAGATGTTTATAGCTAATGATAGCAGGCAAGACAGAAAACCTACATTCGGCTACACCCTTTTCAAGATCCTGAATAGCTCTTTCCATCACAGTGCCTTTGGGCCACCCTGAACGCCGACCTGGGCTGGTTTCCTTTGGACCTGGTGATATTGATTTCTGGTGCACAGGCCACCATCAAACAGTTCACTCATAGCATGCTATCACATGTGCAAGAAAATGACATTGAAAAAGAATATAGAACACCTGAAAGCCTTGATCAAACAGTCTTGACAAATGATAATCAGAAGTTTGTCATTAACTCTCATGCTTGACTTTAAAAGTAGACCAAAAGATCAGTCTGATGAAGGTACTAAATTAGATGCAAAACCAATGCAAGAGCTCACCCCAGAACCACTTGATTTGCCAGCAGCACCTTCAATATCCCTAATCCCTTCCTCCTTAGTTGAGTGCTGTGACATCTTGGGCATTATTGGATTCACTGACACTGGCATCAACACTTTTAAATCCTTGGTTGCTTCTTTCCACCTTTTCTCTTCTGAAGGCAAACCAAACCTGGGATCCAATTTCTGTATGTTGGCTAGGTCTTTAAAAGAACCGGGGTTTGGGTGCTGTACCTCTGCTCCAATGGGCTTCAAAATCTTGCCTGCAGTGATATCGTGGGCTTTTGACTTCCCATCCTTCCAGAGCTCCAGTTGTGATGATACAAGAGGTCCAGCTTGTTTTCTCTCCTCTGCTTTGTTACAAACCTGTCTGATTTCCTGTACCCTGCCTTGGCTCTGAGGCACAGCTAAATCAAGTTTGAAATGCTGCCTGCCCTCATCAACAGAAAAGTCTTCTGGCTCACTTGAGTAAATCCTGGTTAGAATCTGTTCACAAGCTACTCCAGGCCCCACTCCATCGTGTCTTCCTGAATCTTGGAGCAGTTGTGCTGCAACTTTCATCCTCCCCTTCACCTTCATGCGTCTTTTCGCAGAGTCCTCCACAATTTTCTCACCAGCAACTTTCTTCACATCCCTACGTTTCCTTTTCTTTGGAATAACTGCAGGATCTGGAGGAGCTACAGATCTGAAATGTGATGTTCTAGGAAGGTCAGTAACTGGAGGGAACCCAAATCAGAGTTAAACTTCAACATTCCACATACTTCACACTCCTCTGCAGCTTGACAAGAGAGAACTTTCTCCAAATTTGTGTACATGGGATTAAACTTAAAAGAAAGCACTGAAAAGACTGACATATTTACAAGATTGCAGAGAGAACTTCATAAGAACACCTTGAAGGCAACCATTGTGTCCATTCCATAAAAAATGAACACAACAAAATTGAGTATATTCATAACCTTCCTAGTGTCACTTAAAAAGTATCAGACAATCACCTTCACTATGAACAGCAGCAACTATCTGCCACTATCCCCACTGATTTCATCAGCTCTCAACTGTCAGTGTAGCTAAGTGTACAATAATGTGCTCCAAATTTTGGGGGAAAAACAATAGCAAAAATCTGCATCCAGAGTTTGTCACATTCTGGAAGCAGCAGGACTCAGTCATGATGTCAGCTTAGAGGAAGTGACTAGTATTTCTTATTCAAATTGCAACAAGCTTGTGAGGGTATGCATCATTTTTTTTCTGCCTAAATGCAAGCATCTGAACCTAAGGTACAGAAGGGCAGGCATACATATAGGGTAGGTGGTTGGTAGGGCCCCCTGCACACCCTGGACATATCCTTTCAGCACACCAGTGAAGACAATGACACCTAGATAAGACAGGGAACCCAACAGTGATACAATTTGTGAAGGTTCAAAAAAGATTGCTGACTTACATCTTCTCAAGAGCTCCTCTATTGATGAAGAACCCTGTGTGTTTGGTTTTTGCCTTCTCCACCATGAAATACTCATTCTAAGTACCACCAGACCACAGATCATGCACAGAACAAGATTCAAGCTATTGTGAAACTTTGTTGGCAGATCTACAAAGAAACAAGAGGCTGCTGGAGAACAAACAAATTTTGTCAACATCAGATAGCACCATATTGTTGGTCAGAATGTTTGGAATCTCATGTCAAACAAACTTTGCATGCCCACAACATTGAACCTACCCATCTGAACTTAACACAGACAAGGATGTACCAGCTCTTCATCATCAATGAAAGGGTCATCAGTGTCATATTGATCCTCGTCAGGACTGTCTTCCACATTCTCCTCATCACTATTTCCTCCCTATCACATTTGCACAGAAAAAAACTTAAACAAAGTTTAGAGAATCATACTAAATAAACTCATTGACCTGGTGGAAACTTAGTTTAAAAACTGTACAACTGTGAATCTCCCTTCAATGCTAATCAATTGTTTGTAACTCAAAGAATGACAGCAAAGTGCAAACAATGAGAAGGAAATGCCACCTTGTACAGTCGTTCAATCCTCTCAACAACAGAGCTGAATCGATTTGGTGGAGGTGGGAGTGTATCTGGAGTCCTTGTCTGTAGCAGCAATCTCTATACATATCAGAGTAATGCAAAGAAACTTGCAAAAGTTACCTGAGCATGTCTCACAGAGAATGAACACAAGGTTCAAAAAACTTTAGTACACATTTTTCAAATTCCATCCATTGTTGCAGTAGTACTACACTAAGACTTTCCTTCAAACCATACAGGCACTTCTGTGATAGCCTGAGGCACACTAGGACTGCTGACATGAAGATCATCATAACCATTGTATCAGAACCAGAAGAAACAAAACTAACATGAAAAGAATGAGTGTGGTCATAACCTTATAAGCATCACTCACAAAGCATCAGAGAATCACCTTCACTATGAATAGCAGTGACTAGCTGCCATGACTCAGCACCAATTTCATCAGCCCCCAATGGTGGGTGTGGACAAGTATACCATAATCTCTCCACAAAAAATGTACACAAACAGCTATACAAAATCCGCATCCTGCATTTCTCTTGCATTATTCTGGCAGCAATCTGAAGACTCAATAAAGATGTTGACAAGCACTAATGATACATTAGCTAATCCAAAACATCACTAGTGTCCTCATACAAGCTGCAGCAACCTTGTGATTCAATTCATTCTAGTTTGGTGCTGCTAATGCAAGCATCTTAGTGTACAGTCATAGTAGAGAGGTATACATAGAGAGTGTGACAGTATAAAAACCATGCATGCAAACATTTGAAAGTCCAACACAATGCTATTCACAGATATGGTCAGCTATCCATTTTCTTTTCTTTGACTCATACTCCAAGAATACTCTAGGAGCATTAACATATTCAAGGCTCAGATATGAAGATGTGTACTGCATGTGTACTGCATGCAGAAAGGTTCAAATTGAAAGCATGCAAACGAAGAGAACCATTTGCCCCTCTGTTCAGCAGCATCTGGTAAAACCAACAATGCAGTGCCTGTGAACACAACAAGCAATGTAGGAATTCTGTGCTCATATTCTTTATGAAAATCAAAACTCATACACCCAACAACATCTCACTGTGGTCAAGCTGTACGTCGGGAGCAATCCATGATGCTATGGTTTGGAAACACACGACGCAAGGCAATCGTACCGAGGCACAAATACACAATCAATTTTCAGAAATTCTAACGCGAGGAAAAACAGAAGAAGAGGTGACTAAACCCCAAGTGCTGCTTCTCTCTCTCTCTCTCTCTCAACCGACTCGTACAGCCACTCTGCAACACAGCATTGGTGAAAAACCCTCAAGCGCGATCGCAAATCTCCCCAAAAATCCGAAGTGAGCACCAACTAAGCCGTCTCAAATTCCTGTGTCTCTCTTCGGTACATCGAAAGAAAGACAAAAATCCCCCGCGGAAGAAAAAAAAAAGATTTACCTGCACGTCAGGAGCGATACGGGCTTCCAGAGCAGGATTTGCACCAACAGGAGCATCCGAAGGAGTTCCTGACGACATGCTCTTATCAGCATCACTGGTCAGCTTCTTCCATGATACCACGGTGGTCTCTCCATCTTTGAGATCCACAAAGAACCGCTGTCTAGCAGGCATGGCTTACAAGCAAAAAAGCTTGAAAACAAATCTTTATAGCTTATTAAACTGCCCACAATCACGATCAACCAAATAACAACTGCATGCACAACACATTGTCAAGCCTTTTTCCCCACCCTAATCACACGCCCCCACCCTTGGCCACAAAAGCCAAGCACATCCCGCCAGCAGGGGAGGAGAGAGAGAAGCGAGAGCGGGGGACGCTGGGCGGACAGTTCCGGCGGGCGGGCGGGCCGGGCTGGGCGGGGGAGTCGGGACGAAGAAGATGACAGTTTCCACCGGAACTGTCATCTCCGCTGCGCTTCCGCCAGACGAGAAAGGACCACTACGACCAACAGTTCCGACAGTTAGTAAGGGCCCAGGAGGATGACAGTTACGTCCGGAACTGACATCTGCTCTGTTTAGTACCAGGCTAAGTTATTATTATTATTAGAGTACCTTATGAGTAACTTGCACAGAAAACCGTCTGGGTTTCAAAAAAAAGAGAAAGAAAAAAAAGAAGGAAATCAGAACAAAAGAACCGCCGGTTCTGGTTGTCCCAATCACTCTGAAAGAACCGGTGGTTACCATGAAAGAACAGGAGACTACACAGGTGGTCATTTATCCATTTATTTATCCAAGAATTGAGTATTAATGTAGTCATGAACTCATGATATATACATATACTAGTGGGTGCCAAAGGCCACTGTGAAGTCCTCCGTGGGTGCCTGCAACCTTTGGCCACTGTTTTTTATTTTTTCTTATTTTCTACTCTTTATTTTTTATTGCCCTGGACGCCCTATCTTGCCCTGCCTTGTTTTGAATTTTCCTTTTGTTGCCAAGGACACGAAGAGAAAGTTACACAGGGAAGAGGCAATGTTTTTTTTTTTTTGCTGCCAGGACAACAGGAGGAGGAAGTTACATAGGGAACGGGTAGTGTTTTTTATTGGAATATGGGTTTCAAGACCTGGACAGACGGACAGACAAACAAACGGACGGACAGACAGACGGATAGACACCACTGTAACTTTAATATATAAAATAATCTTTTTTCTTTTCTTTTTTGTAAAAATGTTACATTTATCATCCATCCATTGGAATGAATGTATGTATGTATGTAGTGAATTCATAATGAAATTTATTTTCACTAATGGGTAACCCGTGGCTACACCACTCCAGTCACCCCAAACGCTTTGTGCTTTCATGTTTGGATTTGTAGTCAAGTTTGGCTAAATCTTCCTTCAGAGAATTGCCCATTTTTTCCACATCTTCGTACAGATGATGGCCATTTTGGCTACAAACAAAAACAGGTCGTGGTGCAGGCACGTCAACTCGAGCCGGGCCCGATCGACTTGAAGGTCGAACCCTGTTTTTCCGAATCCCGTTTTCAAAACCTTGTTTCTCGTGTTCCAAATCCCGTTTTCAGAACCCAGTTTTTTGTTTTCCGAATCTCGGGAATCTCGGGCCAAGCCCGGTCGTCCGTCCGTGAGAGACTCGAGCTTCGTCACGCACGCACGCACGAACGTAATGAATTTATATATAAGATTCTGTGTAAGTGTTATAATATTCATTTACATTATGTAAGTGTAAATTTTGGACATATGGTAATTGCAAATGATTTACAATTACGTGAGATTTACATGTTGTATATACGACTATTGACACTTACATGGACAACATTGAAAAAAAAAGAAAAAAAACCCATTCAATGAAAAGAAAACCAAAACCACTAATTTTTTATCTTTTTTAGAAATGTTGGAAAAAAAAATAATATTCTTTTCAGAGATTTTTTTCATTTGGAAGGATACTAAAAAATAATTCTGGTGGGATATTTGGGAATATATCATTTGGTGAAATGAAAATTTCAATTTTTAATTGATTAATTCTTCGGCAAACATGTGTTGAAGAGGCCAAGGTAGTACTAATACAACGGTAATAAAAGCACCAATCAAAAGAGGAAGTGAAAAGTACAAAAAGGAGATGGGACCTCAGTTTAAATAGAACTTCTACTACAAGTCACATGCATTCAACCACACTTGTTCCCAAATTTGTAACTCATGGTGATTGAAGAGTTGTAACTCTAGTTAGTGCACTCCCACCAACAATCAACCACCTCACAAGTGGAACTGGGAGAACCAAAAGTGGAACTATAAGATGACAATCTTGTCCTACCTTAGGAAATTATCATTTAGAAGTACCTGAAAAAAGACCACTAAAATTGGTTAGAATTTGCTTCCAATGAGTCCAAATTGGTTCCTAGGAAATTGGACCCTTGCACCCTTGTCTAAAGTGGGCCTTATTAGGGTAGGGTACTAAGTAAGAAATGTGATAAGTTAAGTTTGTTAGAGTGAGTGCCAAGTGGTGCCAAGTGGTTGTTTCTTTGAGGTAACAAGAAGAGGAGGAACTGGTGGCCCACCAACCCAAGTGATCACCCCACCTAACCCACCACACCAAGGAGTAGAAATAATATCCCTTATGCTGTATTCACACGGAGGTTGTGTAAAAGGAATAAACTGAAGAGAATAAACTAACCCAATGTTATCCCATTTGTACAAAAGTAGAAAAAAAAGCTGACTTGGCAAATGATGTGGCATTGGGGTTGTTATTAAGACAGGGGATACATGTGTTTGGGAGACCTTAACCTCAAGGTTAAAATATCTTCATTTTTCCTAGATTTGTGATCAAATTAGGGTGGAATAAGGAGGTTAAATTTCCCTACCTTAACCTCAAGGTTAAAATATTTTCATTTTTCCTAGATTTGTGATCAAGTTAGGGTGGAATAAGGAGGTTAAATTTGAACCCCCTTGTTTGCAAAGCCCTCATGTTCTCTCTCACAAGGGCTTCTTATGTTGTTCACCAACATATACTCTCTCTCTCTCTCTCTCTCTCTCTCTCTCTCATGTCAGAGAGCACCCAGAATTGTGGGCAGTAACCCCAAAAGAATTCATTCTTTATCATCTGCCCGAATTTATTGGGCAGAATGCAATTTCCAAGCTGCCCTAAAAAAATTTGGAGTGTCAGGCTGTTTCCAGAGTACCCAAAAATGTTTGGGAAAAAAAATGAAAACTTTCATCAACCTTTATCAGGTGCCCGTAATTTTCGGGTAGCATAAAATTCTCACTTGACCAAAATTTTCGAACATCAGAATTTTGCCAGAGTGCTCAAAATTCCCGGGCAGGAAATGAATATTCCTGGGCAGCATGAAATTCAAAACTGCCCGATATGCTTTCAAGCATCCTGGAAATTTTTCAACATCCCGGATTTTTTGAGTTCCAAATTTTTTTTTAAAACAGAAATGAATTTTTTTTCCCATCTTATATCACCTGCCCGAAATTATTGGGCAATGTACAAATTCCTAAACTGCCAAAAATAAATTCAAAGCATCTTGGTAAACATTTTTCAGGAATTCTTTAGAGTGCCCAAATTTATTGTATAGCATGGAAAAAATAATTCCTAAGTTTCCCCAATCTGCCCGAACTTTTTGCATAGTTTGGAAAATCCGTCAATAAAAATGTTTCAACGAGTGTTGTGCATGTAAATGGTTTGGGACTTACACTTCATGTAAGTGTGTAAGTCCCATAATCAAATTTATTTACACTTTGGTGTCAGCGTTTAATATTTATTTATATTCGTGTAAGTGTAAATGTAGAACATGAAATGTGTAAGTGCAAGTGTAAAATCGTGTAAGTATAAAATTTAATACATTTATATGATTTAATGCAATCATGAATAATAATGTAATTATAAAACAATTACACTTATATAATTTTATATGACTATGCTAAATAGTGTAAATGTAAAACAATGTGAAAAAATGTGATTTAAGATTTTTCAAAGGATCTTTAAATACAATTTTGAGTCTTGTTGTACTTGGTGGGTTTGCCAACACATAATTGATAAATGGGAGCCATTGCAATTTGCAAATTTCTCCTCTTTCTTTTGTCTCCATTTAAAACATTAGATTGCAATTCAAAATAATGCAAGTTGAAAGATTGGTTGAGTTGCATGTGAAGAAATAGGCATTGAATGAAAGGAACCGTGTGAAGTACATGTGCAAACAAAATGATTAGACATACAAAGTGAATTCATGGTAAAAAGAACTTGAATTTTGTCGGGGCCATCAATGTCAAAGTGTAGTATAAGGAGACTACATTGATGAGGTCTAGAAAGGAATCAAGCATTTTTCTACAATAATTTCTCAAAATGACTATGTACATGGTGTTAGGCTGACTTATTCTTGGCATCATGTGTAAATTTCTATTTTAATTCATATCAAAGTTCTAAGGGTGAATGAAGTTGTCTTAACGACCATATTGACAATTTATTATCACATGATAGCTTGGAAGTTGAAGGAACCTTGATCAAAGATTATAGTAACAATCATAAAATTAAAATGTTAAGATCAATTTAACTATTAGAGTGTATTCCATAAAAAAATTTAAATGATTACAAGAATTATATTGATAAAAATTGATTTTAAAAATAACAACTATTTATTGTGTAGAAACATTTTAAATATTACAATATACTCTTTGTCATTGTAGACTTTTAAGAATAATAATTTAACTATTTTACTCCTTTCTTTTTTACAATTTATAAATATAGGTATAATTAATAAAAATATGAGCTAGGTAATGCAAGTGGCATCATAATATTTGGGTATCTTTTTAAAATTTATGGATTGGGTTTTATTTTTTAATTAACATTATATAACCTTGTATTATCGAGAGCTTTTTTCTTGGCCACAAGGTTATAATAATTATGTTATTCAAAAAATGTTATTTCAATACCTTTTCAAACAATCACCTACATGGACATGAAAAAGGCACATTAACATGTGGTATTAATGTCCCTTTTCATGTCCATGGTATATAGTAAAATCAAATTTAATGAAAAACAATTGGAATACATGTGAGAACCACATGGGAACATATGAGGTAAATTAAAAAGGGGAAACAAAGATTTTGCTCAAATTTGGAATCTTGTTCAAAAAGTACACTCATGATCATAAAATTAGAAAAAATTATATTTTAATTATTAAAATACACTCCATTAAATTATTTACTTGGTTATAAAAACTATATCGATAAAAATTATTATAAATTTTTTTCATGTAAGATGAGTTTTAAAATGTTCCAATAGATTATTTGTCATTGTAGATATTTAAGAATAATAATTTATCTGTTTTATTCATCTATTTATTTACAATATATAAATCATGGGTTTAAATAATGGAAACAAGAGTTAATGCAAGTGGCACCATAATAATTGGATATTATAATTTTAAAAACTGGAATTATATTTAATTATAAAATCTTGGAATTTACACTATATAACCTTGGATTAATCCAAAGTTTTGTTCCTAACCATGGGGTTCTAGTTTATTGTAAGATTTGTTTTGAAATTCTCTAAAAACTTTTAATGCCTTTGTGAGTTGTTAAATTTTTTATCACATAAAATCATTAATGTTATAACTTAATAATGAATTTGACATTTTAATTAGTTAGTAAAACAAACTTTCAATGTTGTATTACTACCAACCAATGATTTTAGTTGGTGAGGTGGTTTGAATATTATCCTTGTAACTTTTAATTCACAATGAAGTTTTTTTAATGGTGGATATTCATATGACATACAACTCAATGCATTTGTTTGTCCAATGATAATGATCACTAGTTCAAATCATTCATAGTTTATTTTTCCCAAAGATTTTATGATTTTATATTTTTCAATACATCAAATTTGACCATCAATTTGAAATTTTGGATATTCATTATATTGTTATCCCACATTTTGCTAATGGTCTTTTTAAATGTTTCTGAAAAATGGGAATAAAATTTAACCTAATGTTTACCATAAATATTGTACAACTTTATATTGTGGATGCAAATTAAATCCATGATAAATGTTGTCTATTCATTAAAATAAAATGTGACACAATAGGTTCCAACTCATGACACCTGAAATAAACTTTTTGTATTCATCAATCACAATGTACGTATATGTGGTGTTTATTGTGACATATATTACATTTGTGCAACATGTGGCACAACTTAATGTTACATTAAAATTTCAATGTAATATTTGACACAATAAATACCAAATATTATACACATGTGTGATAAACCATGGTCTATTGCATGAGAAAAACCCACATTTTCTTGGTTACCATGGCAATGGCTAATACTATCAAACTAATAAAATCACACAAATGAAACATGCACACAATTTATATCCAAGGTTTTAGGCTTGTTTGAAAAACTAAAGACATTTATCATAAACTTACTAATTTCATTAGTTCGTTCAAAATTCACACAAAATTTATTATTTCATGGGTTTGATTTTTTCTCCACACAATTGTCGTGCATTTAAAACACATATAATACATGTATAAGTAACATGAAATATTTTCAATCATGATTTGATAAGGAAAATTGTGCACAATTTGTAACTTCATTGGTAAGTGTTTTTACACATGGACAGTGTGCATTTAAAACATGTATGATGCACATATATTAAAATGAAATATTTCAAATATTTTTATTTTACTTATACATGCATCATACGTGTTTTAAACTCATAACATCTATGTGCAAAAATCACAAACCCATGAAATAACAAAATTTGCACCATTTCCAATATCAAATTATGAAATGGGAAGTTT
Organism: Sphagnum tenellum; assembly: GCA_963921925.1. NCBI lineage: Eukaryota > Viridiplantae > Streptophyta > Sphagnopsida > Sphagnales > Sphagnaceae > Sphagnum > Sphagnum tenellum. The sequence goes on along the minus strand of OY998153.1, from coordinate 8,887,306 downwards.
GTGTTAAATTGTGAATACTTCAAAACATATGAAATGGAATCATCAAAGAGTAGATATTCCCATATCCAACTTGTCACAATTGCATATTGCATTTTGAATTTCAAAGCATGTTTCAACATGCAATCTCAAGGTGCCTATGATTATAGCATTATAAACTTCTCATCCCACAATTTAATAATGAAATAGTGTGAAATTTTTTTTTTCATGAATTTGTGTTATTTACACACGAATGTCATGTGTTTAAAACACATATGATGTACATATAAATAAAATGAAATATTTTCAAGTGCCCAAAAATATTTCATCGTAATATACATGCATCACACGTGTTTTAAATGCACAACATCTATTTGCAAAAAACAAACCCATGAACTAATAAGTGTGCAAACTTCGAACAAACCAATGAAAATAATAAGTTTGTCATGAAAGATATGGAAACTGAAAATTGATGGAACCATAATAGGTGTTGAGGCACTTAAGGTGCAATAATTTCTTTGAAATTATTCAAAAGAAAGACATGTATTACTTTGCACTATGTTACTTCAACACATTGAAAGCAACTAAACATTTGAGGATCCCCCAAAACATCTAAAAGAGCAATATTATCAAGTTACACATCTATTCCTCAAAAAGTTGAGTCCATATGAACTCAACCTACGACTGACCTTTGCACAATCAAATGCAAACAACATAACTACATGTGAACAATTACTTTCAAGTTCATTTGCTCAACATTGCCGTCAGCTTGCATATCCATGCCAAATTCCAATGTTGAATTGTTTAATATATGAATCAACACACAACCTTATACTACCATCAAGTTTGTATCAACATGCCAACATGTTCTGATAATGTCAAAAGCAAAGGTTGGTAAATGTTATGAGGCCTTGATGTTTGATATAAAAGGACGACAAGTCAAATGTGTGAGTAGCCTCCAAGATTTTTGCACTGCAGCAAGAGACCCACCACTCCCCTAACGGGTTTTGGTGTTGTTTGCTATCTACTGGAACTTTATACAGAAATCAGGTGATTTTTTTGTGAAAATTTGTTGACTAGATTACATGGTAAACACTTTTCTTTTGCCAGGAAAAAAAGAAAGTCAGCTGGCAAAGTTTTGCCGAAACAACAACATTATACCACATCCAAATGTGCAAGTTATTGTCCCGTTCCCAATTATAAACCTGAAATACTGAACAATGTGAAGTGAGATTAATGTAATCACATAACCCAATCGTTATGACCAATCAACAATAAGCGTACTCCCTCACTTGACCTTTTAGAGAGCTCTGTAAAGCATGTCCTATGCATATTTGCAGGTCCACACTCAAATTGACACTATACTTACTGCATTATACTGTGTACAGGCTATTATTTTACAGGCAGTGGAGATGCTCTCAGTCGATGATAATAAGACCTTGAAATAAAACAAATCTTGAAAAGAAACAACCCATCAACTTGGATACATACACACTCCCCAACACAGAGGTAAGCAAATGTGCAAGACTGTCTCAGAAATATAGCAGAGCAAATTTATTACTAGTAACCCATTAAAAGCTGTCAAAGCTGTCAATTTACCCCAACAAAGAACCCTGCATATTCGTCACCCTCACATCAGAAACCCTGACATTTTTGTAATCGGCAACTATTACAGCCCTTGTGGCAGTGAGGTTATCTGTCAAAATTGCCAACGGGGTGATCTCCTCCCTATCCATCAAAATCGTACAAAACTGGGGAGACACCACAGGACAGTAACCTACATTTATTATCCTTCAAAATGTCCTATGAGACAGGAGGTTTGATCACTTTAACAAGATGGGAAAGTGCACTTGAGAACCACATCATCCTTCCAAAGACCACTACGTTTATTACTAATGATCAGTAGAGAAGTTCATCAAAAACAGGGTCGATGTTCTTTCCCCACTTCTCATCATACAGTTTCAACAGCCTTTCTGCTGGGGTCACACCTGCAATCAACAATTGCAACTAGCTTTAGGCCTAGCAAAGAAAACTCATGATGTGTTGTGTGCCAGCTGTAACCAACAACCCTCCGACAACACAGTCATCACAAACATTTCCTCTTGCTCCCATGAACATAGGATTTTGGTAGCCAGATATTCCTTAAAAACCAAACTCCACAAAATGAAAATTCATTCCCAATCCAACAACCCAAAGTGCTGCTACAAATCCCCATGGTGCTTTCTACCCAAATGACAATCAGGCTTCTCATAGTACTTTATACACCTCAACTTCAGAAATTGTTGTATATCATCATCATCAATGTCAACTTGAGCAAACAAGGGGAATTTGATTGGTACCAGTTCTGACAGTTTCTTCAATTTCATTTAAAAAACCAACCTCCTTATATCCTCTTCTCAACAACCCATCCTGCTCCGACAACACAGCAGTCCAATTAATAGAAGTGAGTTTCACTTCAGAGCATAGTATATCAAGAGTGCCTACTGCAGGTGACTATTACTCCAAACATGGCAACTATCAAGAAAAACTGCTTATCATTACAGGAAGCTCCAAAGCAGCTCACAGCAACAAAAATTGGTCTCACAAAGTAAAAATTCCCTAAAGATGGTAGAGGACTGCAAAAGACCAACAAACCTTTGAAAGTTTGTAGACATCCTGCGCCACATGTTTCAAGAGGCCATCCCGAAATGGAACTTGTAGACCCTGCTGTGGCACCTGTTCCTCCCCACAACAGTCCTGATAAGACACAGTTGCAGACCCCAGCTTGTTCCAGTCTATCTAATATGCTTTAGAATCCTTTTCTAGATCCCAGAAACTAATGAAGACTACAGTTGCTCTGCAGACAAGATCTGATTTCATATGCCCCTGAAAGATCACTGCTCCCAGATGGACAAAGAAAGAAAACATACAAAAAGCCTTTAATGGCTACACAAATTTCAAAGAAGTAGGCACTTGCAATTGATTAAGCAAATCTGTAAATAACTGCTGTATGCCTGACTAATTTACAACTTTCAGTTTAGAGAGGGACCTTCCTCCTGAGCGTAGCTCGTTCCTGATCTGTCCAGTCACTGATGATATCTAGTGCTCCTTGTAGTGACTCCTCATCATACAACAAGCCCACCTATGTCCACAATAATGTCACTCAGACTGCAGGCATTCTGCCATATGCCAACCTCAGACAAACATCATACATCTGTATACCCTCTAAAAAGTTAACTATAAAATATACATCTTGCTTCATTCAGATCAGGCACACTTGCCACAAACAGTAACAGACCACTGTAAAATAAGAACCATAAGCCTCATATTGTAAGTTTGTCATATATGGCATCTGAGTCTAAAGATTGCAACAATCTACCTCCCAATCTAACTTGTGAATTGTGGGCAAACAAGCTCACCCAAGCATGGCAGGACACCAATACAAGGGAATCAAGAAGCATCTTATATATATACCCAGAAAGCAGGCAGAGCACACAATCGACGCCATGGTCCTCCATCAGCCCCCCTCATCTCCAAGTAACGTTTTAACCTGACCTGCACCTCACAAAGGTAAGGATAGAACATAACATATGTTAATGCATGTTAACAAGATGTTGCTTCATTAAAAGTTGAGCACATGACATAAGTATGAAAGCGATTTCAGCAAATTGAGCACCTCTGGAAAGATGGTGGTAAGATGATTTTCCCAGTCATTCAGGGTAGGAAATTCTCCTGGCAGAACAGGCAATTTCCCTGCCATGAAATCCTGCACAACAGGATCACACCCCCCTACCTGAGCATTACGTAACAGTTTCTAAACGAGCTTATCTTTCAAGCATCACAAATTCTGACAGCTTTGACAATTTGTTAGTTCTACTCACCAATCCAGGTTGCACCATAGTGCTACACAGCCACTTCAAACAAACCCCTTTCCCAGAAGTGTTAATGGAAGTCTCTCAACAGGACCATAAAACTGCTGCATATGCATCACCTTCAGCTACTTCTTTTACTCCTTCACTATAAAAGCATGAATGGAATTTAATTCTGGTTCACATACTCTGAAAGACAGGCCACTGCAATCCACATAATGCTTTTTGCGGTATACAAAATACATGGGCACATCAAGAGCATAATCCACATAGCTCTCAAACCTGCAGCAAGACACTCCTCATTACTCCTGTCTGAATCGGCTTAAAAGCAAGAGTATTCGTAGCAAATCAATGACATAATACCATGGTACTTTCCATTGCTACCATGGCACTAACTACTGTTGAATCTCATCCAAATGGGGACAAGCCATATATGAACATTGAAGAATGAAGCTAATTCCCACAATGCAAATGGACATGCTTCACTATAACCTCAACAGAATGTGATAATCAAAATAATAGCCTAATGCATACCCAAAATCACCCTTGAACACAAATGGAAGGTCGCCTGTACGGTTGTTGTCTACATCAGTCCATATTTGACTGCCAAAGACCCCCAAATGTAGGAAACTTGACACATGAGTAGATGTGCATGTTGTTTAAAAACCACTGACCAGATAATCATAAGAGGTCTGAGTCCTAGGATCACCACAGTCATCAACAGCATTGCATCCTATACAAAAATAATGCAATACCCCAAGGTCACACAAAACAGAACAGAACCAGAGAATCTTACCTTCTGAAGCTGAGGTAGCCATTTGGCTTTCCATCAGTGAATGGTGAATTTGCAAATAGTGCTGTTGCAATCTATCAAAAACGTGACAGTTGAGTTAGGAGTCGGGATACACCAATAAACAGAAAGTGAACTTCTAATTCTCTTCTACCAACCTAAACAACACCAGTGCCACCCACAAACTGAGATAAAACAGAGCAATGATCCAAAATCAAATAGAAAGTTTGTCACTGGGCTACATCACCACACAGCACGTACAGGCTGTAAAGCAAGGCCAACTTGAAACTTCCTTTTCATATCCTCCTCAGTCTCAAAGTCCAGATTCACCTGCTCAATACCATCAATTTTTTTGAAGGATGTCCAAAGAACAAGGATAGCTATGTGGATCATTTGGAATGTACTTGTTACTCCAGAAAATAGGGAACCACTCAACTGTTTGAAAAATATGCTCCATCCTACATGAAAGAACCCCTCCTTCTAAATTGCATTGATAAAAGCCCTTTCTATTTGAAGAAGAATGCAATAATGTCTGGCTTTCAAAGCCCCCACTTTGCATGAATGATCAACCCAGTCACCCTCAGTCTCATTGAGGTCATGGTGTTAGGCACCTGAACAAGTACAACCACCGATGGGGTTGGCACAAGAGCTAATGCATGTTGAATGCTGTATTTCAGAAATAGTAGACCTAAAATGATGATGAACATGGACAAAAAAGAAAAGAGCAAACAAAAGTACCTGCACAGTACATGTTCGGAACATCATGTCTAGACCATACTTGCCCACTTTTGGCATATAGTTACGCATTATTTCGTACCTGCCCTGTTCCAAAGCAGGTTGAACTCAATTTTAAAGAATGTAACAAAAAAGTCAGAGGCTAACCCACTGTCTGAAGTCTCCATACACACAGAAAAGGCCAGAATCAAGCAAGAAGACTCCTAATCCCAATTGACTTTAATCCTGATCCCCAAAAATAAAACAGTGATAAAACTTTACTTTCATTGACATAGACCTTCCCCATGCAACCTGCATGTTATTGCTGGCTAGAACTCCCATCCACTCAAATTATGGCTATGTACATCACTTGAAATGGAGAACACATTGTTGTGGGAAGAGTAGGAATTTTTTCAAAAGATTTTGTTTCTAGGGCATATGTTCAAGAGAGTGGGAGACTGTAACTAAAAAATATTAAGAGAAGTAACAAACAGTATGAGAGTGGATAGTATAGAATTTCCACTGAGTATGAAGAGAGGAACAGGACTCACAGGGAACAGGAACAAGCTGCCAAACAGCAGACTGCAGAGGTCTGAAACTCTTCCCACAACCTAGGACCTAGTATTTAGGTTCACGATTTCAAATTTTAAGGATCTAAAAATACATTCTCCAAGCCCCAGGTACATTTCAGTGACCTTGACAGATATGTAAAGACACCTTGGGCATGATAGGAATGGCATCCACTGGCCATTTGGGCTGGAAACCAATGCCTGCAAATCCAAGTCCAAGCTCCTCAGCCACTGCCTTCACCTGCATATTGAACCACCTCAATTGCTAAACATACATCATGGCACCAATACAGAATATGTATTACAGAATTTCCAACATTTATCTAGCACTGGTCACTGCAGGCAGACACTTCCTGAGAACATTATTTTCAAAGACATGGCAGCCTTCAGCTGTGCATATCAAAAGAATATGGTCTGTCATACATCAAACTATAGCATGTCCAAGCTCTGCACAATGTCACAAGCACAACAGAAACACTATGCCAGTGAAATACAGACATGGTAACTTTGACAGTGGCATACACAACATGAAAGGAGGATGTTGCCATCGGACCTGATATAAATGAGAGTTGACCTCTGCACATGTCTGATGGAGCGTATCAAGTGGTGCACCACTCAATTCAAACTGACCCCCAGGCTCCAGTGAAACACTCTGACCATCCTAATCACTCCCTCCACAAACAGACACACTAATTCCTCAGTCAACGCCCCACCTGGATTCACCATACTATGATTCACAAAATTTGAAGACCTGGGAAGTTGTAACTTGTTCTCCAATCACAATTGAGCTTGGCCACATCCAACTGCCCTAAGATTTTACAATGAGGCAACAAAGAATACTAACCAGACATTCACATGACATGAACAGCCTTGCTGTTCAAAAACATGCAACTTTAAGAACTGGTTTTCTAAAATGTAGGTCTTAACTCTTACAAATTTTAGGCCGATAATCTTATTGTCTTCCAGCACTCTCTCCCAATCAAATCGCTCAGCCATTCCATCAAGAAGCTGTGCAATCTGTTCATAGGTTATGGGCTTCAGTGTGTCCAGTTGAAACCCAAACTTCTCATGCTCTGTTCCAATCCTACATAGCTCAATCCAACCCCGTTTAGTCATTTCCTTTGCCCATCATCCCTTAACAACAACTACCAAGCACATAATCTTCTTTTGCTTTCTCTACTGAAATTCTGCAATTGAAGGTAGTGTAATTCAACCCTACATTTTAACCAACTTTAAGGGAAAAAGCCAATGTGTCTGTAAGTACAGATTGCAGTAAGTTCTGTCAGGTGCAACATATACAGCTCTAAGGTCTGTCCAGCTGGGCATTACAACATGTATAAGTGACCATCTATGATGACTTTGACCCTTTCATGAAAGTATCACACACAGAAGCAAAAACAGACCCCATCCTGCACATATCAGCACAAGGATCCACGACAAAGAGCATCCATTTTCAAAGAGATCCAAACAAATTTCCTGTGATTACTGGGAAATGAGGGGAAGTCCTCAGGGAGAAGAGAAAGGCAGACCTCCACTTTTCTTTAGGCTTACATCCAGATGCAAGATAGGCGACCAAGTCCTGTTTTGTCAAAGGCTCAGTTCGCACTGCTAGCTCCTCAGCTGGTGGACTGGCAGCGACAATCTGTGACTTTCGGCCCACTCTCCATCGTCCTGCTTGAGATTCTTTTTTATCAAGCCGTAAGTCGAGAACTAAACCCCTAAAGCACTCAGCTGCTCTACCCGGCAACAGCGCATACTCCCCTTGCCATATCCTCTGTTGTCTGCCTGCATTCACCAGAGACTGCCTGCTCGACCATGCACCAAAATCATACTTCGTGGCAGAAGACACAGCTGCATATGCTACCGCCATATCAAATGCATGTGCTGCGGTATCCAATGCCTTTTTTCACACAGCTGCGGTAATGCCACGACGATCCATTACATATAAAACACGCAACAAGAACCATTCTAAAGAAATTAGGGCACATCAAGTGCGCATCAACCACTAACAAAAACAAGTGTATTGTAATGTTCACTTCTGTGTCACTCACACGGCGTTCAATAGCCAGGAAAAAACCTTGCAAAATCCAGAAGCAAAGAGTACATCCAGGATACGAATTAGGTGAGTTCCCTGAAATTCGAACAAGAAGACACAAATCCCTCCATTTTCTGCAGTCAACTTCCAGCAGCAAGCACAAGAGAAACATTACAGACAGGAAAAGAAAAAAGAAGCAACATGCGGCAACTAATTATCGAAGGAAAACAAACGAAGAAAAAGGAAAGAGAAAGTACCTTACAGAAAGGAACCCCAAAAAAAACAAAAAAAAACAAAAAATCCCGTTCCACAGCAGCTGCAACAACAACAATACCAAAGCTGCAGAATTTGTCGCAAAACTCCTTCTTCAAACCAAAACCACACTACGAGAGAGAAGAGACGGCACCACCACCACCACCACGACGCCGCACACGCCGCACTCACGCGCAACAGATAAACACCCGCAAGGAAAAACGAACGAACGAACGAACGAACAATCTCTCTCGCGCTTGAACCCCAAACGCTCTCCGTCCATTTGCCACGATTATTGGCAAGGCACGCTCTCCTCATGGATGATTAGTGGATGACTAGTGGATGATTCTAGGAGAATGGAAAAACTGTGGGGCCATCTGTAAGAGAGGGCGCTCAAAAAATGACTAGATGCATTTCTTCACTTTTAATAATCATAAAAATAAAAGATATTGATACGCATGCGGCATGCTCCATGTTCGGTGGGTGCCAAGCAAAGAAGCCTAATTAATTCAAGTGATGAGTAGTTGGAACTGGTATATGGGGGGGGAACTTTTTTTAATTTTTTGAATTCTAATTTCAAAAAATCGGTACCTTAGTACATTGGCCATTTCAACACATGTCCATCAAATAATTAATTAATTTAATTAATTAATTTTTGAAATTTTCATAAATATTCACTATTATCCTTCACACTAATTTTTTGATTTGAAAGAAATGATAATTTTTTTTTAAAATTCAACATTTTTGAAAGTAATATAATTAGTGTCAAATTGGCCAAGGTACTAAGGTAATTGAAAATTGGTATTATGAGGGAATTTGTTTTTTAATCTTTCCTATGGTGTGTGGTCCATGGCCCATTCTAAAGACAATTTTGGAAATAACTATCTCATTTTCAATCTTAATTATTTCTCTTTTTTTTCTTAATAACTACTTTTTTAATTAGCTTTCTTAATAATTACTTTTCACTTCTTTTTAATAAATACCTCCATTTTATAATTATTTCACTTTTTTCCCCCTTATCCACCAACATGAATTTGAGAAAATAAATTAAAATGTGTCTTTTCATGTCCATGAACTGTATATTAATTTAATTTAAATTTGACACTGACATAAATAATGATGAATTATTGAAGACATAAAATACAAAATAACTTTTGTAGCTAAGTTGACCAAAATTTCCAAAAAATAGCCAAAAATATTTTTTTAAATCGAGTTTACACTAGAAGAACAAAGATATGAAAGAATCAACCAGACTGGTATTGTTAGTGATATTTGAAAATCTTTGTTCTTCTAGTGTAAATTGGACTATGTTTTGCAAATTTTGGAAATTTTGGCTGATACCATAGTGGTATGAATATTTTTTTTCTTCCCCAAAATTTCAATACCAGTAAACAGCTTTGTATGTTTGAAAGTTGATACCTGTAGTAGTACCTTGGCCATTTCAACACATGTCCGTTGAATAATTAAATAATTTTGAAATTTTTCATTTCAACAAATGGAAATATTCCTTAAATGTTCACTATTATCCTTCAACAAATATAATTTTGATTTGGAAGAAATCATTTTTTGTAATTTCAACAATTTTGGAAATAATATAATTAGTGTCAAATTGGCTAAGGGAATTGGCTAAGGTTCTAGGGTATGTGCTCACCACTGGCATGCTCATGTTTGGTCACTAAATTGAACCAGCACCCATCAATCGGGATGGATAGTGTGTGTATAGAAAATAGTTTTTCCTTTGTAATTAAAGTGATAAGCCATGTACCAAGCATCCACAATTCCTAGTGGCCATAAAGTTGCTTGCCTACTTGAGCTACCTATTTAGTAACCACTCACATTTCCTACATGTTTGCTTAACATGCTTACCCACTTACCTAGTAGTTTAAGGGGGAAGTAAGAAGGCTTACAAGATTTGTTACCATGGTGGAAAGCTTGGAAGCTTGGTTGTGGTTCACATGCAATTGAGTCATAATAAGTTTTCAATGGTGAAAAATAAAAATGATGAAGCAAAATAATAGTTGAGATCACATCTCATTGTTGTGCTTGCAAATTATAAATGAATAAAAACTTTGGCAAAATTTAGGATTCCAACCAAGTCCAATATGCAATTGATGAAAGGGTCTTGATGTTCTGTAATTATGACATCATTGCATGCAAAAGACATCATTGAACATTATCAAAACATTTATGATAGTCAACAACCTTGCGTAATTGAAAGCAAAAAAGGGTAAAAAACTTGTTTCAAAAGAATAACAACTATGTTTCTTGTTTCTCCATGTATTGGAAGACTTGGTGATAGGGAAGAAATAAAAGTTTGCAACCATTTAGTACAAGGTGCAAAGTCCCTCCAATGCATTTCATCTTGTTGATTGTGCTCCAAGATTTTCAAGGTCTCTAGAAACAAAATGGGCATCATCAAGCATGATGTTGCCAAGTTCATAGGAAATTACACTATTGTTCTTGTTTTTTGTGAATCAAGGATAGGGAGTCAAGATACATTTCGTAAAATTCTTCATTTGTACAAAATGCAACACCCACATCATAATGCATTCACCTTCATTCATGTTTGGTCTATGTCAAAAAACATACCAACAACTTTAACAACAATGGGGTATAGGTGTTTGATGTTGTAAACATTGCCCCCAATGTGACCCCATCTTCAAAACAATCACCAAGTTATAAGAGGCCAAAAGAACACTATAAATATGGGAAGCAACCAAAAAATAACATCATCATTACCCAAGTTCATGCCAACATGGATATGGTGATAACCACTTTGGAAAGAATTACCATCACATGAAATTAAAGTATGATGGCCTTATTTTCTATGCCCAATGATTAGCTATAATCACATGAGGCACAAGAATCTTTCACTTCAAGCAAGTGGAACTACAACTACTTTGAATTCACCTCAAAAATAAACATAACAATGCATGGATTAACATTGCGATACCTCAAATAAGTGAAACAACAAAAGGTTCCACCCTTGCTACAAGTAATACAACAATCATAGAAATTGGGCAAGAAGTCAGTAATCAAAATCAAATAGAGTTTGCAAGTTAAATTGCATAATTTTAAAAATATATAAACCTTAAACACAACAAAATGCAACATTTGTGTGAAATACAAAAAGATCAAAGATGGGTGAATCCTTTCAGTATTCGAAGGCTATCAATTGTACCATTCTTTCAATTGTAATATGCATGTTGGATTTCAATTTTTTATGAACCTTGAACATATTTTGCAAATATTAGCCCCACCTTGTTTAAATGTCATTGGGCATTTAATGGCTGGCTCCAAGACCTTGCCTTACTCAACTTTGATTACCATTTTGTGTAATATGACACATGCAATCACACTAGGATCCCACCATCAACAAGTATTGGCCACAACTTGTCATTTTGATTATAAGACACCATAATAATGATCAACATCTTACAAGCTATCTCTTGTAATTTGGAAAAATGTTGGTTTTATTTTCCTTTTGACTCATGGATGGTAGATATGAAACATCACCACCAAGGATAAATGCCATCAACAAGCAAGTAGTAATGAATATGCACATTGCCATTCAATTCAAAATTGAAGTCAAAACCTACACCCCCAACAAATTGCAAATCAATAGGGACATATTTAAAATATTCAATTATTGCTACCTTTTAACAATCTAAAACATGCATGCCATATTCACACTCTTTGATCAACTATCCCCCAAATTTGATTTATTTGTCCCCATCTTTGTTTATAAATGAATCTTACCAAACAATTAGATAATTTTTCCAACTATAATGCATATTTTCCAATGAAACAAATATAGATTACCAACTTTTTTCTAGATTCACTTTCATATGTTTCCCCAAATCTACTTGTCTAAATTGCCTAAAGAATGTAGGTTCAACTTCCATAGTAATTATCACAAAATATTTTAAACATTTGAATGGTGGTTTTTATTTTGTTTTACAATATTCATTGCATGCATCACTAGCTTGAACATATCCAAGCATGCACAATGCACTTGTGCATTTATGAATGGTGTTCAATCATACAACACCACATTGCATCTCTCTTTTGCACAAAATAATTGTCATGTACACAAATGTTTCTATGATTTGGAAAAATAATGGGAGACGCATTCAATGTTAACAATGAAAAAAATAATCGTCATAGATCATATGTTATGTGATAGTTTTTGTGAGCCATACTGACATGGCCATGGCTGGTAGTCTCAATGTTTAAAAATTGTGTTAGGAATATGCGAATGTGATGAGGTTATTAGGGGGGTTTAACAACTTTGTGTTAAAATAGGGGTGGATGAGTGTGCACATGGTGTGGGGGGGGTTGTTTTGTTTTCTGAAATATGAAATTGGTTGGGTTAGTTCTTTTCTTCAACAAAAAGTTAGTAAACCATAATTTTAAAATCTTACTAGCGTAAGTAGGGGTGAAAAATCTCTAAAAGGCTGGGGGAAGAAAAACAAACACCAGAGTTCATGGTGTGCAACGAAACATTGGTCTTATATTAGTATTTAGCAAGTAGTAAGGATGTTGGGAATTTATGAAGTAGGGGGAGGGGGTTAGTGAAAGGCCCAATAGAAATAGAGCAATCTTCAAGCCGTAGGAACGTAGGATTGATTCAAATCAATTTAATGATTAAATAGACGATGTGATAGTGTGCCAATGATAATAGGAGTTTCATAAGGACTGAAATGTTTATTTAGATTATGAATAAGCTCAACGAGGAGCTGCAAGTACATGTTAAGTCTTGGGTTATGCCATAATTCATAACTGTAAAAAGTCTGGAATGCGTCGAATGGTACGAACTAGGTAGTCTGCCTTGTTATTAAGGGGTAGTCGACAAATTGAACCGCGCAACCAACGATAGTGTCCAACGCTAGGAACTGAAGACCAAGCGAAGATAGAAATGTTTTTGGTTTCATAACAACCTTCACAGACAGTTACAGGTTTGTCACCGGAAGCAGGGTCGACTTGTAACAAGATCACCAGGGTGTGGGAGTTTGGCGAAATACGATAATTATAGGCTCGAAGGGGTTCAACTTCAAGACGAGCACGCACTTCTCGAGGTTCAAGTTCTTCATCACGAGGATGTTGGGTTAGGGTCAAATTTAAAGATGACTCCAAAGGCGGTTCTTCATTTGCTTGTGTGACTTCGGGCCCATAAGTTGTGACCATGCGTGATGCCATACTTTCAAAGAAGAGAAGAAAGATCTTCAACAAAATCAAATTGACAACGAAAGTGGGGGGGACTTATGACATCAAGTTACACGATTGTAATTTATAAGCCAATGAAAAGAAGGGGATGTGTAGATAATGGCCTATGGTAAAGTAAAACTTTAATGTCAAAGGATAAAAAATGAAGGTTTAAGTAAAGTGCTTAAGGGGAAATGGGAATAGGTAGAAAAGAACCTCCTTCTTTTCCTTCCATTGGCCACCAAGCAAGGAACCTTCTTCTTTTCCTTCCATTGGCTACCAAGCAAGGAACCTTCTTCTTCTCCTTCCATTGGCCACCAACACTACAACAAAAGAAGGGCATATTGCGATCCCAATATCATTGCAAACAACAACAAAAACAGTTTCCGAAAACCCGTAGTTCTGAACAACAATTCCTCGCAAACTTTTAAGCCTTTGTGAAACCCTCAACTTCGCACCCGTGTAATCGCAAGCTCTTCGCAACTCCTGAAACTGAAACAATCGCAAAACATTTCCAATTATAATGTCTTCTATACATGTTTTGTGATTCACAATACATTAAAAATTATTTGCAACAAACCCAACATTGCAACGATTGAGCGAATTGACTCAAAAATCTATTGGTTTTCGACATAACGTCTAACGTAAATGTTTTACGATGTTTAGGATGCTGCTACGAATTTGCGATAACATTAACATCGGAAATTTTTTGAAACAAACTCATCAACGCTACAACTTAGCGAATCGACTCAAAACTCTATCGGTTTTCGATATAATATCTAACACAAAGAGTTTGCGATTCGCAAAATGTCGCTAAACATTTGCGAAATTTAGGATTTTGCAAACCTATTCTGGAATGATTTTAACCGTCAGAATTTAGCGATGTTTGTGAGATGGTATATTTGGTCTTTTGGCTTTTGCAGTGTTGCGAAGAAATATGACTCGCAAATAGTTTTGAGATTGACTGTGTATCGCAAGAGCATGGCACTGTATTCCTTATTTTGTACGCAGGGTTTGTATTCATTTGGAGTCACTTTGGGCCGGAAAAAAAAAATCTATATCAAAATTTCAAAAGTTACAATGTAAAAGGGTTTGCAAGTCCTAGGTATCTAACACACTAGCTGTCTATCTAGACCTCCTTCCCCTCTTGGATTTCTTCCTTGAATCTTTCTTCCTAGTGTTCTCTGGTGGAGGGGGAGGCTGGTCATCCTCCTCCCTCTCTTCATCGTCCCCCTGCCCCTCCTCTTCGTCCTCATCCTCCTCCCTACCCACGCCCCCTGCAGAACCTGCATTTCAACTAGCAAATGAAATGAGTCCACTACTAGTGGTAGCTACACTGGGGGGAGCAGTGCTAGCGCCTCTCTCCTCTTCATCACTGCTGACCTGAGAGCTCTCACTCTCACCCTCAAATGCCTGCATTTCAACATGCAAAGCTTAGTCAACAATGAAAATCTTGATTCAAATGAAAACAATCTCAACACAAACAAAAATTCAATCCCAACCAAACCCACTCACCAATAGTGCATCAACATGTTCAAAAAGATGCTCCTTGCCATGCTCCTGGCCCATTGTCATTTCTGCAGCTGTGATCTTCCTCTTGTCCCTCTTGTACTGTCCCCATAAAACAACAGGTCAAAAAAAACGCATATTTGCGAAGCGTAGAACTTCGCATATTTTAACTTGCGAAGCAGTTTGTGATTTGTTCAAGTCTACGAAGTCTTTTGCGAAGCAAAGACTTTCGCATACTGTATCTTGCGAAGCAGTTTGCGAAACAAATAGCATCGTACCTTTACGAACTAAACGCCATTTGAAACATCTTTGCGATGCAATTTGCATCACAAAAGGTATCCCAAACAGTCCTATGTGACTCGACAAAAACGAATCTCTGCAGAAAAAAAATGGAAGGTAGGGAGTGTACTTACAAATGCTGTTTTGAGGCCGGGAATGCCACCTTGCCCTAGCCTGTGGGTGGTGGGTGGAACCAGTTTCACTCGCTCTGCTGCCTTGAGGAACTTCAATGGTGGATCACCCACCTCGTCCACCACTAATTGGCATTTTGCAAGCTTCAGCTCCAATGCCTTCAGGTCACGGTCCGACCTCCCAGACTCTCGTGCCTTCTTGGCCTTGGCTAGCTGCTCTGTGATCTCCTTTAGTTGCCTTGCTGCTTTTAGCTGCACCTCAGACTAATAGAAGGCATTCCAGATGTCTTTTGAGAACTGAAGCAGCCTCTCCAAGTTCCTGTACACATTCAGGTCTCTCATGTGAGCACGAATCTTCATCCTGTCATGGTATCTTGCTTGAGACATTGAATTGGAGATCTTGTCTGCAATCCACTGTGAATCAAGCTCTCCTCCATTTCGAAATGCTCCCTTGACCTGATTTATCACTCTCCTTTTATCTGCCTTCGAGAGAGTGCCCCACTCAACTCCTTGTGCAAAGTTGGTGGAGACAATGTGCCTAATGGTGCTCTTGGCCCCAGTGTATGCCAGCTCGGTTGGAATTCCCTCCTCTGCCAATGTTATCAAAGGGAGCTTCTTCCTCTCCTCCTCCTTCTTCAGATCGAGCTTCTCCTTTCTGATGGCATCCCTTTCATCCTTCCTCCTTTACTTCTCAAGCGTTCTAGGTGAGAGAGCTCCTGTTGTTGCTCTCTCATCTCTCTTTCTCTTCTTCTCTACTGCCTTGGCTTCTGCAGCCTTCCTTGCCTCCTCCTCTCTTTGTGCTTCTCCAGCAGCCAGCCCTACTTGCAATGCTTGACCTAAGATGGCTGTCAAGGATGTCAGCCCTTCAGGTGTCCTACTATCGATTGCAAACAACTCTGAAGCTCTCAAGTGATCAGCAACCATCTTCCTCAACCTTTCCTCATTGTTGTCACCTCCTCTAGACCAGAACCCTCTCCCCCTCCACCAGTCCCAGCCATTGTAATCCGCCCCCTCCTGTCTGCCCAAGCTTTCCTTCTACAATTCTTGAGCAATGCCGAGAATGAGTTTAAATTCACTCGCCGTGGTACTCTAGTCTAGACCCCTAGAAAGCTTGGGCAGACACCTTATTCCGTTCCAGCTTAAGGACTTTCGAAAATTCAGGGCTTGCAATGTAACCCGCATCGCAACCTGCGATACGGTATTTCTCGCAACGGCCGTGCAATGCTATTCGTATCGCAGTGGATGAGGGTTGCGAAGTCGGGGGCTTCGCTAACGTAGGAGGAAGTTAAAGGTGAAGTTGTTGATGGCATGACTAAGGTTTGGAAGGAGTAAAAAAATCAGCCCTTTTCTCACCAAATTGTGGAAGATTACAAAGTTTTATCACCTTTATTACATTCATAGAGTTGAAGATCATAAAAATAAGGAAAAAAATTTAAGGCAAATTTGGAGTTTGCTTAAGAAAAATTGTAGCAAAATTCACATAAATGCCAACAAAAGCCAAATTTGAAAAGGGGTCAATGTAAGCTATAATGGTTCATTTCTTGTATCACAATGGTAATTTCCACAAGGTGCTTTGTGTTTTAATGCTTATGGGGAATAATTTAATCTTAAATACATTAAATGATGTATCATTTCAGACTAACAACTTGATTATAAAAACATTTGCACAATTGTTTATTGAAAACAATACATTCATTATCAATAGTGGACTTTTGAAATTTAAAACATGGATTTGTCAATTGGCTGGAATGCTAAGAAAATCAAATTTTCATATTGAGTTTCAATTCAAGTTTTCTATATGGATTGAAAAAGGGTTGTACATACATTATTTATAAGCCTAGGTTATTTTCCTACATCCTACTTTAACAACACTTATTTTATTAACTTGTTTAGTTTATTAGCTATGCATAGCAAATAGGTTATCTATAATAAATTGGTTATTATATTATAATTTTATACTATAAAATAATAATATATTTATTTTACATATATTTATACTATAATTAAATTATAATTATTACTTGCACGCATATGTTTTCTTATGTAATATTTTATGTAAGATCAATTGATCAATCATAAGGAAGTTGAAATTGGAAATATTGTAAAAGAAAAAAAATGAACATCATGCGTTATAGTTTTGAATAATTCTAACAATGCCCCATTCATGCAATAAGGAGAGAAATTGGGAGAGACCGTATGAATGGCCATAGGAATCAAGAAAGAACAATATCACAATATATGGACATTGATACACTTAATTTATGTGAGCTCAAACATCAACAAACCATCCAGAGATACATGACATCAAGCTAAAACCCCATTTTTTAGCAAATATTAAAATAAAAAACATATTATAACAAGAAACATTCAAAGCAAAAAGAAAATGGAAGTCAAAGATGTTTTTGCAATAAGGTGTAAACATAAATTTCTTGAATGTATTCATGAAAACAAAGTAACAACTTATTGCATACCTTAGTTCAAGGAGTGGAAGATTCCTTAATTTCTAACATTCTTTTAGCCTCTTCAAAAGTTATTGATACACGCTTAAATAAATTTTCCTTCAAAGTCTTCCCAAATGACATCTTCATCTTGGATGTGATTCCATGTTTGCCTTTGTTATTATTTAGCTTTGCTTATAAAATAGATGTTAACTCCACAATAGTTGGTTGAGATTCCTTTTCAACTAGAACTTCCTAAATCCATTTTATTTGTTATCATAATGCAAGAACTTTGAATTCAATAAAATTATTAATCTGATTGCCCCTTAAGTGACTACTTATTTCATATAATAATATTATAATGTTTTGAATTTTTTTTAATGTTAAAATTTTTCTATATTATTATTTAAAATTTTACATTAAAATTTGATAAAAAATATTACATTTTATATCTTAATTGTATATGTGTTCCATTTTCCAAAGTAATAGTTGTGACAATATTTTGAAGAGTATCGTTGGTTGTAATGTATTTTCTATGCATGCATTAAACAATATGGATACCTGAATCATCAACGGTATGTCTACATTAATAACATGAAACGTGTGTGACATTAATATGTGACAAGTGAATGTGGGATGTAACGTTGTAAGGAATGAAAATGAATGCAAGTGTGGTAAGATGGGTTAATAATTAACTGTTCATGGATGGACATGCACAAGATTGGAAACATGCATCATAAACTTACCAAGCTTCATAGGTTTGTACAAAAACTACATGAATTTTGTGCTATGGTTAATATGAATGATATTTATATGTATTCAATATCTTAAATATTCAAATGGCTGAAACATTGTTTTTAAATGACATACGTGAATCTTCATGCTTAATACACAAAATTCACATAATTTTATCAAAAAATACATCACAATAATTACACTGATTTACTTAAAACATAAATTGTACGTATTTCACATCAAGACATCACAAGTAGAATAGCCATCTCATTATATATAAGTAATATGTATATTTTTTGTGTCATTTCTACACTTGAAACCTATGGATGTTGCAAAGACATATTGTTTTACAATTTTTGCTTTCCATTGAAATTTTGTGATATTGTAAGTTTGTAACATGTTTGTGTGGCATTTGTAGGAACATCTAGTATAAGTGTGGCAAACTTTTACTTGTGTAAGTGATTTGTCAAATAAACTTGTAAATGAGATTACAATTATGCCACAAGACTTTTTAAGGGGGGACTTGATAATGGACAACTTAGGGTAGTAAAATTTAAGTACCTTGCAATGCCAATTACAAAATAATAATGTTAGTCTTGACATGCACCATTGCATCGAAAAGAATAGGGTGATCGTCCCACTAGAAA
Organism: Sphagnum tenellum; assembly: GCA_963921925.1. Lineage (NCBI taxonomy): Eukaryota > Viridiplantae > Streptophyta > Sphagnopsida > Sphagnales > Sphagnaceae > Sphagnum > Sphagnum tenellum. The sequence continues at coordinate 8,868,178 of OY998153.1, read as the reverse complement.
TGAATGACAAATGCATGAGTCATAAAAACCCAACATCCAAAAAGGCGCATGTAGTAATTGAACCAATGAGGATAGCCAAGCCCCACTAAAAAATAGGTAAGTGATTTGAAAACAATCCAAATGACCCATTGTAATGCCAAAAGGTCATGTGGCCCAATAACTTTTGTTACATAACCATGATACATGAATCAAATTCAACATAATGTTGCAAGATACACGGAAATGAAAATATGATATGTAGTAAATAACAAGGGCATTACACATAATAAAATGAAAGCATTGCAACGATTTCCTATGGAATTATAAGCATTGGGGGGTTAATTATGGTGTTGAAATCCTTTAAAAATGCCTTTGCAACAAAGGATTTCACAAATGACATAAAATCCATTAGTGCACCTAGAATATAAAAGCCTATGTTGGGTGTTAAAAAGCCAATTTATTTTTTATATGGACAAGTTTAATCCATATGAAGTACAAGCTACTCATTTTGCTAATTCAGTGGAAAGTCTTAATGTAACAATTTTTGCTTATAATTATAAAAAAACAAGTGCCACATTTTAAGTAGGACCAACAATATGCATATCATCAAGAAATGAAAAAAAAACACAAGTAGGGCATGTTGCATCAATAGGGTTTGAAAACACAAAAATGTGTTATGGCAAACAACGTTTCACCCTCAGAATCCCCCTAATGTGTACCATATTTGAATGAAATGACTATGAAAGCCATGTGTCAAGAACCTACCAAATATATTGTGAGGATGGGCACATATAAAATCATTAAATAGATGGGGAAATTTTGATTTAAAGTACCATAAGAAGATCATAACTTCTAAAATACGATTGTCTATGTTATGAAATTGAAGGCTTTATAACTTTCCACCTCTCATAACACCCAATTTGGATGCAAATCCAACATAACACAAACCCCATGAACCATTGTTTCACACTCGCCCCATGTCATCACACCAAATTGGTGAGGATTAAAGTGTTAGGCATACGTAC